>JAOANR010000011.1:8343966-8999366 GCA_030278955.1 Hygrophila difformis
TCTAGATTTAGATATTTTAAATACTCCCAAAACCGTGTAAGCGTTAACTTACAGATTGTTGAGCGTCCGGGATCGTCGATTTCGAAGGCGTGGCTTCCAGTCCACCAATTTATCCTCTCCGTTCGTCGAGTTCTACGTTCTCGATCCGGATCGGGGGTTTAGAATAGAAAAAGATTCGAATTAGGATTCATTTTCGAATCACATATGGAAAAGAATGGATCAAGGCTTACAACAGCGCCGGGGGTCTCCGAAATTCGTCCAAGATTCCAGTCTTTGAATGCCTTCGTGCCTCCGACGACTCCGGGATTAGGGTTTGATGTGTATAGAGAGATTTCGTAGGGTTTTCGTAAAAAGATGTTCAGGGCTCCCTAGGGGTTTATTTATAGATAAATAAGACCTAGGGCGTCCAAGATCTGACCCTAAGAGTCTAGAGTCGAAGATGTTCAACCAAAAGTCGAAAAATCCGCGTTCGGGCGAGAGATTCACGCAACGGTGAATCTGTCGCGTGGCGCGGTCGTGGCGCTCTCCACCCTCTCTTCGACCGCGCCGGCTTCGCCTGGACTTCGGTCCGGGCGGGGTCGTGCGATCCGTCGGGCGTTTCCTCCTCTCTTTTCGGACTTCTATCCCTCTATGTTCTCGGATTCGGATTTCCGGGGTATCTTCGGGCTCCGATTTCCTATCTTAATTTTTATTCGGACCTAAATTATATTTGGACTCGAGTTATTGAGTCTATCGGTGTCGGGTCCCCGTGTAACCATTTATTCAATTAAATTGTCTTCGAGTCCCGGGTGTTCGGAACTTTGATTCCTTTTTAATTTAAATTTCATTTCTCATCTTTTATGATTCTTTATCCCTTTATCATGTTTATTATATTTATTTATTTATTTATTTTATTTATTGTATTTATTTTATGTTGGAAAATTATCGGGTATTACAGTCTACCCCCCCTTAAGAATCAACTTCGTCCTCGAAGTTGTGTTTCGGCTTTTCTCGTGCTAAAGTCTTTTTGTTTGTTTTTATTATTTTGTGACTGAACTTAGAATTAAGACTTCTAAGCTGCTTACGTACCCAGTGAAAGGATCAAGCCATAACGTAGTTCAAAAACAAGTTGAATTTGTTTATTTATGATTTAGGATACATGATATCGAGTCGAACTCCAAAAACAAATTGTTACGGGGTTATCACAATTGTTTTAGTGAGAATTGAACAAAGATCCTTTAATCATGACAATATCGATCTTAATCATTTCTAATTATGATCTTTAAGTATTGACCTTAAGGGTTCAATTAATTAAGGGGTCGAATATGAAGAAACATAAAATTGGCAAGGGGGTGCCATGCATAGGGGCGTGCATTGGTCGGTTCGGTTAACCGAACCGAACCAAAATCCAAAAACTGAATTAAAACCGAATTTCTTCTAAAAACCAAAACCGAACCAAAATTACTGGAAAACCGAAATAACCGAACTGAAATATTTTGGTTCGGTATATACCGGTTAACCGAACCGAACCGAACTGCTTTTCTAAAAAATAAAATATATTTGATCAAAACATCTCTATTACTATTTTCAAACCTGTAAATTCGTCTTGTCAAACAAAAAATCATATCTACATATAACTATGAGTGCATAATACTAAACCATTTCAAATTGCATTAGTTCAAATTACACACAAATGAAATGACAAAATAAAGAAACAGTCACCGAATAGTTCAAATACGAAACAATATAAAAGTCTCAAAACTGCTCAACAGCAGGTTCTCACTTCTCATCCACTCAAACAGTCACCGACATAGGGGTATTATTTTGTGTTTATTATATAATGGCAAAATGTATTTTATATTTTTTTTAAATATATAATTCAAATTTCGGTTCGGTTCGGTTAACCGAATTGTAGATTTTTAAAAACGAAAAACCGAACCGAAAACCAAAATTTTAAATTTTCAAAATCAAAAACCAAACCGAAATCCAAAAACCGACCCAAATTGCAAAATTCGGTTCGGTTCGGTCAGTTTGTTCGGTTTCGACCGAAATTTGCACACCCCTAGCCATGCATGTTACAAGACAGAAAAATTGCATCGTGAACCGTGGGAGGCTTGCAACACGGGGATGGGTAATACAAGAAAAATGAATTTGGAAATTAGGGTTTTCTCTGTCGCTAAACAGTTAACCAGTCGCTAGACATGGTACAGCGCTGGGGTCTAGGGACACGGTGGTTAGAAGTTAGAATTTTGGAATTCAAAATAAATGAGAAGCCAGTCGTGATACTATAATTGTGTCGCGAACCCTAGGTTCACGCATGAGTGTCGCGACAGGTTAAGTTTTAGAAACTTTTGCAAGGCAAGTGACTTCCTGTCGCTAGACCAAAATTGTTGTCGCGAGACGTGGTCACGCGACAGGAGTCTAGCAACATGAAGTTTTTCAGAAATTTTTCCAAGATTAGGTCCCCAGTCGCGAAACTCAAAAGTGTGTCGCGAGACGTGGTCTCGCACAGGATGGTCTAGCGACTGGGGTTTTCAAAATTTTGCTAAGGCATAATTTCCCTGTCTCGAGACTAAAAAGTATGTCGCGAACCGTGGTCCGCGAAAGGGATCTAGCGACAGGAGCCTTCTTCAGTAAAAGTACAAGGTTTTGGTCCTCAATCGTTAGGCAGAACATTGTGTCGTGAACGTGGGGTTCTCGACAGGATTGTCCTCACGACTGAGGGGTTAAAATTTATGAGACAAGTGTCCCTAGGCACCCATGTCGCGAAACAGCCTCCTGTCGCTAGACTTGGTCTCGCGACTGGAAGAGGTTGGCCGCATAGAAGTGGTTCAGAACACATGTCAGAAAACAAAAAGGAACAGTAACATGAAAAACAGCGTGATCTCACCCTATTTCAAATTAAAAAGCTATTTTAACCCAAAACGACCACACAATATTTGAATCTACCTAGAACATGTTTGAACGAAATAAAACTAACTAACACAATATTTAAAATAAGCCAAATCTAATCTAGGGTTTAACCACATATATGCATGAACATTATCCAAAATAAATGAAAACTGAAGCATAAAATGAACAATAAAGGTCAAATGACCAAAAGAAAATGAATGCAATAAAGAATCCATGGGGTGTGAAACCCATTCATGTTTTTGGGACACATATAAAGAATATTTTCCCACTTTCATTAATGGGTTTCGTTAATACCATCATTTGAGTATTACAAACCCTAACAAAGTTCAAAACAGAGAAAAATGTAAAACAGTGGCTATCTAAGCTACTAACCTGGAAAACAACATTAAAATAAAACTCATATAAGCTACACTACTGCATAAATACATAATACAAAAAAAAAAAAAAAAAAAAAAAAAAAAACTAAACTAAACTAAAGAAGGCTACCTAAGAACTGATCTTCAAGCTTGTCATCAAGGAAATGAAATTCTCACCCTGAGCACAAGGGAATCATCTCATATTTATAGAGATGAAACCCTAGGCCCATGGGCCTTGGTCCTGAGGCCCATTGTGTCGCAAGACATCACACACATCACACAGTCTGTGTTGCGAAATCACGCGATGTGACCGCGAGACGAGGCTGCATGTCGCAAGGCTCATGACTGGGTCTTGGTTCTCTTCGATATTTGCTTCTGTGTCGCCAGCCATACCCCTGTCGCGATACCATGTTTCGTCCCTATGGGGGTCTGGCGACAGGAGTCTAAGGAAATGGTTTCTTCTTCATCTGCGTTTTGTGGCGCGAGACCATCCCGTGTCGCTAGACCTTGCTTTCCGCCTCGGGTCGGCGACATGTCTTCCTGGACTGGCTTTCCCTTCATTTGGCTGTTGTGTCGCTAAACACCCCCCTGTCGCGGAGGCCATGTCTCTCGACAGGGGTCTAGCGACAGGGTGCTCCGGACACCCGCTTAGTTAGGCCAGTGGGTCCGAAATTTGCATTTTTGTGGGCCTTTCTTTTTTTATTCTTTTCCCCATCTTTTTGGTTTTTGTGGGCTGATTTATTCTTTTGCCCATCTTTTCCATTCATTTTTCTTTTCTTTTCTTTTTCTCATGTTTTTGGATTTTTCTAAACATAAATGTGTAATAAAATTACATATTTATGTGTTTTTCATACCAGCTTATTATTTTTACAATATGCATAAATCAGTCCAATTCAACTGCTTTCTTATTTAATATAAGACCGGAATGCGATCAAATGTCCGTTTCAGACACGGAAATGGATTGAAAATAATAGATATTTCTGGCCATTATCAACATCCTCACATTTAATACTGATCGTCCCCGAGCAGTCAGAGTCAATGTTCCTTGGAACACGGACTCTACATATTCAATTCATTTTCGTGACTTCATAAATTGCATTCTTTTTTAATTGGGATAAGACAGTCAAAAACTACAAGTATTAAATTCCTTTGATTGCAGTGTTTAATGAAATGATACTTGCTCAATAAATCGGGCCTACAAATCGAACATTATTGTCAATCCTTCATGAATATCATGTTTGAAAATTCAAAGATTAAAAATTAGAATTAAGGTATGACATGAACATATTTAGAGAAACACAGCCTCATATATAGTGGAATTGGAAAATTCACTCACTCTCAATGGGGTTTAATCATGAATGCTCAAAATAAAATTTAATTAAATTATCCCATAAGCTTGCAATCAGACCAACTCGCCACCGGCTCATTTCCTCAAATCGAGATCCCGAGGTCTTATTCAAGGTTATAATGGGCATACGGTTGGTAGGAAAAGGAATTTATTGGGCTTAGAAGTGGCAAGAGATTATTCTATCATAACTTGGCATTTTTATTTTAAAAATTATGATCATCGATTATTTGTCTTTCTTTTGCTTTTCTTTTTCTATTGCATGACATTAGAGTAGGTCTAATTGCTTTGTCATTTGCAATTTATTCTTGTTGAATGGTACTCAACACTTTATCTTTTTCTTTTTCCCTTTTTTTTTGAATCGGTTCATTTAATACCGATTTAACCCCTTTTGATGATCACAAATTTAGTGCTCTTGACAGAATTTATCCTTGTCCACTTGGGTTGAATATTTTGGTCTTTTTATAAGGCTAGTAAAATATAGTGAGTTTCAAAGAAAAAGAAGGCTTAAAGGCTCAACTTGGTTAATCCTAAAGGAAGAATATTTTTTGGTTTGGATTTCAAACGAATGCCAAATTTTGGTTTTTCTAAGTGCCTCGATCATATGCTCGATTTCGGGAATATGGCATGGTCTTGAATCGGTCCCAATTGCAGGTTCTAGTTTCCTTTAATCAAATTGATTCACACATTAAAGAAAATAAATGAGTAAAAGTGACTCATGGCTCAAATCTCACAAGGTTGGATTGATTCATGTCATACAATATTCTCAAATTAAAACAAAGCTTAATTCTAACAATTTATTCAATCAAAATTTACAACATGCAGATTCATTACCCAACAAGCTGATCGCATCATTAAATTTTTATAGCTCAAAACCTTAGGAATTCATTTCATGCATGTTTTCCATTATATTATCCCAATTTAAAAGTTTGAAAATTTAATCATAAGCCTAAATTCAACATGTGAATTTAGAGCCGGGTTTATGCATACTTTTGCTGGTTATTTAATTTAAAGCAGTAAAAGAGGCACTGTTAACATACAAAGTATGTCAACAGCATATTTTTGGCCTGACAGTCACTTATTCATCTCGGACTGTCAGACATCTTTTTGAAAAATAAAATATTGTTGTTGGACGCAAAATTCGTTTTGAAAGCACTTAAATGCATCAGGTACAAGAGATTTCATGCAATGAAACTGGACTTGCACAAATGACATAAATTCTCTTATATGATGTGTACATTGTAAGCTCATCAAGATTGGATCAGGAATCTCCGTCTTTCTTCTCTTCTGGCTGCTTGGAGGAGCTGGCATCATCGGGGATCTTCTTGAGCAAGGCTTGCAGAATCTGATTTTGGCTTTCGATCAGTGATTCCACCATCTTCCGATTTTTATCTTCTCTTTCGAGCATTAGCGTTTTAAATTCTTTGTTTTTCTTCTCTTTCTCCAATTTCTCCTTCCTCTTCTCTTCTCTTTCTCTCCTACGCTCTTGGCGTTCTTCTTCGGCCCTCTTTCGCTGTTCCTCGTGACTTGACAGAATAACATCAGTCATAGACTTCATTCCTTGAAGCATGGATTGGCTCATCTGGCTCATCAGTTCAATTGCTTGGGAATCAGCAGGGAATTGAGAAACATTCTTACTTCGAGGAGACATCTGAGATTGAGGTGGAAGTGGAGCTTGCTCTTTCTCTGCTTGAGGCTCTTCTCGAACAGTAGTCGAAGGTCCCGCATCAGTACGGGCTTTCTTTGTTCCCTTCGAGGCCCTGTATGGCCTTGGAGCTCTCTTTCTTGATGAAGATGCTTGACCACCGGATATGAATGAAGACTGAACATCGGAATTACCTTCGCCGGACAACTGGGGTAGAGAATAGATGATTCGTTCGCGCAGGGGGAGATTTGGCACACTGATGGGGGGGTTTACTCTCACTGGTTTGTCCTGTTGCAAATACACTTATGTCGACTCCCTGAATGATGCAGATTCTTCTTATCAGATTTGGATAGCATAAGACCTGTTTGTCCTCTATCCGGGTCGTCAGAACTTCAAATACATGCCTCCCTATGTTCAACTTCACTCTGTGCCATAGCTTCGTGAATCCCATTAAAATACTTCCAGAAATAGTATGTGGGTGCGAATTTGGCCGGATCTTTGACATATAGAATTCATAGGTTGGCATGAAGTGTACATGCAACCAATTTTCGTCAAATGTGTGCTCCGGAGCAGTCAACCTTGTCATGCTATTTGCCAAGGCAGCATACCTTTTTGCTTCCTTTGTCTTTCCTCTTTTCATCAAGATTTCTCCTGCTGGGAATTCATCTCGGATGTCTGGGGTTTCGAAGAATTGGTTCAACCATTCTGGTGAGATGTTTATAACGTGACCCCGGACCCAAGTCTTCTTGTTACTGGCATCAATATTGCAGAAGAATTCTCGAGTTAATTCGATGAATCCATCTTTTTCATTATGCAACAAGAAGTTCCCCCATTCTTGATTTCTGTAAAAGGTTTCGACAGTAGGGTGGAGCAAGGCATCTGGCTTGAATCCCTTGTTAGCCACAATCATTTTCAGCATTTTTGCATATATTTCCGCCCCCTCCATCTTTCCGTTGAACTTGATCTCCAAGTCTGCATTGCTTAATTTCTTCTTCTCGAATTGCTTTGTAACTCCCATTCTGTGCCTTACAGTCTTTTCTTACCAAAATTCAACTGGCCGGACAGACCCAACTGATTCATCTTCACTTGTGTGCCAGCCTATCGTCATCTCCTCCTTGGTTCGGCTCATGTGCATGTTCTGCCCCTGGCTCCTGTCGGCTTGACTCCGCCTCAACCTATTTTATTACAGCATTCAATGGATTGTATTAAGTAATTGCAGGCATAGGGAAAGTAAGAACATGAAAGTAAGGATCAACACTAGTTGATACCTCCTCCTCCTCCTCCCTTAAGACTTGTTCATGTACAGCTTCGTTCACAATTTCCCGGATATTGTCTCTAAAAAGTGGGACCATTGGCTGATTTTCTGGCTCTGGCTGATCTTCCAAAATATTAGCAAGTGCTGCCGGATCTATGCTTGCCAATGATTGCTCTTCTTCAGCCTGATGAGATGGGCCTTCTGGATTGGCCGCTGCTCTGCTTCTTTTATACTCTTTTTTCTCGGCCAAATATGCCACCCATAAGGGGTCATCCTTCTTGAATTTGAAAAATGTTCTGAATTCTTCATCTCTTTGCTCCTGAGTTAAATGTGCATAAGGATGAGGCTCATCCCTAGCAGGAGGTCTTGTTTCAGGCATTGTATCCAGCACTTGCAGCTCTTCATCCCCCTTATCAATTGTTGTTTTGGCTGAGGGATTTTCTTTGTTCCTGCTCATCTTGTATCCGCCTCACCTCTTCTTCGCCCTTCTCCATTTTCACTTGAATAATTTTCTATCGAGTTGGCTCCTCTACTGCTTCAGTTTCGGCTCCCTTCTTCGTTTTTAATTCAGCTTGAAGTTTTTCAGCAACTTCTCTATCATGTGCTTCCTTCTTTCGCCTCTCCTCTTCGGCTTTCGTCTTCTCAATGTTCTTCACCATTTCAGCCTCTTGCATCGCCTTTTCTTCTCTTTCAATCCTTTCCCTTATTTCGGCCTCATTGGCAGGTCTCTCTTCAGTAGATTGTTCTTGGACACCCGCCTTTGCATTCTCCTCTTCTTGTAATCTTCTGGCCAATTCAGCATCAAAAGCAACTTGATGTTTGTGCTTTGGGGGCGGCGGAGGCATTGCCCCTTTTCCTTTATTAGTCGGATTGGCAGGCTCAGCTATTTTCTTAGCAGTTGGCTCGGGCTCTTTGATTACCACTTTCGGCTCAGGTGCCCGTCCAGTTCTCTCCTTTTCTGCCAATTTAACTAGCCTTCTTCTGGGTTGCACTGGAGGCTCAGGCCGGGTTGTAGTTTCAGCAGTAGTTGGTGTTTGCTCTTCAGGCTGTACAGGATGTACGGGTGACTCGGGAACAGTGGGCATGGGATCTAGACTTGCCTCTTGCTGAACTGTGGGCTCTTCTGGTGGGGGTGTAGAGATGTAGTCATCAATGATAGCGTTTGGATCTTCTCCGGCTTCTTTCTCAATATTGGGCTCATCTTCATAACCCAACTATTTTTCTGCATGTTGCAAGAAATCCTCAATAAAGCTTCGGAGAGTAATCTGCACCAGTTGCCCTTCCCAGTCCTCTTTGATTTTCTTGCACAATTTGCTTCGGACATTATGATTATAGTGCAAGATCTTTTGTTTCTTTGTCTTATTATTGCAATATCGGAAGGCTTCCTTGTCCATTTCCATGAGCAGTTCTAGATAGGAGGTCCGATATTTTTCTATCATTGCCCCCACCAGATCTTTCTGTATACCCTCCAGATATGACATATCCTGGGCGAAGTCATAATTCAGATAAGCTCCAGCCTCCGCTTTCGACATCAGCTGGAACTGTCTCTCGTTCTTCTTAATAGGCTTCCAACTTCCCTTGTGTATGTCCACCATCAGTTGATCCCTTAATACCGCGATGTGCTCAGGAAATTCTGAGTTCTTAGCTGTTCCATACTGCCCGTACCGTCTGTGTGTGAAAATGGATTCAAATTCTTCGTCCGCCGGCAGTTCCACCCATTTGTCCATAAATGATTTAGTAATGCTTGGGTTCCCTTTTCCCCAAACAAAGGTGAGGTCCTCCCATTCTTGCCTTGCGTCCTTGATCATTTTCCTCATAGTGTTCAGCAATGAGGTATTGTTCGACTGCTCAAAGTTTTCAGCACTCTTGAGATGCTTGTGCAAGTTGTGGCTCAGTTCTCGATGCCTAAGGCAAGCTTGCTCAATGACCCATCTTTGCTCTATTGGCCCCTTTTTCTCAAACAGATATGGATTCCATTTGAATAGAAATGCTTCGTGCATCATGATTGTTCCGTTGTTTAGAACTCGGCTTAAATCCTTTTGTTTTTCAGTGAAGGCCATCTTGACTTGCGGATCAATAATCTGATTTGGGATGATGACATCGAAGTCTGCAAGCCCTGCATCTTGTGTTCCCCTTTCTACGTGCCTGTTCCAGATCGCTCTATGTTCCCTGAACTTCAGTTGTATGCGTTCATGGTGCACTTCCGGAGTAGTCAGTGCATCGTTTGCAGCATGATCCATCATCATCCCCGAGAATTTCTTCATGTAATGGAAGTAATCTCTCTCGATTGAAGTAACTGCCTCTGTCCTCTTGTATGGGGGAATATGCACATTCCAGCCTGGAGGGAGTTCTAATTCAGTCTCCGTGGTCTGATCAAGATGGACGTTATGGACTGACATGAGGGCATCCCTTATCTGCTTTCTTTCGATTCTGTTTGTGGAAGCCTGCTTCGCTGCTGCATCTAATGTGCAATCAGGCAACCCAATGCCTGATTTAATAACCTTATCATTCCTGAGAGAGAAAGAGATAATTAAATCCAAACAAGTTTTTATAATTTTTCATGAAATCCTTCAAGTTAAAAATCAACATCCTTACATTTTGAGCTTTGCTCGAAATGTGATTTATTTGATTAATACTTGAATTTGATTGCAATGCATAAGTAACAATATTTACAACTAAAAATTTACATAATACAAATTTATTAAAATTTGAGGTCATTGGACCTAAAAATATTTTTGATTTGGACTATTGAGTCCAAAGAAAAATAAAATAAAATGGTCATTGGACGAAAAATCTTTTTAATAGGCCATTGGGCCCAAAATGCTTGATTTTCTCAATTTTATTAAACAAGCTCGAGGCACTTGTTGAAAATGGAATGAGATGAAACGAATGGAAAGGATGCTTGGAATTTGGAATGTGCAGTGGAGACGTGGCGAGATGGATTTGCTATTTCTGGACTGCTTGGACTGTCTTTGGACAGTTTAACACTCACTAAAATTGCAAACACTTATTTTTTAAAATTTTAAAGGTTGACTTGTTTTATTTAATGAAAAGTGGGATGTGTGTGGTCCCATTTTTGGATTTTTGAAAAGTAATAGCAGTGATAAGTGACCAAAAATACTGCTTTCTAACTCACACTTTAGTTCCATTGGGAACCAAAATACTCAAGTCAACAATTATTCCTACCAACTCTTTGTCTTTTTGTGAAAAAGTGGAACAGGGGAAAAGGGAATTGGTGTGCACAAGCACTGCCAAAAATATGCCAACACTACACTTTACAGACTGCATTTATACAAACACAGAATCAGAGATAGGGAAAAGCATTAAATGTTAAGGCAACACTTTACAGTGGCATGCAAGGAACATGAGACATAGAATCATCAACACAGGATTATGCACACCAACTGCAGTTTTCAAATGCCCACAACCCATAATGCTATACTGCAACATGAATCAAACAACCTGTTCTATGCACAACTCACAGACTTCATGCTTGAAATTCCAACAAATTCACAGAATTGGAAACACCTACGCATGCTGCCTAGTTAGGGAATGTGAACAACAACATCAAGATATTCTTCATACCTAAATATTCATTGTTCCAAAGCTCAGATTTTCAGAATTTTATTAACATCTACCAGGCCATAAATCTTATTCAATCATCATCATTTAGCGAGAACAGGTAGAAAACTTGAAAACCCAAAGCACTAAACAATGGAGGAGATAACACTGTCAAACCCTAACCTGCCCTGCGTTCTCTAAACATCCTAGGTATCAAAAATCAGAATGCCCACCAAGGTCGACCATTCCCTGACCCTTCACAGAAACAAAAACAGCAACACCCTCCCCTGTCCAAATCATGATCGGCCAACACCCATATCAATGGCATAACTCACAAACAGCCTACCTATAACATGAAAAACCTAAAACCGAACTCTAATAAGCAAAACTGAACACAACAACACCTATTTACAAGTTATCTAAATAGAATCAAACAAAAATCGCGAACAGGGGGCTACGGGTATGCGCGAATCGGTGGGAAAAGGCTTACCATGGCTCTGCCTTAGAATAAGATGATGCCATTGTCGATTTCGTGAAATTCCGGCAGAGTTTCGCCTGAGTTTGGTCGGAAATATGCGAAGAACACGTGGTGTTCATTCGGGAAGAAAGGTTCGGATTCGAGAGAGTTTGAAAAAATGGTTAAGTGTTGGGAGCGTAGGGGAGAAGGAGGAAGAAGCGGGATATTAATACTGATGGGGCCCTATCGCGGAACCCTAGCCCATGTCGCGGAACTGGGTTTCGCGACTAGGGTCTAGCGACATTAGAGGTGTCGCTAAACTGGAAGCCTGTCGCGGGACTATGGTCTCGCGACTGGGGGTATCGCGACAGGATTTAAGAAGGGAGGTGGGGCCAAGTGAGAGTGTGTCGCGAAACTGGTCCCTGGCGCTAGACGTAGTCCGGCGACATGGGTTCGTTCCGCGACAGGATATGGAATGAGGGTTTAGAGGCCCTGTCGCTAGACTTGATCCGTGTCGCGGAACTGGGTATCGCGCCACGGAGTTGAGTTTAGCGACTGAGGTCCCAAGCTGTATATGGATGGCCGTGTCGCTAGCCTCCCTTCCTATCGCGAGACTAAGTTTCGCGACATGGAATTTGAATTTTCAAATTTCGATGGACTGGGCCCGAGAGTGATGTTGGGCCTGAGTCCGATTTATTTGTTTTGGACTTGAATAAATTCAGTCCAAAACATTTAAAACAAAAACTGGGCTGGCTAATTACAAAATAAACTTGCACAAAAATAGGTTGGGCCAATTTCCACTTATTGTAGAAGTTATTCCGGATTTTAAATTCCTTTAATTTCCGGGAAATGCCACGAACTGTCAGAGATGGAGGTACCACTTAACAAGGCCCAGACCCCCACCCTCGCGTGCCTCACTGAGCCCAGCCACCCCAACAGTCAGAGATGGAGGAGGTAGACTTTTGGGCTTACTCTGATCCAGCCCAGATGAAACCACCTTCCCCTTGCCCCCAGGCCCTTTCCCACGAGTTTTACGGCTCTAAACTAACATCCACTCGCCCACTACCTCAGAAGCCTCTCCCACAGCCCCCACGTCAGCACAAACCCCCCCATGCATGCACGTCTATTGACCTGAGGAGCCTCCTGCGTACAACTGCTCTCACCGTGCATAAAGGCCACCGTCCTCTGAACACCATCGGCCGGGGCCGACGTTACCGGAACCGGGGACGCGGAAGGCACCACCGGAGCCGTCGAGACACATTTATCTTGAAGGTGACCATACTTCCCACATCTCATGCACACAGTATGTAATGCCTCGTAAGCCACCTAAATGACCTTTCCCAGAACCTCCACTTTACCGATCAAGGGTTCCTCAAGATTAATCTCGACACAGGCCCTAGCGTATCTACCCCGATTCACCTCAAGAGTATTGCCATCAACTCGAATCAAGGTGCCCACCGCAGACACAATGACCCGAAGTGTACTCTCCTTCTAAAGTGATTGTTTCAGCCCCGGAAACCTTACCCAAGTTTGGACAGTGTTCACCTTAGTAACTTCCGAATCAAAGTCCGGCGTCCACCTCATGACCGCGAGACAGTGATCAAACAAAATCCAAGGTCCCTTCGTCAACACTGTCTCACGATCCAGAGGGTTTTCAAACTTAGCCACAAAACAACCAAAGCCAACATCAAGTAAGTCGAATCTGCCGATTGGCTTCCACGCCTTAGTCAAATGCTCTTTCAGTACCATGTACCCAATCGAGATGCCAAGGGGCTTCACAATTAAGGTGTCCTTCCAGGGAGCATTACACTCATCCAAAACAGACTGATCAAACCAAACCTTCGGGCAGCGCGCATTGGCCCCCGAACGGTCGACCGACGCAAGTTTGGCATGAAGCAAATCCTGAACAACCGGCGGAGGCGTTGGGGCACCCCCCGTGCCTGCCAGAATCACATCACGAAAGGATAGAGCAGCCGGGCCCTGAGCCACCAGAGGAGAACCGGGCGACAGAGAAGAAGCGAGAGGAGGATCCTGAGTTCTCATGACGGAACTCCCGGAGGGAGTTTCCGAACCGAAAGAAGTTGGCAGTAGCGTAGATCTAAGATCCTAAGGCTCAGCGGTAGGCAGAGAGCAGAGCGTAGGATTTCTGAGTTCCGATTGCTCATTGTGGAGAGCAAAGACCCAAAGAGGAGAGGCGACGTGAATAGCCAGCGGCGGGCGCTGGGACGGCGGGAACGGACAGTCACAAACGGGCAGACAGACGCGACAAGCGAAGAAGACAGAGACGGCGGAGCCGATCTCCTGTTCTCTATTCCGAAAGTCAATTCTCTCGTTACTCTTGATATAGTGATTATTGTTCAATAAATAAGTTTCATCAATTCTTTTAACATAGATATAGAAAATAAACCATAGTCAAAGTAAGATTTTGTTAGATTTGTCTAATAATGTGGTTTTAAAATATCAAATTTTTTAGTAATTTTTACTTGTACAAAATTTGAGTTATTAAAAATAAAAAATGTACTTTTAGATAGTATGGGACTCTGGAATGTGTCACTTATCATGAAGTCACAAAAATGGCATACTTCGTTTGAATAACAAACTAACATTACAGGGAGTATTTAACTAGCAGAATTTGAGACCAACATTATTTGAGTCTCTAAGCGGCTAAGCCCATTTAAAGCGAACAATATTTTGGGCCTAAAGCCCAAACTATCATTGGACTTCCTTAAATATCAACAATTTATTCACTGCAATTCTCTTCGGAGAAAAGAGATAACTCTTCATTTTTTTTTCTCTTCGGAGCAAGTTAATTCATTTTTTGTATTTTATTTTATTTTTCTAAATATCCTTGTTTTGCTTAAGCATGATTTGTAAACCGTTCAAAGTCAACTACTAGTATTAACCTGTTATATTAATTTTATTCTGATTTTAATGTCACTTATAGAAATAGTTAAATTGTAAAATTATGAATAAGATAATTTATTCTAAAAATACATATGCAATGAAATAGGAGTATTCATTATAAATTATAAATATACATATTATAAAACATATGATATACTTCATAAACAATCAATTTAAAGTATCATATTAAAATTAACTAAAAATTATTTGGAAAAAAAAATGGGGGAACAGGCAGGCTTAAAAAAAAAGGAACAACTATATGATGAAATTCATCATTAAACACGCTGGTAAGCAAGTCCCGTCACATCCGGTGGAAAGGCTATTCTCAGTATAAAATTCCTCCTTAACGACAGCCTGTTTAGCCAGCATAATTTGGAAAAAAAATTAAAAGTATGTATCTACACCATTTTCTTACATATGTATAGATTGTAATAAAACAAAGGAATACTCTTTCCTTTTTTAAAAAATATCATTTTTTTTATTTTTTATTTTTTTATTTATAGTCATAACCATTAATATTCCTCAATTTTTTAAAACAAAAATACAAGGTTATTAAAATCTAAAACTAGAACTTATGATCTTAAGATCCTACTATCCCACAAAGCCAGCACGATAAAATCCGTATGGGATCTAAACAGTGGAGGAACCACTATAGCTGACCACCCTGAAAAAAAAAAGAAATTACTTTTTTTTTGTTTTTCTATGTTTAATGTAAAAATAATATCATTAATAAATAAATCCAAATTTTAAGAAATAAATCATTTTTTCTCGATTTTTTTTTATTCTCCTCTAATTCCAAACATTTTTATTTTTCCCTGATTCCAAACCTTTTTCCCTCTTAATTAACTTTAGCTGAAAATGGGGATTTGGCCCAGTGATCATGTGTTCTGGCTTTCAACCTTATGGTTGGAGGTTCGATTCCCACCCGGCCCCGTATCCCTACCCTTTATCTCCCTTTGTAATTTGTATAGTTTGGACTCCCACACACCTTTGTCGACACATGAATGTCAATGTATCCAAAAAAAACTTCAGCTTAATTATCGTACCAACCGTAACAAAACATATTACATGGGACGGATGAGGAATTGGCTAAATTTTTTACCACCATGGATCCAATTTCTAGTTCCGCCACTGGATCTAAATTAATGTAAGATCTGGATAAGATCTATAAGATCTATTCAAGATCTTGAAATCTTTAAAAAATCCGATCCCACTCCCTCTTATTTTTCATTTTTTTTCCAATTTTCAGTCCTCCATTCTTTTCCAAAATCCAGATCTAGGGATTTTTGTTTGCATCTCCATCTTCCTCTTCCTCTTCCAAGAGTCGTCGTTGTATCTCCTTCATCTTCTTATTGTTATTGTCGCCGTTGTATCCCCCTTCTCTTTGCCAATATTACCCCTTCCAGCACCCCTGCTGATGGAGATCTTAGTCCTAAACCCCCTGCCCAGATGGATGATGATGAATCCAATGAGACGGTGGTTGAGACTGACGAAAATGGGAAAAATTCTAATGACAAATCCAACTCATCTCAAACATCTTAAATGCTCAATTATTGTCCTTTTTCTTTTTTTTTTTTCTGCCAAACAAATTATTGTCTATTGGTATTAGTTATTGTAATTTGCTAATATGCAATATGAATAATTTTTTTTTGTCTTAATTAGGGTCTTAGGATCTGAATTCAGTCATACGATCTCGATCCTGCAAAGTGAAAAATATTCCTACATAAGATCTAGATTTTGATAACCTTGCAAAAAAATTCCTCAAATATTGAAGAATTGATTTATACTGCCCTCTTCCTAAAATATTGACAACATTTACCAAACGCAGTTATTATGAGTATTATGAATCTCTAGCAACTTAAACAAAATCTTCGATTCAAACATTATTGAGAACATTTTAACTTTTTTTTCGATCCAAAAAAAAATTATTATAATTATAGGGGTTAGAGACTTACCCTAGTGGTCAAGTCCCCGTCTCCTAACCATAGGTTGGGGTTCGATCTCCACCCGATCCTCTATCCCTCCCCTTTATAAATATATTAATCACATTTTTCTAAATTTTTTACTTCACAGTTTTTCTTTATTACTCCATTGGAGTTTTGGCTATTACATCCATTTTTTTTTTTTTGGATAACTTACATCCACGTTTTGATTTAGTATTTTATCATAATTTTACAAGTTAAAATATAATTAAATATCTTGTTGAGTAATTTTTAAATATTCAGCTTTTAAATTTTTTAATTATACCAAATTTGAATTAATAATAGTTTAAAATATGCCATGAACTACATGTACTGCGGGTTCGTAGTAACTATAAAAAAACTTAGGAAATATAATTTTATATATTAGAGCACGTTTGGATTGACTTCTAGAGAAGTGTTTTTGGTTTTTGCTTCTGCTAAAAGCACTTCTAGTAGAAATAAGAGCCCGTTTGGATTGGCTTCTAGGGAGGTGCTTTTGGCTTTTACTTCTGCCAAAAGCACTTCTAGTAGAAATTAGGTGTTTGTTTTTGCTTTTAGGGCCCGTTTGGATTGGCTTTTAAAAAAAAACAGAAGCCAAAAGCAGAAGCAGAAGTGAAAGCCAAAAGCAGAAGCAGGTAACTTTTGTGTTTGGATGGAATGTTTGAAAAACAGCTGTTTTTCAAAAGTGTGTTTGGATATGTAAAAGTGAAAATTGCTTTTGAAATGTGTAAATTACCAAAAAGGATATGATATTTATATATAATAGTATATATTTATAGTGTAATTAAAATAAATTAATAAGGGCATTTATGACTCTGCACACATTACTAGGTGCTTTTGGCTTCTGCTTTTCGGAGAAGCAGGGGTGCTTCTCCCAGAAGCACTTTTGCAGCTTTTCGATGTGTTTTTGCTTTTTTTAAAAAGCCAAAACAAATACTCTTTTTTCTTCAAAAGTGCTTTTGGCAGAAGCAAAAGCCAAAAGCACTTGAAAAAAACCATTCCAAACAAGCTCTTAAGAAAAAGCAAAAGCACCTCAAAAAGCGAAAAAAGTGCTTCTGGGAGAAGCAGCCCAGGGGGTGCTTCTCCCAAAAGCAGAAGCCAAAAGCACCATGTAAAATGTGCAAGGACTTAAATACCCCCATTACTTAATATAAATTACATTATAAATATATCTTATTATCATATTAAGTAGCATGTCCTTTTTGGTAATTACCACACTCTAAAAGCATTTTTCATTTTTATTCATCCAAACATATTTTTTAGAAAAAGCCGCTTTTTAAACATTCAATCCAAACACAAAAATTATATGCTTTTGCTTTTGACTTCTGCTTCTGCTTCTACTTTTGGCTTCTGCTTTTTTCAAAAGTCATTCCAAACGGGCCCTAAGGTATTTGTTTTGGCTTTTAAGAAAAAGCAAAAATACCTCGAAAAGCAAAAAATGGCTTCTGGGAGAAGCAGCCCAGGGGTGCTTCTCCCAAAAGCAGAAGCCAAAAGCACCTCGTAAAATGTGCAAGGACTTAAATCCCCCACTACTTAATATAAATTACACTATAAATATATCTTATTATCATATTAAGTAGCATATTCTTTTTGGTAATTACTATACTCTAAAATCATTTTTCATTTTTATTTATCCAAACATATTTCTTAGAAAAAAAAATAGGGCTTTTGCTTTTGGGAGAAGCAGCCTAGGGGTGCTTTTGCTTTTGACTTCTGCTTATGCTTCTACTTTTAGCTTTTTATTTTTTCAAATGCCAATCCAAACGGGCCCTTAATCTCTCAAATTTTACATTGTACAGTAGTAAGGACTAAGGAGTATTACAGAACTTTAAGAAAAGACAAAACAAAACAAAACAAATACTCTAGTGTATATGCCTCTGCTATTTTAATGGTTCAAATGTCTTCCATATAGTTTCTCGAGTTTCAGCTGAAGGTAAAAGAACTGCTCACAAGAAAGCATTTGTGAATTGTGATTTGGCCTCGACAAGAAATGGGTGGTTGTGATTTACACTGAGGACATTCAGAATTCGCTCCGCGGCATCGATGCCAAGGAAAGGCAGGACAAGGCGAACTGGATGAAGCTTAATTTTCCCTCTGTGAATCGATGGAAATTTGTGGATTTCCCAACTACTACTACTACTAGTATTCTTCCATAGGTTACCGTGGTTTTTCCTTTCCCAATTTCCGAAGAAAGCAATTCATTTGTGCTCATCTCGATGTTGTCATCAGGGTTTGAATTTTGCTGTTCTGTGAAATCAGAAACCCGCGATCCGAAAAGGCGATAATTGGCTCTAATTTCGCGCGAGATGCTCACTCGTATCGTATATGGTTGCTCTGGCAAAGCTCGATTTTTATATCTTTAAACCATGGCAGAAGTGTATTTAAGGTATAATTAGGGTTTCCGAAGAGCTAAATTTCCATGGAGGCAGCTCCTCCGGCGCCAATTCCTTGGATTCCTGAAGATGACCTCTTGTTGAAGAATGCTGTTGAGGTAATTATCTTTTGGGAGTATGCCTTGTTTATGCTTTGATTATGAGTAGGGTTCATGCTTTTGTAACAT
Source organism: Hygrophila difformis (assembly GCA_030278955.1). Lineage (NCBI taxonomy): Eukaryota > Viridiplantae > Streptophyta > Magnoliopsida > Lamiales > Acanthaceae > Hygrophila > Hygrophila difformis. The sequence continues at coordinate 8,362,903 of JAOANR010000011.1, forward strand.
TGTTATCCATAACGATGAATTTTAGTCGTTGATCTACTATTTGATTGGGTTCTCTTTCATATGTGTATCATTTCTAATTTTGGAAGCCTGTTAGTTACTAGCTTGAGCTATTGGATTTATCTGATGTTGTTAAGTAGATGCCCTTACAAGGGGGATCCGGGAGATGTACTAAATACTACAGTTCTAGATCAACATTTAAGAATAGTGTTTAAAATTTTTATACTCGGAAATTAGCCGTCAAATAAATGAAACAAGTTATTGGAATGTAACTGTTTTGATCTTAACGTGAAAAATCTGGACTCCAGTATATGCCTTTTCAGTTCGCTTGCTATACATAATATTTCCATTCTTATAGTTGGTTCTGTCGGTTTGGTCTACCGTTTACTCTTTCAGGCTGGTGCGTCACTAGAAGCACTTGCCAAGGGTGCAGTGCAGTTTTCGCGTAAATATACTTTACGAGAACTGCAAGAGAGATGGCATTCTCTTCTTTATGATCCTGATATTGCCGGCCCGGCATCTGCTCGTATGTTTGAGCTTGAGATATCTGGCTTCAATCCTGCACCAAAGTTAAATAGATCAGAGAACAGCTTCTTAGGAAATAAAGAGGTTTCTCGAAGGAGGAAAAATGGGAGTATTCGTAGGAAATATTATGCTATGAGGAAAAAATTACGTAGTGAATTTTTCAGTAATAGTGATCTAGTTTTTTTTGAATCCAATCCTGATAAACACATGATGATTGATGGTAATCCTTTGGGCCAAAATTGTATTCTTGGTGATGGTATACCAGAACATTTAAGACTTCAGGAAGAAGATTTAGATATTTTACGTCATGCTTTTCCGGAAACAATGACGGATATTGCTGTCACTTCTAGCGCAACTAATGGATCTAAGATCGGATGCTCAAATTCCTTTGAAGACAATAAAAGAACCGGAGTTGTGGAAGGTTATGGATTTGATAAGAATGTTACTTCTGCATTGCCGGAAGGCGGAAGTGACATTTTGGACATCAATATCAAAAATGGCAAAAGCCCAATTACCCTCAGAGGGAGTTCCATAAATGGTGAGGGTCGACGACCGTGTAATGCGCCTAATTCAGATGGTTTTCCTTCTTTCCAAGAAGTTGTCTTTGCATCTGGTTCACCTCATTTACAGCCTTGGGGAACAATGCAAGATTTTCCTGCACCGTCAGTACCAGTAAGCATGAGCCTACAAGTCACAGCTCATTTTTCTGAAGATATAATTCCCAATGATGTTGAGAGTAAAGAAACTAGCTCAGGGTTGTGCACAAGTGAATTTGCTGACCCTGATTCACTTTTGAACCTTTCAAATGAGGACGAGGTTATGTTGGGGGATGCCAACGGAAAAAATGAAGAGAGCAAAGTTTGTGCTGACAATATTGATTCAGTCATCCGGGTTTGTGATAAAGGCTTCCGAGAAAACATCATTCCAAAAGCTGAATTTGAGACTGAGATAGTTTCAGAAGCTAGTACAGTAACGGTTCATAGAGAAAATCCTTTAGAAGCTAGTTCAGTGAAAGATCATAAAGGAAATCCTGTGGTATTAGATGTTGCTGCACCCTCAATTCTTGGAGACCATCAAATGAATCTTCAGCCAGCGGTTGATGTGCCTTTGAGATCAACTTCAAAGTCTGATTTTACTGAACTCAGCGATGGAAAAATCTGTTGTGTGTTGAACTCTGAGGACACTGAAATTCCATGCAATGATGATATATTCTTGCTCATCCATCCTTCCACATCATTTGGTTCTTTTGCACACACAATTTCCTCACCTTCTATGAATGCATCTTCTTCTGCACATACAAAGAATAGCGAACAAGCAGTGAATTGGACAGCAAAAGCAACAGACTCTACAAAAGCTTCTGGGTGGCCTCAGAAGTTTGGCATACACAGGTTGCCAGAATTTAATTCTGTGCAACCATTTGTTGGCCGTGCTGCCAAAAATGAAAGTCATGATTCCAGATCTCAGGTGCTACCACAAGTTGTGGACAGAACCATAGAAGATTCTAGTCAAAACAGATCACTTTATGCAATTTCAAAGCTATCAAATGATAGATTACCCGAGAAAGAAGTTGATAGAGTTGATATGAAGGTAAGTGTTTGCATGCTGTTTCTAAGTGTTTGTATGTGTTTTTTTTCTTTTTTTCTTTTTTATTATTAATAATCAATGATGATGTGATTGTATGATTATCTCTTGTTTATAACCAGGGTGGTGACAACCAAGCCACAACAACTGCAATAACTGGAACCAGAGAAACAGGTTATGGCAGACCCCCATGTTCACAACCAGAGCCTGAATCCTCAGCTTCAGATCCTGGGGAATCTGAAATTGATGATGATGTGCCCTTTTTTTCAGACGTAGAAGCAATGGTATTACTTCTTTAACTCTATCGGTTAATTAGAATTTAATCTGTTACTGAAAATATATATATATATAAAATCCTGTATATGATCTATAATATTTACTTGCAGATACTGGATATGGACTTGGATCCTTATGACCATGATTCCCACATTACTAGAAAAGGTAATTTATGCGCTTGTAATTAGTTTATTTGATAATTTCCTTATATTCTTCCTACCACAAATATCTCCTTTAGTTATAGAAAATCTTCTAAGATTAATTTTGAGGGTAAATTATATAACCCATGTCTTCAGCTATTGTGCAAACCTTTGCATGTGTGAGCTACGTTGGGGTTGGGGTCTGAGTATAATTTTAAAATATTTCCCTTCTATTTAACTTCTACACGGATAAATCTGAATGTGATTCTGGATTTATCAGTTAGAGATAATTTATTTACCGACCATGATCCTCATATCATGAGTCATCATGATCCATGAGTACATGATATCGATTAATTAGTGATAACACCCTTCTCTTTTTATTGAAGAGAAGCTGCATGATTTTAATGGTTTTGGACCTTGATAATAAATTTGTCAATTTTGTTGCATTTACCATTCAGTTCCAAGCTACCAGTTTGATGAGACTAAAAGGACAATCATAAGGTTGGAGCAAGGTGCTCGTTCCTCCTTACAAAGGGCCATGACATCTAGAGGAGCCCTTGGCATCTTATATGGCCGACGTTCGAGGCATTTCATAAGGAAGCCAGAGGTTGTAGTCCACTCTCACAAACCGTCTACTAATAGTTTCTCTCTTTTGCAAATAAATATGACAAAAATGATGAAACACTGCGCTTTTGCATCAGTTTGTTTATCAACATTTCCATGCTTTGCACTTTATTTATTTTTTATTTTTTTTGGAGGAGCCAATAAAGGCCTGGGAATGGGGTGGTGGGAGCCCATGCCACACAAATTACAAAGGGAACAAAGGGGAGGGATAAGGGGCCGGGTGGGATTCGAACCCCCAACCTATAGGTTGGGAGTCGGGGACTTACCACTAGAGTAAGTCCCCAACCCCTTTGCACTTTATTTGGTATGAAACACTATACTGTTATAATGTTTTGCAAAGAAGCAGCACAAATGATTGATGCTAAAAGTTCAAAATGGTAAGGGGGAAAAAAAAAACACACGCTAGATGGTCAAGCATCAGGTATAATTGATTGTTGCACACATTTAAAATTCTAAGTACTTGAAGGTTTCTTACTTCACATGACTAGTCTGTTCTGTATTAAACTGTTTAAAGACATGCTTTAAGTTTGTATTCCCTTTTATAGATATTTGTGTTCGCACTTTTTGAATGCTTAAGCATATTTTGTGAAGTGGATCCACATGTCCTCAGTTCTAGATGAAACTGTGAAAGTAAACTATTGATCTATAGTTTGCAATCATAGTGGCATGGTAATCGCATGGTGATCGTATAAACTTGAAACAAACTGCTGAAACTTGTTCCATTCCCAGTGTTTTTTAAAGAATAAGTTACCATGAAAGCTTATGTTTTCATATTTGTCACATTATATGGTAATTGTAGACGTAAGTACTTGTGAGTGGTTTAAATTCAGACTGAAAAGGAATCTTAATATCCAATTCAATGTTCATTTGTTCTTGTAGTAATCTTTTATTTGAAAAGTCAATAGTTGCTGAAAGTTCATTCTCTTTGGATATATCAAGAACTTAACTTATTTACTGCAGGTCTGCAGCTACGATGCTTGTTTGAAACTATCTATGTTGTAAGAAACTGCAGCACATAGTGATTTTCTGATTATATTCTTTGTTGGAGGCTGTAGAATTGTTTCATATAGCTTTTTATAGATGGAAGTTTTATAACGTATAATTTTGTCTTATTTTGGTTTGTATCCTAATTTCTTTCTTGGATTTCTTCAGTATGGTACATGTCATTTTCCCTTTCCAAATGATCCTTGGTATTTGTAGTTTTGCTCATAATTGGAGTGTATATTGTGCATATGCACATGAGACATTTAATGTGTTTGTTCAATATGCCTGATGCTCTGATTATTAAATTGTCTTTGTAGGTTTTACTAGGAAGATCAACGGATGATATTGACGTTGACATTGACCTAAGGAAAGAAGGGCGAGCCAATAAGATATCAAGACGACAGGTACCATTTTGGTGGGAATCCATTATCAAGTAAATGCTTTTCTTTATGGGAGTGTTACTGTGGTAGTTACCTAGCAAATTTTGCATAGTTAAGTTGGGGGAAAATTTTATGGATTTTCAGATGTCAATTAAGAACAGTCATCTTTATTTGGTAGTAATTCATAACTAGCAACCTTACAGTAGCTCTTGTATCTAACTATTTAGGCTATTATCAAGATGGAGGCAGATGGGTCATTTTTTCTTAAAAATCTTGGCAAGAGCGCTGTATCTGTGAATGGCATGACAATAGCTACTGGCCAATTGGTGAACCTTAGTCCCAGTTGTTTAATCGAGGTATATCTCTTGCAGCCTAAAACCTTTTGAAACCATGCAAATTTGTGTTTTGCTTTTTTGTCTTGGCATCAGCTTTTGATTAAGTTTTAGAAACTCATCATTGTTTCCAAAATGGAAGGCTTTCGTTTCTCACATTTGCTGCAAATTTGAGGAATGGGTCTGTAAACCCCCCTTTCTTATTCATTCTGGCATTACATGATTGGATTTAGTTCAGTTGACATGTGTTGTTGGGGTTTGCTCTTTTCAATTACTAGTTTGCTTTGCGAAAAACCAATGCCCTGCATTCAGCTACATAAAATCATCATCATCATTACCTAGGTCTTCTCCTTCCCTTTCCCCCTCCCCTTTTACATATTTACGTTCTACTGGTTTTATTGGTGCATCTAGGGGTCTCTTGTACGCATGAAGAAGCCTCCTTTATGATCTTGTCTAATGGTATTGCTTCTATGTTTTATGAATGCATGCATTACAGATCTCATATTATCTAAAATGCATACATTTCCAGTCTCAACATTCTCATGTGTTATGTGACCTGTTTGTTTTTCTTCATATTCCCACTGAATAGGCAAGGCTTTGTAAAGCTGACAGCTATAAACAATCCTTAAAATTTGGTATGGTCAATTTACAGATAAAGGGGATGAGTTTTGTTTTCGAGATCAACCAAGGTTATGTGAGGAAGCACTTAGGCAACTTTTGTATGAAAAATAAAGGAAAGATGGGAAAGACTGAATGGTCAGCTGAGGACAAATGATGAACCTTTTGATACTGGAAAGAAAGGTTGCTTCCTTCTGGCCTTTTACTAAATAAACCGATGTTTGTCTCTCTATAAGCTTATTAGTCCGTGAGAATCGTATTACTGTTGTTGCTGTGTCTGTGCAAATGTAAATATGCTGGGTTTTAGTGCATGTTTGCTATTTGATTGTTGGACACATCGGTGTATCACATATACTAATTTATTGTTATAATAGAACCGTTCTTGATCTGCTACTTTTGGCTTCTATATCAAATTCTTCTTGTTCTATTGTTTGGACGACTCTGTTCCCAGTTATTTCGATCAATTCCAGGCATTCTATGGGGTTTCATAGTTTCCTACGTTATATTACTATTCTTGCAATAATATACTAACTCCGTTTTATGAAAGTGCGTCATTTTATTATTTTATGAGAATAGAATGGCGCACTTTCATAAAGACAGAGTAGCATAAACCTGTTGAGTCTAGAATATAGTACTAAAAATGTTTGATACTTGCATGGACACGTGGCATGACTCTACGCGAATGTAAGAGAACAGTACACTGTAAATAGGCCTATGTATGGAAAAATATGTGAGGCCTTTGATATTATGTCTCTTCATTTTAAAGTTACACAACACACACATTTTCAAAGAGCCATGTGATTCTGAAAGAAAGTATATTCCGCTCACTGTTTGGCTGTTTCTTGAAGTAGAAAACGAGTAAATATAGCCCACAAAATTTGTTGGCACTGCTCCAGCAAAAATAAATAAATAGACACAGCAAGAAGCTGGTTCCATATCATGCCAAATCAATCCATGCCTTCTGTGTAATGAATAATGTATAGCTGGTTTTGTTGAATGATTTTGGCATTAACCTTGCATAACAAAGTACATAATTTCATTAGGTGATTGAATTCTTGATGTGATCAAAACTTGGCCCTACTCTGTACTAGCTAGTAACTACTAAGTGATCAGGACATAATGATTGGATTGATACACAGAAATAAAGATAGAAAGATATACTTCATGTATGCATTTGTCATGTTATGATACATAGAATGGCTAGCTGTTGTTTTTGTTAGAATAGGATAGGATAGGATAAGAACACTCTTCAATGCATTATGAGATGCAATGCCAAATTAAAATGCACAATTAGAAGCTACTTAGATTTTAAAATAGCCTCAGTTTCTAAGGAAACAATATTCCAACAATTCATCAGATATCTGACAGAATTAATTAGTTGGGTAATTATCCCTGGTTGGTGACTTGCTTAGCTGCAATCTTTGCATAAAGTAGATAACAATAAATACAATTTTTTAAAAAAAAAAAAAAAAAAAAAAAAAAAAAAAAAAAAAACATCTTAATATGATTATGGCATCCTCAAAGTTCATTATTGAAATTAGTTGATAGTCCATAATTAATTCCCAGAGCATATATTTATATACTGTACTTATTATCTTCTCCCTTCTTTATTTGGTGGCACGTCTAATTTTACTTTTGAAGGATGCTGATTCTCTCTTCTTTCTTCCTCTCTGTTCTTTTTACCCCTGTTTGATTGCATAAATACATAATTTAACTAAAGTCAATAAGGTAATCTTATTACCCTGTGTGAAGCACAGTAACATTGACTGGTGTCCTCATGGTGGGGCTTTGTTTCAGAAATAAAGGCCATAAATGGTGTGCAAGAACTTGGAAATAGCACTGAAAATGGTTTTGCTGAATTAATTTAAATCATTATTCTCAGGTAGAGAACTAGTGCTATTTGTAGGAGTAGTTGTACTTCATCCATTCTTTTTTAATTGTCTTTTTAGTAAATATTACACAAACTAAGAAATACAGTTATTACCACATAATCTTCCATTTTTACCCCTCACTTACCAAGAAATGTACTTGGGGTGGAGAGAGAATGAACATCATTGGGGGAATAAAGGAGTAATATTGGTAAACTTTCATAGAAGTACCTAAGATGACAATTATTGTGGAACACTTTTTCATCTATAAAAGGACTAATATTTTGGATCGGAGGGAGTATTATTTAAATGAATTGCACTAATTACATTATAGAAATGATTACCCTAGTACTCCCTAGCTAATGGTTGTTGGTTTGGTTTGGTTTTCCCTGTGGGTTGAAAGTCATAAGCTAACCTAACATAGATGATAGATTCAGTAAATATAACAAACTTAAAAGCAGATTGTTGATTTATGATCAAACACAATAATATTCCATGCAACAGATTTTTACATGTGACCACAAGCTCAAAGCAAATACTTATCTGTCAAAATTTGTGGAACATCAGTATATCATAATCAAGACATCAACACCATCAATTAGAGACACTCTAACTATAATCATCTCTCCTTAGGTTCAATACCACACATACTCAATACTATACTGTCACGTCTTATTTTATTTTTTTTTAAAAAAAAAGAGTGATAACACTACTGTCTACTGGTCATAATATTGTGAGACCACAAAAATGAGTAAGGTTGTAAAGGTGACTGTAGAAAACGATTGAAATATTATTATATTAATGTGTAATGCCCCTTTCTTTTGGACATGTATACTCTACATTCAAGCTTATCTATATTGCCCCCAGCTAACTTCTGTCTCAAAGACAAATTAGTATCTAACATTTCAAGATTTAGCTTCTGTAATTGAAACCACTGTATTATAAATTGATGACATTGATAATGTGCACAATTATAACACAAAATTTAATTTAATTAATTTATATATTTATATATTTTGTATTTTTTAAATGGCTCTGGCAGTCGAATGTTTTGAGTTCGAGTCTTTGTGAATGCAGAATGAGTCTTTCTGGAAGAGGTAACTCTTCTTCCGTGCCCACCAGATCTTCGAAGGATTAGTCTTTGGCCAAAAGTAGTCTGGGATATTAATATACGCCAGAAATGAATGTTATAAGTTGGTATGAAGTAGTCTCTCCGTCCCACTTAACTTGTCTTATTTCACTTTTGTACCCAATCCAATACACTTTTTCAACCGCTAATATCTCAAAAGTCAAAATGTGTACAACAAAAAATTATGTAAAATATATATTCTAAAACTACATGATTATACGATTCTAATAAGACTCAACTCGACTATTTTTTCTAAATATATATATGCAATAAAATCGAGTCAAAGTAGAATAATGAATAGTGTCAAAAAGTCAAACATGACACGTTAGCTGGGACGGAGGGAATAGTATGTAGTATTGTATTGCCCATAGCCCCAAAAGGTGTACAGTATAATAAAGTTTGAAGCTTTATCTCTCATCCGATCCAAAGAGCAAACAGTAGTCTGTCTATATATCCTCTGGAGAGTGAACAAGAGTGGAATGAATGGTGGATGAGACTACTATGTAGTCATAAAAACAGAAACCAGTGACCAGTGTACTCTCTGTATTTCCCCTGTCTGTCTGTTTGATCCTCACTTCCAATGGCCTCCATTCTCTTCTTCTTCCTCCTCCAGCTCCTCCTCCTCCTCTCCTCCGCCAACGCCGCCACCCACTGGCAGGACCGCCAATTCCTCCTCCAGCTGAAGGCCGCCGTCCTCCCCTCCTCCATCCCCCCTGCCTCCTGTCTCGACACCTGGCACTTCTCCCTCGACCCCTGTGACTCCCTCTTCTCCCCCAATTTCACCTGCGGCTTCCGCTGCTCCTCCTCCGCCGATTCCCCCGCCCGTCTCATCGACCTCTCCCTCGACTCCGCCGCCTACTCCGCCAATCTCTCCTCCCTCCCCTGGCACTTCCTCCCCTCCCTCCAAACCCTCGATTTCAACCACAACAATTTCTTCGGCTCCATTCCGGACTCCCTCTCCTCCCTCTCCAACCTCTCCTACCTCTCCTTCTCCCACAATTCCCTCTCCGGCCCCATCCCGGAATCCCTCTCCTCCCTCCTCAACCTCCAAGAACTGATCTTGGACGGAAACTACCTCTCCGGCGAAATTCCCTCCGCCCTCAACGCCTTAACCAATTTGAGGCGCCTCGAGCTCCAATCCAACAACTTCACCGCCAGATTCCCCGACCTCCGTAATCTCTCCGCCCTCGGTTACCTCGACGCCAGCGAAAACTCCATCTCCGGCGACCTCCCCGCCGCCTTCCCCCCTTCTATAACCGAATTGGCCCTCCGGAACAACCAAATCACCGGCTGCATCACCCCGGAAACCCTCGCCTCATCCCCGTACCTCCAGGTCCTGGACCTCAGCCACAACCGCCTCTCCGGCGAAATCCCGCCGGCTCTCTTCTCCCACCCTTCGCTCGAGCAGGTGACGCTGGCGTACAACCAATTCGGGTCGGTTCCGGAACCCGCCAACGACCCGGGTCTGGCCGGCAGCCAATTGGTTTCCCTTGATTTGAGCAACAACCAGATCCGCGGGTTCCTGCCGGGGTTCATGGGACGGATTCCGCGGCTATCCGCTCTGTCGCTGGAGAATAACAAGTTCTCCGGTCCGATTCCGACGCAGTACGTGCTGAAGACGATGGATCCGGGCGCGGGATCGGTTTCGGGTTCGAGCCAATTGGAGAGGCTGCTGTTGGGCGGGAACTACTTGTACGGGCCGATTCCGGGAGCGTTCTTGGGGCTGAAAGCCGGGGGGACGGTGATGGTCCGGCTGGGGGACAACTGCCTGTACCGGTGTCCGATGAGATGGTTCTTCTGTGGGGGTGGTGTGCAGAAGCCCTTAATGGTCTGCAAGGCCTTTGGCCCAATCATCCCCTGACACGTGTCCATATGTCTCCCCCTTTTTTGTGGACTGGTTAATCTTTAGTGTTTGTATTTATTATTATTGATTTTTAATTTTTTAAATTTGTTTGGGAATCTTGCTTGGATTTTTTTTTTTATTCCTTTTTGTTGCGAGTTACTTCTTATTTGAAAAAATTGAAACATTGGCATAGTTTTTACTATTAACTGAGTAAATTTGATTCGATTTTTTAATATAGTTATATAAGATAAAACTTATACAAGTGAGATCTTGTTGGATTGGTCTAATCGCATAGATTTATATGATCAAATTTTTTTGATTTTCTTTATACAATTAAAGATATTGAGCATTAAAAATATGTATTGGATTGCGTGAAATGTAGGAATAATTCAATTATATAAAAACGGAGGGAGTATGTGGATTACATTAGTATAAATTTACAATAGCTATGAATTAATGTGTGACTGATGGGTATGATCAGGTTTTTTTAAAAAAAACTAGGAGTATTAATTAAAACATTAGTTGAGGTGTTGTTTTGCAGTTTGCACAAGTAAAATGTGTTTAATGTATTTCATAAAATTATTAAATGAACTAATCTAACAATTCTAGTAATTTTGGGCTATCTTTGGAAAAATTTAAAGTTTAGAGTTTAGTGTTTTTAGTTAGTAATAGAAATTTTTTACTAAATAAATATTATAATTTGAGATTAGAGTTTTAAGTATTGAGGTTGGGATTAGTCCTTTATCTTTTTTTTTTTAATTAAAAAGGTCTTGATTATCGTGTAACAGAAAAAATCCGTTTTTAAAAAGTGAAAAAGTTTCACTTTCTTGTTTTCTTGTTTTTGGTTTCATAGGCTAGAATTAATTTTTTTTTTTATAAAAAAAGCAATTGTTTAACATTATTAAGAGGGTGTTTGGATGTGCGTTGTAAAAAGTGCTGCAGCGTTTAGAAAACGGATAATCAGATAATTGCTGTAACAAAACGTGCTGTAGAAAATTAAGTGTTTGGATGAGCTTATGATGTTTCAAATCGCAATAATCAGATAATTATTAAAAATTGTTTGGATTTGCGTTTTTCATTAGCTCAAAAGGCAACAATATGGTAAAATCTATTTTTGGCTAAACGCAATTTTCTTGCAGCACCAAATTGTAGCTGCAAGAAAATAGCGTTTTCATTCTCTCAAAACGCAAATAATAGATTATTAGAAGTTAGTACACAAACAGTATTAACTGATTATTTGCGTTTTGCAAACGCAATAATCAGATAATCTGTCCCAAAACGCACAAACAAACACCCTCTAAATTTGTAACCAAACGCATTTGACACTAAATAAATATCTCGAGTTTGAGCATTATGTATTCAATGTGATTCTGAGAGACAACCATCCTTAAGGAATTAGTCGTGTATTCAATGTGATTTAGAGATATCCAAGTATACGCCAAAAACATTCTTAAATTTGGAAGGAGTTTCTAATCTATATAATAAACTCTGAATACTTTTTGGCATGTGCAGACTCTATTGCCCTTATTCAATATAACTGATTCTTTTAATTTTTAGGGTTTTATCAGTAATTATACCATCATTTTATAATCAATAGCTACAATTAATCCAGTCATTGCTGATTAATCGCTGACTAATTCCAACTCACCATCCACGTCATCAATATCTATATATAGAAAATAAATCTGTCTATTAATATAATAAAATTTTGAGAAAATCTTCTTATATATCTTAAAAGATATAAATTTTTATGACACTTAAAAGATATAAATCTATATAATAAATCCTGAATATTTTTTGGCATGTGCAGACTCTATTGTCCTTATTCAATATAACTATTCTTTTTAATCTTTAGGGTTTTATCAGTAATTATACCACCATTTTATAATCAATGGCTACAATTAATCCACGTCATCGCTGATTAATCGCTGACTAATTCCAATTCACCATCCACGTCATTAATATCTATATAGAAAATAAATCTGTCTATTAATATAATAAAATCTTGAGAAAATCTTCTTATATATTTTAAAAGATATAAATTTTTATGACACTTAAAAGATATAAATTGATTAAAACTATATAATATAAATTATTTTTTGTATATATCTATATAATAAATCCTGAATACTTTTTGGTTTGTGCAGACTCTATTGCCCTTATTCAATATAATTGATTCTTTTTAATCTTTAGGGTTTTATCAGTAATTGTACCATCATTTTATAATCAATGGCTACAATTAATTCACGTCATCGCTGATTAATCGCTGACTAATTCCAACTCACCATCCACGTCATCAATATCTATATATAAAAAATAAATCTGTCTATTAATATAATAAAATTTTGAGAAAATCTTCCTATATATCTTAAAAGATATAAATTTTTATGACACTTAAAAGATATAAATCTATATAATAAATCCTGAATATTTTTTGGCCTGTGCAGACTCTATTGCCCTTATTCAATATAACTGATTCTTTTTAATCTTTAGGGTTTTATCAGTAATTATACCACCATTTTATAATCAATGGCTACAATTAATCCACGTCATCGCTGATTAATCGCTGACTAATTCCAATTCATCATCCACATCATTAATATCTATATAGAAAATAAATGTCTATTAATATAATAAAATCTTGGGAAAATCTTCTTATATATCTTAAAAGATATAAATTTTATGACACTTAAAAGATATAAATTGATTAAAACTATATAATATAAATTATTTGTTTGTATATATTTTAAGAAATATTATTAAATAAATTTAATTTTGGTTATATCAAAATAATAAGGAATATAATAATCATATTTTAAATAAAAAATACATCATTAAAAATAAATATTCAAACTTGATCATTAAAACTTAATCAGTTATAAAAAATTTAATCAAATTTTAGTAATGAGTTTTGTATATTGGGTCTAATTTTGAAACTTGATCTTATAAAAATAGTTTTGATAAATAAAGGAAAACTAAGTATTACTGTATTAAGAAAGATATAGTGTTAGTATTTTAATATATTAAATTATCTATATCTACCTATATATGTAATTCTTAAATATTTTTTAGTTTGTACAGACTATATTATATTTTTTAACGTCAATTCATCATTTCTAAAGAAATATTGAAAAACCTTATTTAAGGTGTAATCAGTTAATTGACTCTAAAAATATTGATTAATACAAAATGACTCACCACCTAAAATATTTCATAACATTCTAAACAAATTCTACATCATTTTTTAAAGGAAAAAAATAAAGAAAATGAAAAAAATATTATAATTCAATTATTAACATAATATCCTTAATTGTTAATTATTTCGATATAAAATAAAAATGTATAAGAAAATCTGAGTAAATTGTTATACAATTTTTTTAAAATATTTTTTACTCCAAAAGGATATAAAAAGTATTTTAGTATAAATAATATGTAAAGATTTATGGTAATCATACATAGTTTTTTTGTGGTAATTCAAATTTTGAATTGTTAAAGTTTATTTTTTTCCAATTGCTCTTATTATTTTAGATATGAAAGTGAAACTATATATATATATTAGTTTTTCAATGATGAAAAAAATATTTTATATTATGTCCACCTATTTGGAGTTTGAATTTCTTTTTTTATCCTCCTATTATCTCCTTTATTTCCTTACATTTTTGTTACATACATTTCCACCACCATTCAAGCATAAGTCTTCGAACCTTATGTAATCTCAAAAAAATAAAATTATATTATGATTTTATAATCTTCATTTAATTTCAATACCTTGCGCAGCGGGTGAAAAAATCTAGTATCAAGTTAATTTCCAAACCTAAGCTAAAAAATGTTAAACTTTAATTTGAAAATTGTAAACACTAAGATGTTCTCGAACATATATATATAGGAGATATTTGGAAGAAGCAAGTGATAAATATTATTGTAGTGTGTAGATATTTGGTATTTGAATTTTGAATGTGGTGGTGTAAATTTGTAATATTACTAGAAGGTGACAAAAGAAGTGGAGGACAATACTAGATTGAGTGTCATGTGATCATCACATATACATATACACTACATAGGAGTATATAGATTCACGTGGATGTCCTCACTCAATTATTTTATGTAAAGTTACTCTGCAACATTTCAGTGGAAAGAAGAAGAGGAATAAGTGTGTCCCACTTAGGACAAACTTGTACTCAAAGTGGTCCATTATTAAAATACTACCTCCGTTCTTGTAACAATGCAACATTCCATGTTTTGCCACTATTCATTCTTTAATCTTGATTCAATTTTTTATCATAGTTATAGAAGGAAAAACATAGTCAAGTGAGATCCTGTTGGATTCGCCTCATCTTGTAGTTTTAGAATATCCATTTAAATTTTTTTTTACTTATACACAATTTGAGTTATTTCGTTAAACATATGCATTGGACTACGTGCAATAGGCGAATGTTGCAGTTTCAAGAGAACGGGGAAGTACTTTGCTATTTTGTGTCAATGCTCTCACATACTCATCAACACCCCTCTATGTTTATGCATTCAATTTTCCTTTTTTTTTTTTTTTTCTTTTTTTCCAATCACAAAATTACAAAATTCGAAATGTTTTTAAAGTATGTACTCCCAATCCTTGCTGTGTGGATAATTTCGGGGTATGGGCTACATTAAAAAAGTAGCTCCCATTGTACTTTTTAGCTAATAACAATAATAAAATAAAATTTTCTCATGCCTTTGTGCCTTTGTTGAATGAGTAGCAAGAAATTCAAATGGGAAAATGGATTATTTGCCCTCAAGGGCCCGTCACATTCTATATTTTAATTCATTGGGGACAACTTTTTTTTATTTTAATACCCCTCCGTCCCACGTAACGTGTAATGTTTGACTTTCTGACATTGTTCATTATTCAGCTTTGATTCAATTTTATTGTAAGTATATATTTGGACAAAAATGGTCGAGTTGAGTCTTGTCAGAATCATATGATCACGTAGTTTTAGAAATATAATTTTCATTGTAAATATTTTGAGATATTACGGTTGAAAAAGTGCATTGGATCGTGTGTAAAAATCAAAGAAGACAAGTTAAATGGGATAGAGGGAGTAATTTTTAAACCTCAAGAAAAATACATAGAATTGATTACACATCACATGATGATAGTACTCCTACTGCCTTCTTTGAAATGGTTAGTAGTAAAAACTTATAAATGTACCATTAAGCACAATGGGCTAAATAATTAAATGTGGGCTATAATATACCATTTTTGTTGGGCTCGATGGCCCATATAAGAAAAATCTCCTTGTACTGAAATCACAATATGCTTTCTTTGCAAGACTTAAAAAAGGAGCTCTTACACCAAGTCAAAATCAGGAAAAAAGGAATATCTTGTGGAGCAAATGTAATTGCAACTTATAACTGAATTGCAATTAAAGGAGAAGTGAAGAAGAAGGTTTTCTCACAAATTTCTAAACTTGTTGGTATAATCATTATGAAAGGGAGAATCACTAATTGTACTCATTGGGAAAATGGAGTAGCTTTCAAACAAAGCCCATTCCATGTATTCTTCCAACCAAAGCTTATTTTAATTTTTAGCTTCTTTCCAAAGAAAACAATATTTCATGTTATGTTACTATCAAAGACTCCTTTTATTTTAAAATATACTTACCCCGTATTTAATTCTACTTTTCATACAATTCGAAACATATATTAAACCATCCATAACTCACATTGTATACAAGTAATCATTATAAATATTCTATTTTGAGAGAGACAATTCTTCAATACCCACCAGATTCTCGAGAGATTAGTTTTAGCCTCTTAGGGCATCTCCAATAGCCAACACCAAACTCAAACCCATTTTACAGTGAATGTCACATCAAACAGTAATTCATCTCCAACCATTTACACTAAACTCAAACTTAAAAGAATATTCTCTATATATTCTTTCCCATACAAACTTATTTATCTTTTCAATGATACCTTTCATTTCTTATAAATTATACATTAACCCCACATAAATTCATACAAATTCATCTATGTATTTCAATAATGTTGGAGGATCCGATGTTGATTTGGATGACTATTTACCTAATTTTCCATTTGCGTAATTATTTAGTTGTTTAATATTGTGCATTTTTTTAAGTATTTGAGATGTGTTATGTTTAATTATATTTTCGTATGCTAATGTAATTTTTTTTAATGATTGCTGAGATTGTACCAAAACTTTAAAAATTTAGTTATCTTTATATTTAAAATTTATTTTATAAAGAAATCTTAAAATTTCTAATCTAATTAAATATAAATTAATTTAATAAAAAAATTATATAAAGTATAAAATTATCAAGCATAATACAAAATTAGATCAATATTCAACTTGCAACAATTGGAGGGATGAAATTGTAATTAATTTAATTACAAAAAGTGATATATGTTTATGAATAGTAAATACTCAAATTTGAGTATTTACTATTCATAAAACTCAAAAAACTTAAAATAGGTTTGGTTTTAGGGTATTGTTGGAGAGAAGATGCTACCCCATTTTGGATTTTAGGGGACCATTGGAGATGGTCTTAGGTCCAAATGTGACCCGGAGATACTCCGTATACGCTAAAAAATAAGCATTATAAAATATTGAGATAATAACTAAAATAGGCCACCAGAAGGAGGACATTCCACTTTTGGGCCACAATATTTTGATTTAGGGAAATGAACCATTAGAAGGATTTCGGGCCCGAATTTAGGCCATTTGGGCTGCGATGGTCTAAAAATGGAAATGACTCATTCTCCTGACCTATTTTAGTTTTTTTTCAATTATTTATTTTAGTTTATGTAATAAAAATAAATAATATTCATTCCGTGCCATTATTTAAGTCTTTCTTTTTCTTTTTTTTTCTTATCCCAACATTTTTATTTCATTTCCATTTTAAAAAATAATTAAATATTAATAGTCAAACCTACTCATCACATCACATTAATAACTAAATATATTAAACTTTCAAACCCACTACCATTAATAATTCCAATCCAACCTATAACCATATATGAGTAAAATCACACATAAATAAATAAATTAAAATGGAAAAAATGTTAAATATGTCCATTTTCTTTTCCAAAAATTCAAATCAATCATTTTTTATTTTATTACAAAATCAGTCCGCTACAAATGCTAATTATGTCCAAATCAGTCCATTTTCCACTAATTATGCCCTAATTGCTTTTAAACCTGATACGTGAGCATAATATTAGTCATTTTTCTTTTATCTTTTCCCAATTCAGTCTTAAACTTTTATTTTGTTCCATTTAGTCCTCTACTCAA
Source organism: Hygrophila difformis (assembly GCA_030278955.1). Lineage (NCBI taxonomy): Eukaryota > Viridiplantae > Streptophyta > Magnoliopsida > Lamiales > Acanthaceae > Hygrophila > Hygrophila difformis. The sequence continues at coordinate 8,380,491 of JAOANR010000011.1, forward strand.
ATCAGCCATTTTTATATTAATTGGTCTTCAACCTTTTAAATTATTTCATTTCAGGCCCAGAACATTAAATTTTTATTATTATTAGTCCATTTATCAAATAAATGTCTATCATACTTCCGTAAATAAAATTAAACACCAAACCTCAGACATATATTGGGTTTGACTGCCTTGTTACCGGGTCTTCCAAACTCCAATATTTCACGGACTCCCTCCAACCACCCGACCGCAACCGATGGTTCATTGGTTCTGGTTTCATTCAGCAACAATCAACACAATCCTATATTGTTTCCTACTTTAGGACGTAGTAAGGTTTGAGTAAATAATTTAATTTTAATTTTTGGGTAAATAATTTAATTCTACTTTTTGGAAGGTTGTGGATGCAACAAGCGTGGACAATAAAAATCCATGCTATAATTTAATATTTATATAATATTTTAATAATATTTTTAATATTTTTTCAATAAAATCAAGGCTTCTTGTATCCGTAACCTTCCAAAAATTAAAATTAAATCATTTACTCAAACCTTGCTACGTCATAAGGTAGGAAACAAAGTAGGATTGTGCTGATTGTTGCTGAAGGAAACCTGAACCAATGAACCATTGGTTGCAGTCGGGTGGTTGGAGGGAGTTCGTGAAATCCCGAAGCTTGGAAGACCCAGAAACAAGGCACTCAAACCCAATGTATGAAGTTTGGTATTTATTTTTATTTGCAAAAGTATGTTGGGCATTTATGTGCTAAATGTACTACTAATAATAAAATTTAAGGTTCTGTGTCTGAAATAAAATAATTTGAAAGTTTGGAGGCCAATTAATATAAAAATAACTGATTTGAGTAGATGACTAAATGAACAAAATAAAAGTTTAAGTCTGAATTGGCAAAAATAAAAGAAAATGGCTAATATTATGCATACGTGTCTAAGACTACGAAATTAGACTAATCTAACTACATCTTGCTTAAAAAATCGGAGGGAGTATGTAGTTTCAGGAGCTTGAAACTTCCATAGTCCATAGGAGTAAGGAAAACTCGACTCGATACTCAATTAGACTATTAAATTTTAAAAATATAAAAATAAAAAAAAACTATTAGATACAATTTAAGCTTTATCAAGCCTAACAAACTTATATTTTGCAGCATAATAAGTAAAACTATCAATTTAAATTCAAATTATATACTATCTAGCCTAGTCAAATTCAGACTTGAACTTTAAATTTTGTTACTGTTCAAGCTCAATACTCGATCAGCCCTACTCCATACCTATTGAAGAATGCTAACAGAAAAACAAAAAATCATTATTTAAGATGACATGAATGGATGGAGTGTAAGAAAAAAACTAAAGCCCTATAAATGTGACTCAACCAACCTCTTGCATTAATTACCCCTTCACATGTTAATGATTCGAACCAAACCTCACATGACAATCTCACTTCACTCCTCCTTAACAAATAACCACCACCAAGGATTTGGTGTGAAAATTTAAAAACTAGTGCCAAAAACACCACAATAATAAAGTGTCCCCATCAGTACCCTTTCACAAAAATTCCAATGGAGAATCCATCAACAAAGCCAATTCTCTTCGTCACCATCTTTCACCTCATTCTCTTTTCATCAAATGCTTGTCATCCCACAGACAAGGAAGCCCTCCTACATTTCAAGAAAAGGATCACTTCCGACCCTTCTAACCTCCTCAAAACCTGGCAACCCCAAACAGATTGCTGCACTCACTGGCAGGGCATCTCCTGCGATCCGGCCTCGGGCCGGGTCCTCAATGTCTCCCGGCCCGGCCTGTTTTCCGGCTCCGATTCCCCCGTCGACACATCGATGTCCGGAACCATCTCCCCATTCCTCGGCAACCTCAGTTTTCTCCGTGTGCTCGATCTGAGTGACCTCAAAGCATTACATGGCCGCATCCCGCCGGAATTAGGCAAATTGTCTTACCTAAATCTCATGTTTCTCGACTCCAACAACCTCACCGGGCCAATCCCTGACACGTTCCAGGGCTTGGCTCAGCTGAAGAACTTGTATTTGAGCAATAACCGGTTATTCGGTCATGTCCCTTCATTGCTTTTCACAAAATTAACTTCACTCGCACAATTGGGGCTCGCCGGCAACCACTTGTCGGGTCCATTGCCTTCTTCCTTAGGCCAAATGACGTCCCTAGCAAAACTCGATCTCCGTGGCAATAGATTCTCCGGCAGCATACCTGAAACCATTGGAGCACTCCAAAACCTCGTCTTCTTAGACATGTCGGAAAATCATTTCTCCGGAACCATACCTGAATCCATCGGCCGCCTCTCCAAGCTGGTCGAACTCTACCTCAACGGTAACGCCATCACCGGGACAATCCCTTCATCCATCAACGGCCTCATTTCTCTACAATACCTTCGCCTGTCTGAAAACAGGCTGACAGGTCACATCCCCCCATCCATCACCACCCTACCGAGCATACAAAGCCTTGTCCTGGAAAACAACAGGCTCACCGGACCAATACCCACCGGAATTGGGAATCTAACAACAATCCGCGACGTATACTTCTCCAACAACCAATTGACGGGTAAAATCCCGCCTGAATTGGGAAATTTGAAGGATTTACAGAGCCTGGATTTGTCCAGGAACCGTCTTTCCTCTCCGATTCCATCTCAGCTTCTGAACCTACAAAACCTGCAAGAATTGGACCTTTCTTTCAATCCCCTCGGATTGAAAACGATTCCCAATTGGTTCCAAAAGCTGCGCGTATTCCGCCTGCTCCTGGCGAAGACAGGGCTCGAAGGCGAACTCCCCGTCTGGTTACCGTCTTTATCATCGGTATCAACTCTCGACTTATCCAGCAATTCCCTGTCGGGGAAACTGCCACCCTGGCTGGGAAACATGACGAATCTTTCGTCCCTAAATTTATCCAACAATGCCTTCCATTCCTCGATCCCTGATGAGTTCAAGAACCTGATAATCCTAACCGATATCGATCTCCATTCCAACAGCCTGTCGGGGAGCTTGGATCCGATATTTACCAAGACTTCAGAATTCGCGCGGGGACAGTTCCATTCCATCGACCTTTCTTACAACAAGTTCACAGGACCGATCAATGACGACATCGGGGAGGAATCCGTCCTGGCCTATCTGGAAACCCTGATTCTGTCCCACAATCCACTGACGGGGCGAATACCAAAATCCCTTGGAAAACTGAGGAACTTACGGGCGGTGGAGCTCGTCGGGAACGGCCTGTCGGGGGAAATTCCGGGGGATCTTGGGAATGCGACGGGCCTGGAAACTGTAATGCTGTCGGAGAACAAGCTGAGCGGCGGGATTCCGGAGGATCTTTTGATGAGGCTGGAGAATCTGAGGAGTTTCAATGTGTCCGGGAATAATTTGAGCGGGAAGATACCGCCGCATAAGGGATCCATTCCCGTCTCGGCGTTTGCGGGGAATCCTGGATTGTGTGGAGCTCCATTGCCTCCTTGTAAGAATTGAATTTTTGAAAAGGGTGGATGACGAAATTAATGGAATCATACATGTCTTTTTTTTCTTAACTTAATTGCGTTAATTATATTACTGGGTTGTTCCTCGCATTACAAAACTGTCGGAAGCCATTATATGTGTCGCTATTACATCTGTGATGTGTGTCTGGTTCTTGAAATTTTGTCGGGTTTGAAAGCGCAGCTGGCTTCATTGGAGACATCGACGATTAAAACAAGCTTTAAGAAGAATAGGAAATACTAGTAGTAGTAGTAGTATTTATGAAAATGATGGAAGGGTCCTGGAATATTACAGTAGTACACCTAGGCCGAGTCCTGAGTTCTTATGAAATACAGACACAGATAAGCAGAACCACGTTGGATTCCCAATCCATCCCGTTTGATTGATTCTGCAGGTGCAGCAGTCGTACTCGTACTACGTGTCAGGACCAAAAAGACAACACTGGAGAAATAATGTAGTGTAAAATTGAAGCTGTATAGGAAACTGGGGGCGTTCAACATTGTGAGAGACTCCCAACTCAGAACGGAGAATCTGGCCTAGAGTTGTGTAGAATATTTCGAATTGGGTTTTACTATATAGGAAGTAATTCCGAATTCATACATAAATCAAAATTTAAATTTGAAAAGATTGTACTAGTATATTGAATTTGTCACTGAATTGCTAATCGAAAAAATTTGTCACTGAATTTGGCCGGTAATTAAACTGATGGGTCTAACAAATTTGAGATGAAGAAGCCCTATACATGGATTTGCAGTGGGATGAGCAGAGCAAATTCGATCCCATTGCTTTAATAGATTCTTCTCCCGTGGCGAATCTTGAAATTTTTTTAAGTGATATTACAAAAAATAGTGGAAGCTATATTTAAATTAGGGTTAGTAACTACAACACATAATATAGGGAAAAACTTGGTTGAAATGAATGATTGTGGTATCACCATAAAAATTAATTAAGCAGTGTCACCAAATATATAAGTATAAAAAAACTTTCTACTTTAAAATAGCAATTTCATCAATTTAAGTTGTGTCATGTGTCACTCCTTCTTTATATGTATATCCGCCCATGTTCTTCTCCTCCTCCACCTCAGTCATGAATTTTTTTTAAGAAATTAATCAGCCCTAATTTAATTATGAGGTTCATATGTAGTAGTGTGGGGACTGGCTTGTATGCTGCCATCTGCATATGCAGAAATGATGGCACATGGTCACTAAGTGATGACAAAGGAACAAGTGATGTATGTTTGTACAAAAATGATAAGTCAATAAGTGATGGCACATGGCCAACAAGTGATGAAAACGAAACAAGTGATGTCCATAACATCACTTATGGAGTCCCTCCCATCATTATGTACCTGCAGATAAGTCCATATTCTGCACACCAACTCAATTGGTAATGTTTATTGGCTGCATTCCAATTTTCTTGCACGTGTTTCATCTTGTTATCTTCATGTTTTTCACTATATAGTAATTCTAATGCCAGTTTGTTGCGGTTGAATTTGAATTGCTTTAGGCGTTTTGTGTTGCCGAGAATTGTTCCTTGTTTGTTTGTTTATTCATTACATCAAATTAAATAAAGTTGTCTGTACACATTTATTGAAAGTTCAGTTATCGGGTTCTCTCTACACATTTGTATTGCCGGGAATTGTTCCTTCCTTCTTTGTTTATGCATTTAAATTTTTTAGTGAAGATAGTACTATATGATACAATAATGTTCTATACACATTTACTGAAAGTTCGGTTACATATTTACTCCAAAATTTGAAAATTGCGTCGATAATAGGGGAAAATATTATAAGCTCATTCAAATATTCCTTTATTTTCACAACTCTCGTGAAATATAGAAAAAAAAAAAAGAAGGGTATTTCCTTAGCACGTGTTACTTAAAAAGATGGCAGAAGCAGGCGACACTAGAATTGTCATAGGCCGTTTTCCACTTAAAAAAAATAAAAATAAAAATAAAACTTTCATTATAGGGTCATTTCCCACTAAAATATTTTTTTAAGTGAAGAAAAAGATCAATTTCACCAACAGCAGTTGACTTGAGTGAATGGGGCTCTAGTCGCTTAAGCAAGGTCTCGGGTTCGAGCCTTGTCACTACAAGAATTTTCTGTTTTAGCGACCGAAAAAAGTTGGTAAAATTCGGTTGCTAAAGAGGTTAGCGACCAAATTTCGTTAGCGACCGAAATTCATTAGCTACCACAGTTTTAGCTACCAAATCCAGATTTTTTCTAGTAGTGTGTGTACGCAAAAAACTGCTTTGGGAGAGGCGCCCTTAATTACCCTTACAGATCCTCGAGGGATTAGTCTTGGGTCCAATGTTGCCTGGGGATACCATGATATTTACCTAAAAAAGATCAATTTCCACTAATATAAGACTGTTGTATCTTATTATAATATCACCGCCCGCTTATGTAACTATTATAGTATCACTTCGCGGATGTGGTTGATACAACATAAATTACAAAGAAATAATAGAGGAAAAAATAAGTGCCGTGGGTTTTGGCCCCAACCGTCAAATTCAAAAAATTAAGAACTTGGCACTATTCCTCGACAATTTTTTTTTTTCATCGCAGCCAAGGAAGCCTAGGAAAATGAATATTGTTTTTTATGATTAAACCATTCCTCGACAATTTAATCATAAACAAATATTAATTGATTAAAAATATGCGATCCAAATTCTAAACATCATTATTCTTCATTATCTTGACCTTATGACTTACTTCCTCTATTTTTTATTATTTGTTACGGATCCACATTGCACGGATGCCAATACGCATTATAAACTATTAATAACTCAAATTCAATACAAGTAAAAATTCTAAAAGTTCAATATTTAAAAATTGCAAGACGTGACGAATCTAACAAGATCTCATTTAGCTATATTCTAACTTGTATAACTATGAAAAAAAAGTTACAATCAAAGCAATCCAATAAATAGTAACAAAATTTGCAATGTTGCAATCAATTTAAAACGGATGAAGTATAATATCTCTATGGTAGTATAATACGGAAATCGTTTGGGTGCTGGCGGCTTGTAGGTGCTGGTACATTCAAAAGTGATGGGTATGTGTATATGAAATGATGTGTGAGTATATAAAAGTGATGGATAGAGGTTATGAACAAAAAATTAATAAAAAAAAAACAAACTAATGTCTATACATCACTTTATAAGGCTTATACATCACTTTACAAAGGGCTACACTTCATTTTTAGCGCTGTCTGCACCTGCTGGCAATTGTTATACCATTACAGAAACCGGATTGGTATAATACCCAATTAATATAATTCAGACCGACCGAGGTTGCCCATAAAATTTAATGATGAATATAGTAGTAATAAATATTGGAGTGTTGGATCATACATACCACTTTCCGTGGACTAGGTAAATTTTGACAAGAATCAAGAAGAATGTGTACGTAGAATAGAAGAGCGTGCCCGAAAGATTCATTGCCCATTTGTCTCTCTCTCTCTCTTACAACCTTTCACAGTTTCACCTTTGTTACCGATATTGTCCAAATCCGACAGCAACATGGATTCCTTCGTCAACGCCTCTAATAGACCGGTCACCTCCATCTCCGGGTCAGGATAGCTTCATACTTCCTCCGTACTCTTTCCGTTCCTAAATAGTTGTCTCTTTCAACTCAATTTCAATAACCAAGATTTGCATTAATTAACTCATAAATTTACATTTTTGTTGGGATGATATCCTACATCGGTTGTAATGGTTCCCCTTTACTACCTTAAATGGATTGAGAGCAACTCTACCTATTACCAATTGGTTTTAGGTGTGAGCCTCCCATCCATGAATTTCTACATGGTATCAGAGCTATGGTTGCCCGGTTTGGGTATATTTGATACTGAATTTGAATTTGGATTTGATTTCGAGATGATATCATCTCGAGGGAGGGTGTTGGGATGATATCCCACATCGGTTATAATGATTCCCCTTTACTACCTTATATGGATTGAGAGGGACATTAACCTCTGATAGCAGATCTGTTGTGTATTTGAATTGAGTAATTGTTTGGCTAGCGGCGAATTTTGGGGTGGATTGGTCTCTCTTGATTATGTGCATGACATCTCCTATTTATAGCCGGAGCCCTGATAACCGCTCTCCGGCCGATTCCTCTGAGCTGATTTTTACTCTTCCTTCGTCCGTACTCCATTTCGGTCGATATCTCTTGTCCTTGGGAATCTCCCTTCGTCCAGACTCTCATTTGACCTTAATCGTCCGCCTCTAGTTTCCTCGGCCCCATAAATTTTAAGTCCATATTCCTTTTGAATTCTTTTCTGGCCCATTTTGTATGGCCCAATCATTTTCTCACAGCCCACTTCCCTTGTGGCCCCAACAGATGCCCTCCTTATTTGGGCGAATTTTCGTCTCTGGAAATAGCCAAAGTAAACCAAACTCTCTCGTTTCTCCTTTTCGTGCGCCAACTCCTCCTTGGAATCCGGCCACGACTCTTCATATTCTTCAGATCCCATTATCTTTTCATTATCGCCTCTTTTCCTCATTTTTGTGCATCTCCACATTCTCCTTGTAATCTTTTTCCTCCCTTTTCGATGGCGCAACCGAATCTTTCGCCCTCTTCTCTTAAGATCAAGAATATCGAAGATTCTTTCGCCGATCGAACCTCCCTTCGTCTTACTGATGAAGGTTTCACGACCATTGGGCCCTTGGCGACTTCCGTTGAAGTCGCCACTTCCGTTTCTACTTTTTTTTGGTGATTCGAGGTCCATCCCCTTATTTTCAGATCATTTCTCCACTGAACTTTTTAGTACCTTTAGTACTTGGCCTGTCGTGACCCCTGAATATACTGACTGGTATACACGGGTACGGCCTCATTGCGAACCGATCTGGTCGTCCACTGGTATCAATCATTTAATTAAGCTGAGTACTCAACCCTTTCCTTCTGAATATCGGCACATTCAAGCGATTCTCTGTTTCTGGAACTCTTCTATTAACTGCTTTTGCTTTCCTTGAGGTATGATGACTCCGACTATTGAAGATGTTAAACTTCTTCTAGATTTGCCTTCTCTTGGAAAACACTTTTTGGGTGTTACTAATTCTGAGAAACCCTCGTCGAAGACTACTGGCTATGTTTCGAAGCTTACTTTCGCCCCATGGATTACACGGTATAGTGGTGACACGCCTGAACTTCTTAAGCCAGAACCTGTGGCCTTTATGATGTACTTCCTTAGCCGATACTTTTGGTGTGCTCCTGCCAAGAACGTTGTTCTTGAAACTTACCCTTTGGCCAAGATGCTCATGGCGGATACTCGTTTGCCTCTTGCTGATTACTTCTTAGTCCATTTGTACGCTGGTATTTCGTCCCAGGTACATAGTTGGGCCGACGGTCATTCCGACAGATCTTACGGCCCTCTTTGGTTTCTTCATCTCTGGTTCGCCTGGCATTTTAGAGATATTTCTGGTTTTGAGCCTCAATTGTCCGATACCATTCCTCCTTCGGGCGATGGCCTTCTTGGAGTCCGTTTTCCTGATATGCGTATTTCACAATGGATCTACTACTTTATGAATAGACCCCCCCTTGACTCCTTCTCTCGATGTCTTTACTTTGGCCCTTCTAACAGTTGAGTTCGGCTATCGGTGTTCCTCCTTTCGGTACATCTCTCTCGAAGCCGTTGGCTCAGGTTTGGAACGCTTGTATCGTTCATCGTCATATCTTCAACTGCTCACTGTCTGTTCCTCCTGATCATTCTATCATTTCTGAGTTTTATCATCCTCATCTGGTCAGTCGTCAGTTCAGTTTTGCTCAGGATGTGGTCCTTCCTCTTCGCGGAGACCCGGATCGGTACAGTAAATCCTTTAAAGGATTCGGCCCAGAAGAGAGCCGTCACCTCTGCCGAACACGGGCTCTCCAGATTTGTAATTTTGAAGTCCGTTCCTTCGATGTCCGCCCTGGCTTGTCGACCAAACGCTTCGATGATTGGTGGGGAAGAGTTTTGGCTCGTGCTCGCTTCGGGACTGACTTGCAGACTCTTTTCATCTCTCATGGCTTTCCAGGTATTATAATGTTCTCCATCATTGAATCAGCCCCTGATTATTCCTGTTCTTCTCAGGAGGATGAGCCTTTGGCTCCTCTGCCTAGTAAGTTTTCCCTGATTCTTTATCTCATTCCTCGTTTAATGTCCCGCGTGTTTTCCTTAAGCTTCTCATTGTGTCCCCATTTGTCTCGCAGGAACTACATCTTTGGAGGATATTTCGTCTCTGCCATCTCGCCCACATGCTTCATCTGCTCCTGCTTCCAAGCGAAAGCGTACTGCTCCGAGCTCAGGAAAATTGAAAGGTGACCCTGCCCCTAAGGTTCAAAGACGTTCAACTCGTTCACCTCTCACTGGATCGGCTGTGTCAGCTGACCAGGTATCTTGCGATCCTCTTTTCCTTCCCCCTTTTTTTGTTACTGTTATTTCATTGATAATTGTTTCCCTTCCTTCTTTTTTCAGGATCATCCGGCCGCAGGCTCCTTTAGCCCTTCTATGTCCCCTGGTCATTCGTCTGGTCCGGATGATGTACCACGCCGTTCTCCTATTTCTCGTTCAGTCCTTGATCCCATTGATGAGACTTCGGACGTGGTTTCTGATACGCTTCTTGCTCAATCGGCCATTCCTGCGCGGTCAGTTGGCCTAGGTTCAAGTTCATTTCCTGATATTCCTGAGGTTGGCGATGCTGATTTAGTCACCCCCAATCCGATTGTTTCTTCAGCTGCTGCTCTTCCTTCCTCTTCAGCTTTTTCTCTTCCTGACCCCTCTCTTGCTCGTGCCCGACGAGAAGGGCTGACCCTCAGTGATAGTATTCTTTCTTCTCCTTTTCCAGATAGGAATATTTTGGATGATTTCTTTTCCCGCCTTTTCCTTTTCCCTCATCGGAATTTCCTAACACTTTCGGGGCTTGTTTGGACGAATTGGATCGTCTGATTACTTGTCAGTCGGATGCTCTTTCAGTTCAAACCAAGCCTAGTCTCCTGCTTCTTTCCCAGATTAAGCAGTCTGTCTCTGAAGAGCTTATCACCTCGGGTTTTGAAGATACCCACCAGGCGATGTTCACCTGTTGAAACTTTTGACAATTTCCCACACGAGCATTTTCTAGAATATACCAGGTTAGATTTATTAAATGAAAAGAGTTACGATTCACGGGAAGGGGTTTAGGGATAAATCAAGATTGTTAGTCTTTTTATTACTCAAGTGTGGTGCTTTAATTTCAATTGGCGCTGTGGTCCTCTCTGTCATGAAACTGTTGACAAATCTCATGGTACAGCCGGGATAGGTTGACCTTCAGCCTGTCACACTGAGGGTCCCCGGCATATGTGCCATAATACTTCTCATCAATTCTTGCCATAAGATTCCATGCCATGAAACTTTTGGCAGATTCCCACTACATGAGTATTTTACGATAAATCATGATCCTGGTTTAGGTTTTATTTAATGAAACCAATTTATGATGGCGGAGTTGTGATTAGGGATATATTTATAGGTTGTCACGTTTTTATTGCTCGTGTTTAAGAAATTGTGGCCCGAAAGCGCACGGTGTCAAAAATTGCAGTAATTTATAGTAAGACCGGATCGTTCACTGGAGGATGTGCGATAGAAGCAGGGCCCACGTCGTTTTACTAGATTTTCCATTCGTATTGCTCCAATGGTTTTGAAAAGTGATTAACAACTACTGACATGGATTTAAACTAGATTATAAAAGCGTTTAAATTACTCTATAAAGCGAATAAATCTATCCTAGAAAGCGGGTAAAGTTATTCTAAAACATGCGATAAACATTATCTATGAAAGCAGGGAAAATTTACATTGTGCTAGCCATGAAGCTGAATCGCAATGTAGACAGAAGGGACAGGAAGAAAAGAATAAAAATTGGACAAGATTTAGATATAGCAATATTAAACTTCCATGTTTATATACAGATCTTTGTTTGGGATAATTCTATCAGACAGCTAATTCTCATGCTCTCAATAATGCTTTCCCTTTAACAGACAGGTACTTACAATATGAGTTTACATGTTCTTAAGATCACAGATTCTAAGATACCACAGATTCGTAACTGCCCTGGCCTGGGTGTGTTACTTCATCTGTGGTGGAAAAGCAACACCCGACATATCATTTATTGAAATGCCAAGTACTACTATCATTCTCCCATGTCACACCCAAAGATTCTAATTAAGCCCTAAACTATCCCTTAACTGTTAATCCTGGTAGCAGTTACACAACTCTCAATACAACCGAGTGACCTCTAATGAAAGCGATTAAAAGAAAGCAGTAAAAGAAAGCATTTAAAACCTATCACTCGGAGGTTTTGAAGGTCTGACCCTGGCAGTAAAAGACAGCACCCAGTCAAGATGACTGGGTATGGATCAAGAATTCCCGGCTCTTGGTGAAATGCTCGCAGTGTTCACTTCCTTCCTGGTGGTTATGAGATACAAACTAATGAAACAAACTAATTGATTAGTTTGTTCCGGATGCACTCACTCAGGACTCAAAAAGAGGCTTTGGCAGAAGAGGATAGCAGTTGAAAGAAACTCAACCCTATCTTAGAAAATAACCAAGGCCTGGATGATGTTCCTCTAAGTTTATTTACTACACTGTATTTGAGTCCAAGTGGACCCCATCTCGGTGTAATATTTAATCTTAGATTTCCAACAAACAGCAATTTTGGAATATAATGAATTTGAAAATCATTCCCTAAACAGGTACTGGACTCTCAGTTAAAACACAGACCCTTCAGTCTAGGTGAGACCTAATCGCTGACTCTGCTTCTAATTTCCCAAAATACAACCCTTGACAGAATATGAATTAGTCATAACTGAAGAGTTTATCCCTTACTCAGATCCGGATTTTATAAAGAGATTTTTGTTGGAAATTTATTACACAATATCTGTTTAAGATTTAAACTTCTATTGTCCAAGGGAAGGATCCCAAAATAATTACAGACCACAATAGTACATAATATTATCATGCATAAAGATATATGAGAGGTGTAAAATTAATTGACCCAAAATATAGATGCGGGTCTAGACAGAAGGTGAAACACAGATATGAGGTGGTCAGGAGACCAAAGTAATGGCAGAATAATCGGGTGGACTGTAAACATCTACTGTCCAATTTCCTAGTTACTCGGATGGAGCGAATTTAGACAACTTAGACCCTATAATAGCAGTGTCAGTGCCAGTTGGACCTTCACTGTCTGTGAATTCGGATAAAAACCTACATGCTTCTTTTCTATAATGATCGTCAGTTAGCATTGACTGATGTCAACTGATTCCTATTACAGATTGGAATTTGGGTTTGGAAATTAAGATAAGAAAAATAAAACTGTGTCTGGATGGGAGTCAGCCGAGCAGCTATTATAACCCCGCATGGGCGAACCGCCAAGGCTTCCGCTGACAGTCATCCAGATCATGCAAAATAACACTTAGTAATCAATACCCAGAATACGAGCTGGTCATCCATGAGGGAATACCCGCCAACATTAGTCTGATGTATTCTTTACTAATTGTTACACACAACACGCAAAGACAAAACCAACAAGAAAAAAAAGAAGATTCCTTGTATGAGAGACATTGGTTTCTCATGCAAGGTTGTGGATTGGGTCCACAATTGATGATCTTAAATAATCCCTCCTACCATAATTAATTACAGTCCGGATTATCTGCTTAAGCCATCACGATTTTGTTTATAGAGGAGTGTTTTAATGGCAATTGAACAAAGGTCCTTTAATCATGATGATTATTGATGTGTAATTATTACTAATCTCAATCTTTAATCATTAATGATTCAAGGGTTCAATTAATTAAGTGATGCAAATGGAGAATCAAAATTTGGGCAGCATAACACCCTATATTGCAATTCCAGAATGTTACACCTCAACCCGTGGGGTTATGATGTGAGTGATGCAATATAATATAGGAAGAGAATGAAGAATGTTTGAGATTAAAATAGAGAGAAAGGAGTCTTTGTCGCGATATCATAAATTTTGTCGCGGACCGAGGTCCGCGACATGGGTATCCCGACAAGTTTTTAGAATTTTTGGCAGCATAACGCTTCTTTGTCGCTAAGCAAGATTTTGTCGCGGAACGTGGTTCCGCGACAAGGGTGTTTCGCGACAAAGGATTTTCAGAAAATTTTTAAAACATTTGATCCTTTGTCGCTATGCATGGAAAATTTTGTCGCGGAACGTGGTTCCGCGACAAGGTGTTCAAAGAAAGAAGAACATGGCATAATTCTTCTGTCTCAGAATAAGATTTTGTCGCGAAACGTGGTTCCGCGACAAGATTATTCCGCGACAAAAAGCCATGCAGACAAAATGCAAGAGTTTGGCTCCTTTGTCGCTATGCATGGAAAGTTTTGTCGCGGAACGTGGTTCCGCGACAAGGTGTTCCGCGACAAAGGGTTTTAAATTATGGAGACAAGTGTCTTTAGACACCTTTGTCGCGGAACAACCATTTTGTCGCGGAACGTGGTTCCGCGACAAAAGGCGGTTGGCGACAAAGGCGGTTCAGGACAAAAGTCAGAAAAAAGCAGAAATGAACAGTGGCATGCAAACGGCGTGATCTCACCCTATTTCAGATCAAAAAGCTATTCTAAGCTAAAAACAAACAAGAAACATTCAAAATAAGGAAGAACATGCTTGAGCAAAAATAAATAAAGCTGGGCAGAATTTAAAAATAAAGCAAGAATCCTAATCTAGGGTTTGATCACACATACACATAGCATTATCCATAAAATGCTAACAGTGAACATAAAAATAACATAATAGGGGTCAAATGACCCCAAAATAAAAAAGAAAGCATGAATCCATGGGGTGTGAGACCTATTTCATGATTTGGGATACAAATGATGAATGTTTTCCCATATTATTGAAGGGGTGTTGTTAATACCCATGATTTGGGTATTACAAACCCTAAAACAAGAGTTTAGAAACCAAAACATGGTATAAAAGTGGCTATCTAGATCACTGTGAACAGTAAAATACTAAGGTAAACACTAAACTAAACTAAGCTAAGGGCAATAATTAAATAATACATGAAAATAAATCTAAACTACACTACCTAAGAGAGAACTCCTACTGCTTTGCCTTCAAGAGAGCTCTAATCAACAAAATTCCAACCCTTGCTCATGGGAAACACCTCATATTTATAGAAGTGTAACCCTAAGCCCATGGGCCTTGATTCTAGCCCATTGTGTCTTAAGACATCGCACACATCACAGCTTTGTCTCGGAGCATCAAGTTTGGTCGCGGAACACACTGCATGTGGCAAAGCTTCTCGACTGGGTCTGGTGTCTTTAATTGGGTGTCTTGGTCGCGGAACATGCCTTTGTCGCGGAGCATGCCATCGCGACAAAGGTCATCGCGACAAAGGGGCTTGGCTGGTTTCCTTCTTCATCTGGGTTGCTTGGTCGCGGAACCCTCCTTTGTCGCGGAACCATGCATCGCGACAAAGGGGCTTCCGCGACAAAGGTGTTCCTGGACCTGCTGGATTGGGCCGGATGGGCCGAAAATATTCTTTTTGTGGGCTTGCTTTATTCTTTTGCCCATCTTTTTCATTCCTTTTTCTTTTCTTTTCTTTTTCTCATGTTTTTGGATTTTTCTAACATAAATATGTAATAAAATTACATTTTTATGCCTTTTTCACACCAGCTTATTATTTTTACAATTATGCATAAATCAGTCCAATTCAACTGCTTTCTTACTTAATGTAAGACCGGAATGCGATCAAATGCCCGTTTAAGACACGGAAATGGATTGAAAATAATGGTCATTTCTGGCCATTATCACCTGTCTTCTACGTATGGACCTGGAGCTCCTTGGCATTCTGGCCGCTCGTAAGAAACTTGAAGATGAGCAGGCCTCTATCACCCTTCATAAGTTGGAGTTTGATATACATGCTTCCAATTATCAGGCATATATGAATAAATTTTCGGCCAATTACGATCCTAAGCTCAAGTATTCAAAAGATCTTTCTGCTATTGATCTGGAAATTAGCCGACTCCAACGTGATGCAAAAGACATAAGGGATGCCTTGGCTGAGGTGGACAAGGAATCGGTTCATCTCCAATGTCTTGTCAAGCAACTTCACAAGTCTGCTCAGGCTCCTAGGGACAAGCTTGCCAGTCTCCAACAAGAGATGGGTTACCTCTCCTTGAGATCTTCCTTTAGCGATGAAGTCATCAACGTTTTCTGTGGCTTGTGGTCAGACCCCCAGGCTGTGGTTGATAAAATTCGGCCTGCTGCGGCCCAATTCCGTTCTGCGTCCGGTACTCCCACGGTCCCAGATAACCCTGTCGTTAATCCTTCTCTTGGGAATAACCCTAAGGATTCTGGTAACGTTTCATTGTCAATTTGTTCTTTCTAATAGAGATAATATAAGATGATTATGTCCTTCTACTGTTTTGCTGAATTTTATCTCTCTCCTTTTTTTTCCTTAGATATCCAGTCTGGAGCTCTCCACGAGGCTTCTGAGCATCTACTTTTGTCTCAGCCCGACGACCCTCATGTTTCTGCCGAAGCTGAAGCTCGGTCATTTCAAGAATTTCAATCGGCCTTGGATTCTGCGACTGTCCGTAATTCGGCCGCTGTTTCTTCTCGTGGTTCTGACGACGATATTGCTTATGATCTGAGTGGAGATTGAGATTTCTTTATCATTGTTGTTACCCAAATATTGTTGTTATGACTCTTGAACTTTCTTTTTTCGGCTGGACTTTGATGTATCATTTTGTGTATTCTCTACTTCTCTAGTCGATTTTTGGGCTCTCGATCGGCCTATTATCTAATGTTTTTTGTGAATTGTTGTATCTGTTTCCCGGAGGTGAATTGTTGTAGCTGTTTCCCGTAATCTCCGGGATCTTTCTTTGGCAGGGCAATATTTTCTGCAGCTTTATTGGGAATCATGAAACGTCTTTTCCGTCTTTAACGTTTATTCCTTTACGTTTTTGCCCTTGCTTTAAATGCCATTTCATTGATCTTCTATAAATACCAGCGTCCTCTTCTCTTCCATCGCAACACCTTGCAATGTTTGTTATAATTTCCACGATGTATTTCATTTCTTTTATTTGCTGGCCTCCTTGGCATACTGGTTCTTCGTTTATATCTTCATTCATGATGCGAAAATCTTTCCTCTGTGCGGTACGAATTCAGCTAATCCCTTTATCGCCACGCTCATGTGGAAGAGGATCTCTCAACAATTTCCCTAACATATGTTTCGACGGTCATATTCAGGCTTTGTCCTGTATTTTAATATTGATATGACCTGTCGCACCCTTGTTTATATCGGTCCCAAAGTCCTGGGCGGTCGAATGATAACCGCGTCCTTCTTTGGGACCTTATAATTCCTTTCGCTCTGAAGGCCATACCCCTCGGACTCTTTTTCTGCTGTGTATGTCCAGTGGGGTTATGCATCGGAGCAAAGCTTATATATTTCTTTTTCTTTTTCTTGACGATCGGGGAGCTGGTTTCACTAGCATAGCCTCCGCCGATCCTATGGGCGGGAAGAACTTGGGAATGAATGTGAATGTCCTCCACTCCAAATCCCACTGGTTTCCATCTCTTCCCAGCCCTGCTAGATTAGGACGTTTCCCTTGTATATTGTAATTTCGGACTATCGATGCCGCTTTCGGCCGAAGTAGCTCATCTTTGTAATGTTCGTCCACGAAATAAAATGTTTACTGTTTTTGCTTGATGTTTAATCCCAAACTGAAGCATAATATTTCTTCATGTATCTTGCATTGACTGGATTTGACATTTATTTTTCATTTTCGTCCACTAACATGTATGCTCCATTTGGTAATTTCGTCTGAACAATAAACGGCCCTTCCCAATTGGGGCTCCACTTTCCCAATCGACCATCCTTCTGTTTGGGTGGCCATATAACTTTCCACCCTAAATCGCCAACTTCAAATTGCTTAACACGAATTCTCTTATTGTACGAATCGGCCACGACATTTTTATTCTTCTGTAAATTTTCAAATGCTTGCGCCCGATCGGAATTGACATCCAATAATTCGTCCTTCATTGATTGATCGTACTGTTCGGCCGACATCAAATCTGCTTTGCTTGTTCTCAAATTCGGCACTGTTATTTCGGCTGGAAGTACTGTATCCATCCCATATGTCAGCCGAAATGGCGTAAATCCACTGGCTGAAGTCTTGGAATTCCGATAAGCCCATAAAGCCTCATACAACTTTTCATGCCACTTTCTTGGCTGATCTTTGATATATGTTGTATTTGATGATATTTTTATGCATATGTCAACTTAAATTGTTTGAGAAAATTAATAAAAATGGCCTTGATTGGATTGATTTTTGGGACATTGGTTTTGTAGGAAAGGTGGCAAAATTTTCAACATTGGGCAGCCTATTTTGAAGTGTTGGGCGTGCCCACGCCTAAGGTCCAATTCCCAGCTGTGGGGTCTATGTGTGAAGCATCAAAATTTGCAAAAAGATCCTTGGGGCTAAATTGAAGTATCTAAATCTTTGGGCATCAATTTTCAGATTTTTATTATGGCATCAAATCTTTGGGCATCAAATCCTTAGGAATCAATTACAAAAGAATAATCAAAGGCTATGATGTTGATGGTTTTGGATGCAATTGAGGGAGGTTTTTGGATGCAATTGAGGATGCTACTACCATGAACATGCAAAAAGGGAGAAAGAAGAATTAAAAATTGGTCTTGTTTTGCTATAAATAGGAGGAGACCAAAGAACAACACACACACAACATACAAGCCATTATTCCAAACACAACACATTGGCCATTATTCCACAAAAGATACACATTGGCCATTTTCCACCAAAAGAGGTTCCAACCATTGAAGAGCACAAGAGGGATTCCAACCATTGGAGACACACTAGAGAGGAGACTCCATTTTTGTTGGCACTTACAAAATTGGAGGATTCCAAGGGCAATAAGGATTCGATCCTTCGTGGGTGATTTTCTTGTTCTATTTCTATAATTGATTACCATGTTGGATTGTATGGATTTGGTTATGTTTTGGATGGATTGTGAGTAGTTTTCTTATCTAGTTTAGGCTTTGAATTTGTGTGTGGATATGGAATTGTGAGACTTATTTTGTTGACATATTTTTATGCTTAATTGAATTGGGTATTTTTAATTCCTCTATTTATTATGTTTTGAATTGCTTGATTGATATAGCGGCCGCGTGTTGATTGAGTAATTTATTGTTAGATTGGGAAGTGCATCCGTAATTGTGTATTTTTCCAATCAAGTAGCAAACTAGAGGAAGAATACTCTAGTGAGGGATTAAAATCGGTTTTAAACACTACCTCGTAGGATTAGTGTTGAATCGAATTGGGTTTTTCTTGTGCTAAATGCTATCAAGTCATGTTATGCTATGGTCGTACCTAGTATTCACACTTGATTAGGGGAATGGCTTATGGTCGTACCTAAGCCATCGAATAAGTATGGAAAAATTGGTTGGGAAACGCTTGTAGACCAACTTTAACCAATTTAGTCAATTAGCCAATTAAGTTAAATGCATGTCAATGATCAATTCCATATCCAATACATAATTCATGCCTAAACTAGAGTTTTAATTATCCTAAAGAGCTCACTTGTTACCTTGCAATTATTTTTATTCTTGTTATTATTTGATTTTTATTTTCTTTTTACTATTTTAGTTGAAATCAAATCCCCCCATCCTTATAAATATAAATATAATTTATAATTAATCAAGTGATTGAAATTAAACTCTTTGAGCAAGTTCCCTGTGGAGACGACCCTACTCACTATATATATTACATTTATTTATCTTCTTCTGTGGTGTAGGACTAATATTTAATTTGCAGCTTTGCGACGAGCTAGCAATTTTTGGCGCCGTTGCCGGGGACTATCGCCAAAAGAGGATTTTTCATACCTTGGTTAATTTAATATATATATATATTTCTCTAATCTTTATTTCCACTTATTGGTATATGCCTCGCACAGATCGTGGTGGTGAAAAGAATTACGATCCAGAGATTGAAAAGACCGCACGCCGTTTGAGTAAAGAAGCCAGGGAACGAAGGAGAGAAGAGAAAGCGGAGGTGTTGACACCTTTGCTTAATTTGGAAATTCAAATAGCGGAGGATTCAAGTTCATCATCAGATTCTGAGGAAAGCGAAAAAGTGGAAGAGGAAACTGAAATTCCTCAACCTGCTATGGCACAACAGAGAACATTGAGGGAGCTAGCATCCCCTGACTTGGCTCAACAGCCACTCTGTATTACTTTTCCTACAGTGGCCGACAATGCGGCCTCTGTGTTGAAAACTGGACTAATACATTTGTTGCCTAACTTTCATGGTTTGTCAGGAGAAGAACCACACAAACACTTACAGGAGTTTGATGTGGTGTGTACAAGCATGAAACCAGCTGGTGTCACTGAAGATCAAATCAAGCTAAGGGCATTTCAATTTTCCTTGAAAGATGCAGCAAAGGATTGGTTGTTCAACCTTCCTGCAGGTAGTATCACCACTTGGAATGAGATGAAGCGTAAGTTTTTGGAGAAGTATTTTCCTGCTTCTCGAGCTGCAAACCTGAGGAAAGAAATATGTGGTATTAAACAAGCTACAGGGGAGTCACTTTTCGAATACTGGGATAGGTTCAATAAACTTATTACTAGGTGTCCACAACACCAAATTTCCGAGCAATTACTAATCCAGTATTTCTATGAAGGTTTAACCACTATGGACAGGATGCTTATAGATGCTGCAAGTGGAGGTGCACTTATGAACAAGACACCGGAGGAGGCCTGGGCATTGTTGAATAATATGGCAATGAATTCACAGCAGTTTGGGACAAGGGAAGTTGTTCCAGTGAAAGAAGCTGGGGAAGTAAGTTCTTTACAGCAACAATTAACTGAATTAACATCTTTTGTTCGTAAGCTTGCTGTAGGGAATGCACAGGTAAAGGCCTGTGGAATATGCTCAAACACGGATCATTCCACTGATGCTTGTCCCACGTTGTCTGAGGAAGTAGAAGTTAATGCAGCTGGATTTGTGCAAAGGAGAAATTACGACCCATTTTCCAACACGTACAATCCGGGATGGAGGGATCATCCCAATTTGCGTTATGGGAATCAACAAGCTCCTACACAACAACCTCCGGGTTTTCAACCAGCTCCACCTCCGCCACAACAAAGGGCAGCCCCACAAGCTCCCTTCCCAGGTAATTCTCTACATGATCTAGTTAAGAATATGGCAGCTAATATGTTGCAATTTCAACAGGAAACTAGAACAAATATAAAGAATTTGGAGGATCAAATGTCCCAAGTAGTGAATGAGGTGCGTGATATGAAGCAAAGGGAAAAAGGAAAATTGCCTGCTCAAACACATGCTAATCCTGGAAATGTTAGTGCAATGACGCTGAGAAGTGGAAAGGAATTAGAAGGTCCAAAGGAGATCGTTTCAAAGGAAAAGGCAGATGATGAAATTGAAAAAGAAATGGAGCAAGAAGCACAAAAATCAAGTGATGAGGTAAAATTAAATTTACCAATTACTCCAAAATCTAATATTGCTCCTTTTCCTCATAGGTTGGTGAAGCCTTCAAAGGGAGACAAGGACAAGGAAATCATGGAGGTGTTTAAAAAAGTGGAATTGAGCATTCCCTTGTTAGATGCAATCAAGCAGATCCCTCGATATGCAAAGTTTCTAAAGGACTTGTGTTCCAACAAGCAAAAATTGAGAGGAGATGAGAAGGTGATAGCGGGAGAAAGTGTATCCGCCATGCTTCAAAGGAAACTTCCACAAAAATGCGGAGATCCTGGTATGTTTGTCATTCCATGCAAGATAGGTAAAATGGAGGTAAAAAGGGCTATGTTAGATTTAGGTGCTGCTATTAATGTAATGCCTAGATCTATTTTTAACTCTTTGAACATTGGACCACTTAAAGAAACAGGCATAATAATTCAATTAGCGGATAGGACTAATGCATATCCTGAAGGGATTATAGAGGATGTCCTAGTTCAAGTTAATGAATTAATATTTCCTGTTGATTTCTATATTTTGGATATGCATGATGAAAACTCACCAAATCCTTCACCTATTTTGCTTGGAAGACCATTTATGTGCACAGCTAGAACAAAAATTGATGTAAAAACTGGAACTCTTTCCATGGAATTTGAAGGTGAAAAAGTACAATTTAATATTTTTGATGCCATGAAATATACAGTCGAATCTAATGCTTTGTGTTGCATAGATGTTCTTGATGCTAATGTGCAGGAGGTCTTTGATTTAAATGGGAAGGATGACCTTGAGACAGCAATTATACAGAACCTTAGAGTCGATACTTTGGATGAAACACCAGTGGATGAATGTGTGAAGGAGATGGTTCAAGCTTTGCACTCACTAGAACCAAAACCATCAAGGTATGCTATTGTGAATTCCATACTTAAGAAATCTGACAATGGTCTTTTGCCATCGGTTGTGCAGGCACCAATCTTGGAGATGAAACCACTGCCACCCACTCTTAAATATACATTCCTAGGAGCTGAAAAGACCTTACCAGTGATTATCTCAGCTGCCCTATCTCATACACAAGAGGAAAAGTTGGTTCGTGTGTTGAGAGAGCAAAAAGAGGCTATTGGTTGGCAATTAGCAGATATAAGAGGAATTAGCCCTTTCTTGTGCACTCACAGGATTGCGCTTGAAGAAGATACAAAACCTTTAAGGCAAGCACAAAGGAGACTCAATCCGGCCATGATGGAAGTGGTGAAGAAGGAGATCCTCAAACTATTGGATGCAGACATCATCTACCCAATTTCAGATAGCAACTGGGTAAGTCCCATTCATGTGGTTCCAAAGAAGTCGGGAGTTACAGTGGAAGCTGATCATGATGGTAATTTTATTCCTGTAAGGAAGCAAACAGGTTGGAGACAATGCATTGATTACCGTAAATTAAATTCTGTAACAAAGAAAGATCATTTTCCCCTACCCTTTATTGATCAAATGGTTGAGCGTTTGGCAGGGAAGTCACATTATTGCTTCCTAGATGGCTTTTCAGGGTACTTTCAGATTGCCATTGCGCCTGAGGACCAAGAGAAGACCACATTCACTTGCCCATTTGGAACCTTCGCCTATAGGAGAATGCCATTCGGACTTTGCAACGCCCCTGCCACCTTTCAAAGGTGCATGGTAAGTATTTTTTCTGATTATGTGGGGAAAGGGATAGAAGTGTTCATGGATGACTTTAGCGTGTATGGAACTGATTTTGACACTTGCTTAGATAATTTGGAATTAATTTTGAAAAGATGCAAGGACACTAAGTTAGTGTTAAATTGGGAGAAGTGTCAATTCATGGTAGAAGAGGGGATAGTCCTTGGTCATTTAGTGTCATCTAAGGGGATAGAAGTTGATAAGGCCAAGGTCGATATTATTTCTGCTTTACCCTACCCCACTTCGGTGAGGGATATTCGTTCTTTTTTAGGACATGCAGGATTTTATCGACGTTTCATCAAAGATTTCTCCAAGGTGGCTGCTCCTCTTTTCAAGTTGCTACAAAAGGATATCCAATTTGAGTTTGATGATCAATGCAAGAAGACCTTTGATAAGATTAAGGAGCTGTTGACTTCACCTCCCATTATTCAGCCGCCAAACTGGGAGCTTCCTTTCGAAATCATGTGTGATGCAAGTGACACCGCTGTTGGAGCTGTGCTTGGACAAAGAAGTGGAAGAATTCCTTGGGCAATCTACTATGCATCAAAAGCTCTAAATGGAGCCCAATTAAATTATTCCACTACTGAAAAAGAACTCCTAGCTGTTGTATTTGCTCTTGAAAAATTTCGATCTTATTTGCTTGGTACTAAAGTAATTGTCTTTTCTGATCATGCAGCTCTAAGGTACCTTATGACAAAGAAAGATAGCAAACCAAGGCTCATTCGATGGGTCTTACTCCTACAAGAATTTGATGTGGAAATTCGAGACAAGAAAGGTAGTGAGAACCTTGTGGCTGACCACCTCAGTCGACTCCCAACACCTCAAGAGAAATTATCTTTAAGGGAGTATTTTCCGGATGAGCAATTGCTTTCAATTTCTAGCATTTCACCTTGGTATGCGGATTTAGTTAATTATTTGGTCACTAATCAATTTCCTATTGGTTGGACAAAGGCAAAGAAGGATAAGCTTAAGAGTGATGCTAGATATTACATATGGGATGACCCGTACCTGTGGAAGCGTTGCCAAGATCAAGTGATAAGGCGGTGTGTAAGTGAAAGTGAGTACGAATCCATTCTTAAATTCTGTCATTCCATGGAGTGTGGAGGTCATTTTGGTGCCCAAAGAACCGCAAGGAAGGTATTGGATAGCGGTTTTTATTGGCCTACCTTATTTAAAGATGCATATTCGTTTTGCAAAATGTGTGATAAGTGTCAAAGGGTGGGAAATATAACTGCTAGAGATCAAATGCCCCTAACACCAATGATGTTTGTAGAAATATTTGATGTATGGGGGATGGATTTTATGGGGTCATTTCCTAATTCTCATGGATTTTTATATATCATACTTGCTGTAGACTATGTTTCGAAATGGGTGGAAGCAAAAGCCACCCGGACTAATGATTCAAAGGTTGTTGCAGATTTCCTCAAGTCCATTTTCAATCGTTTTGGGATGCCTAAGGCGGTTGTCAGTGACCGGGGTACTCATTTTTGCAACAAAACTATTTCAGCTTTGTTTCGCAGGTATGGTGTTCTACACAAGGTCTCAACCTCTTACCACCCGCAAACCAATGGGCAAGCTGAAGTTTCCAACAAAGAGATCAAGGGGATTCTTGAAAAAATGGTGAGGCCGGACAGGAAGGATTGGAGCTTAAGGTTGGGAGATGCATTGTGGGCATACCGAACGGCATTCAAAACTCCAATAGGGATGTCTCCCTATAGGTTAGTCTTTGGTAAGCCATGTCATTTACCAGTTGAAATCGAGCACCGTGCATTTTGGGCTGTTAAACAATGTAACATGAGTTTGAGTGAAGCTGGAGAAAGTAGAAAATTGCAATTGCAAGAGTTGGAGGAGATTAGGAACGAGGCTTATGACAATGCCATGATCTACAAGGAGAAGAGTAAGAATTTTCATGACCAAAATATTTTGAGAAAAGATTTTAAGGTGGGCCAAAAGGTTTTACTTTATAATTCTAGACTCAAGCTCTTCCCGGGTAAGTTACGTTCTCGTTGGATAGGTCCATTTGTGGTGACTAATATAACATCTTTTGGTGCAGTGGAAATACAAAGTTTACACACGGAGAAGAAGTTTGTGGTGAATGGGCATCGTCTTAAGCCCTATTATGAAGGATTTCAACCTCAAGTAGTGGAGGGAATCAAGTTTATTGAATCCCATGAGCGTAATTGAATTAAGTCGTCACTGTGTCTAGCCAAAGACCTAAAAGAAAGGCGCTTCTTGGGAGGCAACCCAAGTTTCATATTTAAATTTCGCTTTGTTTAATTAAATTTTCGAGTCTTGATTCGAGTATAATAAAGTTTTCTTTGGTTTTGGATCCTACTTGTTGATTTCAGGGACCTTTGGAATTGCAGGACAAACATTGATGTTAGGCGTGGGCACGCTTAAGAGCAAAATTCATTCTGGAATTCATAAGGAAGAGAGATGGAGAAACAGAGTAATTAGAAGCCTTGTGCGTGGGCACGCATAAGGAGTAAAATTACACTGGAATTTGGGTTCAAGTGAAAAGAGGACGGACAGAATAATTTGAAGCCTTAGGCGTGGGCACACCCAAAGAGTCAATTTACACTGGAATTAGAGTGGAAGGAAGGAGGTCCACCAGGCTAAATGAGAGCCCTAGGCGTGGGCACACATAAGAAACAAAAATAGCATGCAATTAAAGAGGACATAAGGCAAAAATCAGTCCAAACTCTAGATCTCATTCTCTCTCACTCTCTCTCTCTCTCTCTCTCTCTCTCTCTCTCGCCGCCGATTCACGCGCCGCCGTCCTCAGCCGCTCGTCGCGTCTCTGTCTCTGTCTCAGCCCTTGCCCATCGCCGCCGCCCTTGCGAGATCCGTCGCCCTCCATCTCGCTCGCAGCGCCGCCGCCCCTCGCCATCTTCTCCTTCCCCCTCTCTCGCGAACCACCGCGTCCAGGCGCCGCCGCCTCCGCCCTTCGCCAGCGCGACCACGGCGAGCGCCCGCCACTCCCTCCAGTCAGCGCCTTGGTCGCCTCCGCGTCTCTGTCTGTCATCGCGAGCACCTCCGCACTCCACCCACCGCCGCTGCTCCACCTCGCCCATCGCCGCCCTCTGCTCGGCGAAGCTCGACGTCTCCGCCCGCCGCCCCGCCTTCGCCCTAATCCGCCGCCTCGTCGCCGGATCTCCAGCTCCGATCGCCGCCGCCCCTGCATCCTCCGGTCGCCGCCGCCCCTGTGCCCTAGGGGAGATTGTGAGTTTTCTTCTTCCCCTTTTGTTTATTTTCAATTTGTGCCCTAGTTCTTCAATAGTCAAAATTCCAAATCTGAATTGTTAAAATTGCTGTGGTGAGTGTTGAAATTGGATTAACAATTGGGAAATTTGATTTGGGGTTTGTTGCTTATCACTGTGTTGTTAAGGTTTGTGCACATAGCATAATTGGATTTGTTGGATTATTGAGGAATATAAGTTGGGTAATTGTGGAATCGTGTTGCTTGTTGGTTTGTTGGATTATTGAATCAAGGAAATTCTGAATCAATTGAGATTTGTTTGGTCATGGTTTAGCATTGGACAAGATGTATTAGATTGCATACTTGTTTTGGCATTGTTGGTATTTTCTGAGTGCAGGGATTTTCGAATGGGGAGAAACAACACCCCGGCTACTCGATCTAAAAAAACCGTTTTAGCACCTACGTCAAAAGGGGTTTCTAAACCCCCAACAACGAAAGGTCCAACAAAAAAGAAGAAGGCCACTACCGATGCCTCTCCCTCCACGAGTGTTGCAATCATTCCTCTTCATCCATCTTCCGAGGCACCTACCACAGCTCGAGCAAGGAAAGGACAAGGTGTACACGTTCTCCCTACATCTCATGTAGGTGGATATCTTCACTCCTTCACTGCTAAGGAGCAAAAGAGGTATAATTCCATTGCCTCACGAGGCGTGTATTCTGGTAAGGCCATTCACTCTCCTACTCTTGAAAAACTGGGTATTAAGGATGCTGTCTCCAATTATCTCTCTCGAATAGGGTGGGACGCACTCATGACTTTTGAATATGAAAGCTTTAATGAACTAAGTCGTGAGTTTTACTCTACATTTACATTTGAGCTTCCACCTAAAATCTTTGATGTCTTACACCCGAATGTAATTAAATTTAGGCTACTTGGGAAGCCATTTCAGCTTTCCATAGCCGAGTTTAATCATCATTTGGGGCTTATTTCTGCTGAAGAAATGGACAGTGAAGTTTTTGTTACATCACCATGTGCTTTCATTGAACCGTTTGCTAAACATTTTGCAAGATTGTGGGGACAGTTTACTTGGGACCCGACCGAAAGGTTTGAAGGCGAAGGCTTTGGAAAGTCTTTGAAAGATCCAGCCCTCCGATATCTACACAAATTCTTTGCTGCGACCCTCTCTGGCCGAAAGGAGACTGGCAATATAGTTACCAAGACTGAATTCTACTTCCTTTGGTGCATGAAACAGGGAGTTCGACTTAATCTTGGTTATTTTTTAGCAATTACTTTCGGGGAAGTGGTTCGAAAAAAACGGTCCTTGGTTGGATCCCCTTTTGTCACTGCCCTTGCTCTAAATTTAGGCGTATTACATGGTATTGATGATGCTTCTATTTCTTCCTGGCAGTTACATAGAGCTTCCCCCATGGAGTATTTGAACATTCCTTCACTCCACAGAATGGGAATGATTGCCAAAGATGGAGACAGCTACACGCTCATTACTGGACCTGCCCCATCACATAGAGCAGCTGCTGCATTTGCTGCCTCTGAGGCCCTGTCTGAGGAGCCTCCGGACTACGAGGCAGAGGATGAGGATGTCCTATTTCTACCTTCCATTGATTCCACCGGCACATCTTCCCCGGGTTCTCCACTAGGCCCCTTTGTCCACATGGCAGTTGAAAACATCAAGCAAGAACTTGCCACCTTGAAAGCATCTCAGACCGAAATTCAAACTTCCCAGGCTCGCATTGAAGCAAAGATGGACTCTATTTTAGAGATCCTCCGGGCCAAACAATAGGCCCCGCGGGCGCCTCCACCTAATCCAGGGAAGTTCTTATCTCCTCCTCTTAATTTCATCTTTATTTTGCAATAGGGACATTGCATGATTTAGGTGTGGGGGGATTTTTAGGATATGCTTACACATGAACATGATTTTTGAACTTCCTAGCTTATCCTCTTGCGTTGTCTTGCCAAGTCTTATATGCATTGCTTGAATTTTGTAGAGTTTGCCATGTTCTTAGTCAAATTAATTGAGGGGTATGCTTAGTTTTCTATCAATTAACCCTAAGTGAGCTATTTGAGCATTTTTTTTTAAATTTGAGCCTTTTTTAAAAAAAAAAAAATAAAAAATCCATGAAATAAAAAATAAAAAAAAAATAAAAAAAAAAACTCATCACATATTTGCTCAAATTTTCTTGTTGTGTGAAACGCATGAGACTTGATTTTCTAGAACTTGCTTGATTATACATAGTTGATTGTACTCTCATTTTTTAATCTTGATGCAAATAAAATGATAAGGGCACTAGGAATACCCCATTTTGGCCTTGTTTTCCCCTTGACCCATGTTTATCCTTTAGTGAACCACTCTGAGCCTATTGATGATATATCCATTTTTCTTGGTTCATGTTTAACCCATTAGCCTGAGACCTTTTTCTTCGATTATGGCCATACACTCATTTGAACCCTAGGAACATGAGGAAATTTGTTTAAGTATCATTACATGTGAAATTGGTTAAAGGTTGCACTTGATGTGAGTTGATTGAGTTTTTGTATTCGACATGTGATTTTGTTATTGTACTACCTCTCTCTCTTAAAAAAAAAAAAAAATATACCAGGGCAGTGGAAATAAATAGTTTGGAACGTGTTCCTCTAACCGGAGTGTTATGAACGAAGAGTTGAAGTTCTGTCTGCAACTTTCAGACAATGGAATTCCTCTCATAAACGTACCAAGCTATTGAAAGCCACCAAAAAAAAAAAAAAGAAAAAAAAAAAAAAAAGAAAAAAAAAAAAAAGGAAAAAAAAAAAAAAAAAAAAAAAAGAGAGAGAGAGAGGCAGACATGTTTGTATTAGCTGCAAGTGTAATTCTTTATTTTGAGAGCAGCATGATCATTGATGTCAAAGAGAATTTGTGCAACTTATGTTTCGTAGCATGTTTTGATGGTTAGACAATTTCCTCAATTCCTTTTAACCTACATATTCCATATTTTCCTACCCCAACCTTAGCCCCGTTACAACCCTAATAAAGACCCTTTGATTATGAGCATCATGTTCTTATTTGAGATGTGAATTTACTGTGATTTGATAGCAAGCCTATGGGATTGATAGTTCTCTATGCGTATTGAGTGAAATCTAGCCTAAACACTTGAGGGTGAGTGATCTCTTATTATATTTTCCCATTTTGTGAGGATAGTTGGCTTTGCATACCTTGATTTTGATAAAACTTTGACATGGTTGAATGATACTTGGTTTGGCATGTACTTTTGATATTTGGTTTTGATATATGCTTGAGGACAAGCATGGATTAGGTATGGGGGAGTTGATATATGTTGTATTTGATGATATTTTTATGCATATGTCAACTTAAATTGTTTGAGAAAATTAATAAAAATGGCCTTGATTGGATTGATTTTTGGGACATTGGTTTTGTAGGAAAGGTGGCAAAATTTTCAACATTGGGCAGCCTATTTTGAAGTGTTGGGCGTGCCCACGCCTAAGGTCCAATTCCCAGCTGTGGGGTCTATGTGTGAAGCATCAAAATTTGCAAAAAGATCCTTGGGGCTAAATTGAAGTATCTAAATCTTTGGGCATCAATTTTCAGATTTTTATTATGGCATCAAATCTTTGGGCATCAAATCCTTAGGAATCAATTACAAAAGAATAATCAAAGGCTATGATGTTGATGGTTTTGGATGCAATTGAGGGAGGTTTTTGGATGCAATTGAGGATGCTACTACCATGAACATGCAAAAAGGGAGAAAGAAGAATTAAAAATTGGTCTTGTTTTGCTATAAATAGGAGGAGACCAAAGAACAACACACACACAACATACAAGCCATTATTCCAAACACAACACATTGGCCATTATTCCACAAAAGATACACATTGGCCATTTTCCACCAAAAGAGGTTCCAACCATTGAAGAGCACAAGAGGGATTCCAACCATTGGAGACACACTAGAGAGGAGACTCCATTTTTGTTGGCACTTACAAAATTGGAGGATTCCAAGGGCAATAAGGATTCGATCCTTCGTGGGTGATTTTCTTGTTCTATTTCTATAATTGATTACCATGTTGGATTGTATGGATTTGGTTATGTTTTGGATGGATTGTGAGTAGTTTTCTTATCTAGTTTAGGCTTTGAATTTGTGTGTGGATATGGAATTGTGAGACTTATTTTGTTGACATATTTTTATGCTTAATTGAATTGGGTATTTTTAATTCCTCTATTTATTATGTTTTGAATTGCTTGATTGATATAGCGGCCGCGTGTTGATTGAGTAATTTATTGTTAGATTGGGAAGTGCATCCGTAATTGTGTATTTTTCCAATCAAGTAGCAAACTAGAGGAAGAATACTCTAGTGAGGGATTAAAATCGGTTTTAAACACTACCTCGTAGGATTAGTGTTGAATCGAATTGGGTTTTTCTTGTGCTAAATGCTATCAAGTCATGTTATGCTATGGTCGTACCTAGTATTCACACTTGATTAGGGGAATGGCTTATGGTCGTACCTAAGCCATCGAATAAGTATGGAAAAATTGGTTGGGAAACGCTTGTAGACCAACTTTAACCAATTTAGTCAATTAGCCAATTAAGTTAAATGCATGTCAATGATCAATTCCATATCCAATACATAATTCATGCCTAAACTAGAGTTTTAATTATCCTAAAGAGCTCACTTGTTACCTTGCAATTATTTTTATTCTTGTTATTATTTGATTTTTATTTTCTTTTTACTATTTTAGTTGAAATCAAATCCCCCCATCCTTATAAATATAAATATAATTTATAATTAATCAAGTGATTGAAATTAAACTCTTTGAGCAAGTTCCCTGTGGAGACGACCCTACTCACTATATATATTACATTTATTTATCTTCTTCTGTGGTGTAGGACTAATATTTAATTTGCAGCTTTGCGACGAGCTAGCAATCTTCAATCATCTTCTTTATAATCCCTATCAGTTGTTTGTTCGTGGCCTCTGCCTGCCCATTTCCCTGTGGATAATACGGTGACGAGTGCACGATCTTTATTTCGTATTCGTCCGCAAAGGCTTTGACTTTCTCTCCCAAAAATACTGTTCCTCTATCTGTTAGAATCGTCTGTGGGATTTCGAATCTGTAGATCAATTGTCTCTTAATAAACTCAATAACCTCTTCTTGGGAAATACTGACATATGCTTGTGCTTCGGCCCATTTCGTGAAATAGTCCGTTGCCACTAACACAAACTCAAGCCTTATTGATGAAGAGGGATGATTTTTTCCAATGATATCCATAGCCCATCCTCGAAATGGCCAAGGCTTAATCATTATATGTAGTTCTTCGGCCGGTAACTTCTGAATCGGCCCATATTTTTGACATTCGCGGCATCCTTTTGCATATCTCTCAAAATCTGTTCCCATATTCGGCCAATAATATCCCAGCCAAATGATACTCCATTTCATTGACTTTCCTGCACGATGTGCGCCGCATATTCCCTCTTGTACTTCTCCCATTACTCTTTTAGCTTCTTCTTCTCCGGCACATCTGAGTAATATTCCATCGATAGCTCGCTTGAAGAGTAATCCCCCTATTATTATATAATCTGGATCTTCCAAGGTTCGCGCTATCTCTTTAATCCATTTGGCCTTCTCCGTTTCGGCCAAATGTATTTCCACATTTCCTGCTATCGGCATCAGCCGATATCTAGCTGCCTGTTGAGCCAATTCATTGGCCAACTCATTCTTTTCTATCGGGATATATTCAATGTATATCTCATCAAACTCTTCCAATAGAACAATTGCTTCTTCGTACAGTCTGATCAACTGAGAACTTTTAACCGAAAAATCTCCTAGCAACTGTTGAATAACTACTTGCGAATCTCCTTTGATTATAATAGCCTTTACTCCTTCTTCTATCAGCCGTTGTAATCCCGAAATCAACGCTTTGTATTCCACCTGGTTGTTTGTATAAGCATTCGGCAATTGTACGAAGTATTTGTATACCTTGCCCTCCGGTGTATGTAGTGTGAACCCTGCCCCAACTCCTGAGGCGGCCTTGGAACCATCAAACATTATCGTCCACGGATACAGGTATACTATCCCTATTTCGTCCATCACTTTCGGCCGAAATTGTTCTTCAATATCGTCGGATGTTGAAGACATTGGATGATCGGCTAGAAAATCAGCTACGACTTGTCCTTTTATAGCCTTAAGCGGTTGATACTTAAGATCGTATGCGTTTAACCTCATGGCCCATTTGGCCATTCTTCGGCTACTAATTGGATCATTCATCATGATCTTGCTATATCAATTAATGCTAGCACTATCACTTGCCTTGGCTGGATATAATATTCTAGCTTTTGGCATGCATGATAAAGACTTAAACACAGTTTATGAATCGGCGAGTACCTTAACTCCGCATCCTTAAGAATTCGGCTCAGGTAGTAAATCGCCTGATCCATTCCTTCACCGTCTTCTTGAGCCAATAATGCTCCAATAGACTCTTTGGGCGCTGTTATATGTAGCTTTAAGGGTCGGCCGAGGATTGGAGGGACCAACACTGGTGGATTTATCAAAGCCTACTTCAGCTCTGCTAGTCGACTCCCCACTTGAACTCCTCTTCTTTCTTTAGTCTTAGTAAATCGGTTAATGGCTTTGACTTCCCGGCCGTATTTGCCATGAATCCTCTTAGAAAACCGATCTGACCAAGGAATTTTTGTAAACTTTTCCTATTATATGGAGGCCTAACTTCCTGAATGGCCCTGGTTTTGTTTGCATCAACTTCAATGCCTTTGTTGTGTACCAAGAACCCAAGAAAATTCCCTGCTTGCACGCCAAAAGCACATTTGGCTGGATTCATTTTAACTCCATGTAGCCCCATTCTTGCAAATACTCTTCGTAAATCATCCAAATGGCTTTCCACATCTTTGGATCGGAACATCAAATCGTCGATGTAGACTTCTACACAGTCTCCTATTAAATCATGGAAGACATAGTTCATGGCCCTCTGATATGTAGCTCCTGCATTTTTCAACCCGAATGGCATTACTATCCATTCATATATCCCAATAGCTCCAGGGCACCTGAATGCAGTTTTATGCACATCTTCTTCGGCCATAAAGATTTGGTTGTATCCCGAATATCCATCCATAATGGATAACATCCCCTGTTTTGCGGCTGAATCAATTAACAAATCGACAATTGGCATCATGTATTCATCTTTGGGAGTGGCTATATTAAAATTTCTGAAATCAATACAGACTCTCAATTTCCCATTTTTCTTTATTACAGGAACAATGTTTGACAACCACTCTACATACTTAGCTGGCCTAACAAATCCGGCCGCTAACAATTTCTCTATCTCTTCTTTTATTTTTGGGACTATTTCGGGCGCTGCCCTCCTGGCCGGCTGTTTGTGCGGCCTAAACCCTTCTTTGATTGGTAATCTATGCTCTAAGGTGGA
This sequence comes from Hygrophila difformis, assembly GCA_030278955.1. Lineage (NCBI taxonomy): Eukaryota > Viridiplantae > Streptophyta > Magnoliopsida > Lamiales > Acanthaceae > Hygrophila > Hygrophila difformis. Next base: position 8,413,762 of record JAOANR010000011.1, read on the forward strand.
TCTTTCCAATCCTGGCATCTCTGTATAGTCCCATGCAGAACAACCTTTGACCTCAACTAACACCTCCCTGAATCGGCTTGTCATTTGGTGATCTAGATCTGCACTGAGTGGGATCTCCCATGGGTGCTTGTCTGTGCCCACATTGATCATCTTCAGGGGATCTTGAGCTTTGAAATCTGGTGTTCGTTTTGGAATCGCATCCATGAGTTCACTCCAACTTGCTTTCTCGCTTGAAGACCTGAGTTCGGTTGATTCGAACTCAAACATTTTCTTTGTTTATTCGTCCATTATCTACTTTCTTCAGCGCCTGGCCATACGTCGGCCTGGTATTTGACCTCAAACCCCAAGTCTGTCTAGTCGCATTCGAAGACCTGCGGGTATCGTTCCCCTACTACCGCTAGGAACGGTTGTATGGGCTCTTCATACAATACCGCACAATTCGGCCGGCTGTGCTGACTGGAAACGGAGGTTGATCACCGTCCACTTCTTCGACTGTACCATCCTTTTTCCAAAAACATATCTTTTGATGAAGTGTTGATGGCAAACACCTGGCTGTATGAATCCGGCATCGGCCTAGTAGGGCCGCATATGGTACCTCCGCATCCACTACAAAAAATATAGTCGGAATCGAGATTGTTCCGACTGTAACATCCACTAATATACATCCTTCGGCCGCCGTTTGTGCTACCACAAAACTCAATACCTTCGTTCTTGTGGGCAACAAATCGTCCTTCGAGCGGCCAATTTTCGTCAATGTAGACAATAGCATAATGTTGACGGTTGCTCCACCATCAACAAACATTCTCCTTAGGGGCCTCCCGTTGACCCAGCCTTTGACATACAAAGGCCTCACATGCTGAGACATCTTTGTAGTCGGAGGTAAAATCGTACTTGGTTGAGCTTTCGGGACAAAAGCCTCATACCCTTCTTCCACAATTTTCTCTGCTTCGGCTTCAGGCCGAAGTGTTTCGAGTTTAGCGAAGCAAAAGTCCACTATAGGCTCTTCTTCACCAAAATATTCTCCCTCCTTCTGACAAAAGACCACAGCTGGTTCCGAATCGGACCAATACTCTTCACAACTTGTTGTGGTTGTCCGTATCATGTTTGCACGACACCCAAAGTCGAACTTAAATTGTCCGACTGAAAGCGTCTCATTATTTGGGACGATGGTTGTCTTTGGCTTCCATTCCCTAGTCCGGACTGGTCTAGGCTTCCATTTCTCCTTCTCTTTCGGCTGGTCGTTATCGGCTCTTGGCTGAATTGCTTTCGGCCGAAATTCAGTTTTGTTTTTCAGCCGATTTTGATCTTCTTTTGGCTCATAATTCTTTTCTTTCTTCCTTTCGGCTGACTTCAGATGAGCCGAAAATACTTTGATTAGGATCCTTCCTTTAGATGAATAACAGTCGTCTGGGAAGTCCTCTTCCATGTGCATCATTTCGTACTCTTCTTCCTCATCCGCTCTAGCTGCTTTAAGCCGCTGCATTCTCCGTTTAAAGGTAAGATATGATCCTTTTCCTCTTGGGGTCCTTTTGTCCCATGCCCTCCAGGCTGAATTTTCAAATCGGCTCTGGCCGAAATGCCTTTTCTCTGGTGAATTTTGGCCCATCGGCCTACCTGGGTATTAGCTGGTGGCCTTCTGAACTTCTTTATTTCCGGGGACACAGCCTCTTCGAGAACTGTAATCTGAATTACAGTCTTTCCATTTCTCTTATCGGCTGTCAATTTCATCTCCGAATCCCAACCATTGGTTATGATCTTCAACGTTGGCCTTTCGCTCCCGTCCTTAGATTCCAGCTTCTGTTGTTTGTCCGATTGCTTAATCCATTCCTTGACTTCATAGTCTCCCAATCGGTCAAAAACATCCGAAACTTTCTCTTTCCCCTTTTGTGGAGACCCTAATCGTCTCCATACTCCTGCCTTCTTCTGGACCGATGGCTGACTTCCTTGCCGATCGTGCACAGAACTTTTACTGGACGATGGTTAGTCCCCCAAACGATCGTGTACCGACTTGTTCTGATAAGGGTGCACCATCACCATGTTAGCAATAGGAAACGGCTTTTTATCAATTGCCATTAATCTATCCGGGAATTTTAATTTCCCATCATCCACGTGTTTCTGGATTAACTTTCTAAAGTGTCCACAGACCGCCGTGGAGTGAGTAGCTGATCCGTGAAATCTACATCACCCAGCGTCCAATTGCTCTTTAGTCGGCTGTGGATGATTTCCTTTGAATTCAAGTAACCCATTCTTCTGGCAATAGTCAAATATTTCATCCATCTGAGATAGATCGAAAGAATAAAACCTCTAAGATTCGTCCCTGACTTCTCCCTCTTTCTCCTTGCCTCTCACTGGCCGAAGAGCTGGACAGGTCATTGGCTTCTTTATTACCAATTCAGCCCTTGCAACTTCGGCTAAGGCAGGAATGTCGTCCACATTATATTCTTCTTCAATTTCACACCTATCCAGAGATTCTGCAAATGATGCAGCCGATTGGATAGGCTGTGATCTCCCACTTTGACTCCGGCTTGATTTAAAAGCCGCTTGCTCCGCCAAGTAGGTTTCCATGCTTATGGCTTCTGCCGTTAATTCGGCCACAGTCCTCGGTCTTGTGACCATAAATCTGTCCTTGATGGCGAACTTCAGATTCTGCTTCAGGATTTGGATATATTCATGCTCTGGCAGCATTGTCTTCATCTGAGCTTTAACGGCGTAAAATCGTTCTATGAACTCCGTGACCGATTTAGCCGTCTTCTGCTTTTTTGATGTTAAATCAACAACCGATACTTCAGGACTGGTATTGTAAAATCGGTCATGAAATAACCGCTCCATTTCAGCCCAAGTGTTGACTAATCCTGCGGGCAAATTAATATACCACTCAAATGTTGGACCAGTGAGCGATAAGCTGAACAATATCAGCTTGTGAAAATCATTTTGTGCTATTCTGGTGCATTGAGCTGTAAATCGGCCGATATGTTCTATCGTCGATCGGCCGACTTCTCCTGAGAATGTGTTAAAATCAGGAACCTTTACTTCTCTAGGCAGTGGATACTGCTCATCTATATAATCGGGGTAAGGCTTCCTATACATCGTCCTATTCTCCTGGCCGATGAGGTTTCCAAACTGTGTACGAATGATTTCAGCTATAAGCTCTCTATCAACTAGTTGTGGCGGATTCGGCTGCAGTGGTAGATATTGTTGTTGTACCACTGGAGCAGGCGGTTACACTGCTGGTTGAGGCGGTTGATTCTGCTGCTGATCGTACCTCTGTTGAGGAGGGACGAAAGGCCGTGGTCCCTGCCCTCCTGGCGGCCGATAGGCCTGCTGTTGAAAATTGTGAGGATTTTGCATCGCAGGTGGTGGATTTTGCACCATCTGTGCATTCTGCGTTCCCTTCGGATACATATTTCTCACTAATTCAGCTCTAAACATTGCTGGCATTGCTGCCAATATATTACCTTCTATCTGACGAACCGAATTCGTAACCGCCGCTTCTACCATAAACTGGACATGATCACGGAACCGCGGGGTTAGATCGTCATGCGGAAACTCCTGATTGTGGAAGTTTGATGGTCCGGGGAATCCTGGGGGGAATTCGCCTGGCTCTGCTGTGCGCTCTTCCTGAATCGGTGGCAAATCAGTCCTTGCCGCCGTGTTAACCGCTGGAGTTGCATGCGTCTCGAATGCCAGTGTGTGTCCCACTGGGCGTGCCACTGTTTCGCTAGCGTCGAGCCAAGGACCTTTTCCTCCTCAAGGGAGGCCATCGGAAAAGGATCAAACCGATTACGGATCCGGATTTACAATAATGCGCCCAAAATTGACTAATTACGCTCAAACTTGACTTAATATTCACTGGAATTATAATGGCAAACTGGATACAATGGAGAATCTACCGGTTGTTTAGAAACAACGGCGAATTCACCGGAAAAATAGAACCAAACTACCGGTTGTTGAGAAACAACGGTGGACTTGGAAAAAGGTAACCGCTACAAGCTAAACTATAGTCTAGGAAAGCTGTTAAAGGAAAGCAGTAAAGATACAAAGAATTGAAATTAGCATAAAGGAATTTTGGGGTGGATTGGTCTCTCTTGATTATGTGCATGACATCCCCTATTTATAGCCGGAGCCTTTGATAACCGCTCTCCGGTCGATTCCTCTGAGCCGATTTTTACTCTTCCTTCGTCGGCTGCCCGTACTCCATTTCGGCCGATATCTCTTGTCCTTGGGAATCTCCCTTCATCCAGACTCTCATTTGACCTTAATCGTCCGCCTCTAGTTTCCTCGGCCCCAATAATTTTAAGTCCATCTTCCTTTTGAATTCTTTTCTGGCCCATTTTGTATGGCCCAATCATTTTCTCGCAGCCCACTTCCCTTGTGGCCCCAACAGTAATAAAGTATCCTGCATTAGAGGCTGTGGACCAACTTGAGTGAACTTTAAGAATACACATTGATCATTGTAAGTTGGCAGATAACCACATCCCTTCAGAAACTTTGATAAAGCTCCATACCACTGTCTAGGAGCTTGTTTGAGGCCATATAGAGATTTCTTTAATTTGCAGACCTGTCCAGTAGCAGCTCCCAAACCAGGTGGACAGTGCATATAAATGTCTTCCTCAAGGTCTCCATGGAGGAAGGCATTGTTCACATCAAGTTGGGACAAGGGCCAATGCAATGAAGCAGCAAGTGCAAATAATATTCTCACACTCACTGTCTTGGCAACATGAGCAAATGAATCATTGTAGTCCTCTCCAAATTTTTGAAGACATCCCTTTGCAACCAATCGAGCTTTGTGTTTGTTGATGCTTCCATCAGGGTCGTGCTTCACCCTAACCACCCATTTGCATCCTATGGATCTCTTGCCAGCAGGTAAAGGAACAATATCCCAAGTCTGGTTCTTTTCAAGGGCTTCCAGTTCAACCTTCACTGCTTTATCCCAATGTGGTATGCCATTTGCTTCCTCAAATGTCTGTGGAACAAACTCAGGATCCAACATAGAGCCAATAATATAATCTTTGTATCTTGCAGGCCTTCTCACCTCTCTTCGAGGTCTCTCAGGCCTGACAACTTCAGTGACAGGCATCACATTTGTGCTTGGAATAGGAGAAGGAGGCTGCTCCATAGGGGATGAAGCAGTAGAAGAAGAGGCATCTCGGGATGCTTCTTGAGGAGTATTTGACCTCTGTGTCTCAGTAGGAGACACAGGTGAGTTAGCAACAGGGGTTTGACTCATTGGCTCAGTGGGAGCCAAAGGGGAGTGCACTGTGTTCTGAAGAGCAGTGGGCTCTTCAGATAGAAAGGTAATGTTCTGAGCTTCAGTGGGAAACTCAGGGGAAGTTTGATGTAAGGGTAGTGTATGAGAGGTGGCTGGTATAGGAGTGGACTTAAGAGGAAAAGTAGTGTCATAGAAAACTACATCCCTGGAGATATGGATCTGCTTAGTTTCCAAATCTAAGATCATGTAGCCCTTCTTGTTGGGTACAATACCCAGGTTTACTCCCTTTATTCCTTTTGGGTCCAGCTTACCAGAGTGAGGAGTTACTACCTTCATATAACATAGACATCCAAAAGTATGCAACATGGAAATGTCAGGTTTATCTCCCACAAGAACCTCAGGTTTACCCTTCAACTATACACATTCTTAATAAATGTCCAACAAATGGCATTTATGTAAAGTGAAGGGCAATATAGTAAAAAAACATAGCATAACTACATGTAACTATCTAAAAATGATAATTATTTTGGAACACTTTTCAATCTCTAAAACGACAACTAAAAAGGAATGGAGGGAGTATTTTATTAATGTTAACGTTTGCATAGTAAACATTCTTCATTGAGTAATTTTGATTCGATTTTTCACACAGTTACATAAGATAAAACATAGTAAAGTGAGATCTTGTTAGATTCGTCTAATCACGTAGTTTTATAATATTAAAATTTGATAATTTTTTATTTTATAAAATTTGAGATACTATTCTTTAAAAATGTGTATTAAATTGCATGAAAACAAGAAATGTTAACATTTTTTGAATACGGTGGGAGACTGGGAGTATTTATTTTGCCTGCCACAGGATTAAAAAACACTATAGTTATATGTGATTTTAGTTAAGAAATTTTATTTTATACTACTAACATTCGGTATTGTTTTCGTTATAATTTTTTAATTTTTTTATTTATTTATTATAGTTTGTGTGGCATAGATTTTATTCCTAAATTTTGCTTATTAAATTATTACTAGAATTTTGTAACCACTCAAATCAACTATTGGTGGTGAGTGTGGTATGCATATGCTACATTAATAGTATTGAAATTTGGATTCGGTTATTGCATGCTGAATGTTATTTATTTATTTTCTTTCTTTCTTTCATTCTGTTTTTTTTTTTTTAAAAAAGAGGTCCAATTAAAATCATGTAGCTATTGGACATATAAAATTTGCATTGAAAGTTACAGTAAACTCACGTGATAGATTAAATTAGAGGTAATAATTAAAATAGGCCACCAGAAGGAGTCATTTCCACTTTTAGGCCACCATATTTTGATTTAGGGAAATAGGCCATTAGAAGGATTTTGGGCCTGAATTTAGGCCATTGGGCTGAAATTCGAGCCACGATGGCCTAAAAGTGGAAATGACTTTTTCTGGTGGCCTATTTTAGTTTTTTTGAATTATTTTTTTATTTTATGTAATTAAAATAAATAGTACTCATTCTGTGACATTATTTATGTACTGCTTTCTTTTTTTTCTTGTTCAAACATTTTTTTATTTCATTTCCATTTAAAAATAATTAAATATTAATTGCAAACATACCCATGTCCGAAAAATTCCTTGCATTTAATACTAATTATTCCTAGATAAAATACCATGTCCAAAAATTTTGGGATACTTATTTTATAATATATTTGAATTAATATTTATTTTATTTCTTATATTATTCCCCCCGTCCTATTAATAGTGTTAAAAAAAGGTAGCTTAAAAATTTATATAATGTGATTGTAATGAGCTACAATTTTTTTTAAAAAAAATTGAGGAGCCATTAGAGGCCTGTAACAGGTGGTGGGAGCCCAAGCCACACAATTACAAAGGTGAGGGGATAGGGGACCGGGTGGGGATTCTAACCCCCAACCTATAGGTTGGAGTTGGGAGACTTACCACTGGAGTAAATGTTCAACCCCATAATTTTAATTTATTTATTTATTTGTGATTTACTGATATGTGGTTATAGGGTGGAATTGAATTATTAATGGTAGCGGGTAATTTGAAAGTTTAATATATTTATTTATTAATGTGAGGTGATGGGTAGGTTTGACAATTAATATTTAATTATTTTTTTAAAATGAAAATGAAATAAAAATATTGGAACAAGAAAAAAAAAAGAAAGTATGACATAAATAATGACACAGAATGAGTATTATTTATTTTAATTACATAAAATAAAAGAATAATTGAAAAAACTAAAATAGGCCACCAGAAGTAATCATTTCCACTTTTAGGTCATCGCGGCCCGAATTCCAGCCCAATGGCCTAAATTCAGGCCCGAAATCCTTCTAGTGGCATATTTTCCTAAATCAAAATATCGTGGCCCAAAAGTGGAAATGACTCCTTCTAGTGGCCTATTTTAGTTATTACCTCATTAAATTAAATACGTTTGGGATTGGGACTTAGCCCAAGTAGTTAAGCCCATGACTCTCAACATTTAGGTTGAGGCTTCGATTTCCACCCGGCCCCTATCCCTCCCCTTTTCCCCTTTGTAATTGTGTGGCATGGGCCCCACCACTTCTCTAGCCTGTATAGGCTGTTCCGTAAAAAATAAATAAATAAATAAATAAATACGTTTGGGTCTTCGAATTTTTTTGAATGTAGAGTTTTGACCCATCTTTAATTTATCTTTTCATTTCTGAAATTTATTTATGTTTTTAAAAAATTGCACTTAAGTACTATGATCGGATGATCCCATAGTAGCATGTATGTAGTATATGTTATATATATAGTACTAATATGCTTGCTTCCTTATAAATTTTGTTGTTATTAACGTGCTCTTGTGCAGATTTAGTAGTTTCATGGTTGTTGAAACTACGATAGAACGACCGAAGCAGTTACAGTCAGACATGTGCGACAGTTTCTGTTTCTGTGCGCGTGTCCAACCGACCCACACGAGTCTAATTCGTATCTCTGTGTATATATACCTGTATTTAGACTCTGTGTATGTAGATTTGAATAGATTTGAGTTGTAACTTTCACTTTTACACACTTTACACACTTAGTCGGTTTTTCTCTCTAGATTTGATCGTTCTATTTTCTTGAGAGTGTTAGGAAAATCCTTGATGTGTGTTTTACATTTTGAGAGATCTTTTGTTCATCAAGGTCTGTGTTACATCGATTCAACAAGTTTTCTTGTTGAAAGAATTTCTTCATTCAAAGTTTTTGGAGTTGCCTTGTGAAGGAACTCAAAGGAGATCTGAAGGATTGATTCAGGACATCTGCTACACCTGAGTTTCAAGATCTGAAGATTCAAACAATCGGAGAAACAGGATTGGACGAGCTGTCCGGTGATCGTGGTTGTGGGGGAGTCCAAACAACGATCAGTCTACCAGCGAGGAAGTCTTGGTAACAGAATCTGTTTTGATTGTGTAATTTTTAGGTCTAAGATTTTTGAGTGATAGTTTAGAGCCTGGATTGGAATACCCCAGACGTAGGCCGAAGGCCGAACTGGGTTACCAAATCACGTGTCTTTACTTTCTGCTGCATTACACTGATTTGTACACTCTGATTCACACACTCACTATCGTTCACACGTCGTTTTAACTACTGCTCGACGACCGCGCTAAATCCAAGATTTTACGTAATCTGGGACCAACACTTGGTATCAGAGCGACAGACTCTGATATAGTAGAGGCGATCTGAAAATTTCTTGGAAAGATTAATAGAGAATGCGCTTCTTTGTCAAGACCACCATTGTTCGATGGCACGAATTATAGATATTGGAGAACTCGGATGAAGATCCACCTTATGGCACTTGGAGATGATGTTTGGGACGCAGTCGAGACAGCCTGGCAACCACCCACTCGACCACGAGCTACAGCTGATGGTTCTACGGATCCACCTGGAAGTCGACCGGCAACGAAGGCTGAATATACTCAAGCGGAGAAGGACGCCAAGAAAGGGAATTATACTGCCTTAAATGCGATTTTTAGCGCCATGGACGAAACGCAGTTCCAGCTAGTCACAAACCACACACTGGCTCATGACGCATGGAGGACTCTAGAGGTTATGTATGAGGGTTCTGAAGATGTTCGGGCTACCAAATTACAGCGAGTTGAAACCATGTTCGAGAATTTGAAGATGAACAAGGATGAATCTATTTCGGTCTATTACGGGAGGTTCAAAGATATTGTAAATCAAGCCTATTCCTTGGGATTGATTTATGATAATCAAAAATTGGTTCGAAAGATGTTGAGGACTCTTACCAAGAAGTATGCTCCGAAGGTTGCAACATTGGAAGAATTGGATAAGTTGAACACCATTACATTGGATGGCTTAGTGGGAATTCTTCAAACATACGAGATGAATCATCTTGAAGAAGAATCAACAAGGAGTATTGCTCTCAATGTGGAAGAAGAAGATTCTGGAAACTCCTCTGAAGACGATGTATCTTATATTTCCAGAAAAGTGGCAAAGATGTTGCAAGACAGACGTACAAAGAAATTCTACAAACAGCAAGGTCGCAGTTCCAACGATGTTCCGACGACGGACAGACCACCTCGCAGAGACTTCAAAAGAAAGGATAGCAGCAAAGTTGATCGTTTCAACAACAAGAAGAAGGACTATGACAAGCCGGACAAGTTTGCCTCGGTGATTTGCTATGAATGTGGAGGCCAAGGACATGTTCGATCTGAATGTGCCACAGCCAAAAGAAAGGAAATGCGAGAAAAGAAGGCACTGCAGGCTACTCTAGGTGATCAAGACGATGACAGAACCACTGAAGCACAGAATTCAGATTCTGATGAAGTCGTTGCATTCACTCTAAGAGAAACAAGTCCTACTATAAAAGGTATTGTCAAGTCAATATGTTTTTCACCTAATAATTGTGATTCTGATTCAGGTGAAAGCGATGATGAGTACGACCAATTACTTGCTGATTACAACGAACTCAAAGAGGATTTTGAAGTTGCTGTTCGGGAAAACAAGAAGTTGTTAGGACAACTGGCAGACGTCGGAATTGCTTATGATCTTGAGGTTGAAAAGAATGAAAACTTGCAAAAGGAGAACAACACTCTTAAAAGCAGAATTCATGTTATGGAGAAAGAGTTTGATGATCTCAAAGCAAAGAACAATGAACTTCAAAAGGTATCTAAAGGTAAAAATCAACTTGATGAAGTTTTATCTATGGGAAAACGTATTGGTGATCAAACAGGTTTAGGCTATAAGAAGCAAAGCACTCCTAGCAAAACAAAGTTTACAAGTGGAGGTTTCCTCACTTCAACTACTGATTCACCACCTGAGCTGATAGTCGGAGAATCGTCCAGACGACAGAAGGACTGCCTGTACTGCAATCTGCCTGGACACACAGCTGAAACATGCATGCGGATTCTAAGAGATCTTATGAATGGTAGACCAGTCGTATGGCCTGATCAAGAGCTTCGAAAGAAATTCAGAATGCAGAAGGCATGGATACCTAAAGGTAAAACTAATAATAATAAAGATTCTGCTTGTTTTGTAGTTCTTTCGGTGCAGGAACAACACCGAAACGAAAAATGGTATTTTGATTCGGGATGTTCAAGGCATATGACGGGAAGAAAAGATGTGTTAGACAACTTTACTGAAAAAGATTGTGGAGCCGTTATGTATGGAGATGGTACAAAAAGCAAAATTGCGGGTTATGGTAAATCTAAGGATGTTACTCTTTCTAAACTCTCTAGAATATTCTATGTAAATGGTCTTACTACTAACCTTATCTCTATTAGTCAACTTTGTGATGAAGATCTCGAGGTTAGGTTTACTAAACTTAGATGCATTGTATATAATGATCGAAATGAGATTGTTATGATGGGAGGCCGTAGCAAGAATAATTGCTACATCTTGAAGGATGACATTCCACGGATTCTACTGACCAAGGATGATCAGACTACTCTATGGCATAAGAGGCTTGGTCACCTTAACTTTCAGTCACTACATAAATTGAGTAACTCGAATGCTGTTCGCGGGTTGCCGCAACTACAGAAGAACGATGAAACCATCTGCAGAGATTGCGCCAAAGGAAAGCAAACCAAATCGAGACATAAGAAGACTGATGACATTAAAACAAAAGAATGCCTCGAACTGATACATATGGATCTTATGGGTCCAACCGAAGTGGAGAGCTTAAATGGTAAAAGGTACATTTTAGTATGTGTTGATGATTTCTCTAGATATTGTTGGGTTTTCTTTCTTAGGTCAAAAGATGAGACTTTTGAGTACTTTGAGGCCCTGAGTAAAAGACTCATGAATGAGAAGCAAAGGAAGATTGCACGAATCCGAACCGATCATGGCAAGGAATTCGAGAATCAGTCGTTCGATCGTTATTGCGACGACAATGGAATTACACATGAGTACTCAGCCCCCAAAACACCACAGCAAAATGGTGTTGCTGAAAGGAAGAACCGAACATTGCAAGAGATGGCCAGATCAATGCTTCACACCAGCTCATTAAGCAAAAGATTTTGGGCGGAAGCTATTAACACTGCCTGTCATATCATCAACCGAGTGTTGTTGAGACCACACTCCAACTGCACACCTTACCAACTTTGGAACGGTAAAACTCCCACGGTAAAATACTTTCATGTTTTTGGATGCAAATGTCATGTTTTAAATGATAGAAATCAATTGCATAAGTTTGATTATAAATCTTTGGATGGATATTTCATTGGTTATTCTAATAATTCTAAAGCATATCGTGTTTATCTTACTAGTGATAAGAAGGTTATTGAATCTACTAATGTTCTCTTTGAGGATCTTGATCTATTAAGAAACAGGGTAGATGATGATGAGTTACCTCTTACTCAAAATCATGAGAATGCTAATGGTGCTGAGCAATCTGTCACTGATAAAGAACATGCTAGTCCTAATGTTCCAGATAGAGGTCCTGATAAAGATTCTGAACCAGAAAAGGATGCTGATACAGACACCGTTGTCGAGACGACAGCAGAACCACCCTCTGAAGTTCAGAACAACAGAAAAGGTTCTAGAGTGAATAAACATCATTCAACACTGGATATTATTGGAGATCCACAAGGTCAGAGACAGACTAGGCATAAAGAGATTAATTTCAAAGATCTAGCAAGCTACAATTGTTTTGTTTCTATGGTTGAACCAAAGAATACATCTGAGGCGTTTAAGGATGAGTACTGGATTGCTGCAATGCAAGACGAGCTACTGCAATTCGAGAGGAATACTGTCTGGGAGTTGACAGAACCACCGCAGAACGCCAACATTATTGGAACCAAATGGGTTTACAGGAATAAGACGGATGAGAAAGGTAATATCATAAGGAATAAAGCAAGGCTAGTTGCACAAGGTTACACCCAAATTGAAGGTTTGGATTATGGCGAAACATTTGCTCCCGTGGCAAGGATGGAAGCCGTAAGGATACTTCTTGCAATTGCGTGCTCTTTGAATTTGAAGCGGTACCAAATGGATATCAAAACAGCCTTCCTTAATGGTAAAATCAAGAAAGAGATTTATGTTGCACAACCGATTGGATTTGAAGACCCGAAGTATCCAAATCATGTTTATCGAGTCAAATGAGCTTTATACGGATTAAAGCAGGCACCCAGAGCCTGGTATGAGAGATTGTCAAAGTATTTGGTGGACAATGGATTTAAGAGAGGAAATGCAGACAAGACGTTGTTCGTAAAGCGTCAGAACGACCACTTAACGATAGCTCAAGTGTATGTTGACGACATCATTTTTGGATCGACGTCAGTCAAACTCAGAAAGGAATTTGTTGATGCTATGAAATCAGAGTTTGAGATGTCTATGATGGGAGAATTACACTACTTTTTGGGATTACAGGTTAAGCAAGAGGCTGATGGTATTTTTCTGTGTCAAGAGAAGTATGCTAGAAACATGTTGAAAAAGTTTGACATGGATGATTCTAAGGTAGTCAGAACACCGCTAGGACAACAGGAGAAGCTGAGCAAGGATGAAACTGGAAAGTCAGTGGATCAAAAGACTTATAGGAGTATGATTGGAAGTCTACTGTACCTCACTGCTACAAGACCAGATATTTCATTTAGTGTAGGTGTATGTGCAAGGTTCCAATCCGATCCTAAGGAGTCTCACATGAAAGCAGTAAAGAGGATTATGAGATATGTTAAAGGGACAATGAATATTGGAATTTGGTTTTAAAAAAGGTCATCACTTGACTTGATTGGATTTACAGATTCTGATTGGGCAGGTTGTTGTGACGACAGGAGATCTACCACTGGCGGCTGCTTCTACTTGGGAAACAACCTAGTAAGCTGGTATTCCAGAAAACAAAACATCGTAGCTCTTTCAACAGCGGAGGCAGAGTATATTGCTGCCACATGTTGCTGTTCACAACTTCTTTGGATGAAGCAACTACTCGAGGACTACGGTATTCATAAGGATGATTTTTTAGTTTTCTGTGATAATACTAGTGCAATAAATATTTCTAAAAATCCTGTTTTACATAGTAGGAGTAAGCATATTGATATTCGTTATCATTTTATTAGAGATCTTGTAGAGGATAATGTTTGCAGGATTGAGCATATAGCGTCGTTGGAACAACGGGCGGACATCCTTACAAAAGCTTTAGATGGAGAAAAATTTGAAGGCCTAAGAAGTACCTTGGGTCTTTCCTATCATAATTAATTTGCTTACACTTTGGGCCTGACGAATTTCGTGTATAAGTATTCTTCCACAGGCCCAACACACTTCAAATGGAGAAAATCTATCCGGATGGTCATGATTATGCACGACAGTCAAGATGATGCCACAGCAGCGTCTGTAACCGCTGCACACACATCAATCACGTCGCACGTCTTCAGAAACTGCCGCACAACCCTTCCCCTTCCGGCTACCTCCTCCATTTAAGGTTCACTAACTCTCCATTTCTATTCAAGCTTTTCTCACACTTTTCAAATTTGAGCTCTGCAGAAAAATTCGAAAATGGTGAATACTTCCGACCCCGATGCTCCTCATTCCGCTACCTCCTCCACGACGAGTTCGTCGTCTGGGTCACCGCTGGACGCCCAACCTATCTCGGTTCTACCACCTGTTCTCTATCTTCCTCCTCCTGCTGCTGCTGCAACTTCCGAGCAGCCACCCACTGAGAATCAGCCAGACCCCCAAAATCAACCAGAAACCCAAAATCAGTCTAACCCTAACCCCGAAATCACTATTGATCCCTCTTTCATTGACCAAGTTGTTCGAGAAATCAATGCTGAGCATCAAACGCCACCACTTTCCCCCCTGCAAAATCAAGGTTTACATGATATGAACCAAGAAGAAATCGATGAAATCACTGCTTCACAGCAAACTGGAGGTCCTACTGCTGTTGCGACCACACCAGAACCACGGAGGAAATCAACCAGAAAGCGAAAGGAGCCCACTCCTACGCCCACACCAGCACCAGTAGTCACAACTTCAAAGAAACCACGAAAGGAACCAAGGCCACCTCCTCCTGCTTTGAAAGCCGAAGATGCTTACAGTCTCAAGTTCTACACGCGAGATATGAGGACATTTTCGAAGGAAGTTCTTAAAGGAAAGGAGTTCAAGCCCGAAGAGATCTTCAAGCATAATCACTATGACGTTTTAGGCTTCTCGGATCTTTTGCAAGAGAGGCATTTGACGTATTCGGCTAATGGTCTTACACACTACTCACCCAGTCATGTTTGAGAGTTTTATGCGAATCTACATCCTGAGATCCTCACTCCTCATTCTGCTTGGTTCGGTAAAATTTACATTCGCGGTCAATTTCATGAACTAACCCCTGCTGTGATTCTGAAGTTGTTGAAGCTACCACCCAACGATGATATGAGCGACTGTTTGGATTTTATGCCGGAAGATACTCTCACTACTGCACTGGAGATTTCTAACCAGAAAGTTAAAAGCTTTGGACGGAACAAATTCAGTATTAAGGAGCTAACACTGAAGTTCTACTGCCTATATCAGTTTTGTAGTGCCAACATCCTTCCGACGTCTAACCAGTCTCAAGTCAGCACTATGATGGGTAAATTCATACTCTGTGTGGATAAGCATATGGGTCTAATCAATTTTGGATATTTTCTTCTTAAGCAAATGCTAGGGTACACTTCTGGGAGAATCAAGAAGACAATCAATTTACCCTATCCAGCTCTCATCACGGAATTCCTTCTATCCATTGGTGTGAAGATCAAGGAAAAGCATTTGGTTGCTTTGAAGGAGTACAAACCACCACCACACTTGATGGACATGCATAATGACATCAAAAATGGCCCTCCTCTAACGAACGGCTGACAACCTGGAGCCAGGAAGCTATGGCTATAAAAAGGGAGAATCTCAAAATTCTTCATATGCTTCCTTTGTCTTTTGATGCTTCTGACTTGCAGGCAGATGATGAGGATGTTGCTCTTGATGATGAAGAGTGATATTCCATCATGGGGGAGATGGATGGTGTTGGATGGTACTGACTGGTAGTGATGACAACTGGGTAACGATGTTTCAAAACTTTGGTTTTTGGATGTTTTATTGCTGGACAATATTGATGGATGTTTTTGATGATGATGATTGTTTTTGATGACTGTTTTTGACTGGATTACTTTTGGATTTGAACTATTATTGGTCTGTAATAGTTAGGTAATTCTGATAACTGCTGAACTACTTGCTGAACTACTTGTTTTTTAATCTGTTCTGATGATTTTATATCTGCACTGTGATTCTACTCTGAATGTTAGATGGATGTTGTTTCTGAATCGTTTTGACTCTTCTGTAACATCCTATTTGTGTATCACATTGTTTTGCTCTGATATGATCTCTTATACTCTTTGGACCTAGATAGTTTCAACACCATTTGGTGATGGAATTATCATCTCCACAAGAGTGGGGGAGATTGTTGTTATTAACGTGCTCTTGTGCAGATTTAGTAGTTCCATGGTTGTTGAAACTACGATAGAACGACCGAAGCAGTTACAGTCAGACATGTGCGACAGTTTCTGTTTCTGTGCGCGTGTCCAACCGACCCACACGAGTCTAATTCGTATCTCTGTGTATATATACCTGTATTTAGACTCTGTGTATGTAGATTTGAATAGATTTGAGTTGTAACTTTCACTTTTACACACTTTACACACTTAGTTGGTTTTTCTCTCTAGATTTGATCGTTCTATTTTCTTGAGAGTGTTAGGAAAATCCTTGATGTGTGTTTTACATTTTGAGAGATCTTTTGTTCATCAAGGTCTGTGTTACATCGATTCAACAAGTTTTCTTGTTGAAAGAATTTCTTCATTCAAAGTTTTTGGAGTTGCCTTGTGAAGGAACTCAAAGGAGATCTGAAGGATTGATTCAGGACATCTGCTACACCTGAGTTTCAAGATCTGAAGATTCAAACAATCGGAGAAACAGGATTGGACGAGCTGTCCGGTGATCGTGGTTGTGGGGGAGTCCAAACAACGATCAGTCTACCAGCGAGGAAGTCTTGGTAACAGAATCTGTTTTGATTGTGTAATTTTTAGGTCTAAGATTTTTGAGTGATAGTTTAGAGCCTGGATTGGAATCCCCCAGACGTAGGCCGAAGGCCGAACTGGGTTACCAAATCACGTGTCTTTACTTTCTGCTGCATTACACTGATTTGTACACTCTGATTCACACACTCACTATCGTTCACACGTCGTTTTAACTACTGCTCGACGACCGCGCTAAATCCAAGATTTTACGTAATCTGGGACCAACAAATTTCTTTAACCAAATATGCAAAATTACACATTAAAATGTAGAATTTTCAAGTACCGATAGTTTTTTTCCGGCTTCGGCTCATCCAAAAAAAAAGTACCGATAGTTTTAGCTGTTGGAATTTCGAACTTACTATTAAAATTAGATGTTTGCTTTTGAAAATTATCTGATTTTTCAGCTTCATTGGTTAGTTTTCTCTGCTTGAATATTAAATAAATATTTCTCATTCTTAGTTTTTTTGAGAAACTTTTAATATATCATCAATCAATGGTCGAATGAGTAGAAACAGAGTGTCATGCATGAGTAGAAATAAACCATTCCTCATCAAGTGGACAAAAAATAGTAGTAGTAACTAGGGGTGGGCAAAAAATCCGAACCGAACCGTTGAACCGCTGATTCGAATCGAACCCGAATCGAATTTTCGGTTAACCGGGGTATTCGGTTCGGTTACAAATACCTCAACACAGGTATTTGTTCGGTTCGGTTCGGTTTCGGTTGTTGAGAAATTTTAACTCCGGTTAACCGAACCGAACCGTATATTATTTTATTATTATTAAATTTTATTTTAAAAATATATTTATATTATTTCCAAAATATAATAAAATTTAAATTTTGTAACCCTAATACCTCTTCCGCCTTCCAGTCTTCCACACACAGCGCAGCGCCGCTCTTCGTTAGCTTGCTCTCATCCCTTCATCCTCTTCGGCCATCCGGCCTTGATAGCGGCACAGCGCCACCGCCGCTCAGCCCTTCCGCCCTTCCCTTCCTTCGCGAGACCGCTCAGCATTCTACCCTGTTGCTGCAATCGCTGGCTCGCTGCACATCCCCGCCGCTCGTCCCCTTCCTTCTCGAAGCAGTCCCTTCCGGCACACTGTGTAAGAGTTTTTCTTAAGTTTTTATCCATCAGTTTGTCGGATCTAATTAACTATTAACGTTGGTGCAATCCTAGTAGCTGTTTTTAATTTTTCAATATGGTAGGAATTTGTTGCATTGTAAATGGTGCTGATTGCTTGAATGGTGCATTGTTGCTTTAGGCTTCCTGCCCGTGTTCCCAAAAAAAAATGGCCTTCTAGATTGAAAAACTCATCTTGGTGGGATCCTCGTTTGTTTCAAAATGAATGAGAGTAACTACAATTTGGTCATTTTAGAAACTGTTTAAACTCCTACCAAAAAAAAAAAAGTAAAATTAAAAATCAGATCTTTAGTAAAAGATGAACAAAGTAGTACAGGGAATTAAAATTATTACAACTTGGAAAAAGAACAGCAACGAGTGTTCTTTTTCGAACATGTCCATTTTGGTAGCAATTTTTAATGCTTTGTTAGTTCTTGAACAGAGCCATTAATATTGTGTTCTCTTATTTGAATATAGACTAATGGAGGCAATTTGTTCAACAACTAGTGGTGATGCTGTAGAATTCGAGTCGTCCCAACCCTTTTCTTAAGCAAAACATTCAGGTCGATTTGCTATCTATTTTATACAAGAGCAGTTCATGTCCTTTCTATAGATTTTGTTTTATTCATAAGGCACAACATTTTTATTTTAGATCTAAGAATGTGTTATGATCATTTATGAACTACTTTCAGTGTGGCTGTTCAGTGTTCATCCAGATGACAGAGTTAATGTAAGTCTAAGCCAAAACCAATAGAAGTCAGGGCTATGTATCTCCTGTTTTAGCAGGCTGTTAAGGTTTTGATGACTATTAGGATGGAATTTGAGCTGAATATCTTGAATCTGAAGACATTGAAGACATGTTATTTCCTGCTTCAAACTTAAAAACACCACTCAAACATGATATAACATTTGAATTAGGAGTAGCCCATATTCAGAAGATTCAGGTAGGTTTGGTTAACAATAATTATAACTTCAAGTATTTTTATTTGGCAGAATATCTTGAATCTGAAGACATTGAAAACCCCTTTAGTTTTCTGATTTCTATACTAGTTTTGTATAAAAAGACATATTGGTGAGTGATGGTATTCTTGCAAGAAATTTGACAGCCATACAAATGAATGTAAGAGATAAAGTAAGAGTATACATTAGCAATGATTCCTACTCATATATAATATATATATATAGTCATATACTCATATGATTCCTTGTTTTTTCATAACTGAATTTGTATTTGTTTGTCTTATGATTTCTTGTTTTTACAGAACTGAATATTGATCTACATTTCAGGAAGCAGATGAAATATGATGAAGAGAAGATTATTGATGTCTAAAAGTGTTTTGATAACATGTATGATTTGGAAGATTGTGGCTGATAACATGTCATTTGGATATTTATTATCTAAATTAGTTTTTGAATTTTAATGATTCGGTTCGATTCGGTTCGGTTCGGTTTGTATTATCTGTAAATAGTAGTTTTTTTCTCAGTTAACCGATATTTCGGTTATTTGGAGTGCATATTTGTTACATGATAACTCGGTTCGGTTCGGTTCGAGTAATTCGCAAATAGTTGAATTTTTCTCGGTTAACCGAAAGTTCGGTTAACCGAAATATTCGGTTCAGTTTCGGTTCGCAACTTCGAATATTTGCTCGATTCGGTTCGGTTAGCAAATACCTGAAAAAACTCGAGTATCCGAACCGTGCCCACCCTAGTAGTAACTAGGAAAATTTTAATATACTAGTACTATCAATTTATAGAAACATTCAATTTTTTCAAAGACGTGTAGACTTTATTTTTCTTTTTTACAAAGAATACAAATAAATAAGCCATCCACTCTCGACTTCATCCAGGTTATATGTGAAGTCGACATATGAATTGCGTGGCAGTTGCATTGGCTAGACGACATATACGTTCTGAGGAGTTCTTCATGACTTGGGTTTTCCACCCATATGATGCCCGCGGCCCGCCCTTTCATTGCTATGAATTTGTCTGGAGTTTGGTTTCAGCGTGATTGAGTTTCATCTTTTCCCGTCTGCTTTTCCTTCCTCATTTTTATAGCTTTTTAAGCCCTTTTCCTTTTCCCCTTTGTTCGTTGTTTGTTGTGGTTTTTCGCCACCTTTGCCGAGGCACTCACGTCACTTGTACAAAAAAAAAAAGTGAAATCATGAATATATATAAATCATGAATATATCCAATATTTCCACCCTTAGAAAATGGTAGAGCATCACCATTTAAAATTGGTCCAAATTAGTTGTTATAAATTGAGGAGGGGAAAATTGGACCAAATTGAAAGGTTGGGGGTCATATTTTTGGTTTCTTAATTTTTTGTACTATGTGTGATGATTAATGAGTCCTTTAATTTCTTTCTTACAAGGAAGGCATGCCACACTTCCTATATTTGTCCCCCAAATGCGCAAAAGTCCTTCCCCATCATTAGAGCCACCACATCCAACAAACTTCACTTTCCCTCAGTTTTATTTGATTTTTTTTTTTTTCGCATTTTGGACCTTTCTTAAAATATGTGAGCATTTGCATATTTGAAAATTAACTTCAATCCTTACATCCTAGCTAGTGGTGATTTGATAATATGATCATTAATGTCACAAATTAACTTTGTTGATATAAAAGACTACTCATGCTTTAGAAAAGGTCTACTCATTTATTGCTCACTTATATACTTTGAGAAAATTGTAGTGTTAAACTTTTTTTAAACAAAAACTTGAAATACACTGTGAATTCAAAGAAAGAAAATAAAAATTGTGGTGATTGGTGTAATTTGTCCACTAAGTTAGGTTGCAAACTTCTCTGTGAATTAATTTCTCTCTTTCTGTTTATTTTAAAACTTTAATTTTGGTTTTTACCTTCCTTCTCTTGTAAAAAGTGGTGCTAATAACAATGCATTTCAATGTGCCCAAATTGGAACCTAATTTCTTACATCCTCTGCATGCACTATAAGCTTTTCTCTGTCAGCCTTTGTACTTTTGCAGCTTTAATTAAGCTAGTTTTGCCCCTTTGTCCCTCTTATTGGTTTGATTTTTTTTTTCTTTTTTCTTTCAAATAGAATAATACTCCTGTACTTAGTACTACCTCCATATGGAAATACTTATATATTTTAAATTATTAATAATTCAAATACAGTAAAAGTAAAAATTTTATAAATTTGATATTTAAAAATTAAACGACAAGACGAATCTAACAAAATCTCACTTGATTATATTTTAATTTGTATAACTATGATAAGATTTTAATTAAAAGTCTGTATGCGAATAGTATCACATTATCAAACGTAATAAATATAATGAGACGAAGGTAGTATTCTCTTAGTTCTCAATGGCCAGTCCAACTCCAAGCAACATCAAATTTTAAGGGAAAAATACAAGATTAATTAAGTATAAACTTAAATTTTTAAAGATATAATTCTTCTTTCTATTTTGGGAAATTTAGTAAGTGTAGGTAATACTCTATGGGTCCTTGTATAATTTGACTATTATTTATTTTTTGGGTGTTCCACGAAGATTTGTCACTTTTTCTTTTTAGACTAACTAAATTAATACAAACCTAATTGAAAATCTTAATTAAAAAACTAATCGAACTTTTAAATATTTTCTAAATAAATTATCAATCACAAAATAAAAATAAACAAATTTAAAATTGAAAAAAATAAAGCCAAAGCCAACCCCTTTCTTTTTGCGAAGCCAGAGTCAAAGAAATTGATGGTGGGACCCATATCACACAAATTACAAATGAAGGGAAAGGAGTCGAATGATAATCGAACCACTAACCATAACGATAGAATAGTGATATTTGTCTTGCTTCTCGTTCTCCTTACTCTCTAGTCTCTTCACACAATGGTCATTTTAACATTAATAGAAATAGTGGAATTATTTTAGTAATTTAGAAGTTATGACTTAATATCAATAATGTACCTGGTTTCTTTTATTTATTCAGACTTTAAGATGAGTAAGGACTAAGGAGTGGCCGAGTGAATAATGGAATTAAAAGATCTTGGCACACCTATGCTATGTTTCTCATTCTGATGTCTTGCACAAAGTGCGACATTTACTTGTGTTTAAATAATTAGTTAAAGGTTTAATTGGTGGAAATTGTGTAATTATTTGCTAAATACAATGATCTTCAGTAAAAATGATAAATTATGATCTCACTCCATGATTCTATACATTTTAATGTATTTTGTGTTGAGATTGCAAGATTTTAGGTGTTTCTAGCAATGCATATGAAAAGGGATAAAAAAAAGAAGTCAATTAGAGCTCAAAAACTCGGAAAACAGAAGAAAACACTGAAAAGTTCTGCACAGCGCATCGACCGCGCAACCAGCGCACGGAGGAAGACCACCACGCGCCAGCCGCGCGGTGCAGGGGCTAATTCATATCTTCTGCAATCCGGTCTATAAATAATACGATTTTAAGCCAATTGAGGTGATGCAACCATTCTATAGTTCCAGAAAATCATCCTCATACTTCCCTATCTTTTCATCAATCATCCGGGCAAAGAGAAGAAGAAGACGAAGGCAATCTAGTGGAGATCTACACGGACTTCCTTCATCAATTGTGTCACAGACTATGTTTTCTTTTATTATCCATTTGCGTTTTTATGACATTATATTAGGCTAAACCTATCATTTGGGGAAACCTAGCTTAGGATTAAACAAAAATAATTGAACAAATTAATTCTAATAATTGGTAACTTGAAAATGAGCCAAATTTATTAGAACCAAGCTTAGGATAATCACTAGCCTTAGGAGTTGCATATCATTAAAACCGAGATATTTCTAAATTGTGATAATTCTAAGTAGGCATAATAATTAATTAAAATTGGATTTTTATATGCGATAATTATAAGTAGGCATAATAAGTTTTTCCTATATATACAGTTGATGATTTAGCGTCGGCAATGGTAGTGATAATCTATACTATATAAATTATAAATGGATAAATGGGAGCGATAACGACCAAATGAAAATATGAACATTCAATCATAAAGTTAAAAGTCGGTGGCTTCACCACTATGTCATCCCATCCCATGATCCCAATCATTTGTGAAAGTTATGATATAGTTTGAGACCAACCATTATTATTGCTCTCTAAAATATGGTACTTAAGACTATGATTCTGTTTGACAATTAGTTGTTAGTTGGTAAATAATTACGTGAGTAATAAATTAGTCAAAATTAACTGTTTGACAATTTCGAGACCAATTTTTTGCTTATAATAAGTTGAAATCAAAATGATACTCATTGAAGCGGATTCAAAAAGAGCTGATTGACTACTGTTTTAAGTTATTTTGTCTCTTTTAAAGAACTATTTTGCCTCACAATATCTCATAAATGTGCTGATTCAGAATAGATGTTTTACCAAACACCTCCTATATTCATTTTTCTTTCTTTTTTTAATCCAACTATTTAGCATATGGACATAATTTAAAAAAGAAAGAAAGAAAGAAAGAATCGAATATTTTACTATCAAATATCTAGAGATAAAGAAAAAAAAAAAAAAAGGAGTTTAGGCACCCAATATCTTTGAAATATTCACCCATACCATAGTAATCAAAATTAAATATATGTAATTATCTGCAATTTTCACTCTTCAAAACCCTAAATAGGACACTAATTTAAATAATTTTAAAAAATGTTTTACTTGGATGGCGCCAAAAAGAAAACTGAATCCATTCAAGATATATAGGGATGAATTAAAATTAAAACAATTAACAAAGCACATATTGTTATAGGGTTTGACTGAAATCACCTAATAAAATAATTAAACCAAACCAATACACGTCTTTTCAAAATTTGAATTTTTGAAAAACAAATACTAGTATACATTCATAAGATAATTGGGAACAAATGGTGGACATAATCACAAAAGTTTGGTAATTTAAGTTTGAATTATTGACACAGAATGGACATTAGGTTAGGGTGGTGAATAATTAATTACCAACATTATAATGAAACTTAATTTTTCAGGCATGAGCAACTTTCTAGCTGTCACTCTCTCTCACTCTTTCTTTAATTTAAATAAATAAAATTTCCCCAATAATCCAACTTCGTTGTTACTTATTCATCCAAACCAGCAGACGAGTTATTCTGCTAAAATAAAATGTCTTTTCATTGTATGCTTAATGTGTTGATCCAGTATTTTTGTGTTGGAATAGGAAAATACTATTTATATAGTACTTTCTTCGTTTCAAAATAAATGTAATATAAGAAAATGACACAGGATTTAATGTAAGGAATAAAAATGTTTTAGTGAAAGGTTCATACCTTTAAAAATATTCTATATATGATAATATAACATTTACGGTGCATTTGGTTAGAGGGATCTTAGATTACCAGTAGGAATGTGATTGCTGGGAATGTAAGATTACTGGGAATATGAGATTGCTGGGAATCTTATCTTTTGATGTTTTAAGATTATTGCGTTTGGTTGGATTGAGAATCTCAGATTTCTAGTTCTAATTAATTTACCATAATGTCCCTGAATTTCAATTGAACGAATGTTATAAATATGTCATTTTGCTACACAATAAAAACATTTAAGTTGATTTATTTTTCAAAATATTGAAAATTCTTTATATGTAATTATTGTGTGATAATTACTTATTTAATATGAGAATATATTAAAATATGAGAATATATATAAAAATATAAAAATATATATTAAAATATGAGAATATATATTTAAAAAAATATGTTTAAATAATTTAAAATTTTTCAATTTATTTTTTAAAATTAAATTTCATATATTTATCATTTTTTAGAATAAAAATATTTAAATTTAAAAATAAAATAAGTATAAAAAGTGAGGGTATAAAAGTCAAATTAATACTTCCTCCGTTCCTAAATAAATGCAACACATCCACATTTCACGCAATTCAATGCACATTTTTAATCCGTAATAACTCGAATTCCACACAAGTAAAAATTATACAAATTTGATATTCTAAATCTATGCGATTAGACGAATCCAGCAAGATCTCACTTGACTATATTTTATCTTATATAATTGTATTAAAAAGTCGAGTCAAAGCTACTCAATGAACAGTGACAAAAGTAAAAACGTGCAAATAAAAAGGAACGGAGGTAGTATAAAAGTAGGTAAAGTGGAGGTGGTAATCTAAGATTACCTGCCCTCCAGGTGGGAATTGATTCCCACCTAAAACACCGAACATTCCCACACCCTAAACCTCGGTGGGAATGTGAAATTCCCACATGAAACATGCCCCGAACGGCCGAACCAAACACGGGCATGTTTCATTCCCTACCTAAGATTCCCAGTGGGAATCTCAGATCCCCGAACCAAACGTTCCGTTATTATGAAACATCTAAAAAAAAGAAAAGTGTTACACTTAAAAAGAGGCGGATGAAATATATAGCTAAAAATGTGACTATGCTTCAATTCAGCATAATAAAAACATATTCAAAACATTTTTACATAAAGCCAACAGAAATTGCATATTGTTAAGCACACTCCCATATCTCAGTGGTGATTTTGCTTCTAAAATAAAATTCAATAGTTACTTTTTTTTAGGTAAATACCAGATATCACCGGGTCACATTGGGCCCAATGCTGATCATTCGAGAATCAGGTGGACAATAAAGTGTTGCCTCATGAAGCAAAATTCTACATATAAAAAAGCTCGAACCCGATACATTTGCTTAAGCTTTTGGCAGAACCACATACCATTCAAACTAATTGCGTTTGATAATATTCAGAGTTACTGAATTTTTTTTTAAAAAAAAACATCAAAATCAACCAATTAATTAATTATGCTAATTCCGTTAATTTCAACAATCAATCATTCATATTCATTGCGAGAACATATTATAAAATTTCTTTATAAACCTAAAAAAAGAACACATAAAAAATTATTCAAGACTTTCAGCAAATGAAAATTTACCACGTGTATCAATAATTGCTTCTTTGTTTTCAAATTTCATAAGTACTTCATATAAAATGGATTTTCTTGGATAAGCAATAAGTTGAAAATGCAATAGCGGGAAAAAAAAAAGGATTAATGAAGATATAATGGGCCCCACAATACTAAATAAATAGTCCGATAGTAAACGAAGTGGATTATTCCAGAAACACTACAATACGCAATCCAACCAAATTAATTTTATACTACTACTGTTATTTGGAAATATTTTAAATTTTTAAAATTCAAACATATGAATATGATATGAGAGAACCTTTTTGGTGTTACATAGCTTTGGCTCCTCCCCTCCATCCCGTGACTCCTTCCATTACATATACCCTAATTTTCTCCTACATATCTGCTTTATTTTCATTCTGTTGAATAATTATATATAGTTACTAAAAAATAAAACTTCGCATTTGGATGTGAATATATATACTTCATAATTTTTGTGAATAATGTATTCCTCCCCTCGGTACAATTATTACGTTTAACTTTTTGCCACTATTCACTATTTAATTTTAATTCAAATTTTTATCATAGTTATGTAAGAAAAAATATAAAAGTGAAATCTTGTTAGATTTTTCTAATCTTGTAGTTTTAGACAATCAAATTTTTATAATATTTTATTGTACACAATTTAAGTTATTAACCGTTAAAAATGTGTATTGATATACGTGTTGCACTACAAGAAAAAACCCAATTACCGATCACCATAGTCCAGGTCGGATATACCGACCCCAAAATGGGGTCGGTAATATGTAGCCGTTTTTGGGACCCGGGGCATTCGACAACCAAAACACCGACCACAATTAATGTGGTCGGTGTTACCGACCCCATTACCGACCGCATTTGGGGTCGGTAACAATTACCGAACCCAATTTGGGGTCTGTAGTTGTTTTCATTTTTTTTAATTTTTATTGTTTTTCCCATTTTTATTATTTATTTTATATTTTTATTAAATATTTATTTGATTATTTATATAATTTAATTAATTATTTATTTAAGCCAATTAATTATTTAATAATTTTATGATTTAATTATTTATTATTTATTAATTTAATTATTAAATTCAATAATTTATTTAATTAATTTTATTTTTAATTTTTTGATTCATAGTATTTTTTATTAAAAATAAATTTTTGTTATTATTTATATTTATTTTAATTTTTGAATTATTTTATTATTTTATTTAATTCATTGATTTCATTTTTTTGATTTAATTAATTTTATTTTATATTTTATTTAATTAATAAATTTTTTTTATTATTTAATTAATATAATTTTAGTTTATATTTTGTATTTTAATTTAATTAACTACAAGAAAAAGTCAACTTAATGACCAAAACTCGCGATCGAACATATTGGGTCGCTATTGCTGATCGAATTAGTGACCGAATTATTCATATTAATTATTAAATTTAATAATACATATGTTATTTTTTAATTTTTATTTATGGAATTAAATTTTTTTTTATAAATTTTCTAATTTGATTAATATTAGTCATATTGATTTCTATTTTCTTAATTTTAGTTAGTGTTTTAATTAATTTTACCCATTTAATTTAATTTTATATTTTATTTAATTAATTAATTAGTCTATTATTTATTTAATTAATATCAATTTTTATATTAATAATTAAATTATTAATTTACACATATGTATATAAAAATATTATATATATTTAACAAATTGCATATGATAACATGAAAAGTTGTGTATCCGGATGGCACGCGCGCGGGTGCGAAACCCACTTCACCTGGGTTCGAATCCCCTCTTCAGCATTTGGGGAGGAATTAATATATACATGACACGTGGTAGGGGTGGGTACGGTTCGGTTATCCTGAGTTTTTTAGGTATTTATATTTGTATTTGAACCGGACAAATACTTAGATGAAGTATTTGTATTTGTAACCGGACTCCTCGGTTAACCGGAGGTTCGGTTTCGATTCGATTCAGCGGTTAAGTGATTCGGTTCGAATATTTTATCCAAGCCTATTAAACTTTATAATCAAATCTTCATTTCTTAATTTTTAACCTTTTGTAGGTATATTTTTGAGGTTATTACAATCTAATTTTAAAAAATTATATAATATCGAATTTGGTAGTTCCTTTTAATGTTATCAATATATATTATTATATTTAAAAAAATTTACTCTAGTGTCTATTTCAATAATGAGTATTCTTAACGGAAAAAAATCAATATAGGACATATTTTTTTATAATTATCTTTACTTTTAAGATTTATTTTATTATATACTTAGAGAATTAAATAAATAATAATATATGTTATTGATATACAATTATGTACCATTAAATATGTATATATAATATATACAATATATATAATTTTTTAAAACATAAGAAATATATTCGGTTCGGTTCGATTAATCGAGGAAAAAAATTAAAGTATTTGTATTTGTATTTGAATCGGGCAAATACTTAAATGAAGTATTTGTATTTGAACCGGGGTCCTCGGTTAACCAGAAATTCGGTTCGATTTTGCGGTTCAGCGAATTGGTTCGAATATTTTGCCCACCCCTAACACGTGGAGGCTTCCCATTGGTGGTGCAAAGGGTAGCCCAGCTGGTTAGGGTGTGGCTAGGTGATGCTGAGGTTGTGGGTTCGAGCTCTCCTGACCTCATTTTATTTCATATTAATGATTTACCGACCCCATTTGGGACCCCATTTGGGGTCGGTAATGGGGTCGGTAACTTCGGGTCCCCGAGGTCCCTAGACCTCGCTTACCGACCCCAATGTTGACCGGTAATGGGGTCGGTAATTTTAGCGACCCACATGGAGTCGGTAATGTGGTCGGTAATCTCCCGACCCCCAGAATCTTTGGTCGGCGCCAGATTATCTACCATCATATTACCGACCCGCGTTTGGGGTCGGTAATCCCCAAAACGACCCGTAAAACCTAGTTACCGACCCCATTTTGGGGTCGGTAAAATGAAATTTTCTTGTAGTGTTGGGTGAGTCCGTAACAAAAATATTGAGACAGAGGTAGTATATTATTATTGTAAAACAAATATAGAGGGTGTTTGTTTGTGAGTTTTAGGGCAGATTATCTGATTATTGCATTTGCAAAACAAAAATTATCAGTTAATCATGTTTGTGTACTAACTTCTAATAATATATTATTTGCGTTTTGAGGGAATGAAAACGTTGCAGCTACATTTTGGTGTTGCAAGAAAATTGCATTTAGCAAAAAATAGACCATATTGTTGCCTTTCGAGGTAATGAAAAATGCAAATCCAAACACTTTTTAATGATTATCTGATTATTGCAATTTGAAACAACATAAACTCATTCAAACACTTAATTTTCTACAGCACGTTTTGTTACAGCAATTATCTGATTATCCATTTTCTAAACGCTGCACCGCTTTTTAAAACGCACATCCAAACACCCTCATATTATAATATACTTCATATCTTTCTACGAAAATGCAATATTCACTCTGTGAACGCAGTCCGATGCATATTTTAACTATAAATAAATCACGTTGTATATAAGTAAAAATTATAAAAATTTGATATTATAAAACTACAAGATGAGACGATTCTAAGAAGATCTAACTTGATTATGTTTTCTTCTATAACTATTGTATATACGTGAATTAAGGTCGAATAATGAATAGTGTTAAAATACCAAATATTGGGTAGTATACACATATTAAGAAGTTGCGCTTAGAATTAGATTTCATGTTTCACGCATTTTAATAAATAAAAAGTATTTAATGAAAACCAAAATTCACGTAATTTGGGGTTGGTGACTTACCCTAGTGGTCAAGTTTCTCATTTCTCAACCATAAGTTGGGAGTTTGTTCCCCACCCGGCTCCCTATCCTCCTCCTTTATCACCCCTTTAATTTGTGTGGTTTGGACTTCTACACACCTTTACCGACACATGAGTGTCACTATTTACCAAAAAAAATTCATGTAAAAAATTCACGTAATTTGACTCACACACGTCATTATATAGCTACTAAACTACAACAAATCGTGTATGAATAATTCAAAATATAATTTTTTTTGAAAAGTCATTGAAGGCCTGGAAAGGGGGGGTGGGAGCCCATGCCACACAATTACAAAGGGGAAAAAAGGGAGGGATAGGGGGCCGGTGGGAATCGAACCTCCAACCTTTTGTTGGAAGTCGAGGGACTTAACCACTTGAGCTAAGTCCCCATCCCCTAATTCAAAATATATTTGGTAGAAAACAAAAAAGAGGAAATCATTCATTTATTTTTGAAATAACTAGAAAAATGCTTTAGAAAGTCTTGAAATGTGAGAGGGAGAGGAATTATCACCTACGTAGTATTTAATTTCTTACTTTTCTAAAAAAAGAATTAATTAAATTTGAAGGGAAAAATAAATTACAGTCTTGAATAGACAAAGCGTTACGGATGGGGAGCTTTACGCTTTGCAAGAAAGCCTGGAAAAACTGTAATACCATTATTAAATTACATTACTATTTTCACCCCAGAAGTAAATAAAACAAGACAAATTTTTATGAGAAATATATATCTAATAAATTTGAAATATCTGTTGCACAAGAATCTAGACCGGGAAGATTTAATTTTTTTCAATTGTTGTTAAAAAGTAAAGAAAATGGAAAATGCAAAACAGGGAAATTGAATACAGTATTTGTTGAGCAGTAGAGTGTATATGAGGTGAGGTGAGGGAGGGAGGGAGGGTGGTTTAATCTCGTTCCCCAATCCATTCCATACCATTACCGCCTCCTTTCTTCTTCCTTCCTTCCTTTCTTACTTTCTCATTCAATGCTTCACCGAACTCCCCACAACTCTTTTCTCCTCCCATTCACCCCTCCTTTTCCCCATTCCTCTTCTTCCTTGCCTCTTTCTCCTCCCCAAGTACGCTGCTTTTCTTGCTTTTCTGTTTCGTTTTTACGGGAATTTTGTGTTTCTGAACTTAATTTGGGTTTTAACTGACTTTTGTAGGGAATGGAGTGGGTTAATTTGGAAACGACCCAGGTGGATGAATTAGTGAGTGGGGATGACTTGTTTGTGGATGAGCTGCTTGATTTTTCTGAATTGGGAGAAGAACAGCCGTCGTCGTCGCCGGTGGAGGCCCTTCAGGCGGCGGAAGGGAAGGGAATTTGTTGTGGTTTGAAGGAGGAGAAAGATGTTGACGGAAAAAGAGACGATTTTGGGGCTCTCCATGAGAGTGAGCTCAATGTCGAGGTAATTTAAATGTAAAATTTATGAATGTTTAGGGTTTATGGTGAAAATTGGTTAAATTGGAAGTTTTATTTTATTTTTATTTTCTTTTAAAAAATTTTTGGCAGGCTGAGGGGTTGGAGAGTTTGGAATGGCTGTCGCATTTCGTGAACGATTCTTTCTCGGATTATTCCCTCACCGTGAAATTTGTGCCGGAGAAGAAGGCTGAGCCGGCGCAGCCGGCTCAGGAGCAGCCGTGTTTTACGGCTCCTCTGCAAACCAAAGCAAGAACAAAGAGGGCCCGAAGCGGGGTCCGGGTCTGGCCGGTTCTGTCGCCGTCGGCGGTCGAGTCTTCTACCTCTTCGATATCTTCGTCGTCGTCCTCCACAACTTCGTTTCCGCCGCTGGGTCTCTGGGCTGGGCCCGGCGACCCCAGGCCCGCCAAAAAGCCCAAGAAAAAACCGTCGGACGGAAGCGGGGCGACGGCGCAGCCGAGAAAGTGCAGCCATTGCGGCGTGACCAAGACGCCCCAGTGGCGGGCCGGCCCGCTCGGGTCCAAAACACTGTGCAACGCTTGCGGGGTGAGGTTCAAGTCGGGTCGGCTCCTGCCCGAATACCGACCCGCCTGCAGCCCGACTTTCTCGAGCGAGTTGCATTCGAACAACCACCGGAAAGTGTTGGAGATGCGGCGGAAGAAGGAGACGGAAACCGGCGACGCCGGTCCAATGCAGCCGGCTCAGAGTTTTTGAAGAAAATGGCAATTTTTATATGTAGGGAAAGTATTAAAAAAATAGGGAAAAAAGCAGCGAAAATTAAATTTTAGGGTAAGAGGTTTAAATTTGAGGTTTACTGTAGGATATGGGCCGGGGAACCAGCTCGGTCGACCAGGTTCATGTGTACCCGACCGGTTCAGGTAATGTACATTCTTTTTCAAGGACTTTTTTTTCCCCCCTTAGAAAAAAAGAAATTTATTTATGACCTCTTGTAAAAAAATTTCTTTTTAATTTTTTTTTTATTTGCACTTATTTATTTGTTAGTTTGTGTGTGCGTGTGTGGAATTATTGTTTTAGTAGTAGTTGAGGGGGGGGGGAAAATTGGGTTGAAATGGCATTTAGTGGAGGCATTTATGAATGATGAATTTATGAAATTGATGGCGTTTTGGAAATGGAAAATTTGTGGGGTTTGTTAATTGTATATGTTGATGTCACTTTTCATTCTATTTTAGGCATAGGGATTTATTAAGTAAAAAAGGTGTAATATTTTAGTATGGTGGAGAACATGGTTGGAAACTTGGAATATAGCCATAGTCGGGTATAGTGTATTTATTTATTTATATTTAGGTCGGAATTGAATTGAATGGCTGACCATCTTGTTTGTCGAACTTTGTGTAGTTGTAGTATAAGTGCAAGCACGTCTTTTGGGAGACAAAAATATTTTCTTGTGTATTGGAAAGAAGGGTAAAAAGAAATCATGTGAACATTTCCATTTGCAACTAACTATAAGAACCAATTTGTATTCACAATAGGGGAACACAAATGAGCTTTGTTTCTAATCGAGTTTTTGAATTTCGAGCAGCTTTTCAATTCCTGTCTGATTCTTTAAGCCCAAATCAGTGTTCGAGTATTGGTTTATTTGTTGATACGATGGGATGGGATGGGAGTAAGTTTGAAATTTAAAATCAATTATTAATTTGATTTGATAGTTGTGAATTGTAAGTGATTGATGAGAGCGAGTTGGGGTTTTAAATTATCTATTGATGATAGGGCGTTTAAAATTTATACGAATTTCTCCTATTTATAAAAATGTTGCAAATAGAGTGGGACAAAGTAAAAATGAAAGTTTTGCAAATGAAGTCGGGTGGAGGGAGTATGTGCTTTTTAAAAATTTATTTATTAAATTATAACTAAATATACTTCACGAGCTTAAATGAGCTGGAGCTCGGCTTGTTATATTTAGAAAATTTTTCAGTGGTATCACAAAAGTGATGGAAACTATATTGAAATTAAGGATGATATTCAAAATACAAAAACTATTGAAAAATACTAGGTTATAATTGAATATAGTGGTATCACCACAAAAAAACCAGTGATTGCACAAAGCCAAATCAAGCAAAATCTCAAACTTTTTTAACTTAAAATTACAATTTTATCAATTTAAATGATATTCCGTGCCACCGTCGGCGTCTAAGTAGATCCGCCTATGAGCTCGACCATGCTCGTTTATTTTAATAGCTCTAGTCATGGCTAATCTTGGTGGTCGTTCTTTATGGTATTAGGATTTTTTGTGCGGGACATTTATGGTATTAGATTTTTATTTTTATTATTTTTTTTGGAGGAGCTATTGAAAGTCTGGAAAGGGTGGTGGACGCTCATGTCATACAATTACAAAGTGAGAATTGGGGACCGGATGGGATTTCGAACCCCACCAATAGATTGGGAGTTGGGGGAGTTACCATTTAGATAAGTCTCCAACCTTTATGGTAGTATTAGATTTGAGAATGAATTTGGGGAAAGAATTTTAAATATCTCAGTTGAGGAGGAATTTCCAACTCACATTAAAAAATTGTTCGGCCCAATAGTAGTTTCTGGATTTCTTTAAGCCCATTATTGTTACTCCCCAAACACTTTGGGAAATGGGCAAATGTAGTTGGGCCCAAGGAAAATCACATTGTTCCCGCGGACTCCTACCCGCGCGATCCATTGGATTCTCTACTTATAAATATAAAATTATTACTTATATTAAAATTCTCTCTATCTATAAATATTAAGTACTTACCTCCGTTCTTTTTAAATATCACGAACCAACATTTCATAAAGTCCAATACACATTTTTAATCTTCAATAACTCAATTTGCATAAAAGTAAAAATTATGAAAATTTGATTTTATAAATCTATGCGATTAGAGGAATCCAACAAGATCTCACTTGATTATATTTTATCTTATATAATTGTACTTGATTAAAATCTCGAATCAAAATTACTCAATGAACAGTGATAAAACCCAATGTCTTACTTATAAAGGAACGGAGGAAGTATTAAATAAAATTTCAAAATATCATGGATAGTGGGTTAATAATACACAAGATAATTTAATTATTTTTCCAATATAGTAATATAAAAGAGTGAGTGACTAACCAATCGAGTTGCTAACCCTATTTTAATCCAATAATAATCCAATAGATATATTAAATAAATATAATATTTATAATAATAAAATAAATAATATATTAAACCACTATCTCCTAATTACTCAACCATATTGGACATTTTATCACTTTTTATAATGTACTATGAACTTTTGCATAATAAATAAAAGAAGACACACATGCGGTGACTAGATAGTGAGTGGTGTATATCCCACTCATTATTCGATATATACAAACTTAATTAAGATTTTTTTTAAAACATTGACACTCATGTGTCGGCAAAGGTGTGCGGGAATTCAAGCCATACAAATTACAAAGGAGATGGATAAGGGGCCGGGTGGCGAATCGAACCTCTAACCTATAGGTCGGGAGTCGGGAGACTTGACCACTAGAGTAAGTCCCCATCCCCACAAACTTAATTAAGATTCAGTGACAGTTTTTAATTTATTTCTTTTTCTATTATTAAATGGTCCTATTTAAATTAATCAAGTTATAAACTTAATACTTCCCCTGTTTTTTAATATTGCTACGACCCCACCCAACATGCAGTCAAATGCACATTTTAAA
Source organism: Hygrophila difformis (assembly GCA_030278955.1). Taxonomy (NCBI): domain Eukaryota; kingdom Viridiplantae; phylum Streptophyta; class Magnoliopsida; order Lamiales; family Acanthaceae; genus Hygrophila; species Hygrophila difformis. The sequence continues at coordinate 8,448,396 of JAOANR010000011.1, forward strand.
CAAGTTATAACTCAAGTTCGGTACAAGTAAAAATTCTAAAAGTTAGATATCTAAAAACTATAAGACGAGACTAATCTAACATGATCTCACTTGACTGTATTTTAACTTGTATAACAATGATAAAACTTTAAGTTAAAGTATTCGTGTGTATAGTATCACATTTGCAAATATAGCTTTTTTTTTAAAAAAAAAACGGAGGAAGTATTATTCTTTGCAAATGTAGCTTCCGAAACTATTTTTTGATTTAATTAAATTTTTTTACTGTTTTAAAAACTACAACTACTTTTAAAAGAATACTTTATAAGTATAAAATTAAAAGTTTCAATTTCTTTAAAAATCCGCAACTCTTAAAAACACTTGCTACCAGCAGCTACGCTCCAGCTCATCGTTACTGTTTATTTTGCCAAACTCACCCCCTAGTTTATTAAAATTATAGTACGACACTCGTGTATGTATATCTATATTATATATATGCCATGCTGGTTACTGTTCCAAGGAATAGTAATTAATCACCTGCTTTTTTGATTATGCCCTTCACTTATTCTGTTGTCTTTTTCTGCCTAATACTCAAGTCATCTATCATGTGCGGTGTAGGGCAATCAAGTCATCTCTCTGTCTTTTTCTGCTAAAATCGAAGATCAATTTTACCCATTCTGCTTCTCCTTCTGCTTCTGCCGCCCTTCCTCGTGTTCTGCCTTTCATCCTGCTACAACTCCCCCTTACCCCAATCTCCAATCTTCACCGGATGCCCCAATTTCCCCAAATTTCCTTCCTACAGTGTCGTAGCAGCGTCAAACCGCCCTTCTCCTAGCCGCTGCCACTCGCTGCGCCGTGGTGCAACGCCACAGCACTGCCGCCTCGTCGCCACGCTGGGGAAGTACAAAATCGCCGCTGCAACCACTGGGAACTGGCGCCCCTCTTGAACGACTGTCTCCACAATTCCCATTCCCATTCTGCGTAGACTTCCAACCCTATATTTGCGTGGCTGTTGTCGTCGTCAGCCCTCCGTCACTATTTTCGTAGCCCGCATCCTTGTACACGCCACTCCTGATCTCTGCAAGGCCGCTCAAAAAGGCCCATTATATGATTTCCAAATTTCAATAAACTAGAAAAAGCCAGAGCAAGAAAGCATTCTTATCCAAAAGAAATGGCCAAGTCTTGCAAGGGTCAGGCGATGGAACTCGTCAAATGCCTCAGCGAATATGATTGTGTTAAGGTATAACTGTTCTCCATCTAATATTTGTTTGGTCATATTTTGATGATTATTATTCTGGTGTGAATGACCTTCAAATTTGATCAGTGGAAACTTCAATTCTGAGATTTGATTATGTAATAGTGGTGTGACGGCATGTGGTGTATTATAGGAGTTTTAATTTTTTATTGATGTGCCGGTGTAGGTGGAGAATCGGGCCTACAAAGAATGTGCCAAGGAGAAGACTCCTAAAATTTCCAACGAGTGTGTGGGGCTTAGAGAAACATATTTCAACTGCAAGAGAGGGCAGTCATGTATTGTTTTTCCTTGTTCTTTAGGTTTCTTTGAGCCGTAATTAGTTATACAATGGGAAAAATGAATGTTTCCTACATTGTTTAAGAATTATGAGCCTTGGTGAGTCTGTATTGCTCTGCTTATCTATATAGTTGTTTTATCGGTGAAATTGTGATGTATTCTATATTTAATTTTATTGTCGGATTTGTCTTACAGTTAATCAATTCGATATGTGCTCTAAGTTGTTTTTCCTTGTATGGTATAATTTTTGTGTTAATTGATACTAAAAAAGCATGCCAAAAGTTGTAGGGTTTTGTTGGAGGAATTAACTAACATTTGCTTTTGTACTACATTTCCTGTTTTTATTGGCAGTTTAGGATTTTTCTTAACCAAACGAAGCTCAATAATTGTTGATTTTGAAGTGATTGAATATTTGGATTCTCAGAGTCTACATGGGTTTGTGCTTATGCAATAACTTGTGATCCTATTGCATCCTATCATTTTGTTTTAGCTTTCTCAACTTCTATCAATATGCATGAAACACGCTGTTGGAATGTTGATGGTATATGTTTACAAGATGATGTTCCCAATAGCTGAATGCTTTCACTCGAGCTTCACAAATGCTATATGGATATACAATGTTGAATTTCTATGTCAACGAATTAGCAGTAGATAAACCTTTTGACCAATAATTTTTATACAAGACATGTGCAGACTACAAGTGCAACCCTTGCAACTTTTTATTAACTATATGATAGGCAATTGGACATTTGTGTGGCTTATGATACTTGTGAACAAAATGTGGTCACGTTTTTGCACATTCAAAGTTTGGTGTGGACAAGTTATATATGTATGAACATTTGAAGTGCGTTAATCTAAACATATTTTAATATCAAATCATTTAACTAAAACCCAATAATTAAAAATATATATTTTGATCATCATGTACCTTAATACAAGCATCAAAGGTTTTTGAGCAATTTGAGTTCACGTTCAAGCTTACCAGTTGAGTAAAGCATTTATTCATCTGAGCTCGAGTGGGTCAACTCCTCATCTCTGCTCTTCCTGGTGTCTTTTCTGTGTTCTGATGGCTTTATGGATCATGAATATATTTGTTGTATTTGTGGAATGTTCCCGGAATGAAACAGTATCCTCCAAGAAGATTCAACCCATACATGGCATATGGATTCAGGAGACCTTATGTGCCGCCATATTTCCATTCTCCATATGGTTATGGGTAAGTTTTTTGCTCTTTCTACTTGCAATTGCATACATAAATTGCATACATAAATTAGATTTAGATGAATTATAAAGCCCTTTCTTCCCGTGACTTTCTTTGTCAGCATGGATTATAAGTTTTCATTGTCAGCATTTACTTTCTTTGTCAGCATAAGTTTTCATACCCTTCCAAAATGTGTGCTTTGTTCTTTGTCATGGATTAAGCATCTTGATGTATCTTTCGAAGATGACAAACGTTTATGCAATAAGAGATTCCTGGGTGATTATTTAATTTGAAAGATTTAATTGAAGTCGAGTAGATCACACTACAAATGGTTTCCACATTGTTATGACCATAATTATTTGTTTAGCTCTTCGTGATCAATGTCTTCATTGTAATATATATAAAATATAGTTTCTTCAATTAATACATTATTATTTTAATATCTCATTACAGTTTTCTATAATGTTTTTTCCTCACCCGTGCGCGCAGCGTAGCGCGCACCAATGAAGAGTTCTAGTATATATATATGCTTCCTCCACATTTTATTAATATTAACGTTTGCATAGTAAATACTATTCATTGAGTAATTTTGATTCGATTTTCACACAGTTATAGTAAGATAAAACATAGTCAAGTGAAGATCTTGTTAGATTCGTTTAATCACGTAGTTTTATAATATTGAAGTTTTATAATTTTTTACTTATTTTATAAAATTTGAGATATTACTTTTTAAAAATGTGTATTGATTGCGTGAAAACAAGGAATGTTAAAATTTTTTGAATACGGAGGAGGAAGTATTATGTTTTGTTAGTGATGTGTGCTGACATTTTTGTTTTTGAGGTATTTATGATAATATAGTGATGTAAGAATCCAATATTGCGATTTAAGATTATATATCCTTTTGCATCCAATATATTTGTTGCTTTTATTAGAAACCTCAAAATTTGCTTATACTTTTCTGCATCCCTTTTCTTTGTCTTTTCATGCAAAAAACATTTGGGTTCGTTTTAATATTAAGAAAAAGTCGAACCTTAAAAAAAAAAAAGAAAAAAGTTAGCAACACAAGAAAGAATGGAGAAAAAGGAAGAAACATTTATGTACTCGCTCTGTCCCACAAAAATGTTCCCATTTTATGTCGGGCACGGAGTTTAAGGAGTATAGTATTAAGTATTTTATTATTGAAGTAATCATTGACTTTACACAATTACAATAATGCCCATCACTCAGTTAGTGGAGGTGAAATGATAGGTAAAATAAAATTAATAAGTGGAGGGTAATATTGGGAAAGAAGATGTAAATTAGTGTTGATTTGGAATGAGAACATTGTGTTGGGACAAATTTTAAATTACAAATGGGAACATGTTTGTGGGACAGAAGGAGTAATTTTTTTTTTTATCAGAGTTAATCAAATCGATCAATATTATAATTGTTGCAAATCTTTTATTAGAAAGCATCAATATTTTATTTAAAGATTCAAATTAGACCTTGATTAGGTTAAAATAAATTTAAGATTTTTATAAAATTTAATCTAAAATTCTTAAAGTATATGTAATCTAAATTTTAACAATATCTACTTGATCTATTTTAACATTGACTCAAATTTTATTTATACAATAATTTAGGATTACTAGCTTATTAGTGTGTATGGACAAAACCTAATTTAAAGGAACACTTTAGAAAGTATTATAAAATGTCCATAAAAACACAGAAAAAGTAGTAGAAGTTATATACTATGACATAATTAAAGAAAAACTTTAAAAGTGGCGTATAAAAACGGAACTCTGATAAATTCAAGAGTTAATTAATGTGTTAAGAGACTATAGAGTCATTATAAAAAAACGAATCTTGAATTTGTCTAATTTTAATAATGCTTACTAGGGTCTAGGGTAATTAATAAGTTTAATTTGGGTAAATATGAATTGATTGGGCAATGTCATTTTCATGGTTGGATATATACTGCTGGCTAAAAGTAATTTAATTTCTATAAAAGTTTTTTTTTTTTGGATGAACTATAAAAATTAATTAGTGATCGATGATGGTGAGAATGAAATTATAATAATTAAATAAGGAAAGACTACGTCCATTTTGCTCCACAACCACAAGCCCAACAAGTTGGAAACCTAATAGGATATCTATATGTGATCCATTTTTTTTTTTTTCTTTTTTCCTTATTTTAAGTTGAATTGAGGCCTCAGCAGCATACAAAGACTTTGCATAGGGGCGGTGAAAATTAATTAATTCTTTCACCTTTTGAAACGAAAGAAATAAAAAAAATACTTCCTCTGTTTCTTTTTATTTGACACGAATGGAGTTTTCTCACCGTTTATTAAGTAATTTTATTGGACTTTTTAATATAATTATAGAAGATAAAATAGTCAAGTGATATCTTATTAGATTCGTTTAATTGCATAGATTTAGAATATTATTTTTTAAATAATTTTTGCTTACATGCAATTTGAGTTATTAAGAATAAAAAATGTATAAAATTATGCAAAATATGAATTCGTGACAAATATTAAATAACAATATTATATTGTAGAAGGAATAGAATAGGCCATTGGGTGACCAAAAAATGGAAAACCATATAAAAAAGGGGAATACCCGACCGGATCGGATATTAATGTATTTATATATATTTATTTATTATGAAGAATTAATGTATTTATTACCCAATACGCATGTCTTAGAATTATTCTTGGGTCCAATATAGTTAAGGAATACCAAACCGGATATTATCCAAAAAAAAAAAAAACTCTATCCGTCCCATCAAATCAGCGACGGAAATTTTCTGTCGCCGAGCCCCAATATTCCGTCGCCAAAATGGCCAGCGACAGAATCCGCGACGGAAATCGTTCCGTCACAAAAGTCATCGTCGCCATTTGGATTGCGACGGAAAAAAGTGTCTGTAGCAGACATTGCGACGGAAACAGCGACGGATGAATTTAACCCAATATTATAATCTCAAACAAAAACATAAACACATATCATAATCCCAATATTACAAATGAATTTAACTAAAATAGAAATGACCTGTAGTTTTTAACACAAAATTGTCAAAACAGAGAAAACAACTGCAAGACCTACAAAGATAAGCCTTCAAGTGTACTATTCTCAGTTCTCACTTGAAATAGGTGGACAGGACACTAATTTGTATTTTAATACTGATAATGTAGTGTTTCCTAATATCCATGCTGTGATAAGGACACCACTTTGCCTCGAAATACTGATTACTGAGTAATATAATATTTTTTCAAACTCAAGGTAATTTGTTATTAAGAAATGCTAGCTTCTTATTTAATATCCACCTTCAGTTGTAGTTTTTATGAATTTGCATATGCACTATAATGATATTCTTGAGAATGTCTGCAGATCAAACGGTGTGGGGAGATGGCACGCAAACTACGATTTTTAAAGGACCAAATGACGTAGGCTGGCTTCCTACGGCTTAATTATTAAAATAATGTAGATAAAATATTCGGTTTTCCAAAATGATACGAAATCGTCTGTTCAACAGGCGATTGAAAAAAATAAATATTTTATTCCTGATCGCCTGTTGAACATGCGAGTTAATAAAAAAAATTGGTGAATAGTGCTAATCGCCTGTTCAACAGGTGATTTGCACTATTCATTGTTATTTTATTCATGAGTAGTGCTAATCGCCTGTTGAACATTAGCACTATTCACCAATTTTTTTCATTTTTTTATTTTATGGTCGTTTGGTTCTGTGTATCCAAGATTCCTATTGTGAATTAAACATGCCTATGTATAGTTCGGGGCATGTTTTATGTGAGAATGTTATATTCTCACCGATGTGGGAATATTATGGATTTTTTGTGGGAATTACATTCCCACCTGAAAGGCATGTAATCTTAAATCATCAACCCCACTTTGCATACTTTTATACCAATTTAACTTTTATACCCTTATTTTTATAAGGGTACAAAAAAAATTTCCACTGATGTACGTAGCTTTTCTTTGTTTTTTAACCCTCATTTTTATAAAAGTCAAATTAGTATAAAAGTATGTAAAGTGGAGGTAGTGATTTAAGATTACATGTCTTCCAAGTGGGAATTACATTCACCCAAAATCTTAATATTCCCACATCGGTGGGAATATAACATTCCCGAATGAAACATACTCCGAACTAAACATGGGCATGTTAATTCCCAATAGAAATCTTTGATACCCCGCACCAAATGGCCATAAAAAAATAAAAAAATAAAAAATTTGGTGAATAGTGCTAATAGTCTGTTCAACAGGCGATTAGCACTATTCGTGAATAAAATAATAATGAAAAGTGCAAATCGCCTGTTCAACAAGCGATTAGCACTATTCACCATTTTTTTTTATTTATTTATTTTTTTTTTATGTACTCGCCTGTTGAACAGGCGATCAGGAATAAAATATTTTTTTTTTTCAAATGCCTGTTGAACAGGCGATTTCGTATCATTTTGGAAACCAAATATTTTATCTGTATTATTTTAATAATTAAGCCGGCTTCCTACCTTCATCAAGGTCTTCAGTGAGCAGTAATATCAGATTGGATGATTTAGAGGAACACTATATACAGTCAGTGATTGGAGAAACTATTCTAATTAAGCTACAGAATACAGCACCTATGAGAAAAGAGAAGGAAAGCTGTCACATTGTCAAATTTCCCTATGCAAATTGAATAATGCATCAGAATCCGATTTTTAGAACACACCACTCCCTAAGCAACTAAGTCAAGTTTCACATCCCAAATTCCTCAAGAATTCAAAAATTCCAAAAGCCCCAACATTGATAGTGTAATCGTGAGAAATAAAGTTTCAAACCTCTAAAATCCTAGCTTCACATTGTCATTGGAAGGCATAATCATGGACAAATTTCGTTCTCCACTGTTTGTCCCAGTCTAATCTGTTCTTATGAGCAAACGTAGTTTGTGTGTTGTATTAACTACGCGGAATTAACGAAAGCAGTAAGCAAATGAACACAACAAGTTGTTTACCCAGTTCGATCATATGATCTACGTCTGGGGGCATACCAAGCCAGGTTCATCTCACTAATCATCAATACTGAATAAACCAATGAACAACCAAAGCACAAGAGCAATCAAACCTCAACTGTTGAACTTAGTTACTGGAACACGACCAGTAGCCCGGTAAGTGTATCAACCACACTTCAACCGCTGCGACTCCACCTTATTCAACCTGTGAGTGATTCTCCTTTCTGCCTCAGCTTTCATTCGATCTCCAGCTTCTTCGATCATCTCGACGAACCTCCTCCAATACAGAGCATCACAATGCTTCCGATGAAGATGAAGAGCATCTCAATGCCTCTTCATTTACAAGCAATTCAAAAGCAAAATTACACAGAAATTACTCTCATCAAGTAACCACTATGCAACACTCAAAGCAAAACATATATGTGGATCTATGAATAATCTCTCTAAACTAAGTACAAATGATGATCTCACATATATATAGCAATGTAAAACGTGTGAGACGGTTATCTCTTCAGAATCCACGGGAATCTTCTAGAAAGATTCGCAAATAACCGTTCACTTATAAGTTGTAACAAAATCCAGCTCGCACCTGCTCAGATTAGCTTCGTTGTTCATGAATAGTCTAAACAACAGTCAAACAACAACTCTGCACAAAATAACCCTAACAATCTCCCCCTTTTTGTGGAGAGGGCATACAAACCTGTAGTTCAGAGAGTCAGAAAACAACAAGCAAAATAGCAGTCATCAAAAGATAGTAGCAACATTAAAAACCATCAAGAGCAGTCATCAGCCAGCAGTTATCACCAAACACCAACCACAGTTAAGTGTTTACAATCCAGAAAAACCATCATAGTAGTCAGTCAGTCATAATAACATCAAAAACTCCCCCTGAACCAAATATTTCTGAACTTACTCCCCCTGTTTGTGTGCATCGACACAAAAATTAAGCATCATCATCATCAGTGTCAACCTGTTCAGGAACAGCAGCATCTGGATGAAAATTTCTTGGCAAAAGCCCAAGAATTTGAGTGTGAGCACGACGAATGGCAATGGCATTGTCAACAACAACGGACACCTTGTCATTCAGGCCACGTAGTATACCGCGCAGATGGACAACCAATTGCTCACCAGACATAGGCGGTCCTTTCTTAATGTCATTGTACATGTCAATCAAATTTCCAGCGGGAGCATGAGCCTTAATAAGCTCAATTGGTTCACCTTGCTTCGAATGAACACCTTGTTTCTCAAGTAGTGCAGTAATTAAAGCGGGATAGGGTAAAACAGCACCCTTCTTGATCTTCTCCGGTGTGTAACCTATCATCTTATCAAGCACAATCCAGCCAAAGTTAAGAATCTCAAAATATTTATCAATTGAGAACAAAAGTTTACCCATAACCGAACTCAGTTGAGAAGCATTCTTTGTGGGAAACACATTGGATGAACAAAATCGAAACAAGCAGGTATACTTCAGTGTGAGCTCATGTGGACTGAGTTGATTCCTCCCGAATGCAACACATTTCTCTCCAGAAATGGTCAGTGCAATCTTGATCGTGTCCTCATTCAAGTAGTTAAACGGATTAGTATCATCGTCGTTAGCAGGTACCTTCAACACCTCATTGATCACAGTAGGTGTCAACTGAACTAACTTGCCACGAACAAACACCTTCCCATACCATTGACTAGTAGGATTCATCACATCCTCATGAAGATTTGCATAAAACTCATAAACCAAGTTAGGCGTATATTTTTTCAGTTTAGAAGCCCAATGCATCAAATGTTTAGACTCCAAATACTCCTTAAATCCAAGTTCATTGTAAAGAGGGTGAAAGAATACCTCCTCGGGTTTGATCTTCCTTTGACTAAGATCACGAGTACCATAGCGCTTCATCTCCCTTGTATAGTACGTTGGACTATAAGCATCTTCAACCAACAACTCAGCAGGTTTGGTTTTAGTGCGCTTCGGGCGAGGTGTACCGAGCCTTGTGAACTCCTCTTAGTCCTCTTATTCTTACTTGGTTGTTTAGACGACTCAGCAACAGCAGCTTCAGTGTTTCCTCCTTCAGGATTTGTTTCAGTGTTTTCAGGCGTAACCTCCATTTGTGGGTTGTTGGTATCACCAACATTCTCCTCCTGAATTGGATAATCCTCTTGCCTCATGAAATCAGTAGCATTCCCTTCATACTCCGCATCTCCTTGAGTTTGTTGTTCCTGAGTTTGTTGATTCTCAACGTTTTCTCCATCGAGTACTGGATCAACATTTTCTCCAACATTTTCTTGAACATCAACAGATGCGGGTAGTGGCAACAGTGGTGCAACAGCTTGCAAAGGTATGGCCTCCTCAGAAAATCCTTCTCTACCAGCATCTCTATCGTCCATTTTCTCCTCAAACTTATCAGAAATGTGAACTTTCAATAGTGAAGAGGAAAGTGTTTCAAATCCCTTCTGAAAACTCTCATTTATCATTGCGAAAACCCCCTAAAAGTAGTAGCTCTACAGTCGACGTGGTCTGCGGCGTCTCTGCGGCTTCTCTGCAATCATGACGACGTGCAGGCTATAACTGTCCCATCAGTTATAAAAGTCTATCCGAAAAACATTTGAAATCCGATAATCTCCTTCTCATTGGGCCAAATCTTCTCTAATCACCGGCCCATGTGATTTAAGACTTTTAATTTTGAATACAAAGGCCCAACTCCCTTCTGAGCCCTTCGAACTTGTCTGCCTCTAATGATTTAGTCAGGATGTCAGCCAGTTGTTCCGACGACCCAACATGTTCAATGTTACAAACTTCATCCTCAACTAAATCTCTTATGAAGTGATATCGAATATCGATATGCTTACTACGACTATGATAAACAGGATTCTTTGAAATGCATATGGCACTTGTATTATCACAAAGAACCTTGAAATCCTTCTTAATTATGCCATAGTCTTCTAGCATCTGTCTCATCCATAATAATTGTGTGCAACAACAAGTTGCAGCAACATACTCTGCCTCCGCCGTTGACAAAGCAACAATATTCTGTTTGTGTGAGTATCAACTCACCAAGTTATTTCATAGATAACAACATCCTCCCGTTGTTGATCGGCGGTCATCACAACATCCTGCCCAATCTGAATCAGTGAAACCAATTAGGTCTAGTGTTGATCTTTTCGAATACCAAACACCTAATCCAACTGTGCCTTTCACATATCTCATGATCCTTTTAACTGCCTTGAAATGAGTTTCCTTAGGATCACATTGAAATCGAGAACAAACTCCTACACTAAAGGAAATATCCGGCCTTGAAGCGGTTAAGTAGAGCAAGCTTCCAATCATGCTTCTATACAATTTTTGATCGACATTAGCTCCAATATCTTCCTTTGAGAGTTTGACTTGTTGTGCCATAGGTGTACGAATCACCTTGCAATCCTCCATATTAAACTTCTTTATCATATTCCTAGCATACTTCTCTTGACATAGAAAGATTCCATCTTCCTTTTTGATGCACTTGAAGTCCTAAGAAGTAATGTAACTCGCCAAGCATACTCATTTCAAACTCAGAGTTCATGGCTTCCACAAATTCTGTTTTTAACTTCTCTGAAGTTGAACCAAAGATAATATCATCAACATAGATTTGGGCTACCAAAATATCGTTGTTCCTGTGTTTCACAAACAACATTTTATCAACTGAACCTCTGATATATTCATTTTCTAACAGGTAGTTCGCCAGTTGTTCATACCACGCCCGTGGTGCCTGTTTTAATCCATATAAAGCCCTTTTAACTCTATACACATGTTGAGGATACTTTGGATCTTCAAAACCTTTTGGTTGTGCAACATAAATCTCTTCTTTGATCATTCCATTCAAAAATGCTGTTTTGATATCCATTTGAAACAGCTTAAAGTTCAAAGAACAAGCTATGGCCAACATCATCCGTACAGCCTCCATCCTTGCTACCGGTGCAAACGTTTCATCATAATCAAGACCCTCAATTTGAGTAAAACCTTGTGCAACCAATCTAGCCTTGTTACGAACAATGTTCCCTTTCTCATCAAATTTATTCCTATAGACCCATTTTGTACCAATCACATTGATGTCAGCAGGTTGTTCAACCAACTCCCAAACTTCATTCCGCTCAAACTGTAGTAGTTCATCCTGCATAGCAGCAACCCAATATTCATCTTATAAATTCCTCCTTTACATCTTTTGGCTCAATCTTTGATATAAAGAAATTAAATCCAGCAAGATCTCTGAAATCAATTTGCTTATTTCGAGTTTGCCTCTGAGCTGTTGGATCACCAATGATATCCTGAGATGAATGATGTTTTAGAGTTCTTGGTCCTTGCTTTGGACCTCGTCTCCTTTCTGTTTCAACTTGAGATGGTTGTTGATCGGATGTTTCAGCAACCTCAGTATTACCATTCTCAATATCTCTATCGTTATCAATATCTTGAGCAACTTCATCACGATTGCTCTCCTGTTGATCAAAATGATGTTTCACAATCAACTCATCATCATTATCTTTGTCTTTCTCATGTGGTCCAACATCCTCAAAAACAACATTGATGGACTCAATCACTTTCTTTGAATCTTTCAAATAAACTCTAAAAGCTCTAGAGTTTGAAGAATAACCAAGAAACCATCCTTCTTCGGATTTAGAATCAAATTTCTTCAATGGTGTTCTATCCTTTAGAACATGACACTTGCACCCAAAGATATGAAAGTATTTAACACTCGGACTTCTTTCATTCCAAATTTGATAAGAAGTGAAGTTGGTTTTCGGTCGTAGATACACCCTGTTAACAATGTGACATGCAGTATTCATAGCTTCGGCCCAAAAACCCTTAGATAATGTAGATGCATGCAGCATAGATCTTGCCATTTCTTGCAATGTCCTATTCTTCCTCTCTGCTACACCATTTTATTTTTGGTGTTTTGGGAGTCGAAAACTCATGACCAATCCCATGCACCTTGCAAAAATCATCAAACCTTGAATTCTCAAATTCCCTTCCATGATCGGTTCGAATTCTAATAATCTTCTGTTGTTTCTCTGTCATCAACCTCAGACACAACTTCTCAAAAACATCAAAGGTTTCATCCTTCGATCTCAAGAACTCTACCCAAGTGTAACGTGAGAAATCATCTACACAATCTAAGATATACTTCCTTCCCGTTAAGCTCTCAATTTCAGATGGACCCATCAGATCCATATGAAGAAGTCCCAAGCATCGTGAAGTAAGCAGCTCATCAATTTTCTTATGCTGTGTCTTGGTTTGTTTTCCCTTCGAGCAACCACCACAGATCATATCCATGTTACTCGGTAGTCGGGGCATTCCTCTAACAACACCTGAACAACTGATCTTCTGCAAATTTCTAAAATTCATGTGACCAAGTCTTTGATGCCAAAGAGTTGTCAAATCATTCTTCGATAACAAAGCATGTTGAACTTCATTCTTCAGAACATAGCAGTTGTTCTTCGATCTATTTCCAATCATCACACATGCATTTGCTTCATTGAAAACCCTACAAAAATTCTTCGTGAATTCCACACGATTATTATCATCGCATAGTTGGCTTATCGAGATAAGATTTGTTGTCAATCCTTCAACAAAGTAAACTGAAGATAACTGAGATAGACTGTCATCTTTAACATTTCCAAAACCTGAAATTCTACTTCGAACTCCATCGCCAAAAATAACATCTCCACAATCACTATCTTCAAAGTTTGTTAAAAGCTCCTTTTGACCTGTCATGCGACGTGAACATCCTGAGTCAAAGTACCATCTTTCACTATGCATTCCTGATCGAAGTGAAAGAACCACAAGACATTTCGACTGAACTCGCTTTCTAACCCAAACTTTATGTAACTTGATTTTCTTCTGTAATTCATCTGATGGCCAAACAACAGCATTACCACGCATTAAGTTTCTGACTATCCTTAAACAAGTATCTGCGTTGTGACCAGGTAGTCTGCAGTACGCACAATCTCTGATCTTAGATTCTGAATCTGAAACCTGTGCATTAACCTTCGGAGTCTGTTGAAGAAAACCACCACTCACAAACTTCCTCTGATTATCTGACTTTTTCCCTGAAAAACCAATACCAGTGAAGTCTTTCAGTTGTTTTCCCAACGCAAGAACATCGTCAAGTTTACCTTTCCCTTTGAAAAGTCTCTGGAATTCCTGATTCTTTGCTTGAAGTTGATTAGATTCAACTTTAACTGCATCAATTTCAACTTTCAGAAGCTCAAGATCCTTTAAGACTTTTTCCTTCTCAAGAAATAATCCATCATATCGCTTTCTTAAAGTTTCAAGTTCCTCTTTAAGTAACTTCTTTTGCTCAGAAGTTTTGTCCAATTGAATTCCGGTGTCAGTAAGTTGTTTCAACAACTTCTTGTTTTCCTTCACAGCAACAGAAAACTCTCCTTTCAGAAATTCATAGGCTTCATAAAGTTTGTCGAATTCCTCATCTTCTTCACTATCAGAATCATCTGTGAGATTACAATTACCATGTGAAGATTCAACAATACTACCATTTCCAACTGATTTGGATACCTCCTGTAAAGTGAAAGCAACAACTTCTGAATCACTGTGTTGTTCTTCTGACTGATTTTCATCCTCATCATCTGTCAAAGAAACTTGTAGTGCTTTTCCTTCTCCTCTTAGCAACAGGACACTCATTTCTAATATGACATGTTCCATTGCACTCATAACACTGTAAATCAGAAAAAGCATCTGGTTTCTTAAAATCCCTGGACTTTCTCTGCTTCTTATCATATTTGCCTTTATCACCCTGTCTGCGATTACCAGACGGTTGTTTATCGGTTGTTGGCTTACCATACTGATTACGGTTCTGATACTTCTTATTCTGAAACTGTTTTGCTCTTCTTTCCTGCAGCATCTTATATACACTTTTCGAGATAAAAGAAACTTCATCTTCATCTAAGTCATCTACCTTATCTTCAGCACTAAGAGCAATATTCTTAGAAGTATCATTCTCTATGTAATTCAATTCATAGGATTGAAGAATTTCACATAAACCTTCTAGAGAAATGGTGTTAACCTTATCCAACTCTTTTAGTGCAGCAACTTTAGGATAAAATCTCTTAGAAACCGTTCTAAGCAACTTCCTAACTTGCTTTCTCTCATCCCACTGAGCACCAAGAGAATAAGCCTGACTAACAACATCTTTAAATCTACTATAATATGCAGATATAGATTCATCATCACTCATATGCAAGCTATCAAAGAGTGTTTCAATACGTTGTAGTCTAGTTGCTCTCACATCAGCAGAACCTTCATGTGCTATTTCTAAAGCTCTCCATGCATCATAAGCAGTAGTATAGTTCGAAATCATTCTATACTGAGTTGAATCCATAGCAGCAAAAAGTGCATTTAAAGCAGCAAAGTTACCTTGCTTAGCATTCCTCTCAGCAGAGTTAACTCAGCTCTTGTAGCAGGCCTGGTTGTTGGTGGATCATCTTCATTAGCTGGAGTCAATCGTCTAGTAGGTTGCTCCCAACGTGTTTCAATTGCCTCATCAGCCTTCACCAAGTGATGATATAAATGCCTTCATTCTCGTCTTCTAATAGCTATAATCAGTTCCATCAAGAGGTGGACGAGAAACTGAAAAACCTTCCTTATTGCTCATCTTTCAAACAGATCGGATCTACTCAATTATGCTAGAGCACTGGATTTGCTCTGATACCACTTGTTTGTCCCAGTCTAATCTGTTCTTATGAGCAAACGTAGTTTGTGTGTTGTATTAACTACGCGGAATTAACGAAAGCAATAAGCAAATGAACACAACAACTTGTTTACCCAGTTCGATCATACGATCTACGTCTGGGGGCATACCAAGCCAGGTTCATCTCACTAATCATCAATACTGAATAAACCAATGAACAACCAAAGCACAAGAGCAATCAAACCTCAACTGTTGAACTTAGTTACTGGAACACGACCAGTATTCCGGTAAGTGTATCAACCACACTTCAACCGCTGCGACTCCACCTTATTCAACCTGTGAGTGATTCTCCTTTCTGCCTCAGCTTTCATTCGATCTCCAGCTTCTTCGATCATCTCAACGAACCTCCTCCAATACAGGGCATCACAATGCTTCCGATGAAGATGAAGAGCATCTCAATGCCTCTTCATTTACAAGCAATTCAAAAGCAAAATTACACAGAAATTACTCTCATCAAGTAACCACTATGCAACACTCAAAGCAAAACATATATGTGGATCTATGAATGATCTCTCTAAACTAAGTACAAATGATGATCTCACATATATATAGCAATGTAAAACGTGTGAGACGGTTATCTCTTCAGAATCCACGGGAATCTTCTAGAAAGATTCGCAAATAACCGTTCACTTATAAGTTGTAACAAACTCCAACTGGTACCTGCTCAGATTAGCTTCGTGGTTGATGAATAGTCTGAACAACAGTCAAATAACAACTCTGCACAAAATAACCCTAACATCCACAATAATCTCAATGAAGAACTACACCAACTTAAAAATAAATACTCCCTCCGTCCCACTCCAAGTGTCTTGTTACTGTTGGGCACGGGGATTAAGGTAGAGTTAGTTTGCGAGTATATGGTGGGGTCCACATAGTTGTTGGAGGGGAAAATTATTTCTATTTATCGAAAGAAGACATTTGTAATGGGACATTCAACAATAGTAAGTAAGACATTTGGAATGGGACGGAGGGAGTACTAGATAACGGTGGTTTTGAAACAATAAATCACGGTGAAAAATAAATTAACAATTACATCCACAAGTTACCACACTACGGTCGTTAGTGCAGGGGCGGCGTATGTTGAAGGTTCGACAAACGTGACGGCGCGGTATGTGGAGGAAGAATACAACCGCGGTGCTAGGGCAATCGAGCAGCGGGAGCGACAGTGAGAGCGAGGCAGAAGTGCATTTTTAGTCGAGCGAAGCCAAATGTGCAGCGTCGGCGAGGGTTCTTTGATGGAAATACATCGCCGTGGTTGGTACATTGGGTCTGTGGGTGGAAGAGAGAACGCGGACGAGAGAGAGAGAGACAGTGAGAAACAGGGAGACAGATTTGAACGATCAAATGGGAAAGGGGTTAAATGCCCTAATTTTCATTCTGCGACAGACAAATCTGTCGATGCTTCTGTTGTCATTGGCGACGGATCCGCAATATGTTGCTAAATCCATCCCCGATATGGGACCACAATATCTCATCGCTGCTTCCAGCCACCAACTGACGGCTCCTCCTGGTCTGTCATTATTTCCATCGCTGTATGCGACAGATTTGTATCTGTCGCATATATCTGTCGCCAGAAGGAGATTTTCTTGTAGTGTGTGTCTGGTTTGACTTTTTGACACTGTTTATTATTCCACTTTGACTCAATTTTATTGCAAGTATATATTTAAAAAAAAGGAAATCGTTTTGGTGCTGGCGGCCTGTAAGTGTTGGCACATTCAAAAGTGATGGGTATGTGTATATGAAATGATGTGTGAGTATAAAAAAAGTGATGGATGGAGGTTATGACAAAAAACTAATAAAAAAAAACTACCGTCTATACGTCACTTTATAAGGCTTATACATCACTTTACAAAGGGCTACACATCATTTTTAACACTGCCTGCACCTGCTGGCAATTATTATGCCATTACAGGAACTAGATGGTTTTAAAAATAATCAAGCTGGGTCTCGTTAGAATCGTATAATTTTATAATATATATTTTACATAAGTTTTGGTTCTACATATTTGAGATTTGAATGGTTGAAAATATGTATTTGGATTATGTGCAGAAATTAAATAAGATAAGTTTAATGAGAAATATGAGTATGTGCATGGCTTAATCACCCTTAATGAAGTTTACATTCTAATATTTAAAATATATTGGATATACCTTATCTCTTAACATGATAAATAAAATGTTAATATTGAATATTTTCTAAAAAAAATTCAAATAAAATCCTCATTTGATATCAGGTGTTTTTTTTTGTTTTTTTTTTTTTTTAAAAAAGGACAAAACAAAAACTAGCAAGAACTTCTTTTCATAGTATTTATGTTACAGGCTCAAGCTCATAAAAACTTTCATCTATACAATAAAGTTTATAAATAAGCTAAAGCTCGATCACAAAAAGCTGGGCAGGGATATCATGGGCCTGTTTGGCAGTTAGTTGTTAGCCGTTAACTTATATGTGAGTAATAAATTAGTCAAAATTAGCTGTTTGACAATTTTGATGTTAACTTTTTACTTATAATAAGCTAAAATCCAAAATGCTGCTATTTGCAACGGTTTTTTTTTTTTTAAAAATGCTTATTGAACATTGTTTTAAGTTATTTTATCTTTTTAAATAAGCTATATTATCTTACATTTTAAAGGGTTCATCTTGATAATTTTGGTTTGAATTTTTTTTATAGGGTTTGCTGAAGGGCTCTTTATGCGGCCCTCTAGTGGTCGAAAATCATATGTGAATGCGAGAAAATGATGGTCAAACTAAAGTGAAATGTTAAGCATTAAAAATTAAAATGTTCACATGCTCGAATTTAAGGTGGTTGTCATTGTTTAGAACCACCCTCTGTGTCTGTCTGTCGCTTTTGATCCTCCATTGTATTGTTAATTGTTGGATTACACAATCGTCCTTTAATTATTACATTCAAATGAACTAGTCAAGGAAACTGGAAAACACACTTAATTAATGACGATATCAGAACCAAATCAACAAGACCGGCACCAAAGGCTATATGACTTTGAGGCTTTCCTATTTAGTATGTGTGTGCAGATATAAAAAAAGAAGAAAAAAGAGAAAGAAAGAACATATCTCGTATCACACAAAACGTTTATTCCATCATATATTTTCAATCACACAAAACATTTCTCCCATCATATACATCACATCACATCACACCATACTCTTCCATTAGAGAGAATAATTCTCCCATCACATTTATAGTGCATGCATGTGTAGACACCTGCACAAGATCCGGTTCCGAATTGTATATTGGTCTGTAAAATTTGGCATATTAATTACGGCGATCATTAAAAAACAAACTAATTAATGATTAATTGCAAAGCATTTGATGAATAATTAGAAAGTGATACTCAGTTACTATCATAGTATTGAATAAAAACATTTGGAGGGATATTTTTTTTTTTAGCCATATCTATCTAAATTCTAAAGGGTAGGGTTACAGTGTAATTGGAATTTTCACGGTACATCAAGACAACAAATCCTAACCATCAAATATAATTTAACGATTCTCATAAAATAAGGGTACAATAATAAAGTATCCAACCGGTCATACATTTACTTGCCTTATTTATATCTTTTTAAAAATATCATTTATTATTTGTATCCTTAAATAATGCAATTTGTATCCTTAAAATATTGCCATAAAACATTAAACAGTCCATATAAAATAGAATGTTAAAAGATAATGACGTTGTTGAAATTAATAAAATTATGTTGCTGAAATAAATATATGATGTCGCTGAAATATATAAGCTATGTCGTTGAAATGTATATGTCTTAGTCGCTGAAATATACACTCTTCGTTGAAATGTATATTGTCTTAGTCTCCACTTGGACAATTTACTAATGGTTGTCTTGACTTGTGATAGATTAGGTTGGTGATTTGAATACATTATTTATTTATTATTTATTCACTGTTGGTCATCTTGTCTTGTCACGACTCAGAGAGGATGTTGTCCTATTTTGTCTTCTCTCTAGTTTGTTATTAGGGATGCAGACTAAAAAATTGCATCAAAGGAAAAGCCGTGCATGTTGCTGAGATCGAAACTGATGTCGGTGTTTTACACTAATCAATTCACTGAAATATATATTGGTCCGTCGCTGAAATGTATAGGCTGCTAACGCTGTAATTTATATGCTTCCGTGGCTGAAATATATAGTCTTTTGTATAGGCTTCCGTCTCTGAAATGCATATGCTTATATTGCTGAAATATATTAAGTTCTTTCGCTGAAGCCTTTTTTCGCTGAAATATAAGTGCATTGTTTGCAAGCAGGACATTGAGATACGTGCCAAGAATTCCATACTGCACTACGGTTCTATCTCGTAATATGTTTCAATTAAAACCAGTTTTCATCAGAAGCATTCCTTACTGTTTCCTATTTAGGGAAAATATGAAATTAACTATGTTATCCTTCAAGTTAATTTGAACCATTGAAATTTTATTATAATGAACGCCTTGGAAGTACCATAATATATCAAGATAGATGGCCCTCTGCACCCAAACAAATGTGAATTCTAAATGCTAACTAAAGGGATGTGGTAGTTGTTTTTTTTCCTCCCTAAACATTGATACTCATGTTTTGGCAAAAGTGTGTGAAAGCTGATGTCTTGCACAAAGTGCGACATATACTTGTGTTTAAATAATGAGTTAAAGGTTTAATTGGTAGAATTGTAGAATTATTTGCTAAAAATATAATGATTTTGAATAAAATTGTTAAATTGTGATCTCATTTCATTATTCTATTCATTTTAATGTATTTTGTATTGAGATTGCATATTTTTAGGTGTTTTTAGCAAGCCAATGGCCAAAGGGACCAAGAATAAATCAATTAGAGCTCTAAAACTCGGAAAACGGAAAAAAATGGTGAAAACAGTCCAGAACCGCGCAAAACACGCGCGGCTGAGGTCGAACGCGCGGAGAGCGCACTGCTTGACGATACGACGCGCTCGCGGTGCTCTTTGGAGGAAAAGTGCGCGGGTAGCTCGTGCTCCATGCAAATGTGTTTTAGGGTTTCGCGTTTTGGGATATAATAACCCGTTTCTAAGCCGATTTGGGAATTCCACTTGTCAAAACGTGCAGAATTTCATCACCGTTCTAAATATCTTATTCGCCATATCTTTTCCATTCGTCATGCGGACAAAAAAAGCGCCCTAGGGCTGGATGCCCAAATCTTACTGAATCTTGGGATATCGCGCAAATCTTCTGGCCGATTCATATCTTCTGCAAACCGATCTATAAATAACACGACTTCAAGCCAATTGAAGAGTTCCAATTATTCCATACTTTCATATCTTTTTCATCTATCATCCGAGCAAAGAGTAGAGGAAGACGAATGCAATCCATTAGAGATCTACACTAGAATTCCTTCACCAATTGCGTCACAAGATTACGTTTTCTTTCTTATTCTTTTGAGTTTTTGTAACATTATGCTAGGCTAAACCCAACATTTGGAGAGACCTAGATTTTGACATTGTTAATTTTTTTCAATTGATTATACAAATGTCGTTAATTATATGTTGATTATTTCAATTCTTATGTGTGTTTGAAGAGACCGACAAGATATCTGAACTAGGGCTCTATATTGTTCAAGTGGTTGAAAAATACTTGAGCAAAAATAATTGAACAAATTAATTCTAATGATTGGTAACTTGAAAAAGAGCCAAAAATTATTAGAACCAAACTTAGGATAATTACTAACCGGAGGAGTTGCATGTCGTTAAAATCGAGGGGTGTCTAAATTGTGATAATTCTAAGTAGGCATATTAATTAATTAAAAATTGGATTTTTATATGCAATTGCAAGTTTGTCAATAATTGAAAGATTTAGGATCCCCATTCATTATCTAGCATATTAATTCACTCTCTCTTTGCTTCGTTAATTGGAACTTTTATTGCAATTTTAGGATTTTAGACAAATCAACTATTCTCGCATTTTAATTTTTATTCACTATTTGAATTTGATAAATTATTGGCAAATCCCTGTTCCCTGTGGATTTGACCCGTTTTCACCGGATTATTACTTGGATCGTACACTGCGGGTTGTGTTGGAAAATATTCCACACACCAAGTTTTTGGCGCCGTTGCCGGGGAACGGTGGTTTTTGTTATATTTATTGATTTTTTGTTGTTTCTTCCTTATTTCTTTTTATTTTTTATTTTTATTTTATTTTATTCTTATTTTCACTCATTCCCGAATTTCCTTTTGTTTCACTCAGAGAGGTGCTCTGTTTGAGTTTGAGTTTGCTCATGAAATTGCAAGGATCGGACATAGAATTAGGGCTAGGAGAAAACTACTGTTCACCATGAACGGGCATGAGGATGAGCGTAAGCGACAGTGACCACATGGAGGGGGTGTGCCGAACATTCAAGAAGGTGTTGGTGAGAATGCTCCCCGACCAGCACCTTTGACACTCAGGCTACAGATGCAGCCAACAGATTATATTATAAATAATCCAGTTGTGCGAGGACCTAGGCCAGAACTTCCTTTTCAGATTAGTCTACACTTATTGACTATAGTGCATCAAAGACCCTTCAGATGAGGAGCCCAAGAGAATCCAAACATTCACCTATATCACTTTAGGAGCCTTTGCAGCACATTGAACATTGCAGGGTTGACACAAGATGAACTTATATTGCAGTTGTTTCCCTTTTCATTAAGGGATAGAGCTGAAGTATGATTTCAGTCAATTCCTGCAGTGTTCTATTCGTACTTGGAATGATATGCTGCAGAGGTTTATGACCAAGTTTCTTCCACCTTCCATGATCATTATGCTTAGGGACCAGATTAAAATATTTAAGCAGAAAAGGACATGAGACCGTGATAGATGCATGGGAAAATGATGCAGGCAAACATTTGGGCATGTCCCAAGCATGGTTTGTTTGAATCTGAGATCCTTTATGTGTTTTATCAAGCACCGGCACCTAGAGATAGACAGTGGTTAAATGGAACATCTTGGAGGACTTTTATGGATTGGACTGCAGAGGAAGCTAGGAGAATTTTGGATAGTTTAGCAGAGGATGAGGAGTTATGGGGGAATGGGGAGAGGAATGTCCCTACTAAGGTAGGAGAAATTGGCGCATTAAAGTTTAAGGATGAGTTAGCTATGGTAGTAGACAGACTAAGATGCATGGAGATAGCCCTTAATAAGGTGATAGTTCCAGTCCCTGGGAATCCTATTAAGCCGGTTTGATAATGGCCAGAAATGACCATTATTTTCAATCCATTTCCGTGTCTTAAACGGGCATTTGATCGCATTCCGGTCTTACATTAAGTAAGAAAGCAGTTGAATTGGACTGATTTATGCATAATTGTAAAAATAATAAGCTGGTGTGAAAAAGCATAAATATGTAATTTTATTACATATTTATGTTAGAAAAATCCAAAAACATGAGAAAAAGAAAAGAAAAGAAAAAGGAATGAAAAAGATGGGCAAAAGAATAAAGCAAGCCCACAAAATACAAAAAGATGGGAAAAAGAGAGAAAAGCCCACAAAAAGAACATTTTCGGCCCATCTGGCCCAATCCAGCAGGCCCAGGAACACCTTTGTCGCGGAAGTCGCTTTGTCACGATGCGTGGTTCCGCGACAAAGGCATGCTCCGCGACCAAGCAAGCTCAGATGAAGAAGGAGACCAGCCAAGCCCCTTTGTCGCGATACCTTTGTCGCGATGCCCTGTTCCGCGACAAAGGCATGCTCCGCGACCAAGATGCACCATTAGAGACACAAGACCCAGTCGAGAAGCTTTGCCACATGCAGTGTGTTCCGCGACCAAACTTGATGCTCCGAGACAAAGCTGTGATGTGTGTGATGTCTTGAGACACAATGGGCTCAAATCAAGGCCCATGGGCTTAGGGTTACACTTCTATAAATATGAGGTGTTTCTCATGAGCTAAAGGTTGGAATTTTGTTGATTAGAAGTTCTTGAAGGCAAAGCAGTAAGAGTTCTCTCTTAGGTAGTGTAGCTTAGTTTTATTTTCTTGTATTATTTAATTCTTGCCCTTAGATTAGTTTAGTTTAGTGTTCATTTTAGTGTTTTACTGTTCACAGTAACTAGTAGCCACTTTTATATCATGTTTTGTTTTCTAAACTCTTGTTTTAGGGTTTGTAATACCCAAATCATGGGTATTAACAACACCCACTTAATAAAATGGGAAAACATTCATCATTTGTGTCCCAAATCATGAAATGGGTCTCACACCCCATGGATTTATGCTTTCTTTTTCTTTTGAGGTCATTTGACCCCCATCATGCTCCTATTTGTGTTCACTGTTTGCATTTTGTGGATGATGTTGTGTATTTAAGTGTGATCAAACCCTAGATTAGGATTCTTGCTCTATTTTAAAATTCTGCCCAGCTTTATTTATTTTTGCTCAAGCATGTTCTTCCATATTTTGAATGTTTCTTGTTTGTTTTTAGCTTAGAATAGCTTTTTGATCTGAAATAGGGTGAGATCACGCTGTTTGCATGCCACTGTTCATTTCTGCTTTTTCTGACTTTTGTCTTGAACCACCTTTGTCGCCAACCGCCTTTTGTCGCGGAACCACGTTCCGCGACAAAATGGTTGTTCCGCGACAAAGGTGTCTAAAGACACTTGTCTTCATATTTTAAAACCCTTTGTCGCGAAACACTTTGTCGCGGAACCACGTTCCGCGACACAACCGTGTTTGGCAACAAAGGAGCCAAACTCTTGCATTTTGTCTGCATGGCTTTCTGTCGCGGAACATTCTTGTCGCGGAACCACGTTTCGCGACAAAATCTCACTCTGAGACAAAAAAATTATGCCATGTCCTTATTTCTTTGAAAACCCTTATCGCGGAACACCTTGTCGCGGAACCATGTTCCGCGACAAAATTTTCCATGCATAGCGACAAGGACCAAATGCTTTAAAAATTTTCTGAAAATCCTTTGTCGCGGAACACTCTTGTCGCGGAACCACGTTCCGCGACAAAATCCTGCTTAGAGACAAAGAAGCGTTATGCTGCCAAAAATTCTAAAAACTTGTCGGGATACCCATGTCGCGGACCTCGGTCCGCGACAAAATTTATGATATCGTGACAAAGACTCCCTTCTCTCTATTTAATCTCAAACATTCTTCATTCTCTTCCTATATTATATTGCATCACTCACATCATAACCCCATGGGTTAAGGTGTAACATTCTGGAATTGCAATATAGGGTGTTATGCTGCCCAAATTTTGATTCTCCATTTTCATCGCTTAACTAATTGAACCCTTGAGTCATTAATGATTAAAGATTGAGATTAGCAATAATTAAACATCAATAATCATCATGATTAAAGGACCTTTGTTCAATTGCCATTAAAATACTCCTCTATAAATAAAATGTTGATGACTTAAGCAGATAATCCGGACTGTAATTAATTATGGTAGGAGGGATTATTTAAGATCATCAATTGTGGACCCAATCCACAATGTTGCATGAAAAACCAATGTCTTTCATACAAGGAATCTTCTTTTATTTTTTGTTGATTTTGTCTTTGCGTGTTGTGTGTAACAATTAGTAAAGACTACATCAGACTAATGTTGGCGGGTATTCCCTCATGGATAACTAGCTCGTATTCTGGGTATTAATTACTAAGTGTTATTTTGCATGGTCTGGATGACTGTCAGTGGAAGCCTTGGCGGTTCGCCCATCCGGGGTTAAAATAGCTGCTCGGCTGACTCCCATCCAGATACAGTTTATTTTATTATCTTAATTTCCAACCCAAATTCCAATCTGCAATAAAACTCTGCTAATGTCTGTCAACATTAGCTGATAAGTACTACAGAGAGGAAGCATGTAGGTTTTTATCCGAATTCACAGACAGTAGGGGCCCAACTGGTAGCGACACTACCATTTTAGGGTTCCACCTGTCTAAATTCATTCCATCCGAGTTATCAGGAGATTGAATCGCAGATGTTTGCCATTCACCTAATAGCTCTGCCATAACTTTGGTCTCCCGACCACTTCATATCTGTGTTTCACCTTCTGTCTAGACCCGCATCTATATTTTGGGTCAATTAATTTTACACTTCCATATAGCCTTATGCATGCTATTATTGTTATGTATTATTGTGGTCTAAAGTATTTTGGGATCCTTCCCTTGGATAATAGAAGTCTGCATTCAAATAGATATCGCTTATTAAATTTCCAACAAAAACTCCTTTATAAAAACCGGATCTGAGTAAGGGATAAAATTCTTCAGTTATGACTAATTCATATTCTATCAAGGGTTGAATTTGGGAAATTAGAAGCAGAGTCAGCGATTAGGTCTCACCTAGACCGAAAGGATCTGTGTTTTAACTGAGAGTCTAGTACCTGTATAGGGAATGATTTTCAAATCCATCATTTTCCAAAATTGTTGTTTGTTGGGAATCTAAGATTAAATATTACACCGAGATGGGGTCCGCTTGGACTCAAATACAGTGTAATAAATAATTTTAGAGGAACATCATCCAGGCCTTGGTTATTTTCTACGATAGGGTTGAGTTATCTCTCAACTGCTATCCTCTTCTGCCAAAGCCTATTTTTGAGTCCTGAGTGAGTGCATCCGGAATAAACTAATTTATTAGTTCGTTTCATTAGTTTGTATCTCATAATCACCCGGAAGGAAGTGAACACACCAGTGGTTCACCAAGAGCCGGGAATTCTTGATCCATACCCCTTCATCCTGATGGGGAGCTGTCTTTTACTACCAGGGTCAGACCTTTAAAACCTCCGAGTGATAGGTTTTAACCGCTTTCTTTAATGCTTTCTTTTACCGCTTCTTTTAACCGCTTTCATTAGAGGTCACTCGGTTGTATTGAGGGTTGCGTAACTGCTACTAGGATTGATAGTTAAGGGATAGTTTAGGGCTTAATTAGAATCTTTGGGTGTGACATGGGAGAATGATTGTAGTACTTGGCAATTCAATAAATTATTTGTCGGGTGTTGCTTTTCCACCGCGGATGAAGTAACATACCCAGGCCAGGGCAGTTACAAATTTGTGGTATCTTAGAATCTGTGGTCTTAAGAACATGTAAACTCATATTATAAGTACCTGTCTGTTAAAGGGAAAGCAGTATTGAGAGCATGAGAATTAGCTATCTGATAGAATTATCCCAAACAAAGATCTGTGTATAAAAATGGAAGTTTAATACTGCATTATCTATATCTTGTCCAATTTCATTCTTTTCTTCCTGTCCCTTCTGTCTACATTGTGATTCAGCTTCACAGCTAGCATAATGTAAATTTTCACTGCTTTCATAGATAGTATTTATCGCTTTTTAGAATAACTTTACCCGCTTTCTAGAATAGACTTATTTTTTTTGTAGAGTAAGTTTAAACGCTTTTATAATTTAGTTTAAATTCATGTCAGTAGTTGTTAATCACTTTTCAAACCCATTGGAGCAATACGAATGGAAAATCTAGTAAAACGACGTGGGCCCTGCTTCTATCGCACATCCTCCAGTGAACGATCCGGTCTTACTATAAATTACTGCAATTTTTGACACCGTGCGCTTTCGGGCCACAGTTTCTTAAACACGAGTAATAAAAACGTGACAACCTATAAATATATCCCTACTCACAATTCCGCCATCATAAATTGGTTTCATTAAATAAAACCTAAACCAGGATTATGATTTTTCGGAAAATACTCATGTAGTGGAAATCTGTCAAAAGTTTCATGGCAGGGAATCTCATGGCAAGAATTGATGAGAAGTATCATGGCACATATGCCGGGGACCCTCAGTGTGACAGGCTGAAGGTCAATCTATCCCGGCTGTACCATGAGATTTGTCAACAGTTTCATGACAGAGAGGACCACAGCGCCATTTGAAATTAAAGCACCACACTTGAGTAATAAAAAGTATAACAATCTTGATATATCCCTAAACCCCTTCCCGTGAATCATAACTCTTTTCATTTAATAAATTCAAACTTGGGATATTTTTAGAAATACTCGTGTGGGAAATTGTCAAAAGTTTCATGGCGCCGTTGCCGGGGAGGATGCAGCGCCGTTTTATTAGAGAATTACATTCCTCATTGCTCCTAGTTAGCTTATACATATAAATATAAATATTCACCTCGAAACCGATTCTAACCTGGGGAATGTGCAGGTACTGTCATAACTAAGACCTCTGTTCTATGCAAAAGAGGAAGGAGACTCCAGCCGAGATCCCGTTCAATGCAGAGATTGAGAAAACAGCTCGTCGTCTGAGGGCGGAAGCTAGACAAAGAAAGGAACGGGAAAGACAAGCTCTCCTCTCTCCGAGCACAAGCAGTGACATCTCAGACATGGCGGATAACCATGGCAATCCCCCAAACATTCCACTTAACCCACCACTCCAAAACATCCAAGAGGATCCAGAAGACGTTGACGTTGAGAACTTGGAGGATCTCCTACCTCAGGTCATTCAGGGAGGTGAGAATCCCCCAAATCTCGAGCAGCAACCCTTCGAGATGCCTCCACCCAACCCAAACCACCAAAATCCCCAAAACAACCCACTTAACCAGAATAACCCTAATAACCAAAATTTTCAGAACCCTCAATTTCCAGACCCCCAGTTCAACCAAAACCAGAATCACCCCAACCCGAACGATTTCAATGATCCCAGAAATTACTATCCGAATCAGAACTTTTACCCACAGCAATACCAAGGAGGGCCAGGGAACAATCAACAGGCAGCCGCAGCTGACTATATGCAGCCCATTCTAGAACCATATTTGAACATTCCTGGACAAGCTCCATTCTTGGCCAGGAATTTCGAATTAAAGCCGACTCTCATCAATCTTGTTCA
This sequence comes from Hygrophila difformis, assembly GCA_030278955.1. Classification (NCBI taxonomy): domain Eukaryota; kingdom Viridiplantae; phylum Streptophyta; class Magnoliopsida; order Lamiales; family Acanthaceae; genus Hygrophila; species Hygrophila difformis. The sequence goes on from JAOANR010000011.1 coordinate 8,476,593, forward strand.
GAGCAACCAGTTCGCAGGAGCAAATCATGAAGATCCCCACGATCACCTGCAGACTTTCCTGGAACTGTGTGATACGATCAAGAACCAGAATGTATCTGCTAACACCATTCGATTGAGGTTGTTTCCTTTCTCTCTGACCAGCGGGGCGAGAACATGGTACAAATCACTGCCCGTGAATCAGAAATCTGCATGGGAGGACGTTATCAGAAATTTCCTGACAAAGTACTTCCCGGAATCCAAGGTGGATGAATGCCGCTCTAAGATTGCGGAATTCAAGATGAAACCAGACGAATCCCTGTATGATGCAAAGGAACGGTTCTTCAACCTGCTCAGGAAATGCCCCCAGCATGGTTTCCATGAGTGGGAGAAATTGAGAAAGTTTTATAGCGGTTTGACCCCAGCATGGAAGAACATGCTTGATGCTGCCGGCGGTCAACACCTGCTATACATCCCCATGGGGACCAAGCTTGGGCCAAGATTGAAGCAATGAGTGTAAACAGAACTGTACTTTCTGATGATGTTAATTCCCCTCCCCCTCGTGGTTTATGTGCTGTAGGTACAGTAGGGAAATCTGAACTGGACAAACTGAAAGACCAAGTGGCCGTCTTGGCCTTGAATCAGGAAGCTGGGAGCTCTACACAGGCTCAAAATGCTGAAGCTGTTTGCGGGACTTGCCAAGGCCCGCATTCCACTGAATCCTGTCAGCAAGTGGCGAATGAAAGCTGTAACTATGCAGGTGGATTCCAAAATCGGCACCCGAACCTCTCATATTCCAACAACAATGCTTTGAATTCCCACCTGTTGAACCAGCCACAGCAGTTCAACCAACCAAGGCCCCAGCACTTTAACCCAGGCTTTCAGCCTCAGATTCTAGCTAGGCCACCTCAAAACCAAAATTTCCAAAACTTCCAGCAGCCACAGAATCAGTTTGTCCCAAATCAGAATCAGAATCAGTTTGGCCAAAACCAAGGTCAGAACCAGAATTGGAACCAGAACTAGCAGAAACCCCCTTCCAGATTGGAGACCCTCATGACTGACTTTATCACCAGTCAAAAGGAAATCAACACTCAGTTGCAGTCCTCTATCCGGAACGTGGAGACGCAGGTTACACAAATGGCCAAGGAAATGCAGAAAAGAGACCAAGGAACTCTACCCAGTGCTGCTGAGAAAAATCCTCAGTGTAAGGCCATCACACTGAAATCTGGCAAAATTCTGGAAGGACCCAAGGGGAAGGAGAAACTAGTACAAGAGAATGAACTGGGAAGTGATATCGAGGAGAATGAAAAGGAAGCCGAGAAAGAAACAGCCAATCTGCAGACTGACGCTGCACCTGAAACGGCTGAAAAAGATAAGGGTACAGGTGGAGGTACAACTTCCTTCCCTTTACCACAAAAACAATTTGATAATAAAAAGTTCATGCCAAGGGTGCCATACCCGGCCAGACTTAAAAATAAGGAACATGATCATAAATTCAAGAAATTTCTGGAACGATTAAAGTCTGTAGAGATAACCATTCCTCTCACAGAAATGATTTCCGAAATGCCCATCTATGCTAAGTTCTTGAAAGAATTGATTTCAGGAAAAAGGCAGGTCGAGCAGGAGGAGGTGATTATTCTCAACAGCACATGCAGTGCCATAGTTCAGAGGAGATTGCCCGAAAAGAAAGAGGACCCCGGATGTTGCACACTTCCAGTACAATTCGGAAAGGCCAAAGTGAGTATGGGGCTTTGTGATTTAGGATCGAGCATCAATGTGATGCCACTAGCTATGGCAATCCGCCTTAAGCTTGGAGAGATTCAACCAATCAAGATGAGACTGCAGCTCGCAGACAGATCGATCACTCAGCCCGTAGGAATCCTCAAGGATGTTGTGGTCAAAACCGGCCAGGTTCTCTTCCCGGTTGACTTCATTATCCTCGACATTGAAGAAGATTCTGAAATGCCACTTATTCTTGGACGCCCATTCCTGGCCACTGGTGGTGCACTAATTGATGCTAAATCTGGAAAGGTCACATTGAGGGTCGATGGCGAGTAAATCACCTTTGATATGGAACAGCTGCAAAAGTTTCCGAATGAAGGAGCTTGTTCCATGTTTTCTGTAATAGATAGTGGAGAGGAAATTGATTGTGAGGAGAGAGATCTTGACTCTGAATTTGAACATGAAATGATGCTGGATGAGATTTCAAAGCAGGTACTGAAGCCTGCTGGCGTGGAGCACAAGGGATGCAAAGCCGTTCACTTTGCCGATCCCGAAACAGGGGATTTGGAGGAGTTTGACGGCACAGATTTCCATGACGACGCCGACCAAGAGGAGGCGGATCCTGTACTGATGCAGGGCCCGGAAGGTAAAATTGATCTTCTCCCGTCTAATTCTCGCAAATTACTCCCTTCCATTGAATGCCCACCAGAGCTTGAACTTAAAACATTACCCGATCATCTCAAGTATGCGTTTCTCGCAGAACATAAAAAATTACCTGTGATTGTTTCGGCTAAGCTCTCCCAAGAGCAAGAAAATGCTCTGGTGGTCGTTCTTAAAAATTATGTGCGTGCAATCGGTTGGACCATTTCTGATATCAAAGGAATAAGCCCTTCTGTTTGTATGCACAGGATTTTAATGGAGGAGAATTTCAAGGCCTCTCGCCAGCCCCAACGAAGATTGAACCCACCCATGCAAGAAGTGGTAAGAAAGGAAGTGATCAAGCTGTTAGACGCCGGTATTATATACCCGATTTCTGATAGCAAATGGGTCAGTCCTGTGCAGGTTGTTCCGAAGCGGGGTGAGATGTGCATTACGCAGAATGAACAAGGGGAGGAAATTGCCACGCGCCCAGTCACCGGATGGAGAGTCTGCATAGACTACCGGAAGTTGAACGAGGCAACTCGCAAGGACCATTTCCCTTTACCTTTTATCGATCAAATGTTGGAACGATTGGCGGGAAGGGCATTTTATTGTTTTTTAGATGGCTATTCTGGATACAATCAAATAGTGATCGCCAGTGAGGATCACGAAAAAACTACTTTTACATGCCCTTATGGCACTTTTGCCTATAGACGCATGCCTTTTGGTCTTTGCAATGCACCTGCTACTTTTCAAAGATGCATGATGTCTATATTCTCTGAATTTATCGAAAAATGCATTGAGGTCTTCATGGATGACTTCTCTGTATATGGAGATACGTTTGAGGAATGTTTGACTAATCTTGCTAAGATTTTAAAGAGGTGTGAAGACACTAACTTGGTTTTAAATTGGGAAAAGTGCCATTTCATGGTCATTGAGGGCATAGTGTTAGGTCATCGCATTTCTCGTGCAGGCATTGAAGTTGATCCAGCCAAAGTTTCCATCATTTCCAATCTCCCTCTTCCTAACTCGATCAAATCAGTTAGGAGCTTCTTAGGGCATGCCGGTTTTTACCGGAGATTCATTAAGGATTTCTCTAAAATTGCCAAGCCGCTCACTAATCTGCTTTGTAAAGAAAATCCTTTCTTAATAAATGAAGCGTGTGTCCAAGCCTTTGACACGCTCAAAAAGATGTTGGTTTCTGCACCGATAGTGCAACCACCCGATTGGTCAATACATTTCGAGGTAATGTGCGATGCTAGTGGTCTCGTCGTGGGCGCAGTTCTTGGACAACATAAGGATGGGAAACACTGCGTAATTCATTACGCAAGTCATGCCCTGAATGAAGCCCAAATTAACTACACCACAACGGAGAAAGAGATGTATGCTGTAATCTTCGTGTTTGATAAATTCAAACAGTATCTCATAGGTACGAAGACTATAGTATACACCGATCACTCTGCATTGAGATACTTGTTTAGCAAGCAAGATGCCAAACCTCGATTAATCATGTGGGTACTTCTGTTGCAAGAATTCGACATCATAATAAAAGATAGGCGAGGTCGAGATAATGGTGTTGCTGACCATTTATCTCGATTAGATAATGATAAAAAGGAAAAAGCCGTTAATGAAGAGTTTCCGGACGAACAGTTGTTCGCATTGCATCTGCATAATCAAGCTTGTCCATGGTTTTCCGACATCGCTAACTTCTTGGCATGCGGAATAACCCCACAGTTTTCGAACTATCATCAGAGGAATAAGTTCAAACGAGATGTATTAAGTTACTTCTGGGAAGAACCTTATCTCTTCAAACACTGCGCCGATTCAATAATCAGGCGATGTGTGACCGAGCATGAAGCCTATCAAATTGTCAGAAAATGCCATGAATCAGAATATGGAGGTCACCATGGTCCCGCTCGAACGGCCCACAAGGTCCTCGAATGTGGATTTTATTGGCCTCACATCTATGAGGATTGCAGGACATTTGTGAAAGGTTGTGACAAATGCCAAAGATTAGGAAACATCTCCAAGAGGGATGAGATGCCTCAAAAGGGAATTCTCACACTTGAGATTTTCGATGTATGGGGCATTGACTTCATGGGACCGTTCCCACCATCTGGTGGAAACTACTATATCTTGGTGGCTGTCGATTACGTGTCCAAATGGGTCGAGGCTGTCGCATTACCGACCAATGATGGTAGCCAAGTCATCAAGTTCCTCAAGAACAACATTTTCAGTCGATTTGGCGTACCTAGGGTGGTGATATCTGATGGAGGAACACACTTTATTAATAAAGCTTTTGAAACTTTAATGAGTAAAAATGGGATCCTCCATAAGATAGGCACGCCTTACCATCCTCAGACTAGTGGTCAAGTCGAAGTATCCAATCGCGAAATCAAACACATTCTCAAAGCCACTGTCGGGATAACCCGTAAGGATTGGGCACGTAAGCTCAATGATGATGCTCTATGGGCATATCGCACAGCATTTAAGACTCCCATCGGGATGTCCCCTTACAGACTTGTCTTCGGAAAAGCCTGTCATTTGCCCGTAGAGTTAGAGCATAAAGCTTACTGGGCCGTCAAAACGCTTAACTTCGATCCGAGAGTCGCTCAGAGCAAACGCAAGTTGGACCTCAATGAAATTGAGGAAATACGAGCATTAGCTTATGAAAGCTCTCGAATTTATAAGGAGCGGACCCAGAAGTTGCACGATCGCAGGATTAAGCCTAAGCATTTCTATGTTGGTCAAAATGTATTGTTGTTCAATTCTAGGTTGAAGCTGTTCCCTGGAAAGCTTAAATCCAGATGGGAAGGACCACATGAAGTGCTGGAAGTGTTTCAAAATGGAGCCGTCAGGATCCGAACTGACAAGGGCAACATAGTGGTGAATGGACAACGATTGAAGGAGTACCTCGGACAGTTCGATCCGGAGAAAGAAAGCCAAGCAGTGGCAGACCCGGCTTACACCCAATAAGAAACAATATTAAAAACACAAAAATTCCATTTTATATATATATATATAGTACTTACTTCATAACAAAAAAGTACCCAAAGATCAATTAAACATTTAGAGTACTAAGACTCTAAATGTGAGGATGTTGATACAAGGAGAAAATCTAATGCATTTCATTTATCTATCTTGCAGAAAGCTCGGAACCATCAAAAAGAAGGAGCAGATAAGAGTAACATGGAAAAACCAGGTTCTTGGTTGGATTAGTTCCATAAGTCTGAGAAAACGCTTTCGGAATTTGAAGAAATTCAATACCCGGAATAAAATTCACAGATAAATGGAACTGACCCAACCTAATTTTATGCAAGTGGATTATTTAATTTTTGGCCCAGCATTTTGAATTTATTTGGACTGAATTTATTCAGCCCAAATCAAATAAAATGGACTCAGGCCCAACATCACACTCGGGCCCAGTCCAAGAAAATTTGAAGATTCAAAATTCTTTGTCACGGAAGGTCCTTTGTCGCGATTTCATGCATCGCGACCAGGACCTGTTCCGCGACAAACCCTCTTCTGTCCTTAACTTTCTCTGTTGATTGTCGCGATGCACCTTATCGCGGAGCATGGCTCCGCGACCAAGCCCTGCTCCGCGACACAACCCCCGTTGACTTTGTCTTTATGCTGAACTTTGTCGCGATAGCCTTGTCGCGGAGCATTGCTCCGCGACCAAACCTCAACCCCGCGACCTCTCTAATGTCGCTATGCCCTTGTCACGGAACCTTGTTCCGCGACAAAGTTTAGGGTTCCGCGACAAAAGTTCTAGTATTTATACCCCCCACCCCCTCCAGTTTTTCTCCACTTTCTTGCCAGTCCAGTCGACATTTCAACTTCTTTCTTCTTCTTCCTTTCCCCCATTTTCCTCTCGTCCGAACGAACACCACGTGTTCTTCGCAATCAACTCATCCATTTTCAAGGGGATACTATGGACCGATTTTACGGACTCCTCCCAAACCTTGGACCCATGCCCCAACCCGAGCCAAGGAGGGCAGGGTAAAACCCATTCTTTCCCCATGTCCATGACTCTTTTGGACCTTCTTGTTCTTTATTTTTGATTTTGGTGTGTGAATCGTGTAATGCAGTCTGTTTGCATCTTTGTTTTCTGTTTTTGAAGGCTTTGAGTGCTTTCGGTTTTGAGCGCCACTTTTGAGAAACCTGTTTTGAAAACTGATTAATGGCGTTAAAACTGTTAATGGATTAAGATTTTGAAGATAAAACTGGAAAGAACAAACTGATGAACATTTGGGTATTGTTTTGAATATCTTGATGTTATTGGTTTGTTTGATCTTGATGTGACTTCTTGCAGTGTTGTTTTAGAGCAATAAAGATGGAAGATCTTTTTGGGCATATTTGTTCTCATGTTAGAAATCTCATGGGAATGAATGTTTGTTTGTTTATGGAAACATAGTACAAACACCCAATGAGAAGCTTCCACTTTTTAATAAAAGCAACCCTTTGGAAAAAGACAAAAAGAGTTATTTTATTTAATGTTTGACTTGAAGTCTTTTGTTCCCAATGGAACACTAGTGTGAGTAAAATAGCAGTATTTTCGTCACCTAACTGCTATCCTTTTCAAAAATCCAAAATGGGACCACTCACATCCCACTTTTATTAAATAAAATGAGTCAACCGTTTTAAAACTAAAAATAGTGTTTGCAAACTTTTGGAATGCTTTAACTGTCCAAACAGTCCAAGCTATCCAGAAATAGCAGATCCACTCCGCCACGTCTTCATTGCACATTCCAATATTCGAGCATCTCATACCACTTCCAACAAGTGTCTCGGACTTGTTTAATAAAATTGAAAAAAATCTTTGGGCCCAATGGCCCATTAAAAAGATTTTAGGCCCAATGGCAAATTTTATTTTATTTTGGGTTTTCTTAGCCCATTTAAAATCAAAAATTTGTTTACCTATGCTTTACATTAAAAGTTCAAGTTAGAGAGTTAATAGCCTCACATCTAGAGCAAAGCTCTAAATGTGAGGATGTTGATTTTTAAAACTTGAAATTTTTTTGAGAAAATTATAAAAATAGGATTCATAACTTCTCATCCTTTCAGGGGTAATCTTCCTATCCCAGATCCTGCACCCGAAGGAACCCAGCTGCTGGACTTGCCACTCGAACTCCTTGGTGAAATTCTCTCCCGAATAGGAGAGGATGAAATCAGGGAGGTGTTCACCGTACAACAGACATGCAAGAAGCTCAGGGATGCTGGAAACCTTGCCATCGTGTACAGGCGATGCGAGCTTGACTCCTCCACTGTGAAGAGATGGCAAGAAAGGATTCGTCGGCAGAAGGAGAGATTCCTGCGAACATGTATAGCGGCAGGAAACTTTAATCTCCAGATCATTCCAGCACTCATGGCATTTGCAGAAGGGAATGAGGAGCACGCATGTGAACTGCTGCGCCCAGGACTTGAGGACAACCATAAGGCGTCAATCTTCACCCGCGGACTGATGCTTATGAGCAAGACGGATGAAGGCCAGGTCGAGCAAGGGATCAGAATGATTGAGAGAATGGTGACGCACAGGTCAATTCTTCAGTATACGTCCACCAACGTCCTCGCATGGATGGCAGACAACCCAGACACTCCATACCTATGGGCTGGTCAAGGAGCCAGAGTCTACTGCCCAAGGAGGCACGAGCCCATGAGGGACCACAATGGCTGGTGTCTGCGGTGTGAGTTGACCAGCTACATCCACTGGGCCAGATATATGTTCTGAAGGAAGAAGGATGAATCCCAGTTTACTTTGCTTTATTTTTAATTTCCGTTTTAGTAGTAGTAATCTGCAAGGGATTCCTCCTTTTGTGTGTGCAGGTTTGTACTAACTGCACGAGAATCTCTTGTCTCGGATGTAATTATTTGCTTTCCCTAAAATGGAACTCAGCTCTTGAGACCACTGGACAAATCTTTATTGCTTTCCTTTTGAAAAAGATGTCTGTACAGTCCGAGATAAATAAGTGACTGTCAGACAAAAAATATGCTGTTGACATACCTAGTATGTCAGCAGTGCCTCTTTACTGCTTTAAATTAAATAACTAGCAAAATATGCATAAACCTGCTCTAAATTCACATGTTGAATTTAGGCTTGTGATTAAATCTTCAAACTTTTAAATTGGGATAATATAATTGAGAACATGCATGAAATGAATTCCTAAGGTTTTGAGCTATAAAAATTTAATGATGCGATCAGCTTATTGGGTAATAAATCTGCATGTTAGAGATTTTGATTGAATAAATTGTTAGAATTAAGCTTTGATTAAACTTGAGAGCACTGTATGACATGAATCAATCTAACCTTGTGAGATTTGAGCCATTAGTCATTTTTACTCATTTATTTTCTTTGATGTGTGAATCATTTTGATTAAAGGAAACTAGAACTTGCAATTGGGACCGATTCAAGACCATGCCATATTCCCGAAATCGAGCATATGATCGAGGCACCTAGAAAAACCCGAATTTTGGCCTTCGTTTGAAATCCAAACCCAAAAATATTCTCCCTTTAGGATTAACCACTTTGAGCCTTAAGCCTAATTTTTCTTTGAAGCCCTCTATATTATTCCTACCCTTACAAAAGACCAAGAAATTCAAACCCAAGTGTGCAAGGATAAATTCTATCAAAGGCATTAAACTTATGATCATCAATCCATGTTAATCGGTATGTTATAAACCGATTCAAAAAAAAAAAAAAAGAAGAGAAGAAGTTGAATTCCATTCAACATAAATAAATTGCAAATGACAACGCAAATTAGACATAGTCTAATGTCATGCAATAGAAAAGAAAAGCAAAAGAAAGAAAGACAAAATATAATGATGATCATAAATTTTTAAATAAAAATAATGCCAAGTTATGATAGAATTAAATTCTTGCCACTTCTTAGCCCAATAATTCCCTTTCCTACCTATGTTACAACCGTATACCCCGTTACAACCCTTAAATAAGACCTCGAGATCTCGATTTGAGGAAATGAGCCGGTGGCGAGTTGGTCTGATTGCAAGCTTATGGGATAATTTAATTAAATTTGATTTTGAGCGGTCATGATAAACCCAATTGAGAGTGAGTGAAATTTCCGATTCTCTTATATGTGAGGCTCTGTCTTATTGCACATGTTCATGTCATGCCTTAATTCTAATTTTTTTAATCTTTGCATCTTTCAAACATGATATTCATGAAGGGTTGATAATAATGTTTGATTTGTAGGCCCGATTTAGTGAGCAAGTATCATTTTATTCAACACTGCAATCAAGGGAATTCAATATCTGTAGTTTTTGATTGTCTTATCCCAATCCAAAAAGAATGTGATTTATGAAGCCACGAAAATGAATTGAATATGCAGAGCCCGTGTTCTTTCGAACATTGACTCTGACTGCTCGGGGACGATCAGTATTAAATGTGAGGATGTTGATAATGGCCAGAAATGACCATTATTTTCAATCCATTTCCGTGTCTTAAACGGGCATTTGATCGCATTCCGGTCTTACATTAAGTAAGAAAGCAGTTGAATTGGACTGATTTATGCATAATTGTAAAAATAATAAGCTGGTGTGAAAAAGGCATAAATATGTAATTTTATTACATATTTATATTAGAAAAATCCAAAAACATGAGAAAAAGAAAAGAAAAGAAAAAGGAATGAAAAAGATGGGCAAAGAATAAAGCAAGCCCACAAAATACAAAAAGATGGGAAAAAGAGAGAAAAGCCCACAAAAAGAACATTTTCGGCCCATCTGGCCCAAACTAGCAGGCCCAGGAACACCTTTGTCGCGGAAGCCGCTTTGTCGCGATGCGTGGTTCCGCGACAAAGGCATGCTCCGCGACCAAGCAAGCTCAGATGAAGAAGGAGACCAGCCAAGCCCCTTTGTCGCGATACCTTTGTCGCGATGCCCTGTTCCGCGACAAAGGCATGCTCCGCGACCAAGATGCACCATTAGAGACACAAGACCCAGTCGAGAAGCTTTGCCACATGCAGTGTGTTCCGCGACCAAACTTGATGCTCCGAGACAAAGCTGTGATGTGTGTGATGTCTTGAGACACAATGGGCTCAAATCAAGGCCCATGGGCTTAGGGTTACACTTCTATAAATATGAGGTGTTTCTCATGAGCTAAAGGTTGGAATTTTGTTGATTAGAAGTTCTTGAAGGCAAAGCAGTAGGAGTTCTCTCTTAGGTAGTGTAGCTTAGTTTTATTTTCTTGTATTATTTAATTCTTGCCCTTAGATTAGTTTAGTTTAGTGTTCATTTTAGTGTTTTACTGTTCACAGTAACTAGTAGCCACTTTTATATCATGTTTTGTTTTCTAAACTCTTGTTTTAGGGTTTGTAATACCCAAATCATGGGTATTAACAACACCCACTTAATAAAATGGGAAAACATTCATCATTTGTGTCCCAAATCATGAAATGGGTCTCACACCCCATGGATTTATGCTTTCTTTTTCTTTTGGGGTCATTTGACCCCCATCATGCTCCTATTTGTGTTCACTGTTTGCATTTTATGGATGATGTTGTATATTTAAGTGTGATCAAACCCTAGATTAGGATTCTTGCTCTATTTTAAAATTCTGCCCAGCTTTATTTATTTTTGCTCAAGCATGTTCTTCCATATTTTGAATGTTTCTTGTTTGTTTTTAGCTTAGAATAGCTTTTTGATCTGAAATAGGGTGAGATCACGCTGTTTGCATGCCACTGTTCATTTCTGCTTTTTCTGACTTTTGTCCTGAACCACCTTTGTCGCCAACCGCCTTTTGTCGCGGAACCACGTTCCGCGACAAAATGGTTGTTCCGCGACAAAGGTGTCTAAAGACACTTGTCTTCATATTTTAAAACCCTTTGTCGCGAAACACTCTGTCGCGGAACCACGTTCCGCGACACAACCCTGTTTGGCGACAAAGGAGCCAAACTCTTGCATTTTGTCTGCATGGCTTTCTGTCGCGGAACATTCTTGTCGCGGAACCACGTTTCGCGACAAAATCTCACTCTGAGACAGAAAAATTATGCCATGTCCTTATTTCTTTGAAAACCCTTGTCGCGGAACACCTTGTCGCGGAACCACGTTCCGCGACAAAATTTTCCATGCATAGCGACAAGGACCAAATGCTTTAAAAATTTTCTGAAAATCCTTTGTCGCGGAACACTCTTGTCGCGGAACCACGTTCCGCGACAAAATCCTGCTTAGAGACAAAGAAGCGTTATGCTGCCAAAAATTCTAAAAACTTGTCGGGATACCCATGTCGCGGACCTCGGTCCGCGACAAAATTTATGATATCGCGACAAAGACTCCCTTCTCTCTATTTAATCTCAAACATTCTTCATTCTCTTCCTATATTATATTGCATCACTCACATCATAACCCCATGGGTTAAAGTGTAACATTCTGGAATTGCAATATAGGGTGTTATGCTGCCCAAATTTTGATTCTCCATTTTCATCGCTTAACTAATTGAACCCTTGAGTCATTAATGATTAAAGATTGAGATTAGCAATAATTAAACATCAATAATCATCATGATTAAAGGACCTTTGTTCAATTTCCATTAAAATACTCCTCTATAAATAAAATCTTGATGACTTAAGCAGATAATGCGGACTGTAATTAATTATGGTAGGAGGGATTATTTAAGATCATCAATTGTGGACCCAATCCACAACCTTGCATGAGAAACCAATGTCTCTCATACAAGGAATCTTCTTTTATTTTTTGTTGATTTTGTCTTTGCGTGTTGTGTGTAACAATTAGTAAAGACTACATCAGACTAATGTTGGCGGGTATTCCCTCATGGATAACTAGCTCGTATTCTGGGTATTAATTACTAAGTGTTATTTTGCATGGTCTGGATGACTGTCAGTGGAAGCCTTGGCGGTTCGCCCATCCGGGGTTAAAATAGCTGCTCGGCTGACTCCCATCCAGATACAGTTTATTTTATTATCTTAATTTCCAACCCAAATTCCAATCTGCAATAAAACTCTGCTAATGTCTGTCAACATTAGCTGATAAGTACTGCAGAGAGGAAGCATGTAGGTTTTTATCCGAATTCACAGACAGTAGGGGCCCAACTGGTAGCGACACTACCATTTTAGGGTTCCACCTGTCTAAATTCATTCCATCCGAGTTATCAGGATATTGAATCGCAGATGTTTGCAATTCACCTAATAGCTCTGCCATAACTTTGGTCTCCCGACCACTTCATATCTGTGTTTCACCTTCTGTCTAGACCCGCATCTATATTTTGGGTCAATTAATTTTACACTTCCATATAGCCTTATACATGCTATTATTGTTATGTATTATTGTGGTCTAAAGTATTTTGGGATCCTTCCCTTGGACAATAGAAGTCTGCATTCAAATAGATATCGCTTATTAAATTTCCAACAAAAACTCCTTTATAAAAACCGGATCTGAGTAAGGGATAAAATTCTTCAGTTATGACTAATTCATATTCTATCAAGGGTTGAATTTGGGAAATTAGAAGCAGAGTCAGCGATTAGGTCTCACCTAGACCGAAAGGATCTGTGTTTTAACTGAGAGTCTAGTACCTGTATAGGGAATGATTTTCAAATCCATCATTTTCCAAAATTGTTGTTTGTTGGGAATCTAAGATTAAATATTACACCGAGATGGGGTCCGCTTGGACTCAAATACAGTGTAATAAATAATTTTAGAGGAACATCATCCAGGCCTTGGTTATTTTCTACGATAGGGTTGAGTTTTCTCTCAACTGCTATCATCTTCTGCCAAAGCCTATTTTTGAGTCCTGAGTGAGTGCATCCGGAATAAACTAATTTATTAGTTCGTTTCATTAGTTTGTATCTCATAATCACCCGGAACGAAGTGAACACACCAGTGGTTCACCAAGAGCCGGGAATTCTTGATCCATACCCCTTCATCCTGATGGGGAGCTGTCTTTTACTACTAGGGTCAGACCTTTAAAACCTCCGAGTGATAGGGTTTAACCGCTTTCTTTAATGCTTTCTTTTACTGCTTTCTTTTAACCGCTTTCATTAGAGGTCACTCGGTTGTATTGAGGGTTGCGTAACTGCTACTAGGATTGATAGTTAAGGGATAGTTTAGGGCTTAATTAGAATCTTTGGGTGTGACATGGGAGAATGATAGTAGTACTTGGCATTTCAATAAATGATTTGTCGGGTGTTGCTTTTCCACCGCGGATGAAGTAACATACCCAGGCCAGGGCAGTTACAAATTTGTGGTATCTTAGAATCTGTGGTCTTAATAACATGTAAACTCATATTGTAAGTACCTGTCTGTTAAAGGGAAAGCAGTATTGAGAGCATGAGAATTAGCTATCTGATAGAATTATCCCAAACAAAGATCTGTGTATAAAAATGGAAGTTTAATACTGCATTATCTATATCTTGTCCAATTTCATTCTTTTCTTCCTGTCCCTTCTGTCTACTTTGTGATTCAGCTTCACAGCTAGCATAATGTAAATTTTCACTACTTTCATAGATAGTATTTATCGCTTTTTAGAATAACTTTACCCGCTTTCTAGAATAGACTTATTTGTTTTGTAGAGTAAGTTTAAACGCTTTTATAATTTAGTTTAAATTCATGTCAGTAGTTGTTAATCACTTTTCAAACCCATTGGAGCAATACGAATGGAAAATCTAGTAAAACGACGTGGGCCCTGCTTCTATCGCACATCCTCCAGTGAACGATCTGGTCTTACTATAAATTACTGCAAATTTTGACACCGTGCGCTTTCGGGCCACAGTTTCTTAAACACGAGTAATAAAAACGTGACAACCTATAAATATATCCCTACTCACAATTCCGCCATCATAAATTGGTTTCATTAAATAAAACCTAAACCAGGATTATGATTTTTCGAAAAATACTCATGTAGTGGAAATCTGTCAAAAGTTTCATGGCAGGGAATCTCATGGCAAGAATTGATGAGAAGTATCATGGCACATATGCCGGGGACCCTCAGTGTGACAGGCTGAAGGTCAATCTATCCCGGCTGTACCATGAGATTTGTCAACAGTTTCATGACAGAGAGGACCACAGCGCCATTTGAAATTAAAGCACCACACTTGAGTAATAAAAAGTATAACAATCTTGATATATCCCTAAACCCCTTCCCGTGAATCATAACTCTTTTCATTTAATAAATTCAAACTTGGGATATTTTCAGAAATACTCGTTTGGGAAATTGTCAAAAGTTTCACGGTTCAAGCCATTCAGATTGTTACATGTCAGTATTGTGCAGGACTTCATCAGTCCTACACATGTCCGACTCCAACTGCTTCTGAAAATCAAGGATATGAAGGGGTGCAGGATGTTTAGTATGTGCAGAATTAGAGGAGACGAATTAAGCCGCAGACAAACAACCCACCTTATCAGCAAGGACCTCCAGGCTTCTTTCAGCAGACTAGGCCTTACTATCCAGTGCAACGACCTTTACCAGTACCTAAGCCAGTCCCAGCCTCTGCTCCATCTTCTGATCCAATTATGAGACTTTTTTAACGGATCTAAGAAGCTTGATATATTTGGCTAGACAGTTAGCACAAAGAGCCCAAGGATCTTTGTCTAGCAACACTGAATTAAATCTAAGGGAGAGATGTCATGCCATTACTCCTAGATCTGAACTTTCTACTAAGGACCCAGTGCCTAGACATTTGCAGAATGATGAGAAGGAGCCTGAGAAGACACAATTAGACCATTCAGACAAGGAGCCTGAGAAGAAGAAAGCGCTTGTGGAAGCTCAACGTCCCAAGTTGGGTTTTCCACGTCGTGCACAGTTGTCTGCTGAGTATGAAAGTTTCAGAAAGTTTTGCAAAATTTTTAGCAAACTGGAAATCAATATTCCATTTGTTGATGCTTTAATGAATATGCTTAATCAAAATTTCTTAAAGACATTGTGTCTCGAACGAGAAGACTTGATCAAGGTT
Organism: Hygrophila difformis; assembly: GCA_030278955.1. Taxonomy (NCBI): domain Eukaryota; kingdom Viridiplantae; phylum Streptophyta; class Magnoliopsida; order Lamiales; family Acanthaceae; genus Hygrophila; species Hygrophila difformis. Next base: position 8,491,847 of record JAOANR010000011.1, read on the forward strand.
TGCTTTCTATTTCAGGGGAGTGCAATGCTTTAATGGAGAAACCATTACCAAGGTAGTTGAAGGATCCAGGGAGGTTCACCATACCTTGCACCATTGGAGGAGAAGTGTGCAAGGATGCCCTGTGTGATTCGGGAGCTAGCATCAACTTGATGCCCATGGCTTGGGAGAAGTCAAGCCGACTAGGATGATTTTACAACTGGCGGACCGTTCTTAGAAAGCACCATAAGGTATTTTAGATGATGTGTTGGTAAAGATAGACAAATTTATTTTGCCGGTTGATTTTGTAGTACTTGACATAGATGAGGATAGAGAAGTACCACTTATTTTGGGTAGTACATTCTTAGCTACATGTCATGCTTTAATTGATTATAAAGATGGAGTGGTAATTCTTAGGATTGGAGAAGATAAAGTAACATTTAATTGTGAACAATATGCTAAAACAATCTTCTCATGCATCTGAAGTGAATTTAATTGAATGTGTTTATGATGTCTATGATAGTGAATTTGATGATTAATTTTTGGAAAAGTGTGAGAATTGGTTGTAGGAGCTGGAACACGCCAGAACTGATGCACACACACAGGAGGCCGCACGTTGGGCGCGCGGGGCGGACCCCCAGTGTGCGGGTAACCCGCGCTACGTGCAGGGGCATTGTTCAACTTCAGATTGTGCAGAATTGGATAGGGAGTCTTCCTCTCTTTTAGCTCTTTGTTTACCAATTCTTACGACTTCATTGCCATCAATTCCATCCCCACCAAAGATTAAATTGAAGGAACTATCATCTCACCTTAAATACTTATCTTGTGGATTGAATGACACACTTCTTGCTATCGATTCTGCAGAATCACTTAAAAGAGCTGCAAAGGATGTCCGGCTGTCGACGTTAAATGCAGCGCTTCCGGGAGGCAACCCGAGTGTTTTTCAATTTTAGTTATTAGTTGATTTTGCTAGTTTTTTTTCTAAAAAATAATTATTGTGACTCAATTGGTTGCAATGATCACATCAGTATAGACAAATGACTTGAAAAAATAAGGAGTTGAAGGATTGGAAGGGATTCATGGTCCACAATTCCCACTACCTAACTAGTGATACCCGGTTCTAGTATCTTTTTCTTTTTTATTATTATTATTATTATTATTATTATTATTATTATTATTATTATTATTATTATTATTATTATTATTATTATTATTATTATTATTATATTTCTTTGAATATTTTATTTCTTCTTTTTAGGCCTGTGTTATATAATTTGATATTTTAGATCTTTATGTTTTGACATGTCATATCATCCATGCCCACTATTTTGTGTCTTATGGTGTTATGTCAGTTAGATAGTACCATTGGAATGGTCTATGCCTTAGCTTCTTGTTTAGACATTGAGGACAATGTCAATACTTAGTGTGAGGATGGGGAACGCCTTAATTTCATGATACATTGCTCACTGCACGTCACCACTATTAGTTGTATTTTTTTCTAGGGGTTGAACATGACTAAGAACTTGTTAGAGTAGATTGATTAATTGAGTTTGAATGAGTCCCCTCATATTGCATAACTATAAGGTTCAACCAAAAGGCCCTGGGATGAGATTATTGGCCTTAATTTTTCTTGATTGTGTGAACCAGAATGCTTTTAGATATATTTATTTTTTATTATAATGTATGTGATTACTTTCTGGAATCTTGATGAGGAATATGATATAGGCACCTAGAAGCCCATGGCCTAAACACTTCCTATATTTCACATATTTATCTTTAGGGAAGCCCCTTTGAGCCTATTAGCATATTTTCTTTGATAACCCACTATATTCTTTCCACTAGCCAAGCATTTTTATAAGCCTTCAGCATTTAAACCCGTGGAACAAGTGAATTCTTTCATAACTGGGATATTTGGCATACGTTTTTGGGGGAAGCCTTGGAAAAAATTATTTAAAGGAGAGGGAAGAAGAGAAGAAAATTTTCTTAAAAAGTAGTATAGTGCCTTCATTGTGCTAAAAAGAAAAAAGAAAAAGAAAAGAAAAGAAAAGAAAAAGTGGATTTATGTAGCTTGCACAGTTGTTCCGCTCACAAAGAGTTTACACTCTGAAGCCAAGAACCAAAAGAGTTGAAGTTCCATCCAAAGATTTTCGGATAGTGGAATTCCTCTAAATAAAACTGTAAAGCTATGTAAAGCCACAGAAAAAAAAAAAAAGAAAGAAAGAAAGAAAAAAGAGAAAAAAAGATAAATAATAGAAATTTCTTTTGGGCACATACTACTACATTCTATTGTTTGGGTTGAGAGCTTGATACTATGATGTGGGGTTTCATATTTCACATATTTGGGTGTGTGGAATTATTTTGAAGAAGTATTGGAAATTGAAGAACTTGTTCTACTATTATTAACCTACTTTATCCATATTTTCCTACCTCATGACCTTAGCCCAATTACAACCTTTTTAAAGACCTATTGATTTCTCATGATAAATTCTAAGTATGGTGATTATGTGATTGTCTTACAAATTTATAGTGATATTTGAATTGACTTTCTATCGAGTGATTCTTACCCATTTACTATAAGAGCACTTCATACACTTATATATAAATTTCCTTGTGCGTTCTTGGTGAGGGTTGGGTTAAGTGGAAGTGTTAGTGTTGAGGGGATAAATGAGAACTTGGATTTGAAATTTGCTTTAGCTTGTGATAGGTTGTAGTTCGGCTTTTAGATATTTTAGTGGCTATTACGTATGTTGGATCTTACTAGGTCTTAGTTCTACCTTGTTCGGGGACGAACAAGACTTAGTGTGAGGATGTTGATGTCTTGCTCAAAGTGCGACATTTACTTGTGTTTAAATCATAAGTTAAAGGTTTAATTGGTGGAAATTGTGTAATTATTTGCTAAAAAATAATTGTTTTGAATAAAAATGTTAAATGAAGATCTCATTTCATGATTTTATGCATTTTAATGTATTTTGTGTTGAGATTTTTTTAGGTCTTTTTAGCAAGCCAAAAGCCAAAGGGACCAAGAAGAAATCAGTTGGAGCTCTAAAACTCGTAAAATGGAAGAAAAATGGTGAAAACAGTCCAGAACCGCGCAAAACGCGCACGGCGGAGGTCGAACGCGCGGAGAGCGCGCTACTTGACGATACAGCGCGCTCGTGGCGCTATCTGGAGGAAAAGCGCGCGGGTTGCGCGCCCCCTAGACCTGCGTTTCATGGTTTCGCGTTTTGGGCTATGAATAGCTCGTTTCTAAACCGATTTGGGAGTTCCACCTGTCAAAACGTCCAAAATTTCGTCACCGTTCTAAATATCTTATTTTCCATATCTTTTTCATTCATCATCTGGATAAAAAGCGCGCCCTAGGGCCGGATGCCCACATCTTGTTGAATCTTGGGATATCGCGCAAATCTTCTGGCTGATTTATATCTTCTGCAAACCGGTCCATAAATAACACAATTTCAAGCCAATTGAAGAGTTCCAATCATTCTATACTTTCATATCTTTTCCATCCATCATCCGAGCAAAGAGTGGAGGAAGACGAAGGCAATCCGTTGGAGATCTACACTGGAATTCTTTCACCAATTGCGTCACAAGACTATGTTTTCTTTCCTTACTCTTTTAAGTTTTTGTAACATTATGCTAGGCTAAACCCAACATTTGGGGAAACCTAGATTTTGACATTATTGATTTTTGCAATTGATTATATGAATTTTGTTAATTATATGTTGATTTGTTCAATTCTTGTGTGTTTGGAGAGACCGACACGATATCTGAACTAGGGTTTTATATTGTTCAAGTAGTTGAAAATATTTGAACAAAAATAATTGAACAAATTAATTCCAATAACTAGTAACTTGAAAAAGAGCAAAAAATTATTAGAACCAAACTTAGGATAATCACAAACACGAGGAGTTGCATGTCTATAAAATCGAGAGGTATCTGAATTGTGATAATTCTAAGTAGGCATATTAATTAATTAATTAAAAATTGGATTTTTGTATGTAATTGCAAGTTTGTCAACAATTGAAAGATTTAGGGATCCTCATTCATTATCTAGCGTATTAATTCACTCTCTCTTTGCTTCGTTATTGGAACTTTTATTGCTTTTATTTTAATCAATTGTAATTTTAGGATTTTAGACAAACCAACTATTCTCGCATTTTAATTTTTATTCGCTGTTTAAATTTGATAAATTATTGGCAAATCCCTATTTCCTGTGAATTCGACCCGGTTCCACCGATTATTACTTGGACCGTACACTACGGGTTGTGTTTGAGAATATTCCACACACCAAAAGCCCAAGTCCACTTTCCTTGGTGGTGGTTGATATTATCGTCTTTACTTCGACGTGATAAATGTTCTTGTATGAATTCTTGAAATTTAAAGGTTCTTAATGTTGACTTTATGTGACAAATTTTGATGGCACATTGTGTGGTTAGGCAAAGAATTCTCATTACCTTAATTAATTATTCTTCACACAAGGGAAAAAGAATAAGTCGTATCCTTGACCCAAATTTGGACCTTTTTAGCATGCATGTTTAATTTGTGTACCTTGTAATTCCAAGTAACCTCCTTCATAATCATTCAAATACGTACTACACTATTTGTGTTGAAATACAATCATAATCATTGCAATTGTATTTTGTTTTTTGTTAGTTGAAATACAACTATATTTATTATCCTTTTCACATTACGTCGAAATATGATTTAAATAAAGTACTTTTCTTTAAGAAATTAATCGTGCTAGCACTGAATTGAAAAATTCTGATAGTCATTTGTTTAATTTGGAAACCAGTTTATTTAATTTTGGATACAGATTCACAAATGGTGGCATCCCTTTCTGTGGAAGCCATTCGCCTCAAAAGCAACATTAAAAGAATTTTTTGTTCTAGTGACCGATTTTTTTGGGTAAAATTTAGTTAGTAAAGAAGTTAGCGATCAAATTTGATATCGAAATTCGTTAGCTATCACAGTTTTAGCTACAAAATTCATAATATTTCTAGTAGTGCGAGGTGTTGCCTGTTAAGATTTGAACTCCGGCCAACTCCTATTGAGAGTATATATCTTTGTCTTCTGATGTGAGACTTGAGTTGTATCCCCAACAAAGCCATTGCGTCAAACCACGGTCCTCTCTCTAGTTTGATGTTCCTTTAATTTAAATCAATTTTAACTAAATAATTGGTTATTCACCAACATGAAATCTCTCCGTAATACTACATTGTTGAAAAATTTTGAAATAAAAAAATATATTTATTACTGTAGTTGAAGAAATTAAAATGAAGGACGAGTATTGAATGAAGAGAAGAAAATGACGTAGTTTGGAGGAAATTTTGTTCCGTAATTATATTTAATTACGGAACAGTCCTATTTTGTCTAGACTTTTATTGATACAGGAAAGTTTGTGTTTGAGCACAATCAGCACAATCCTAGAATGCGTATTCACACTTCCAGAACTCGACTACCCGCCGGCGTTCGCCCCTGTCACTTGCCCTAGAATGCGTATTCACACTCGTCGTATATTTTGCCGCAAGGTTTTATGTTTGGAACCCCTACGGCCCTAGCTAAGTCATTAAATCAAAATAAAAATAAACGAAGATTTAGGAAAACGAACGAAATCAAAATAAATCTGAGGTGGAGAGATGAGAGAGCATGGCGGAATTCAAGTGGATTCTGGTGGAAGAAAGATGAGATCCAAGAACCCGACCCAGCGGCGGCAAGTGGCTCACGGACGGCGGTGCTATCGTCGGCCGCGGGAGAGAGGAACCCTCAAACGATCGATGGAAGAAACGAATTGTGATCAGGCTCAAAATTGTGATCAGAATTTGGAAGAGCATCGGACGGGTTTCATTTGAAGACGATGGAGAAAGACGATGAAAGAACCCTAGTGAGGCGATGGAGAAAGACGATGGAAGAAGAAAACAATCAAGACTGGAGGCAACTGAAATCAACCCGATTGAGATGAGAAATGGAATTAGAATGAATGGCTAGATTTTCAATTCAGCAAATGGAGGGGCAAAAATCAATGGGGAAATCAACGGCCACAATTGAAATTGAATTGGATCCGACGGTCCAGATTTCAATTGGAGATGGAAAGATTTGGTGGCTGCTTTTTATATATAGTAAGATAAGATAAGATAAGATATATTATAGTAGTATATATTTTGAAGTTAATACTTTTCACTCCTTTGAGGAATGCAATATCGTTGCCTAAATTTTGTTGCCTTGTTTGACACCTCATGCGCCATGGGACGAAATTTCAAAATCATTCTCTATATTCACAAGACTTTTTTTTTGATGAGTCGTTTTTTTTAGATAAATAATGGAAACTTTTATTCCTACTGCTCGAAAATGAAAAAGAGCAGCAACCTGGTTACAAACCAAAATACCAGTCCTCAACACAAGCAGTATCCAACCTCGACATTCAATCAACCATACTAGCACAGAAACCAACCTCTATCAACCTCAACAAAGCTAAACCACAATCAACCACATATCATTTTGATAAACACAGGAGCATGTTCAAAAAAAATACAACCATTCACCGAAGTGAAGCAGCACCAGGAAACAGAAACAGAAACAGACCTCAGCACAGATTCCAGACCTCTAGCTTTAATACCATCATTCCAGTTTGCTGCCACCAGCTCCTCCAGCTCTCGCTCACTGATCTGCAATCCCATTTCGTTCCCTAAAGACATGGGAGATTCTCACCTCGCCACCAAACTTCAAAACTGCAAAGATCCGAGGTAACAAAATCCGAAAAACACCAGGGCAAATTTTCAGGGCTGTGCAACCATGTCACAACATTGGATGAATCACATTCGAATATCAGCCTGGGTAGAGGAAAGCCGTGATCACGGATGAGAGCCGCGCAAACCCGAATAATAGCAGTCATCTCCATCCTTGCTGAGTTAGTTACACCAATATGATTAGACAAAAAAAAATAACCGCGCCTTCAGCATCCCAAATGACTCCTCCTATCCCTGCTGGGCTCGGATTACCCAATGATGATCCGTTCGTATTAATCTTCCACCACCCACGATCGGGGCGAACCCATACAAGCCCGTTGCGAAAAGACTTATTGGCTGTGATCCGATTGTCCAACAGTCCCCAGGGGAAAGATTCCTCAATACTAGATAGACTAACATCACCCCCCTTCCTTGTAATTTGCCACCACTGTCCCGACCTCCAGCAAATTTCCTCTAAGATAGCATTGAGATCAACTTGTATTCATTTGAAAACCACGTTATTCCTCCATTTCCATACAGTCCATATAATAACCAAACTCATCAAGTACCAAGCCTCACTCCTGCCTTGTGTGAGATGATAACCAAGCCACCATTCTAACAGTACCTCGCCCCTCCCAGGATTAGCCCATTGAATACCGAACCAACCCACTCCTTTATACCACAAGAAATTCGCCACCTCACATCTACAAAATAAATGGTCAATAGATTCAATTTCCTTACCACATAATGGACATCCTGCATTGGAAACGGGTAGTCCACATCTTTGGACTAACGTCTCACGAACAGGAAGGGCTCCCTGGATCATCTTCCAGGCCAACAGTCGCGCCTTCATCGGACCCGGAATCCTCCAAAGCCGCTTCCAAAACCACCTTCTTTCCACTACCGCCCTGCCTTCAAATCTTTTCCAACAAGAAGACGTAGAGAACTTGCCATTTCCTTCCTTGGTCCAACAAACTTGATCCTCCAAGAATCTACAAAAATGTGTTTGGTTGATGGTGTTTAAAAAAACCTCCCAAACCTCTTTTTCCCAATCGAAGAGCGATCTTCACAATTTAATATCCCAATTCCAGGTGAGCCCATCCCAATCACCAAACTCGGACACCATACCATCTTTGTTAATTGCAAGTACAAAGATTCTCGGAAAAAGATCCTTCAACGAGTTGCCCTCCTCAACCCAAATATCATTCCAAAAATTCGTACGAAAGCCATTACCAACCATAATTTTAAAGGTATTTGACCGCCTGTCTGAAAATGAATCTCCCCAGGCATTACAGATTCTGCTCCAGATAGACCTTCCACTTCTTTCTTCCGGAACCAGGGGGGATTTTGAGTCATAATATTTTGCGTCAATAACACCTTTCCACATAGCCTCCTCTACCCCAAACTGCCACCTCCATTTGAGCAATAACGCCGAGTTGAAGCGCTGAATGTCCCATACACCTAATCCGCCATGATCCTTGTGAGAACACATGGTCTCCCATCCTACTGTGTGTAATCTTCTTACTCCATCCCATTCATTCCAAAAAAAACGTCTTTTCAATATTTCCAAGCGGGCAGCCACTGTTTTGGGGATTTTAAACAGAGAAAGATAGTAAAATGGAAGGCTACTTAGAACCGACGTCAACAGACATAGTCGGCCAGCTTACGATAGTAAACGCCCTTTCCAACCAGCTATTCTTTTCTCCACCCTATCCAAGACCGGTTGCCAAATAGAAGTGTCGTTGATCCTACCACCGATAGGAATCCCTAGGTATTTCAACGGCCACTTCCCCACCTCGCAACCAAAAAGTGCCGCTGCATCTCTTTCCAACTTAGGGTTGCAATTAATACCCACAATACTACATTTCCTAACATTAATTTTTAGGCCAGTAGCAAGATACAAACACCTCAACAGCCTCTTTATAAGAATAACTTGGGACAATTCACCTTCACAAAATAATATGGCATCATCCGCATATTGGAGATGGGTGATAACCGGACCTCCCTCACTTGATTTCAACCCTTTGAGCAGGCCCGCATCCGACGCCTTACTTAACAACTTATCCAACACTTCAGCCAACAAAACGAATAAGTATGGAGAAAGCGGGCCGCCTTGGTGAAGACCCTTTTGCATCTTCAAAAACCTAGTTGGGGAACCATTTATTGGCACCGCGGTAGCGGCTGAGGAGATGCACTCTTTAATCCAAAGGCACCACTTCGCATCAAAGTTCATCAGTTCCAGCAGCTTCAATAACACTTCCCACGAAACGTTGTCGTACGCCTTAGCAAAATCCAATTTCACCACGAAACCTTGTCGCCCCGCCTATTGATTGGAATGAATAGTTTCAGCCGCTATCAATACACCATCCAGGATTTGCCTACCTGTCACAAAAGCCATCTGAGACGGTCCCACCAGCCCACCGAGAACGGCCTGTAAACGACCTGCTAACACCTTTGCCACTATCTAATAAATGCTACCCACCAACGAGATAGGCCGAAAATCCGACAACTCCACTGGATTGTCAACCTTAGGGATCAATGTGATAAACGAGTTTCCCACCTCCTTAGGTAATCTTTTTCCTTTTCCCAGTTCCCTGAAAACCTCAATTAGATCACCCTTCACCAAATCCCAATATCTTTTGAAAAACTCAATATTAAATTCGTCCGAACCCGGTACCCTATTACCATCGCAGCTCCAAAACCGCCCCTTTAATTTCCTCCTCTGTGAACTCTCTAACCATCCAACTTTTCTCTTCGTCTTTTACCTTGGCCAAAACAGCCCCTACAAAACTGAACACTATTGCCACATTTTTTGCAAACATAGATTGAAAATGGTTCACCAATTGCGCCTTGACAGCCTGCGGTTCCTCATACACAACACCATCCACCTTTATGGAACCAATGTGACTCCTTCTGTTCAAAGCTGCTGAAACATGGAAGAAACGAGTATTTAAATCCCCTTCTTTCAACCACCTAACTCTAGATTTTTTATGGCAACGTCTTTCCTCCGCTAACAACAAATCCCGTAATTCTCTATTTTTCCCCACCCATCTCTCCCTAGCCTCCCCAACAGGATTACCACTATGTATCCCCTCTTCAGCTTCCTCAAGTTCAGCAAAACACTTTAGAATCCACCTCTCAAGATCAACCCCCCCTACCCCTCCCAACTTTTAATTTTGTTCTTAACCGCCCTCAACCGCCCAAACAACCGAAGCCCCCGAGACTGCCCACCCTCGACCCACCCTGCCTGGATCACCTCCCCAAAGCCTTTAGCATCAATCCAATAGTTATAGAACCGGAATGGTTTAGGACCCCACAACTTAGCACCCACTTCCAAATATACCGGGAAATGGTCAGATAGGACTGTCTCTCCCCTCTTCTGAGCAACCTCGTCCGACAGACATAACCAGCCCGGCTATAGAAGGAATCTATCTAAGCGGCTACACGCTCTCCCTCCCCGTCCGATCCAAGTAAATTGACCCCCTTCCCTAGGCAAGTCTACGGCCCCCAGCCTATCAATAAAACCCCGGAAATCACTCATCGAGCCTGAGAAATGGGTGGTGGGAGCCAATGCCACACAAATTACAAAGGGGAATAAAAGGGAGGGGATAGGGGCCGGTAGGGAATCGAACCTCCAACATTCCGTTGGAAGTCGAGGGATTTAACCACTTGGACTAAGTCCTAATCCCCTGTATTCACAAGACTTGGAACTTAGAACCGAAACTTACTTAAACAGCTAAAGTCTCAGGCTCTAACCACCCAAACCAACGTATTGCAATTAGTATTAAATATCCTAGTTGATCCCTTGTTATTAATGTTATTATTATCATTATCATTTCAATTCATTGTATTAAATTTATTTTGACGACTATATTATGTGTTAAGAATAGTTTTTGTGCAAATTATTGTCTGGCTGTCTTTCAGATTACCGGTCGACAATGAGCTGAAGTTGAAAATGTCAGCTATGATTTCAAACGCCTTCTATCGAGATTTGCCTGTGGAGACATTTGCCGACTTACTGGTTGAGTTCCAGTACTTGTGTTCAACTTGTGTTGGCGTTTGATTGTTCTTATGCCTTGGCTATCTGTTATGATTTGTTCAGTTTGTTGATTATTGGGGTAAACCTGAATTGGTAACCCCTAGACGTAGATAGTAAGATCAAACTGGGTGACAAAATGTTGTGTCTTTGTTCTTTCTTTTAGTTGCTTTTTCATAATTGACACAACACGCAAACATCGATTTAACGTACGAACATATATAAACTGGAGCTACGTTATGTATGAAACTATTCAAACTACGTACTGAATTCACTTTCTACCAAATACTACTTGATGGACTCTTTTTGCCAACCCTAATTAAGACAACTAAGTACGTTAAAACATGTCAAAGTAGTGCTGACAAATTGCTGCGAATTCATATTTATCGTCAAACAAATAAAACAAAACAATCCACAAATAAACAATAAATAAATGCAACAAAAAGAAAAATGTATTAAAATATATAGATTTGGTGGTAAGTTATATTCCGGTCGTGTTGATTTATTATAAGTTGTTGGAGATCATCTTTCCATCCTTTTTTTTTAAAAAAAAAATATATAAATCATTATGTTAATTTTCAAGATATATTTTTCTTTCTATTCTTACAAACTTGACCTTAAATCAGCAGAAGTTTGACTTGAATAACTAGTTCAACTAATACTTCGAGTTTAAGATTTACAATTATAGAAAATTCTATTAGAAGACAGAGTATTAAGAAATTAAACTGTTAAATCTTTATATAGAAATAGTAATAATATAAATACATAAATAAACGATACCCAATATGAACTAATTGTAATTTGTAGCATGGACATTATTTACATCTTTAAACAATAATGTACTGTAGCTAAAATGATAGTATTATTTCTTTATTTATTTATTTATTTTGCATAATGAATTTCTAGGGGCAAAATTACATATCTATAATTCTAGCTAAGAAATCATGCTCCCAATACCTGCAAAAGCTTGATAAAATTGTCCTAGGAAAAGAACTCTATGTAATGGAAAACCCACTTCTATACCCAATCCAGTTTCTGTACAGGCATATAAATGGTCTGTACCTACAGAATTATGGGTAAGCATTCATAAATGATGTTGCCAATAGTCATGCACAATATTCAGTTAAAAATAATAAATCTATTGTTTGGAGGGAAAAAAAGGCCAAATTGATCCTTTTTCTTTTCCAAAAATTTAAATCAGTCATTTTTCTATTTTATTACCAAAATAGTCCGCTATAAATGCTAATTATGTCCAAATCAGTCCCTTGTTCACTAATTATGCTCTAATTACCGACGTGTCAAGGGTTTAAATTTAAACCTGACACGTGGACATAATATTAGTCCCTTTTCTTGTATCTTTTGTCAATTCAGTCATAAACTTTTTATTTTGTTATATTTAGTCCTCTACCCAAATCAGTCATTTTTATATTGATTGGTCTCCAACCTTTCAAATTATTTCCTTTCAGGTACAAAACCTTAAATTTTTTATTACTACTAATCCATTTATCAAATAAATGCCAACATACTTCCGTAAATAAAATTAAACAGCAAACCTCATACATTAGGTTTGACTGCCTTGTTACCGGGTTTTCCAAGATCCCGGATTTTCCTGACTCTCTCTAACCATCCGACCGTAACCGATATTTCATTGGTTCTGGTTTCCTTCAACAACAATTAACACAATCATACTTTGTTTCCTATCTTAAAACGTAGTAAATGATTTAATTTTAATTTTTGTGTAAATGATTTAATTTTACTTTTTGGAAGGTTATGAATGTAGGAAGCATGGACAATAAAACTCAATGCATGAGGTTTGGTGTTTAATTTTATTTACGAAAGTATGTTGGATATTTATTTGATAAATGGATTAGTAATAATAAAAATTTTAAGTTTCTGGGGCATGAAATAAAATAATTTGAAAGGATGGAGGCCAATTAATATAAAAATGACTGATTTTGGTAGAGGACTAAATGAAACAAAATAAAAATTTAGGACTAAATTGGCAAAAGATAAAAGAAAAGGGACTAATATTATGTCCACGTGTCATATTTAAATTTAAACCCTTGCCACGTCAGTAATTAGAGCATAATTAGTGAACAAAGGACTGATTTGGACATAATTAGCATTTGTAGCGGACTGATTTGGTAGTAAAATAGAAAAAGGACCGATTTGAATTTTTGGAAAAGAAAAAGTACCTATTTGGCATTTTTTCCATTGTTTGGAGTGATGTCCGAGCATTAAAAAGTGATATCTATATGCCTTTGAAGTGATTTTTACGATAATATATGTGATGTGATATTATCCATCATTTTTTCTTACGCGCTCATCATTTATTATTTTAACACATCATTTTTGGGGCATCTAGCATCACCACAGCAGGTGTTGTTGCCTGCACCCAAACCATTCCCTTCTATACCATCGAACTTTTCAGCACACGAGATTATTTAATTAACCTCGTGGGCCTCAATTAATTAGATTTATTATAAATAATTATAAATGGAATCGAATAAAATTAGGGTTTGTTGCCCTTAGCTTGATAAAATCGTGACGGCAGAAACTCTAATGAATAGTAGTATAATACTTAAAAAAGGATGGAGTACCATACAATAGTATGCATTCTTTGCTTGCATTTCCATTTTCCCATCTTCCCATGCAATTGTTGGTAACAATCTTAACCACATTTGTCCCCATCATCAAGATAATAATACTAGTACTAAACTGAAAGCAAATTTATTGAATAATCGATTTCATTTTAATTAATCGAAAACAACACAGAGTACACAATTACAAACCACCTGGAATCAATACTCAAAAGCACGAGTTAATTAATTATATGCAAAGATTGTTAATAGTGATAAAATCTTGAATTTTAAGTCTAACTATTATTGTATTATGTTTTTCTTTTCCGAAGCCGAAGCGAGAGAAAGATATGGTGGGAGCTCGTGCTACATAAATTGCAAACGGATATATAAAAGAAATTGAATCACCAACTATAAGGTTGGAAGGTAGGAACTTTGCCACTTAGGCAAATCTACATCCGTGAATGTATATGTGTTTTGGGGTGTGAATAATGCCAAATTATCAAAAGGTAAAATGAAATAATCAAATGGTTCAAAGGTCCAAAATAAATTTAGAAAATAGAATAATGCAAAATGCAATGAGAGGTTTTGCATCAAAATCAGTCATTTTAAGACAATAATATAAGACGACTGATGGAGAAAGCCAACTGGATTGTCATAACAATCTCATTTTAATTTGCAGCTTAAGCATATTTTTTAAAAATAAATTTTATATCCAAAAAGTTGTCCTTTTATTTTCCTTTAATTTGCTTTTTTTGCAAGTTATGATCTTTTAGAATTCCTTTGTTCCATCTACCGGACTGCTATACATGATGTACATGTATATATAGATAGTTACGGCCTTTTTTATTATTATTATTATTATTATTATTATTATTATTATTATTATTATTATTATTATTATTATTATTATTAACCATTGATGAGTTCTTATCAGATGAATACAAAGAAAGAAATATATTTTGTTGATATAAATAGTCCGTTTCACTGTTTTTAAGCCATCTTTTACTACACTGTGTTTTCATGCACTATATATGTAGTACAATTGCAATGTACTAGTAGTATTATTTATAAGATATTTCTGGGAAAAAAAAAAAACTCATTTAGTCTCATAAGTTTTTTCAATTTCTAAAATCATCCCACAAATATCGAATTAGACGAATCCGTCCATTAATTATCTTAATTATCGCCGAACCCGTCCATTAACTACCCTAATCATCGCCGAACCAATCCCTCCATTGGGGTAGTTAATGGACGGGTTCGGCGATGATTTGCAAAAAACCGGGTTCATGGACGGGTTCGGAAATAATTAGGATAGTTAATAGACGGATTCGTCTAATTCGATATTTGTAGGATGATTTTGGAAATTGAAAAAACATATGAGACTAAATGGATTTTTTTTTTCCAATAAATTTCTGTGATGGCCGTGGCCGTGAAATAAGAGAATTAATATACTTCAATATTATATATATATATAGTATATTATAATATTATTTAATTACCTCTACTAGACCAATAAAGACATCTTCACCGTTTTGTCTTGTGACTTTTATTAGTTGTGGTTGTCTCTCTTGCTGTGTCTTGGGTTGTCCTTCTTTGGTTTTACTTCAATATGCATATATATATATATATATATATATAATTAATTAGATCTTGATAGTTGATAATGAGAGTTTGTATTCTTTTTAACTTGTGAGTGTGGTTTTCTACCTTTGGCCACCTTTTTTGAATAATAAAGATTTGTTTAGTATCTTTTGAAAATTCATTTTTTTATTAAGATTAAATTCAATATGCATATGCCACGTTATAGAAGCAGTTCATGTGTAGTAGCCTATATAATAATTGTAGCACACAGCATTTCCTTTCAAGTGGTCTCGCTTTGATTTAGGACATATTTGTTTTGACTTTTGGAAAAAAAAAAAAAAAAGTCTAATGAAGAGAGAAGCAAAAACAATCCAAATAATTATTTGGATGGATATATAGTGTTAAAAGCAACCCTAAACATTTTCCACGAAAATATGTTTCGATTAATAGTAAGTTGAACGACTTTTTTTTTTGTGACACAGCCTAAGAAGGCGAGCGAAAAAAAAAGAAAAAAAGAAAAACAACGGAAAAAAATAAGATGCTACCTAATCCAAAAAGAATCAACAATATCAAAGAATACTCTATCTACGCATGAATGACATGCCCGCCGCATCCCTCTCCAAACACAATTTTATCTCGTCCGGAGGAAACGCCCAAGTAGTGTAGAACTCCTCCAGCCCCGCAGCTCGCCTTGCAAGCCCATCAGCAACTTGGTTGCCCTCACAGTAAACATGACGCACCACACAGCCCTCCATGGCATGAAGCATACATTTGATATCATCAATAATATGCCAAAAGGCATGTCGCCTGTTGGAACACTCTGTAATAAGCCTCACCACCTCCATGCAGTCGACATAACAACACTGGAGTTGCAAGCCATATTCCAGCGCCAATTGCGAACCAAATTTAAGGGCAAGGAGCTCGACTTCCAGTATCACCCTGCCCTTAAGTTGGCCGCTGCAGCCCCCTCGCCAAGCCCCGTCAGCGCCGCGCACAACCACTCCAAAACCTGATACACCCTCCGCCTCCTTCACGCAGCCATCCGTATGCAAGAGCCACCCCACATCCGCCGGCTGCTTCCAACGCACAAAACGCCCTTCCCGCTCCAACGACACCCTGACCGAAGCCAACTCCAAGCAGCGCCGAAGGTGTCGAGCCTGAGCCAGTAGTTGAGAAGTCGTTAATTGGGATCCTCGGAAGATACGTGCATTGTGCTCCCTCCAAACAGTCCAAAGAGTAGCCAGGAAACCAGCCCCTTTAGTTCGAAAAAACCATTCAAGCCAATGTCGAGCCTCACTCACAGCAATACGCCGCCCCAATACATGTTGGCCTAAGAAGCTATTCCGCCACACCTCCTTCGCCCAATGACAATCAAAAAGAGTATGCTGCCAATCATCAGCATCCATCCCACAAATCGAACACAACAGGGAAGAAGCCATACCCCGCCTAAATCTCAAGTCATTGCATGGAAGAGCTCCATGACCAAGCAACCAAAGTAAAAAACCAATCTTTTCCGGGATACCTACCCCCCACATCCACGCCCACCCTTTCTCCACATCGACTTCACCATTCAACCATCGATATCCCGACTTAACCGAATAGACCCCACTCAAATCACCCCTCCAATGTAACACGTCCGCCACCCTATGAGATAAGATCGGAGCCGGCGTACTACACAACTCCTGTCGAAATTCATTAGGCAGCCACGAATATACATGATCCAACCGCCACTGTCCTTCATGAACAATATCTTTGATTTGAAGGTGCATGTCATTATAATGAACAAATGGTACGAGATCCGCCAGTGGCTCCCCCTTCCACCAAGGGGCATACCATAAGGAACTGGACCCATCCCCCAGACGAACTCCATATCCTTTCCGGAACATCTCACCTACTTTACAAAGAATTTTCCAGACCTTGGTACCTCGGTAGTGCTCCCGAGGTAGCACGCCTTCATACATACCATATCTATCACGTAAGACGCCCACCCACAATTTTGTCGAACTAAACAGAACATCCCATATCAAACGTCCAAGTAGCACCACATTCATTAATCTCGCAGACCGAATACCCAACCCTCCTTGACGACGAGGAGTTGTAATTCGGCTCCAATTAACCAGGTGGATGCCATGCCCGGTATCACCCTTCCAAATCCAACGTCGGATAACTCTATCAATCTGATTACAGACACCCACAGGCAATAAATGAAGCTGCATGGAATAGATAGGCAGCGCTGCTAGTACTGCCCGGGCCTTGGTCACCCTCCCCGCCTTATTCAATAAAAATCCAGACCATGAACTCAGCCGCTCCTCCAACTTTTTGATCAAAAAATCAAAGTGACTGATTTTCACTCGCCCACGGATAATAGGAAAGCCGAGATATTTTCCCAGCTCACTCTCCACTCGAATCCCCAAGTAATGAGCCAGCCATCCCTTCTCCACTTCCGTGACCGATGGAGACACCACCGCCACCGACTTGGCGGGGTTCATCTTCAAACCTGATCGCGATCCAAAGCGCTCCAACACCCCAGCCATGCTGATGACACTGGCTTCGTCCATCTCAGCACAAAAAATTAAATCATCTGCGAACATAAGATGCGAAATGCCCACACCATCCGACTTAAAACGAATAGGCCGCCACCGCTCCTCCTCAACCTCTGCCAAGATAACTTTAGACAGTTTTTCCATCACAATGACAAACAAATAGGGGGACAAAGGATCTCCTTGTCTGAGACCCCGACCCACCATGATATTACCAATTGGCGATCCATTCCACAATATAGAGAATCTTGAGGTCTGCACGCACTCCATAATAAGCTCAATGCAACCTGGCGGTAACTCCAAATCGTGCAAGCACTCGGCCAAAAAATCCCAACGGACCGTATCATATGCCTTAGCAAGATCAATCTTTAGGATTGTCGAGCGACTACCCCCTCGCGGCTGCTCCAACGATGAAACCAGTTCCTGAAGTAGTAGCCCATTATCTGCAGTCCCTCGGCCAGGCAGAAAGGCATATTGGAATGGACTAATCACCTCACAGAGAATAGGATGAAGACGCTGAACTAGCACCTTTGTAATTACCTTGAACGTGACATTGCAAAGCATAAGTGGACGGAATTGTTGAATGGTGCTGGGCACACTCACTTTCGGCAACAAACACATATGTGCATGAGCTATCCCCGGCGGTAACTTCCTCATCTCCATTACCTGAAGGACCATGCTCAAAATAGGCGAACGCATAAGATCCCAATAAATCTTGTAAAAACCCGCAGGAAAGCCATCGGACCCCGGGGCCGCGAAAGAGCGCATAGAGTGAAGAGCTTTCTCCACCTCCAACTCAGACACACTACTCTCCAAGTCGACTTTGTGCAGCTCCCGAATAGGATCCAACCGCGGCAGCCCCATCCTAACCGATGGCTCCATGTGTGCAGCAAACATATCGGTGAAATACTTAATGACATGTTCTTGCAATGCACCCTGATGCAGAATCCACTCATTATTAATTTGCAATCCATAAATCCGACTTCGCCAATGATGAACTTGCATCTTAGCATGGAAATACCTAGTGTTTCGGTCACCCAACTTCACCCACTTATCTCTAGACTTCTGGTACCACAACATCTCTTCTTGAGCCAAAATATTTTCCAACTCCAATTTTAATTCACATTCAAGCCGCAACAACCAAGCGGAGTCAACATGTACCAGTCGCTTTTGGATCCCCAAGAGCCGGTTCTTGAGCTTTCGCTTACGCTCCCGAATATTACCAAATACAGTGTGATTGAATTCCCAAGAATCCACTCGGACTTGATCCAAGAAGCCCTCCAACGCCAGACCACCACGTGCACAGCTACCGGCCAGCACCTCCTTATAATCCTTATGCAATCCCCAAGCCGCCTCCCAACGAAAAGGTCTAGGTCCAGTCGTCCGTGTGCGATCACCACAAACCAGCAATAACGGGCAATGATCCGAGCCCATCCGCTGTAAGTGAATAATCCTGCCTGCTTCAAACATATTCATCCATCTTAGGTTAGCCATTGCCCGATCCAGTCTCTTGCTAATACGACGTCCACCCCCTGCCATACGCGACCACGTAAACGCCGGCCCGACAGTGGGAACCCCCATGACATTACAATCATCCACCACCTCCCGTAACTCCACAGCCCGATCGGCCAGAAAAACACCACCTTGGACTTCACCCTCCTCCATAATTTCATTCCAATCCCCCATGATAATCCAGGGGCCATCAACAAGAGCGGCTAACTGCAAAAGTGCCGGCCACATGGTTTTCCTGCGGTGGTAATTAGGAAACGCATAGAGTGCCATAACTAGCTAACGTGTGGTACCTTTCCGGAATTCCATAGTGAGCATGCGATCACGATAATCAAACATATCAATCTGACAATCCAACGACATCTTCTGAAGCAACCAAATACCCCCTCCCATGCCTTGAACCTCCTGAATGGCTATCGGTGAATAGCCAGCGCGAGTAAAAAACCCTTGAAGCCGCTGAAACACTCCCCTTGGTTCCAAGACGCACAACACGTCAGGCTTATGTTCACGAAGTAACTCCCCCATCCAGCGTTGCGCCGTACGACTCATCAACCCACACACATTCCACACTATAATAGAATAGTCTGTAAAATCCATAAATTAATTGATGAAAGTAGACCACCCCATCCTATTGGGACCCTCCGTCAACCGCATCGGCCCAACCTTCCCCATCCCTAGAGTCCATGCCATCCCGATCATGATCCGACTCTCCATTGTGATCCCGAAGCAACAAAAATTTATTGTGTTCAGGGACACCAGATGTCCAGCCCCCAGAGGGTTCGCCAACGTCCTCCACCCTTAGCCGTTTATTGCCGAGCAAAACCATCTGTGACCGGGACCCGCCAGCAGCATAACGAACCAACGCCAACTCAGACCCTGGCGACGCTTTTTCCCAAATCCGAGAATGCTCACCGCCGTCGGAGGACGTGACCACCGCCTTTCCCTTGTCTGGTCGTCCCTCCACCTGTTCCTTAAGTCGTGGAGCACTCTCAACCGCATCCCTGGCCTTACGCGGCGGCTGCTTCTTCTTGTTTCCTCTCCGAACGACCTTCATCCACTCTCCATATTCCGGTTCCTTACACGGATCAGCCGCAGCAGACCCAGGAACTGTATTTTAGCTCCGCCTCTTTCATGCCACAATCACCTTGCGAGTCCGCCACCTCCTAACCAGGCTCAACGCCCTGCAGAACTGCCTCCTCCTTATCCACCGTCGGCGCCACCTCAATGTCAGCCGGCTCCGATTCCACTACATAAGAACAATTCCTATCAAAGTGCCCATATCGTCCACATTTAGTACACAATAGATGCAGCCCTTTGTATGAAATTGGGATCCACTCATCATTAACCAATAGCTTCCCCGTCATCGGCTTAGTGAGATCAAGCGCCACACAAACCCTCGCGAATCTCCCCTTTGTGGACGTCTGCGTACTCGTATCAAATTTGACGACTTCACCAATCCCTGACGCCAGCGCCCAAAGAATGTCGTCTTTAAACCTGTGCATTGGTAACCCATTCATCCGAGCCCAAACTAACGTCTCATTAACTTGCGTCGTCCGAGGGTTGAAGTCCCGTGACCAAGGCATGATCGCAAGATAGTGTTCGAAGAGCATCCATGGCCCTCCATTCACCACGGTTTCGCGGTCCCACAGCAAATCAAACTTGGCAATAAAACAACCATAGCCAACGTCAATAAGTGTCATGTTACCTTCAATTTTCCACATCTTTTTCAATCTTTCTTCCAGAACCATGTACCCGACGTGAGCCCCAAGCAACTTGATAACCAAGGCCTCCTCCCACTCCTTAGCCGCCTCCACATCAACCGACTCATCAATAACAAACTTAGGGATGGACAAATTATTCCCAACATATGTTTTTGTAATCAAACCCTCCGCAAGCAAATCACGGCGCTTGAACTCCGGCTTGGGAGGGGCCGTTCCACCACGCAGGATATCAACGAAGGAGCGAGAAGGCCCTCCATGATCAGGCGGCGATTGCCCCGTGAAGGCAGCCGTTGCCTCTGCGTCAAGACTTCCCGGCGAAAGTTCACGTCTTGGTGAAGAAACCCTATTATTGGGCTGCATATCGAAAATTCGATAGTTGAACGACTTTTCATATACAGTATGTATTAAACTATTACTCCCTCTGTCCCATTTAACCTGTCTTGTTTCATTTCTGCACACAGTCCAATGCACAATTTCAATTGTTAATATCTCAAAATATATATAACAAAAAATTATGTAAAATATATATTTTAAAACTACATGAATTTACGATTCTAACAAGACCCAACTCGACTATTTTTTTCAAAAATATATACTTCTCATAACGTTGAGTCAAAGTTAAATAATGAACAGTGCCAAAAAGTCAAACATGACAAGTATACTGGGACGGAGGGAGTAAAAAGGAAAAAGAAAATTGGTGAAATTTAAAGAGGGCTGATGGATTTTCGTACCAAAGTGTGTGAACTGCACTTGCTACCAACCGCCCCTCACAATATATACATAATTGATTTAATTAAATGTTTTTGCAACTTAACATTTCTCCTATAATTTATTTATCATCTAATCGTGTACTCTAATTACTCATGTATTAAATTATACTTTTATTAGTTAATGGAACATATATATATATCCCCTACATTTCGTGTGTACAAGCCAGCCAATGCAATTCAATTCAACATTTGTCTTTTCTATAGTGTTATGGTTTATACATGTTTAATTAAAGATCAAATTGTTTAAACATAATTTATGATTATCTATTTTATTTAAGAGAAGTCTCTAAAACAATTCGAATACATTAAAGATGGCATCACAATACATATTTTATCAACCCGCAAAATAAATACTCAGGTTGGGTACGGAAAATTGTACACACATTTTAATTAATAGTATAAATACATACTATCGGAGTGACTATGATAACATACCATAATGCCCATAATACGATACCATTGTTTTTATATACACACACCATATTAGTACAAAATATAAGCACTCCTCGGTACACTTAATTGTTGGAAAAATGGGGTTTTGAGCTCCTTTTTGTGTAATGACGATATTTAATTTAGATTAATTAAATAGCGTATACGAATTCTACGTTTCGCGTAGATTGTCGTAGTGCATTTATTTTCTCAAAACCGTTGTCGGGTGAGTGAGAAATAAGTAGACAAAATGGGTCATTGAATGCGGCTAGTTGAAAAGCTTGAATGCGGCTAGTTGAAAAGCTTGTGTTTAAATGGTTGTTAAAGGGTAGGTAAAAGTGGCGCGTCCCACATCGCTTAAGCAGTGGGAGTTAAATTAGTTTATATTGTTCTGCGTGTTAGAAACAATTAAACTAATACAGATTGATCAAGTGTGGGGGAAGCCCACACGCGCGCGTCCGAGCCGCGCCGCGCCGCGCCGTCGCCGTCGCCGTCGCCCGCGCCCTTGGACTTGGACTTGGACTTGGACTTGGATCTTGGTAATTGGGCTTTGGGTGGGCTTTGGGCCTGTCTAATTTTTTAGACAAAGTTTATTTGTCAAGCCCATGCGCCAAGCCCAGTCGTTGAAGCCCACTCTGATTTCAACACCCGTCACGAGTTGTTGAAACCATTTGAATTCAGCTGTTGAAAATCCAGCTGAAACCGCCCCATCAATGGCTGCCGGCGGTTTCGTCTCGTCCAACGCCTATAAATGGCAGCAGGGTCAGGCTTAGGAATCACACTCTCATCTGCATCCTTTTTCTGCTGCATACATCCTCTCCTCCCGACTCCCTCAGCTCTTTGTTTTTGTTCGCTGGTCGTCGGCGTTTGCGGTGCTGCTACGCCGAGGCATTCGTCGTTTTACCTTTGGGGACGTTCTGCCGTTGCCGGAGCACTAACGGGGCATAAACGTCTTGCGGGAAGAGTTCCAAACTCGACTCGACGTTCATTCTGTGTTGCTGCATCCGTCCATTTTCTTACATTAATTTTATAGAATTTTATATAATTTTAATTTATAAATTTAATGTCTCTATCCACACCTATCCCGTCTCCTCCGAGGCCCTAGCTCGGGTCCATTAAGACAATATTTTCAATAATTTTCTCCCTATGGACTACCTATTTCTTTACCTATATATGTTGTTGGAAAAAAAAAAACAAGAAAAAAATTCCACTCCCGGACCCCAATTATGTATATGGGTTTATACATGAATAAATGATTACATCCGGTGCTCCACCGCACCAACTACTAAAATTTCCCTCTTATAAAATCCACCCACCAAAAATATGTATTTATCAAGACGAAACACAAAAACCCACCACCCATTTTGATACCAACATCCATATATCGATTATTGATCCATCATGGAAGAAACTAAAATGATGATCAATCGACTCCTCCAAATCCAATTCTCCGAATCCACCAAACCCCCCTTGTTCTTATTATTCTCTATAATAATAATCCCAATTTTCTTATCATTTCTACTCTCAAGATTCATCCTCCGCCGGCGACCCTACCCGCCGGGTCCCCGCGGCTGGCCGCTCATCGGCAACACCGACCTGATGGACCAGCTCACCCACCGCGGCCTGGCGGCGCTGTCGAAGCAATACGGCGGCATCTTCCACCTCCGGATCGGCTTCCTCCACATGGTCGGAATCTCCAGCCCCGACGCCGCCCGGCAGGTCCTCCAGGTCCACGACAACATATTTTCGAACAGGCCCGCCAACATCGCGATAAGGTACCTGACGTACGACCGGGCCGACATGGCGTTCGCCCACTACGGCCCGTTCTGGCGGCAGATGCGGAAGCTCTGCGTCATGAAGCTCTTCAGCCGGAAACGGGCCGAGTCGTGGGACTCCGTCAGGGACGAGGTCGACGCCATGGTCCGCGCCGTCGCCACCAGCGCCGGCGACGTGGTCGACGTCGGGGAGCTGGTCTTCGGGCTGACCCGGAACATCACGTACCGGGCGGCGTTCGGGTCGAGTTCCGGCGACGGGCAGGGCGACTTCATCAGGATATTGCAGGAGTTCTCGAAGCTGTTCGGGGCGTTCAATATCGCCGACTTCATCCCCGGGCTGGGCTGGATGGACCCCCAGGGGTTCAACGCCAGGCTGGAACGGGCCCGGTCCGCCCTGGATGGATTTATCGACTCCATTATTGATGATCATATGGACAAGAGGAAGAGGAATCCGGCGGCGGCGGAATCGTCGGAGGACATGGTGGACGAATTGCTTGCTTTCTATAGTGACGATGAGGCAAAAGTGTTGTCGGAATCGTCGGAGGATCTGCAGAATTCTTCGATCAGGCTTACCAGGGATAATATTAAGGCGATTATTATGGTAACACATCATTCCAACTTCACTACTACTACAACTACTAAGTTAATTTTGCTTGTTATCCAAATTTAAAAAATAAAATACTTAAATAAATAAAAATTAAAAAGGAATTGAAATCAACCCTAATTCTAACTTAAATTTTTTTAATTGTAAGTGTCACTGTTTAGGCTGATTATCTGATTTGAATTTGCAAGTTGGATTTTTGTTCAGTGAATTAATAATTTAAAATTGATGATCCCGTATCTTGTAGTATAAGCGTATGCTGCACTTAGCTTTCACTGAAATTTATTATTCATTGGATCGATATAATTATTCACTTTTCTAATTACTATAATAATATGCCAGCTAATTAACTTGATCAATATCAAAATAAAGTTAAGAACATGCATATTGGGTGCACTGTATTTTTCATATCATTTTTATTTTGATTGTCCCAATTAATTTTTCTACTTGTGTTTTTCAATACTTATATTTGGCACTTGTGTAAATTAAAGCTGCATAATGATTTTAGCTTTCAGAAAGTACATTTATTAATGTTTTTTTTTTGTAAACAGTACATTTATTAATGTTAACAGTGATAATAATAATAATATCTAATTATAAATATATATATATATACATATATAAATGGGAAAATTAGACTAGAAGAATTATATAGTTAATTCCAAAATAAGTGTAAACCAGCTTATTTGGTTAAAATTATTTCGTATGCATCAAGTTTAACTCAGAAACGGAATTAATTATTAGCTTTTGTGGTCATAATAATAAGTGGTAAGAACGCTAATTATATATGTATTGTGGGATTGATGGTAATATTTAATTTATTCCTAATTATTGTGAGTGGTTGATTCCAAAATTGATCGACTTCGAATGAAAAAATTAAAATTAATTTTTTTTCCTAGACATCCAATGAAGGTTAGGAAAAATAAAATAAAATTATTTTTAAGTCACCAAAAATATACAGTACTACTACTATATAATAGGAGAACTATAATATCCGATCCATCTAGTATATAGTATGACCAAACATGTGTGTGGACTGGTGTCTGTATGTGTTAAATTACTTGAAAGTTCCAGCACCCGATTAAATTAAAGTTTATGTGTCAAATCAGGTCATTATCCAATTACTTTGGGTGTCTTGAAAAAAAAAAAAAGAGACTATTTTAAAGAGTTAGGTCAATTATTCCCAATTATATTTATTGACAGTACAAGCTAAATAGATATGAACGCAATGACTTTGAATCGCATTGAATTGAATACTAGTAGTACTAAAATAACTTTTCAAGCAGAGAAACCTGGGCAATTAAATAGGGTTTTAATTTTGAAAACTATTTCACCCACTGCACTTTTAATTGAATAAATACCCTTAGCTTTTCCAAATTGGCCTGCTAGAAATTTCAGTTCATAAAATTTAATTTCTACATTTATATATCTTTCATGGTGAGAAATACTTCCTCCTTGAATGTTTCTTACATTCAATAAGGTTTCATTATTCACCCACAGACTTTTATTTAAAGTTTTATTATAGTTATACAGGTTAAAATATAGCTAAATGGGATCTTGTTAAATTCGTCTCGTCGTGCAGCTTTTAAATATAGAATTTTTAGAATTTTTATATATACCAAACTTGAGTTTATTGATGATTTAAAATATGCATTGAAAAGCGCAACAAATGGGCCTAAAACCAAATGAAAACAAGGAAGTACTACGTATATATCCAAACAATACAATAGTGGTATTCAAGCTTTGATTTATTAATTTTTTTTAATACAATTTGTTTTAAATAGGAAATCATGTACAAAATCATTTTAATGCATCTGCATGACGTCATCAGGATGTAATGTTCGGCGGCACGGAAACCGTGGCGTCGGCGATCGAGTGGGCCATGGCGGAGCTAATGCGGAGCCCCGCCGACCTCCGGCGGGTGCAGCAAGAGCTGGAGGACGTCGTGGGGCTGTCGCGCAAGGTGGAGGAGCCGGACTTCGAGAAACTGACCTACCTGCGGTGCTGCCTGAAGGAAGTCCTCCGGCTCCACCCTCCGATCCCGCTCCTCCTCCACGAGACGGCCGAGGACGCCGTCGTCTCCGGGTACCACATCCCGGCGAAGTCGCGCGTGATGATCAACGCGTGGGCGATCGGGCGGGACAGATCGGCGTGGGACGACGCGGATTCGTTCAAGCCGGGGAGGTTCCTCCGGGAGGGGGTCCCGGACTTCAGGGGGAGCAACTTCGAATTCATCCCGTTCGGGTCGGGTCGGAGGTCCTGCCCGGGAATGCAGCTGGGCCTGTTCGCGCTGGAGGTGGCAGTGGCACATCTCCTCCATTGCTTCACGTGGGAGCTGCCGGACGGGATGAAACCGAGCGAAATGGATATGGATGACGTGTTTGGGCTGACGGCGCCGCGCGCCACCAGGCTTAAGGCGGTGCCGACGCCGAGGCTGCTCTGCCCGCTTTACTGAGGACGAGGGCCGCCGGAGAAGGGCGGAAGAGTGGCTTATTTGGTGCTTTGTTTTAATATCTATACCCTATATATTTTCTCTGTTCTTTTTTTCTTTTTCTCTTTCCCTTTTTTTGATGGATTTTTTATTTGGGTATTTTTGTAATGTGTATATACACATATGAATAATGTTTTTAGGATGTTGAATGAAGCACGCAGGATCAATTTACAGGTGGAAAAAGGGTTTGGTTGATCCATATTTTTTGGATATGTGTTTTCTGAAAGATATAATGACATTTTCAATAATATATAATGGTGCATTTAATTTCTAGTTTTATGTAACATAGATTTTTCAAATATCTATTGCCTATTATGCTATTATCAAAGCAAGTAGTACTACTTAATTCAAACCAAATGTAATTGGTTTGAGTTGTATCGTGCTCTGACAGTTTAAGCAACAGTATCGAGTTCGAGCCTTTATGTATGCAGAATTTTTCTTTGGGATAGACAACCCTTCAATGTCCAATCGATCCTCGAGAGATTAGTCTTTAGTCTTGAGTACAATAAGACATGGGGATACTTTGGTATTTACCTATATATATATATATATATATATATATAAAGCAAGTACTACCTAAAAAGAATTTAAAATTATAGCTTCATTTGGAAAAACTTACGTTCGTAGAGTTTAATATTTTTAATTGAATGATAAATAAATTTAAGAATTAATGAAGTATAATATAATACTAAATTTTAAAAACCTAAACACTCCATTACGTTACAACGTTATATGATTTTCCAAACATATGTTAAACCAGTATATAGTGCAATTTGTAAACTTGATTGCACCGGCTTTTTTTTTCCCCATTTATCTTAACAATCTATACAGGATATAGATGTGGTGAGGGTCCATGTCATACAATTACAAAGGGACATAGGGAAGGGATAGGGGGCCAGGTGGGGTCCATGTCATATCGACTAGTGAATTTGAAGAGCAATTTGTGAGACAAAATATTTTTTTTAAAGAGACAAAATAAATTAAAATAGTGTTCAATAAGCTTTTTTTGAATCCACTGCAAGAAATATCATTTTGGATTTCAGCGTACTGTAGGCAAAAAGCTGGTATCAAAATATTCTTGTAATCAATTTATTATTCACGTAATCAGTTAACAATGATTGTTCAAATAATGTAATTTATGAATATTGATTTGAGTGCACACTAGTTGATTCAATTCAATTGAATGTTAAATAGGTGAGGGTTCTCCGTGCCTTTTTGAAATTCCATCCCTTCGTATGTCCTAATCAATAGGTTTCCATTCCTGGTTTGGTTAGGATATTAACGGTCACACTCATGTGTCGACAAATAATTATTTAAATTGCTTTTACATTTTAATTCTCCTTCTCTCTCATTCTCCTTCTACTGATTTTTTTTTCAAAAGTCAAAACAAAGAGTTCCTAAACAAAATTGTATGGAAGCAGCTTATCCCATTCCCAATTGTTGTATAGTTATGGCATATTTCTTTTGTACAATTCAAATAAAACTTTTCAGAACCCAAAGTCAACAATTAAAATGGTAAGTGTGCTCATTCAAAATTAATTTTGAAAATATTGTAAGATGACAGGCTTCAAGTTGAGGGTTTCTTTAATGTAAGAACACACAAAATTGATGTCCAATCATCACCAACCTCAATTGCAAGTTACAAAATAGACCTTTTCATGTCGGCCTCTCCACCAAAACATCCTTACAAATTCCCAACACAAAAAAAAAAAAAAAAAAAAAAATCTTTACTTGATTGCTTCCAGCCCACTTGTATGTATAAGTAATGCTGTCACTCCATTAATGAATGGTATGATAATTGAGTGGGAATCTCTACATCTTTGCATCTTCACCAGTTGTTGAATATGATTATTTATATATATATATATATATATATATATATATATTGTAAGGTTTTGTGATCACCTAAAAATATAGTATTAAAGTAAAAGCAATCCAAATAATTATTTGGATAGATATTATTAAAGTTGTTTTTCAACATAAACATGTTTGGATGAATTGTATATAGAAGCACTTTTTATATATTGAAATTACTATATATAAAAGGGATATATATTGAAATTACTATATGCTTCAGCACTTTTTATATATAAAAGGGATATATATCCTACAAGATTATATAGAATTTATTTTATTTCCTTATTAGATATATATATATATATATATTTGTAATTTTATTTCTAAAATGAATTCTCCTTTTAGGTCTTGAATTCGGTCTCTAACGATATTGGGGACCGAACTATATATGCTTCAGCAATCAAATGTTCTAAGATTAGAAAATTATTGTAGTGTGAAATTGTTCTCCAATGAGTTGATTCACATATATATATATATATATATATATATATATATATTCATCCCCTTTAATTAACTACTGTGTCTTACAATGTGCATCATGTGCCCCAAATTGATTTGATTGGTGGGATATGATGAGGTCTCTTGCAGCCCTTTTGGAAGAAGAAAAAATCCATTAAATTATACTACTACTACTACTTCAATTGAGAGCGAGTGCAACAGATAGTGAATCATGTCTTCTTCTTTATGTTTTGAGGGAATTATTGGTGGAGATAATTTAAATCAAATACAGATAATGGTCTCTGTTGACATGTCAGAATTCGCTAGTAACTTTATTACCCGCCGCCTTACGCAAGTTAGTTTTTTACCCAAAAAGACTGAAAAGCCTTTGGCCCGGACACTTGGCCCGGACCGGGCCAAATGTAATGCCCTGGCCAAAGCTTTAATTAATAAAACGTAATTAGTATGCACTTGGCCCGGTCCTATCCACTTGGCCCGGAGCATAAACATGCTCGGGCCAAGCTAGGTTTTAGGGTTTTCCGGGCCAAGTTAGGGTTATTCAATACACATAAATATATATTAATTGTTTCTATTATTATTATTATTATTATTATTATTATTATTATTATTATTATTATTATTATTACAATTAGTATAATTTTAATTTTTTTATTCTTTAAAATTATTATTTTCTATAAAGATTTTATAAATAAAATAATTTTTATTATAAATAGTAGTAATTTTATAAAATTATTTCTCTTTTTTTTACCCACAATTTTTTCAATTTTTTTTTCTTATTTTCTTGCTCTATTTTTTTCCCTCTTTTTTTTCTTGTTTTTCTTTTATTTTTTCTCATTTTTTTCCTTTCCCTTTTTCCTTATTTTTTCCTTTTCTCTCTTTTCTCTTATTTTTTCCCTTTCTTTCTCTCTTTTTTCTTATTTTTTCCTTTTCTTTCTCTCTTTTTTCTTTCTTTTTTCTTCTTCTTTCTCATTTTTGGTTATTTTCTATTTTTTTCCTCTTTTTTTCTTGTTTTTCTTTTATTTTTTCTCATTTTTCTTTTCTTTCTCTTTTTTTCTTATTTTTTCCTTTTCTTTCTCTTTTCTCTTATTTTTTTCTCTTTTTTTCTCTCTTTTTTATTATTTTTTCCTTTTCTTTCTCTCTTTTTTCTTATTTTTTCTTCTTCTTTCTCATTTTTGGTCATTTTCTATTTTTTCTCGCTTTTTTCTCAATTTGTCTTATTTTTTTTGCTTTGTTTCATTTTTTCTTTCTCTCTTTTTAATTTTTTCTCTTTTTTCCCTTATTTTTTCTCATATTTATTTTTGGTTAATTTCTTATTGTTCTACATATTTTGTTTGTTTCATTTTTCTAATTTT
The DNA here is from genome assembly GCA_030278955.1 of Hygrophila difformis. Taxonomy (NCBI): domain Eukaryota; kingdom Viridiplantae; phylum Streptophyta; class Magnoliopsida; order Lamiales; family Acanthaceae; genus Hygrophila; species Hygrophila difformis. The sequence goes on from JAOANR010000011.1 coordinate 8,522,248, forward strand.
ATATTGTATTTTATTTCTTAAATTTTTAAGTTCTTTTTTTGTCTCTTCTCAATCTTATTTTTTTATATTAATAATAATAATAATAATAACAATAATAATAATAATAATAATAATAATAATAATAATAATAATAATAATAACAATAATAATAATATAAAGACAATACGTAATTGAACTAGGCTCTCTTATGATTCATCATGTAACGCCCCGAAAATTCAAACCTGATTTTCGCAAGCATTACCGCTGTACTAACTATTCTAAACTAGTGGCCAGCTAATTTAAAACAGCTAGTACAACACTGGGTAAACCTAAAGTGATCATCTGATTAATCCAGTTTAATGCAGAAGCTATAAATAAATTAAAAACGCATAGGCACATAAAAATGTCACCCAATAATAATCAGATAACGGTTCCAGCGACCCATCCAGGCTACAAGCCTCCCAACAGCATACCAATATCTCAAACAGGGCTACCAGCCCAAAGCTGTAAATCACATAAGGCCACCGGCCGACAGTATGTAAATCCCAGGCTCACAGGCCTCAACCAGCAGTAGTCCAAATACCAACCACAGATAGTCACATAGTATCACATTAACATAATGAACGCGTCCTATATACTCCTATCTATGTGATCTCTCAATACCCCAAACCCAAATCATACTCCAGCGCCTCCAGCAGGATCTATAAAACAGACAAAAGCAAAGGGGGTCAGTACAACGTACTGAGCAAGGCTACGTGCCGGGGAGTAAGGGAAAACAGCACCATAATAATAATAATAATAATAATAATAATAATAATAATAATAAATAACAGAGCATAATATAAATAAAGCAGATAAACACCACACCGTCCCATACCGATGCTTCAACCACGATCATACAATTGACGTAAATAAATCATCACACCGTCCCATACCGGTGCTTCAACCACAGACATACAATTTATGCACGTGATGCATGGCCTAACATACACCTATCTACCCTATATGCAAATGCAAATGAATATGCCTAGCCGGCAACCTAAACCCGGGCGGTATGAACCCACGGATGAGGATATCATCAACTCCAACCCGTTACAGGGTAACATACACCATCCCCGCAGGGACCACAGGCATCACAGCCCAATCACAGGCATAACAGCCAAATCATAGGCATCACAGCCTAATAATCACCCCGCAGGGCCATCGGGACTCAACAACACCGGTAAAGGCTGCCCGATCAGACATTTCCAATATGTCCATCCATCCATAATGCAATACCATGCATTATAATAACCAGCCCAACAGGGCCAACATGAATAACAACAATAATCCACCCCGCAGGGTCATCGGGACTCAACAACACCGGTAAAGGCTGCCCGATCAGACATTTCCAATATGCCCATCCATTCATAATGCAATACCATGCATTATAATAACCAGCCCAACAGGGCCAACATGAATAACAACAATAATCCACCCCGCAGGGTCATCGGGACTCAACAACACCGGTAAAGGCTGCCCGATCAATCATAAACATTATAACAACCCATCGGTTAATAACCGCCAATTCCACTGCAATAACATGCATATAACAATACAGTGATATTCAAGCACCTACACACTAGGTTCGCATGCTTCTCAACATATAAGGAATTCAATACATAGCCCTCTAGGCTAAGGCATTAATGATATAATAATTCAACAGTTCCTCTAAGCAATTCAACAACCCCCACGGGCCAATTGATTAGCCCACGGTTTACCAATAACATTTGGGGAAGTCATAACAATAATTGGTGCAAAGAAAACATTAATATAGAATAAAAAATTGCACAAAAATGGGCCAAACAGGGCCTTCCTGCGCTCACTGCGCGCCCGCTCGCGTAAAACGCGTGACATACGCAGCCCAGTACTGTAGCGATACTGTAGCAATTACTGTAGTAATTACTGTAGCGATTACTGTAGCGATTACTGTAGCGATTACTGTAGCAAGTTACTGCGGTAACTACTGTAGCGAGTTACTGCAGTAACTACTGTAGTGAGTTACTGCGGTAACTACTGTACAAGTTACTGTGGTAGTTACTGTTCAAATTACCGTGGTAATTACTGTTCAAATTACCGTGGTAATTACTGTTCAAATTACCGTGGTAAATACTGTGGCGAATTACTGCGGTAACTACGCGAGTTACCGCGGTAACTACTGTACAGTACTGTAGCAGTACTGTAGCAGTACTGTAGCAGTTACTGTAGCAGTTACTGTTCATCGTCTTCTCCGATTTTCCAATCAGTTTTTCCGGCGATTTCGCCGGAATCCGACCCCAAATACCCCCCAAACACGTAATTTAAGCAATATAATCCCTTGCCTTTGATTCTTGAGGTTTCCAAGCTTCGATTCAAGCCGATCTACAAAAAAAATCCAACCCAAATCATCCAAACCCGTCACCAACCAAACACCCACCAAAAACCACTTCAAACTTCATAAAAACATGAATTGGATGATGGAAATTACTTACCTCAAGTAATATATCAAGTTCCCCTACTTGATTTGAGCTCAAGGACACCAAAATCTCTCCACAAAACCACTTTTCTCCACCTTTGATCTCAAAAACGGGATGAGCCCTAATTTTGAGTGTTGAGAGGCCAAAATGAAGTTATGGGGGCTGAATTGGGAGTTTTAAATGGGTATGGGTCAACCCGGGTCGGATCATGGGTCGGGTCGAAAGATGGGTTAACGGGTTGCACCCCTTGTCTTGAGCCATATTACACACACTTGAGTACTTGAGTTCTTATTCTCTTGTGGGTTTGAACTCACTTATTCTTTCACTTCATTAAAATCATACCTATAGAATATCCATATAGTAAATCCTTTGTTAATTAACCACAATTAATTAAATTAATCATGCGTTAATTAATCGGGATGTTACAATCTCTCCCCCTTAGGATCATTTCGTCCCCGAAATGCATAATCGGTCACGTGAATAATCAATGGGAAAAATGTTACTTCATTATGAGAAGTAAAAATTAAAGTCTGGCTACTTCATTTTCATATGCTCCTCAGTTTCTCCAAGTAGCATATTCAGCTCCGTGTCTAGACCACAACACCCTAACCATCAACATGGTTTTATTCATCGGAACCTCATCATTTGTATCAATCACCCGATCTGGAACTCTTCGAACTTAAGACTAGCATCCAATTCAACTTTATCAAGCTGAATGATCTTATCTGGATCAGACATAAACTTCCTAAGTTGGGAAGTATGGTATGGAATACATCATGGGCTCGACCCACTTCTGCTGGCAAAGCCAACATATACGTCACCTTCCCAACCATCTCAACAATCTCATAGGATCCAATATATCTCGGAATCAGCTTGGCTTCTTACCAAATCGGCGTACCCCTTTCAGAGGCGATACCCGCAAAAATACGCTATCACCAACCTCAAACTCCACATCTCGACGAGCTAAATCAGCATAGCTCCACTGTCTGTCCTGAACTTCTTTCATTCGATCCCTGATGATCTTCACCAACTCGATTGTCTGCTCAATCATCTCAAGACCCACATTCACCTTATCTGTTGGATCATTCCAACATAATGGACTCCTACACTTTCTCCCATACAATGCCTCGGAGGGAGCCACTAGATTTTCAAAACATGAACTACCGCTTCCGTCTCCAAATCATGCGTCGGGTAGTTCTATTGATCACCTTCTCATTCTGCATCAACACACCACCCAAACCTTTAAGTGAGGTGTTGGTCAAAACTTCGTACTCACCTGACTCATGAGGTAGAGTCAATAAAAATGCCTTTGCCATTACATTCTTCAAATGTTCGAACGCCTGGTTACAATCATCATCACACTGGAATTTATCATCGTTACAGAACAATCTCATCCGAGATCTAGCAATGCTAGAAAATCCCTCAATAAACCTACTGTAGTAACCAACAAGATCCAAGAAACTTCGGATCTTCCCCAAATTTTCGGGACTTGCCATTTAAATACAGCTTTTACCTTAGCAGGATCAACAGACATACCATTACCGGAAATAATGTGCCCCGGAAAAGACACACTCTCCAACAAAAATTCACATTTGGAGAGTTTAGCATACAGCTTATGCTCTCACAATGTATTCAAAACTGTTCTCAAGTGACCCGCGTGTGCCTCACGCGTCGGCGAATAAACCATAATATCATCTATGAACACAACCACGCACACGGCCAACAGGGGATGTAATGCCCTATACATGAGATCCATGAAGATCGCTAGTGCGTTAGTCAAACCAAAAGACATGACCGGGAATTCAAATGTCCTCAACAAGTCCTGAACGCTATCTTAGGCCTATCAGCCTCCGCCACCCTTATCTGGTGGTAGCCCAATCTCAAATCAATCTTACTAAAAAATATTGGCCCCTCTCAACTAATCAAATAGATCCCCAATCCGAGGTAAAGGATACTTGTTTTTCCCGTGATTCAATTCAATTCTCTGTAATCGATGCACATCATCATCGATTCATCATTCTTCTAAACAAACAAAACAGGAGCTCCTTAAGGCGAGCTACTCGGCTAAATATACATGGTAAGCTCATTCAATAGATCCTTCAACTCCTTCAGTTCACAGGAGTCATATGGTAAGGAGCCTTAGAAATATGAGCTGCATCAGGCATCAGCTCAATAGTAAAATCAATCTCCCGAGCAGATGGGAGACCATGAATTTCGTCGGGAAATACATCCCCGAACTCAGAGACAACAGGGACACTCGAAGCAGCAGAAACCTCTGCTCGAAGATCCCTCATGTGCCACAGGGAAAGAGAACAACCCCTGCGCATCAAATCACACAACGCATCAACAGAAACCACACCAATAACAGGTGGAATCAACGGATGTCGATAAGAAACACAGTTACCCAAAGAATCCAAAAAGGATATTCGTGGAACACCACAATCAATCACAGCATGATGGCAAACAGCCAATCCATGCCCAATAGTACGTCAAAACCAACCGGGCTAAAGACCACCAGGTCAGCCCTGAATTCGCGACTCTCGATGCTCAACACAGCATCTTGCATCAAATGATCACTTCGAATATTATCACCCGAAGGTAAAGAAACAAGCATCTGGTAGGGCGCCAATGGTCCTACTCCATGCTCTCGCACAAATCGCAAAGCCACTAAAGAACATGAGGCTTCTGAATCGCACAGTACTAAGGCAGAAGGATTCGCAGCAGTAGTAGCATTTACTCCATGCTTACGAATGAAATTTAGAGTCTCAAATGAACATAAGACTCCAGAATCAAACACAATAACAGCAACACAAAATGCAACATAAATAATTCCCATATCAGGGAAACGGGTTTATCTCTCAACCAGAGAGTCAAGAAGAAACACATATGATACATGAATGACACACATGCCAAAACGTTATCCAATCAACGTAACTTTTCCATCACATAAAGACAACATACTAGGAAGTCCCCTAGTTCGGACTCGCCCTAGTGATATCGGCCCCCTTCACGTTACCGATCTTTCCATGCAGAACAGTCACCTTGCCTCGTCTTACTCGACAAGCATTCAACGCCAGTGTCAATTCAATGCCACTTCACATTATTATTCTTTCTAACCAAATCCGACTATACCCTCACTGGCATAGCCTCGAAATGGTTTCCACCATCCTTCGGATGCAGGCGGACTGCAAATATCTATATCACCCCAGTGGGTTATCGCAGTAGGGAGATTTTCTCAGTACCCTATTTCACTCTCGAGGGTACGTCAAACCCATCTGAACACCATTCAGCACATTGATCCAGCTTGGATCGCTATTCGAATAGCCCAGGCTTCCATGAGGCATTTCCAAACTACTCATCCAACTTAGATTACAACATCAACAAACAGTGTTAGCAGAAATCACCAATCATATACAAAGCAGTATATATAAACGACAAAATTAAATAACCGATCAAAGGTCATTCATAGTCCTCAATGACTGTGAGATAACAAGGATCCTGACTGGAGTACCATGGTTTCCTCACAGTTCCCCAACTGTGAATTAACCTGGTGTCCGTAGAAATAATCAGATATAGTAAAAATGCAATTCTATGCTATATGTACCCCACACACAGCTCACCACCTATGTCTACACAAGTTTTAATAAGATAAAAGAGCACACAGGCTCTGATACCACTCTGTAACGCCCCGAAAATTCAAACCTGATTTTCGCAAGCATTACCGCTGTACTAACTATTCTAAACTAGTGGCCAGCTAATTTAAAACAGCTAGTACAACACTGGGTAAACCTAAAGTGATCATCTGATTAATCCAGTTTAATGCAGAAGCTATAAATAAATTAAAAACGCATAGGCACATAAAAATGTCACCCAATAATAATCAGATAACGGTTCCAGCGACCCATCCAGGCTACAAGCCTCCCAACAGCATACCAATATCTCAAACAGGGCTACCAGCCCAAAGCTGTAAATCACATAAGGCCACCGGCCGACAGTATGTAAATCCCAGGCTCACAGGCCTCAACCAGCAGTAGTCCAAATACCAACCACAGATAGTCACATAGTATCACATTAACATAATGAACGCGTCCTATATACTCCTATCTATGTGATCTCTCAATACCCCAAACCCAAATCATACTCCAGCGCCTCCAGCAGGATCTATAAAACAGACAAAAGCAAAGGGGGTCAGTACAACGTACTGAGCAAGGCTACGTGCCGGGGAGTAAGGGAAAACAGCACCATAATAATAATAATAATAATAATAATAATAATAATAAATAACAGAGCATAATATAAATAAAGCAGATAAACACCACACCGTCCCATACCGGTGCTTCAACCACGATCATACAATTGACGTAAATAAATCATCACACCGTCCCATACCGGTGCTTCAACCACAGACATACAATTTATGCACGTGATGCATGGCCTAACATACACCTATCTACCCTATATGCAAATGCAAATGAATATGCCTAGCCGGCAACCTAAACCCGGGCGGTATGAACCCACGGATGAGGATATCATCAACTCCAACCCGTTACAGGGTAACATACACCATCCCCGCAGGGACCACAGGCATCACAGCCCAATCACAGGCATAACAGCCAAATCATAGGCATCACAGCCTAATAATCACCCCGCAGGGCCATCGGGACTCAACAACACCGGTAAAGGCTGCCCGATCAGACATTTCCAATATGTCCATCCATCCATAATGCAATACCATGCATTATAATAACCAGCCCAACAGGGCCAACATGAATAACAACAATAATCCACCCCGCAGGGTCATCGGGACTCAACAACACCGGTAAAGGCTGCCCGATCAGACATTTCCAATATGCCCATCCATTCATAATGCAATACCATGCATTATAATAACCAGCCCAACAGGGCCAACATGAATAACAACAATAATCCACCCCGCAGGGTCATCGGGACTCAACAACACCGGTAAAGGCTGCCCGATCAATCATAAACATTATAACAACCCATCGGTTAATAACCGCCAATTCCACTGCAATAACATGCATATAACAATACAGTGATATTCAAGCACCTACACACTAGGTTCGCATGCTTCTCAACATATAAGGAATTCAATACATAGCCCTCTAGGCTAAGGCATTAATGATATAATAATTCAACAGTTCCTCTAAGCAATTCAACAACCCCCACGGGCCAATTGATTAGCCCACGGTTTACCAATAACATTTGGGGAAGTCATAACAATAATTGGTGCAAAGAAAACATTAATATAGAATAAAAAATTGCACAAAAATGGGCCAAACAGGGCCTTCCTGCGCTCACTGCGCGCCCGCTCGCGTAAAACGCGTGACATACGCAGCCCAGTACTGTAGCGATACTGTAGCAATTACTGTAGTAATTACTGTAGCGATTACTGTAGCGATTACTGTAGCGATTACTGTAGCAAGTTACTGCGGTAACTACTGTAGCGAGTTACTGCAGTAACTACTGTAGTGAGTTACTGCGGTAACTACTGTACAAGTTACTGTGGTAGTTACTGTTCAAATTACCGTGGTAATTACTGTTCAAATTACCGTGGTAATTACTGTTCAAATTACCGTGGTAAATACTGTGGCGAATTACTGCGGTAACTACGCGAGTTACCGCGGTAACTACTGTACAGTACTGTAGCAGTACTGTAGCAGTTACTGTAGCAGTTACTGTTCATCGTCTTCTCCGATTTTCCAATCAGTTTTTCCGGCGATTTCGCCGGAATCCGACCCCAAATACCCCCCAAACACATAATTTAAGCAATATAATCCCTTGCCTTTGATTCTTGAGGTTTCCAAGCTTCGATTCAAGCCGATCTACAAAAAAAATCCAACCCAAATCATCCAAACCCGTCACCAACCAAACACCCACCAAAAACCACTTCAAACTTCATAAAAACATGAATTGGATGATGGAAATTACTTACCTCAAGTAATATATCAAGTTCCCCTACTTGATTTGAGCTCAAGGACACCAAAATCTCTCCACAAAACCACTTTTCTCCACCTTTGATCTCAAAAACGGGATGAGCCCTAATTTTGAGTGTTGAGAGGCCAAAATGAAGTTATGGGGGCTGAATTGGGAGTTTTAAATGGGTATGGGTCAACCCGGGTCGGATCATGGGTCGGGTCGAAAGATGGGTTAACGGGTTGCACCCCTTGTCTTGAGCCATATTACACACACTTGAGTACTTGAGTTCTTATTCTCTTGTGGGTTTGAACTCACTTATTCTTTCACTTCATTAAAATCATACCTATAGAATATCCATATAGTAAATCCTTTGTTAATTAACCACAATTAATTAAATTAATCATGCGTTAATTAATCGGGATGTTACACATCATCAGATTAACTATCACCATCCCCTGTCACTACAACCTCGTCTTTGTTTATCATTCCGTTTCCAGATGATTTGCCCCCAGATGCAGGTGGATCTTTATGAAGGTAACTACGACACGAAAGGAGTAATTACTATTAGAATAGTAATTACTGTTGTACCCATTGCATTTCTTCTCCCTATGTTCAACCTCTCTCAACCTCCCTACACGAAAGGAGTAATATTTGGAATGTCGACTCATAGTGTTTCTTCTCCCGATGCCCCTTTATTATGTCGGCTCGTAGTGTTTCTTCTCCCTCTGCTCAACCTCTCTCAGCCGACTGCTCTCTTTCCTCCATCTCCCTATTCCCAACGGTTTCATGTGTTTCTACGGTTCCCGGTACCGTGTTGCCAAATCTACCACTACAATAATTTTCTGAACGGACATTACCAATGCCGCCCAGACCAAGTGTGACGCGTGTGAGTCGAAGTGTAGCCATTACCAATGCCGCCCAGGCCAATGTTGTCTTTTCGAATGCCGCTCATGTCCAATTGTTGTATTTGGACAATACCTACAGGTAAACATTACAAAATATTATTAATAATGGCGATCTAAAAAATTTAATTAATATTAATGCTAATAATATGAATAGTAATAATACGAAATCAGTCACAATAAATTATTGATAATATTATTATCAATATTATCAATAATTATCAATAATTATTAAAAAAAATTAACCATTATTATCAGTAATGGTAACTTATTACCATTATTGATAATGGTAAATTAATACTCATAATTTACCATTATTAATAAAAAAAAAACTCATAAAAAATTACCCAACATTTTTATAAATAGTAAAATAATTAGAATTAATAATTAATATATAATATTATTATCATTTTCAGAACTATTTAATAATTAATAATATGAAAAATTTGAGGCGGGTGCAAAACTATAGGGTTAAGGGTTTAGGGTTTAGGGTCCAATTTTTAGGGTTTAGGGTTTAGGGTTTAAGGATAAGGGTTTTCGCGAAAATAGGGCGGAGCGCGAAAATTAAGGGTGGGCCGTGTACGACCCAGGCGGTTCGTGCACGAACCACGGGCAATGATGCGGGTGGGAGACACTGAGTTGATATTGCGATCAATCTGATGCTATCCTTTTCCTCTGGCATCTCGCATTGTCTATTGAAAGACGTCATGTAACGGAACCATTCTGCAGGCTGGCGATCGGAGCAGTCTTCTACAGTAAATCAGAAATGCAGGAGAGATTGGTTGAATACTTGATAGATGTGAAGGCTAGGTTCAAAACATACAAGTCAGATCCACGAAGGTATTGGGTGCTATCCACTACAGTAACTTCCTGCCGTCGATGTTGCACCAACTTTCTTCATTTGCCATCATTGCACCAACTCATGATATGGTTTATGTAGGGGATTCCCGTTTTCAGTGAAGTCCTATCCACATATGTATCTATATATTGATCTGTTTTTCCACCGAGCCACTTCTCCATTTCAGCATAGGCTTCACAGCCCTGAAAGCCTTCATGCATGCCGAACGTTCTACGGTCCTGGTGCACCCGCTTCCATTTTGACCCTTGTGATAGGGGAGGTGGTTCGAACTGTCGTTTCGACGAATGCCGCCAAGGCCAATGTTGTCATTACCAATTGGGCGATGCCAAATGCCGCTGAGATTGAAAACTTGGGCGTCAGTGTGGTGGAACAGATATAAGGTAATTGCCGAGTCCTCTCATTCCTCACCAGTATAATTACTGTTGTAAGCCTATACTGCACAAAATAATTTTACAAGTAATATTAGTAATTGCAGTTCTATTAAGTATATATTAAAAGGATAAGTGTGCATAATAATAATAATAATAATAATAATAATAATAATAATAATAATAATAATAATAATAATAATAATAAGCCGCAGTTAAGAAACTACCTGCCGCCTGCAATCTTCCCTCCATGTCTTGTGCAGGAGAGATTGGTCGAATATAGTGGGAAAATTGCCTGACAGTGAGTATTAGCTTCCGTTACCGCACTAGCTGTACGCGGTGATATTTGCCGAATTAGAGCTGAGTGATTCCTTTTTTGGGGGTAATATTTCTTAATATCCCCCCTTTCAAGCTTCGCGAGGGCCGACCGATGCCAAAATGCTCCCGACGTCGCGCAACTTGCTGGGATTAGTGGTGGAGCAGAGATATGGTAATTGCCGATTCCTTTCATTCCTCGCCAGTATAATTACTTTCGTAACCCTGTAGGGGGAACATTAATTATAAAAGTAATATTAGTAATTGTAGTTGCATTACAGTTACATTTATAATAATACAAATATTATTAATATTAATAGTAAGTGTGATACTTATAATAATTTATATAATATTATTAGTATAAGGATAAGTGCGCATAATAATAATATAACAATAATAATAATTATTAATTATAATTAATAATTATTATAGTTAAAATTATTAATAATAATAAAAATTATTAAAAATATTTATAATAAAAATTATTAAATATAATTGTAATTATTAATTATAATTATTAATAAGAAAAATTATTAATTATAAATATATTAACTCCAAAATTAATAATAAAAATTATTTATTATGAATTAATTATGTATAATTATAGTTATTATATATTAAGTAAAATATATTATAACTATTAATTATAACTATTAATCTATTATTAATTACTAACAATTAAATATAATTAATAATTATTAACAATTCAATATAATTATTATTAATTAATAATGATTTATTAATAATAATGGGAGTAAATAATAATTATTAATTATAATTATTAATTATTATAGTAAAAATTATTAATAATACTAAAAATTATTAAAAATATTTATAATAAAAATTATTAATTATAATTATAATTATTAATAAGAAAAAATATTAATTATAATTATTAACTCCAAAATTAATAATAAAAATTATTTATTATTAATTATTTATTTATAATTATAGTTATTATATATTAATTATTATATATTAATTAAAATATATTATAACTATTAATAATTAAATATAATTATTAAGTATTAATAATTAATTATAATTATTATTAAATTAATAATGATTTATTAATAATAATTGGAGTATTAATTAGGGCTTCGGGAACGCCAAAAGTTGCGTCCTACCCGGAATAAACCCTGGCCAAGGGGTTTAAGCCCTGGCCAAGCGTTGCGTCATATCAGGAAGCGCGGGAAACGCTTGGCCCGGGAACAAATATACCCTGGCCAAGGGGTTTAAGGCCGGGCCAAGCGAAGCGTTCAATGCCGAAGGGCGGGAAACGCTTGGCCCGGACACTAATGTACACTGGCCAAGGGGGTTTAAGCCCTGGCCAAGCGAAGATATTCCGGGCCAAGCGGACAGATAAGAGCTGTACGGATCCCCCCCTTCTCCACTTTCCCTTTCCCTGTTCTCGTTTCTTCTTCCCCCATCTTCCTCAGGCGATTGCAGCGTAGTTCCGGGCCAAGCAGTTCAGTTTCCGGCGCCGACGTCTCTTTCATCTTCCCACTATTTCGCCTAAAATCTTCTTGTCTCCCTTGTTCGACAAAATTTGAATTTTGGAGTTTTGGAAATGGAGGATGCGAATGTGGATTCCGGAATCGCGGGAATGGAGATGGTGACTTATGATTCGTTGTTCGAAGGGTTGCCGGAGATGAGCATTCCGCCAGCGCCGTCGCCTCCGCCGCCGGAAGTTCCGCCCCCGGCCGGCCATGACCCAGTCCGGGTAATTCTTCCATTTTTCTAATTTTACGGTTATTCAAACTATGACTTTTGTTAGAATTAATTAAGTTTATGGAAATTACGTATTGGTTGATTACTCGCATGAATTTTTAAATGTCTGTGAAGTTTGTGCTGTTGAAGTTTTTGTTGGATTTTCGAGTTTACGTTGTTGAATTATTTCCGGTTTGTGGAATATATGAATTGAATAATTTAATAATTATTGGTTTGCATGATCTATATAGTGGTGCTTGTTGGATTCTTTATGCGAGATTGTTGAATTTTGAAATTATGTTGATGTCTGACTTAGGTCGCTCATTTGATTGAATTTTCCGATTTTTTAATTGCAAGCTGTTGAATTTGTAGTAGTGTTCATGTTAAATCGTATATGGTACATATGATACATTGTTGAAGTTCTAGGATTTTAATTGTAGAATTGGTTGCTGGACGAGTTATTTTTCCAGTTGTCGTTGAATTATACTTTATTATATGAATTCTGAAAAATACATGATGGGCATTAAGATAGAGTTAATAGTTAATTTAGGCCATAACAAGTAGTCATTTCCACTTTTGAGCCATAACAAGTTTGAATTATGATTTTAGGCCATAACAAACCACTTTTGTTCAATTTTGGGCCATACAGACTTTTTAAAATAATAATTGAGCCCACCTACTCTCCTTTATTATATTTTGACCCCTCAGTTGACTTATCAACTTTTGCCCTTTTACACTTTGACCCCAAACTTTAGATTTTTCATTAAATTTAATCCAATAACTGCCCATCATGCTTCCGATAATTAAATTAAGCACTAAACTTCATACCTTGGCTTTGACCGCCTTGCTGCCGGGTTTCCTAAGCTCCGGGATTTTACGGACTTCCTCCAACCACGCAGCCGCGACCGATGGTTCACCGATTCTTGGCTCCTTCAGCAACAAACAGCACAGTCCTATTTCGTTTCCTACCTTAGGACGTATCAAGATATGAATTAAGGGTTTTTAATAATATTATCGGAGTATTTGGGATATTTGGAAGCCTGGATTTTACTGAAGAAATATTAAAAATATTATTCAAACATTATTTCCCCTAATGGAGAAGACAGATACTTAGTTCCTCATGGAGGAAGCAAGACTCTTGGGGATGCTCCCCATACTATTACAGACACAGAAAGGAAAATTTGCAAAAAGGAAATATTACAAATGTTTTGAAGAGTTGGGAGGATTTTTCGATGCCTTCCATCTGCTTCGAACTCCTTTATTTATAGGCGCCCGCGGACTTCAGCCCCGGATTCCAATCTTCCTCTAAATCCTTGTGACGTCACTGCGTTCGTCACTTAGCCTTAATTTCCACCGGCTACATTATTGTCCTTTTTTGAATTATTGCGTTAGGTGGCTTTTGTCAACTTTCCACCTTCTCTTGTCGGCCATTTTCTGCCAGCCACTCTGCCCTTCTTTGTCGGCTTTTAATTATGAGTGTTGCCGACACCTCTTTTTCTTTTACATCCAGCTAATCTTACTTTGGCTTGTGAAAGTTTTTTGGACGTTTCTTCCCTTTGTCCTGTTCGGGTCCGGATTTTTTCTGGGTTACCCGGATCTTTGTGCCGAATAGGGGTTTCTCCTGTTCTGCACAATATGGGCATATGTGGTTATCCCATTGGCCAACATGCATCATATTGCATGCCTTTTTTCTGGTAGACTCGGTTGCTGGCAACTTGTTTTCCCAGATGAGTAACCTTTTCTTCTCAAATGAGGTTTCCGCAAACTCTGTGCTTTTCCCTGTTAAAGAATTAACCAGGAACGATCCATTTAAATTGTTTGAGAATATTTTAAACGGATATTTAACCTTTTCCATCTCGGTGAGACAGACCCAGAATCCCCATGCTCGTCGGGTGGAGATTTCATCTTCGCTGATTGAAGATACCAATGGTGCCTTCTCATCCATAGACTTAACTCTGTTGAAGGCAATCATATCAGGTCTCTGTAATTTAATAAATTGAAAGACCGGATAAGAACCTTTTCCGACTATCTCTGGTGCCGCTGAAATGAACTTAAGCTCCAGAATATCTCCTCTTTGCAGGTGCGGGTTGTTCTGCCATGATTCGTGCACCGCACTACTTATCCATCCCGGAAGTTTTTCGATTTCCGGAAACCCTGGTGATGTAGTATGAACAGATGCTAATGCTCCAAAGTCATACCACTTCCGAACTTCTTCTGGTTTCGATCCTTCGAGCATCCATACCCTGTTGTATCTCCCGGATGTCTCGATTACTGTTTTGCTAGGGTTAATTCCCTTTTTGGAAACCAGTTGTTCCCATTTTCCTTGGTAGTCCAGCCAGGCAGTAGATAGGACCTTCTCGTCTGAATTAACCTTAGAGGTGCCTGTCATTGGCCTAAGGTTAATTTCTTCCTCTTTCACCCCAGAGGCAGTGGGTTGACTTGAGCTTTCGGAAATGTGACTTTCCTCTTGCTCAACATTTTTGTCGGTATCCGACAATGGTTCCTTTGAAGCAGTGCTTGAATCTGCTTCTTCATATGTGACCACTTTAGCTTTTTGGGCACATTTCTCTTTGTTTACCAGGGAAGCTGACGCTTTCCTGATTGGCTCTAATACTGTTTCCCATAGTGCTGTCATTGCTATATGGGAGGTTCGTATATTGTTGCGGACCATGTCCACATCGCTCTGTTGTATTTGGCCAGCTGCTCGTGCATTGATCTCGAGCTGTCCAAAATGCTTCGATAGCTCCTCTAGGTTTTCTCTGAGGTGCCTGAATCTCGTAATGATGGAATCAGCTTCAAATGCTTCCATCTCTCGTCAAGAAATCTGCAAGAACATTTTCATGAGATTTTATAACATCAATATCATAAGTATAATATTGACATTCAGCTTGCCATCTGATAATACGAGCTTTTTCAATTTTTGATTCAAGTTTATTTTTTAAAAAAGCCCTAACATTAGTATTATCAACTTTTAATACAAATTTCTTTGCAAGTAAGAATAAAGGCCATTTTTTAAATGTTTTCCATACTGCAAAGAATTCCTTCTCGTTAATATGCCAAAGTTTGGCTTGTTGTTCAGTGAACAACCCTCCTGTGTATCTACAAGGTTCTTGACCCGTAGTAGTTTTTCTCATGAGCACTCCTGCCCATCGAAAATCATTGGCGTCTGTGTAGACTACCAGCTCATCCTCATCCTGAGGTATCGCGAGTTTTGGCAAGCTATTACAGACTTGCTTTAGTTCACGAATTCTCTTGGTATGGATTTCTTCCCATTTCCATCTAGAGCTTTCAGTCTCTTTCAGGAGTGGTCTAAAATCCTTTCTATATTTTGCAAGGTCTTTAATAAACATACCCGCAAAATTTACAACTCCTAAGAAACTCTGAAGTTGTTTCTTGTCTTTTAATATATCAGGAAAATTGCGGATTTTCTCCACAATGTGTTCCTGTAACTCTATTCCTGCTTCATCAATTTGAACTCCTAAGAATTCAATTTTGTTAGCAGCGATAGTGGCCTTTTTCTCAGAGAGAACTAGACCTTCCCTGTGACATGCATCAGAAAATATTTCAAGATGTTTAATATGCTCTTTAATATTTCGAGATGCAATCAGAATGTCATCTATGTAGACGAACATAAACTCTAGATAATCCTTAAATAGATTATCCATCTTTCTTTGGAATATCTGAGGGGCATTAGAAAGCCCCATTGGCATAACATTCCAAATATATTGCCCTTGTGGGGTGGAGAATGCTGTGAATTTCTTCGACTCATTCTCCATCTTAATCTGATAGAAACCAGATTTGCAATCAAATTTAGAAAACACTTTAGCACCTTTGATGCAATCAATTAAGTGTTCTCTACTCGGAATGTAATAACCATCAAACTGTATTATTTTGTTAATACCTTGATAGTTTATTACCACCCTGGGTTTACCTCTCTTTATTTCACCGTGGTTTCTTACCAAGAATCCAGGGCTACTATAAGCTGAGACTCCAGGCTCGATGAGTTTAAGATCAATATGCTCCTTAATAATTTGCTGCATATCTTTCTTATCCTGCATTTTTGGATGGGTTAGTTTGGCATCATTATCACCACGTTTGCTGCGAAATAATATAGGCATTAACCTGTTGAATGCCTTTTCCCTGCGCAACACCTGTATCTCATTTCCACAACTTGTGGTAAATATTAACAAATTTCTTTTGTTATCTTGAACATATTTTGTAAAGGATTGTATAAAATTGTTTCCTAACAAAATATCCGCTCCTGTGTCATGAAAGTAAATAGGAGGCGTTTTTACCTTATACCAAGGTGTACCAAATGCTCCTCCAATCATGATATTGGCTTGTCGAATACCCTTATTTAGTACTAAGATTTTTTGGGAAAAATCTCTTCCTGCAATAATGGGTAATGATTCCATAGCTTCGCTAGGGAAAACTCCTGGTTTTGCCGTGCAAATACCTGATCCTGAATCAATATAAGCTGCGAAATATTCTGACTTATATTCTTCATATATTATCCCTACTGAGATATAAATGGAGAATGGACTTGTCATTTAATTCTGATGGTGTGACCCTTCAGATTAAATTCTATACCATTATCCTTTCTTACCCATGGTTTATGATTTTCGAGAAAACTTAATCCCAAAATCATAACCCCATTGTCTTTTCCGGCGGTGCCTAAGACCCTGATCTCGTGTCCTGCAATTTCAATTGTTCCTTCATAGGTTCCAATTGATGGCTGCTGCAAGTAGTATAAGTCATCACATGGAAAACGGTTAATCTTTTCAGTGATGTCGAATATTACTCGTATTTCTTTCCATCCTTCAGGGCATTTTATCTTTATATTATCTACCCCAATGGATTGAGGAGTTAGATCTTTGATGAACTCCTTCCCTTTATATGCCATAATTCTGTCTTCCGAAAAAGACATACGGCTTGCGTACTTAATTCTAGCACTCGTTGATCTGTCTAGAATTGGATGATCTCTTATTTGTATGTCTACTCCTCCTAACCTTGGAATCTGGGTAGGATTTGGAGTCATGACTTTAGCAAATTCCTTGAAAATTCTAGGAATTTCTATATATTCTTTCCTGAGAAATAAGTCAGAATGATGACTATTGGAAAGTGCATAAGAGATTCTATAAGTTATAGAATATGGTCTGTTCCCTTCTTTCATTAGATCTTTTCTTTTAAAATCCTGATGAAGGGTTAGAACTCTACTAAAATCTTGGTCAGCTAAGTTATAGGAAATTCTGGGATGTATGTCAAACATTAATTTCCCAGCATATAAATTTCCCACCATAGTTCCAAGAAGACCATCTCTAAGGTTATTGATTCTTCTATCAGTGACTGATAGATGCAATTCAGAATCAATGCCTTCTTTGAAGGTTGCCTTAATTACTACTTCAATGGCTCCTATGTGGATCCATTTCATAGTAATGGCGATTTCCTCCTTCATTCTGCTTAATTCCTCAAGAATTTCTTCTTTAGGAATTAATTGCATATCCATAACATTACAAGTAAGTTCCATAGGAATTGCAAACTCACCTGCACTTACCTTGTAGATGATGTTATGTCTTCTCTGGTTGAGTCCCATCTGGTTAAGAACTCGTCCAATCCCGCCAATTCTGAATCCGTCATATGGGCTGAGGTTGGAATCTTGTCGCATTATTCTTTCCATGGTTCGATTCGAGATCGTCATCCTTGAAAAGAATCCAGACAGGTTTTCAGTGGTCTGAATCCTGTCTTCTTCAGTCAGACTCGGTTGAAGATCCATCTGAATATGAGTCCGAGTCACTTCTTAATTCTTCCTCGTAGATGCTTTCATCCGAGGGGATGTCCTCAAACTGATAGACTGGTACCAGCTTTCCATGGTAGACTGCTTCCACGATATCCTCTGTGGCTTCGTACATTCGTACCTCACGATTCTGAGGGCAATCGGGTGAGATATGACCTCTGGCTCCACACTTCCAACAGTTGCAGTCCTTGAAACTTTCGTTGGCTCGGGTATGGGCTCGTCTGAATGTTCTCTTGGACGTCGTTCTCCCCGTGCTCCTTGCTGCTGAGCTGGTTGAACCTTGGGATGAACTCTTCGTCGTTCCCGTTCTTTGTCCAGTTTTGTATGATCTGGCCTTGCTCTTGGACCACCATGCTCTTCTTCTTCGGAATGGAGGTCTTCTGAAACTCCTACTGTATGAGCCCCGACTCTTCTTCTTTTTCCTCTTTTCTCCTGATTCTCCTATAATTGTTGGAAAATCGTTATTTTCACAGCAAAGAGGAGTTCTTTTTATTTTACCTTTTAGTCTCTTGATGTTCTTTTGGGCTGCTGCCTGTTGACACCATTCTCTGAGTTTATCCTTTAAGAAGGACATTCTTCGAGCTATTGAGTCCACTGTACCAGAAGGTACTGTGTACGATTGGATCAACATTTCTCTCCATGGGCTGCAGATCTTTGCAAAGAACATGGGACATGCTACTTCAGCTGTCATTTCGCTCCGAAAATAGTATTTACGAAACCAGTAGATGTATTCGTCTACTGCGCAAATACTTCTTAACTCCATACCCAATAATGCTTGGGTATAGACCTTGATTTTTTCGGTTCTCTGTTCTTCAAAATACCCATCTCCTACAAAATGGGTTTTGAATAAGAGGCCAAATCTTTCACAGATTGTGCTTTTGGATTCTCCCTCGAGTATTTGCTCTTTTAAAGCAGTCGTGGAGTTTTTCCAGCCCAGCTTTGCCGATCCTTCGAGACTCAGCTCTATTAATCTGACAAAGTTTTCTTTATCGAGTTCCAGGGTGGTTGCTGCAATCTTCATTGAAGCTACCCATTCATCGATCAGGTCTTCGATGTTTCGGAAGTCGATAACGTCGAGGTTTAGTGTTATGCCATATGGATTTAATGGTTGTAACATCGTCTTGGCCCACGGTGTGGATTCTGGTGCTCTACTTGGGTTCCGTCCTGGGTTTCGTCTTGCATTGAGATACACCTCAGGATACCTGTTCATGTAGAAGTCTGTACTTTCTCTCATTGGGACATCAGGCGGTCCATCGTGGGTCACGTTGGATCCTGATCCTTCCGCATAACCCAATTGAAGAACTTCATTGGGTTTTATATTAACCAGATCCATAATCCCAAGTTGGGAAAATGATTCTGCTAATTCTTGTAGATCTGATAAATCTGCCATGGAAACACTCATTCGACTGTTTTCAGGAGATCGATCATAAGCTCTTCTTGTGATTTCTGCTTTGGAACCATAGTTGCTTTACCCTTTTGATGTAAAGCTTGTACTGGTCCGAATGCATCTCTAATATTGGCTTGGTTATTCTTGGAAGATCCAGGAATATCCTTCTGCCTTTTCTTGATATCCGAAATGTCAAATTTCAGATTCAAAATTTCTTTCTTTAGATCTTGAAATACTTTCAAGATCTCGTCTGTTGTCTGATTCAAGTTATCTATTTTCCCAGGTATAATTAATACCCGGTTACCAAAATCTTGAATCGTCTTTTGGATTTCTCTTAAGTCTTTTGATAACTTAGAGCTATCCGGATCAATTTCTTTCCAGTCCGTTCCTCTCATTTTTAGGAAAGATTCTGATTTTGATAATATTTTGTCCATGGGACAAGTTCAAGAAATTCCTTTGGAATTTTCTATTTTTTATTTCCAAAATTTGGAAATAACTTATGGGTTTCAAATTAATTGAATCCATTAAATAATTAAATCTTCTCCATTAAGAAATAAAATATTATAAATAATATAATTAATATATTCTTCAATAAAACCTAGGCTCTGATACCAATTTTCAAGCGCATTAGGAGTCATTTATATAGTGAAAAATTAAGTATATTGAGAAAGGACTAAAGTAAATAAAGTCAAACTTCCTTGGGGTATGAATGAAATAAAGAAAAAGTTGTTGGATTCCTTTATTAATTTCAAATTGGTCCTATGGCCTAAATTTTACAAAACTGTGTTTGTTATGGTCTATTTTCATAATTGTAACTTGTTATGGCCTAAAAGCGGAATAGCCTCCTTGTTATGGCCCTTTTTAACATTTAACCCATTAAGATATTATGGCACTTAAAAAAATATATTACAAATTTAATTTTATTAAAAATATTATTTTCATAATAATAATATAATAATAATAATATAATAAAACGATAATAATAATAATAATATAATAATACTAACGAAGAAAAAATAATAACTTGAACAGAAATTATAATAATTTAATTATTATGGAAAAATAATAGTATACTGGGAGGGAGATAATTATAATAAAACTATTTATTATTAATTAATTATTAATTATCTAAGATAATTATATATTAACTATTAATTATAATTATAATATATTTATAAAAATATTATTTTAATGAGGGATTGTGTGTATAACTTAATACATGGTGGAGAGTTGGGTTTATTTTAATAAGGGGTTAGTTTTGTTGTTTATAATTTTATTTAATATTTATTTTGTCATGATTATTATAATAGATAAAATAATTTATTATAAATATTATAGCATTATAATAATAAATATGATAATATTAAAATATACTTATTTTTTTAGTTTTTTATATATTAATTATTATAATATTAAAATATTTAGTATATTTAAAATAATAAATCACACAATACTACATCGACACTTTAATAGATCACATAATAAATCACACAATACTACATCGACATATATTATTTATATATTTATTATATTTAAAATATTAAATTTAAGAAATTATTTTTAATAAAAATTAATTTAATAGAAATGTAATAAATTAAAATCCATACAGTATCAATACAAAAATATTGTATAATTATAATACAGTACACTACCAAACACTGTATATCATTAATTTAATACAGTAGTAATATAAAACGACATAATACTGAACACCTGCATTTAAACAATACAATACAGTGTTTGGTAGTGTACTAGTAGGGATAATAATCATAGTTTAATTTTTCTATTCATATTTTATTTGCATATAAAATTGAATTATACTTTGGTATATATATTATGAAAACAATAATTTATGAATTATGTCACTTAAAAAAAGATAATACCCGTGCGCGGAGCGAAAGTGAAAAATCTACTTAATTATTAATTATCCAAGTGAATTATATATTAACTATTAATTATAATTATAATATATATTTATATATTTATGAAAATATTAATTTCATTGCTCTAATAAAATAATAGCATTTATCATTTCAAATAAATTAATTGAGCGAGAGTTTATTAATTTTAGAATTTAATAAAAATATTATCTTCATAAATATACTAAAATATTGTTAATTATTATTTCTCCGTGAATAATCCAATAGTATGACTAGAACACATTTGTGCGTGAATCGCAGGGGGACTTCTACTATAGAAGACCATCAGCCCAGGGCAAGAGCCCGAAGCTGAACTTTTACTTACGATACAATAAAACTATCGGATACATTTTGGCGCGGTTAGAGCAGGATGCGCCCGGTATGATTGCAGAGATGAGGGATTCATGCCTCGGTTATATATTCAGAGGCGCTGAGGGCGACAGGCGGCTCAGATGGTCGGAGAGTACCTTATCTGCACAGGCCATGGCGGCATTGTTGTCCTACGAGGTGGCATTCCGCCACTACGGGACGGACGAGCCGTGGGGCGAGGACGATGCCGTATGGTTTCACGTGTGCGGCCATTTTATTCGGTTTGGACGGGAGGAGCACGCGCTCGTGACGGGGCTCCGTTATGGACCTTCTGACTTCCAGCTGTATGCTGATGAGGAGCCCCCAGCTGGAGGCGTTTATGCTAGAAACGTTGGGATCCTTGGGAGCGGATCTATGGACAAGATCCGAGATGCTTATATGAATGGGGCTTTCCGGCAATCACCCGAGGACACACTGAAGGTCGCTATGGTGATGACAGCTTTTTACCTGGTACTAGGGCACGACGGCCACAGTCGGACTCCTGAGACATGGATGTGGCGCTTGGTCGAGGATAGAGCTGCATGGAATGCATTTCCTTGGGGCTTGATGAGCTGGCAGGTGTTGAGACAGTACATCAGGGACTTCCCGGTAGACGGCAAGAGCGACCGGAAAGGGGTCCACCTATACGGCCACTCCCTCTCATTGCAGGTACTTTGCATAACATCTATGATTTCATAAACGCATTCTCTGTTGTACTATAAATTGCTGCACTGCATAACCATCTCTCTATGCTCGTACTCATACAGGTGTGGATGTGCGAGGCCATTCCGGAGGTCGGGGCTTTCTATACCCAGTCCACTTCTGAGCATCCCGATTTCCAGCGCCCGAGGATGTTGCGGTATTCTTATAGAAAGCGGACGTCTGGTCTGGGATGGACGACATTCTATACCATCGAGGTTAGTTCGGTAATACCTTTTAATTTGAATGCACACGTTCTTATCGGATAGTAGCCTATACGTTTGTCTTCTGTATTGCAGCGCCAGTGTCATGACAGACTAACCCCCACGGACGATGAACTGCTGGAGCCATACATGATGGGGGTAGATGTGACGACGCCGACTGGGCTGCGATGGGTGCGGGCCCCTGTTGACCATCGGGCTAAAAGACGGAAGCGTAAATCCACGGAGCAGCCGGAGGACGGGGTGGGCGGTGCTCCAGGCACCGAGCCACAGTCAGATAGGCCGGGGAGAGATAGTGATGCTCCGCCGAGCCGACGCATGCGGACTTCTAGGCAGCCGGCGGCCCCGGTACATGGAGACGGAGATGAGCAGGTGCCTCTCCCTGACACACCGCCGCCACCAGCCCCGCCAGCCAGCGAGTCCCAGCCTACTGCGGATACTATGCCGCCCCAGCAGACGCAGCATCCGATGCCGGACATGGAGGAGCTGGTGCAAAGGGTCGCAGCGGCCGTCGAGCAGCGCGTCGTGATTGCATTCGCGGAAATTTTGGCGCAGACACAGCTTCAGTTGCGGAGAGACATTGAGCGCCAGACTGGTATGGTGCGCGACGTGCTGGCGTCCGAGATTAGGGCCATTCTGCGCTACGTGGCGCACCCACCTGCCGGTGCGAGCCCGGTCGTACAGCCTGCTCCGGCGACGGGCTGCTCTGCAGAGGAGGTGGAGCGGAGGGCGTCCATGGCACGGTTTGCCACCACCCACGCCCACGTAGCGCAGACAGATTCTGAGTCGCATGACATACACAGCGAGGGGCCAGTGACACATGTTCGGGAGCCCTCTGCGCCACTGGACAGTCATGGATCCCAGCTTCCGCAGACCATGGGAGGTATTGTTACCGTTTACTTAGAGTTGTGTATGGTAAATTGGATTATTTGGTTGTTTTCTTAAATTGTCCCCGAATATTCCAGAGCCACAGGCACGTAGTCCGCGCACCGTGTCGCACCCACCTGCCGGTGCGATCCCGGTCGTACATCCTGCTCCGGCGATGGGCTGCTCTGCAGAGCGGGATGAGCGGCTGGCGTCCATGGCACGGTATGCCACCACCCACGCCCACGTAGCGCATACGGATTCGGACTCGCAGGACATACACAGCGAGGGGCCATCGGGCAGTCATGGATCGCAGCTTCCGCAGACTATGGGAGGTATTGTTAGCTTTTACCTAGAGTTGTTTATTGTAAATTGGATGATCCAGTTGTTTTCTTAAATTCTCCCCGAATATTCCAGAGCCACACGCACATAGTTCGCGCGCGGACAGCATGTCCCCATACTCTACCGCAGTGCCTCCCGATGGTACGGGCGCAGACACAGGTAAGAATTTTATAAACCAGCATTTTATTTCGTCCATTATTATATCGTCAGTAACACCTGTACTTGGATTGTTGTCGTGATAGGCACGGAGATGGTCCGCGCGGACACTGCACATGGGGTAGCGGGCGCAGTCGATTCAGATGCTACACGTGTTGAGACGGGTAAGGCAAATAATGCTCTTTTGTTGGTGTGAGCCGTACCATTTCTTGTGGACCACGTTTTCTTGCATTGGCAGTAATTTCTAATAATTCACGTTATTTTCTAGTGACCTCGATGGATGTGGTGGGCCAGCCATCTGACCCGGTTCCTGGGACGGCACATGCAGACGACGGAGTCACCCGAGCAGAGGACACAGTGCATTCAGATGATGCGCGCACACCAGTCCAGCGTATGTTGAAATTTATGTACTTAACATGCATGTGTTGTTATTAAGTCATGATCGATTGTAAATATGTTCCATTTAATTCCCTGCTTGGTCGTAGCTCGGGTTGCCGGGAACGAAGGCGGCGATTCCGACAACGATGATCCTGTGCAGTTTGTTAGGAGCGCCCAGGATCCAGCACCGGTTCCCTATCGGACAAAGCGGAATGGCGTGCTCGCCCATCGTCTTCGCAGCCCATTCATGCGTCTCACCAGGCCACGGCGTAATAGGCAAACCGACGAATTCAAGTTATATTGCTTGGATGGCAAGTATAGGTATGCTTACGCAATTTTCCATTCGTAAAGGTAGTGATTCCATATGACTCACCATTAACGCTTCGTCGTATGATTTATCCAAGCTGCGACGTCGGTACTGCCGAGGCCGCAGACCACCGGTGGTTTCAGAATTGGTGCACCGATACATTTTTTCTGGATGACACCGTGAGTTCCCCTTTAATATAATATAATAAATTATCAAGTACTACGTAGGAAATTATCTTAATATATCCGGACTAATATTAATTGTGCATTTAAAATAAATTAATGATCTCTATAATTTGCAGCACATGGACGCGTACCTAGGTATTATGCAGTACAAGCCACGCTTTATCAACTGCATTCCGCGACAGACGGGGTCTAAGTATGCCTTGATGGATTGCGCATTCCTGGTAAGTGTGTATTGTTCAAATTTGATCTCAACATGTTGAATTTACTCAAATGTTGGAAAAAATGGTAGGCCCTTTCCGATCTATTATTATATTTTATTTTTGCTTTTACGCAGTCGGGGCTGTTGCGTGATTGTTGGGGCGCGACCACCAAGAAGCCCCATTTTGATCAGTTAAAATTGAAGGAGATGGCGCAGTATATAGTTGGGGGAAGACCACAGTGGGGTTCGACCGCACACTGGGCGGAGTTGGATGAGGTTAGTGAAAAACACTTTTTTGTTCATTGCGAAACAGAATGTTCCCGTGCAATACTTTACGTTACAGTGGGTTCGTAACAGGTCATATGCCCATGGTGCATCAGGCAGCACTGGGCCATAGTCCGGATCCGATTGGACAGCCGGACGATATTCTTCCATGACAGCATATGCACGCCCAGTGATGCTAGGAGACCCGAGAAGTCGGAGTTGTTGATAGCCCGGTTCGAAGACCTCGGGCCATTGTGCACCATCATTCCATCGCTGCTCCAGCATACCGGCTACTACCAGCTTCGGCCCGATCTTCCATACCGCGCGACCTGGGACATCTCCCTTCCGGAAGAAGGTACCGTCATGCCGCAGAGCGACGGCTCCTCGTGTGGACCGCTTGCACTGTTGAACGCCAAGTGGGTTGTGGAGGACAAATTCCCCGATGTTCAAAGATTCCGCTTTAACGCAAGACGGGTGCGAGAATTGCAAGCATATCAGGTATGGCGTTTCAGCGCGGACGTACGTGAGCCCGGCTTGTTCCGATTGCCGGATCCGCCCCCACCTATAGTGTTCGAAGTAGTCAAGTTCCCCGATTTGGGCTCGCCATGATTGTACATATCCACATTGTATAATTGCTGAGTAAACAATTTATTTTTTTTTTCGCTCAATTCTTTGTTTACGTTTAGTATTTTAATTTATGCTAATATAATTATAATTATAATAAACACTAAAATTATTTTATAATTTTATAAACAAATTAATAAACACTATTGATTAGTAAATATAAAATTATTAAATTTATTAAAAACTAGATTAAAAACTCGATTAATTTAAAATGATAGATGTTATTATTATAATATATTTATGAAAATAATATTTTTAGTAAAGTATAATTTCTATTATTTTTTTTCAAAATGATATACGAAATAAATTTTTAATTTTTTTCATAATACATATACCAAAGTATAATTCAATTTTTTATGCAAATAAAATATAAATAGAAAAATTAGTCCATATTAATTACCACCCCTACTGTTATAAATATTATATGTATAATTAAATTGATTAAGTATATTAAAACTTTCGTCTTTCAGAGGTAGAATTTATGCCATCATTACTGGTTATGGAATTAAAAATTATATTTCGGTTTATCTTAACCCAACGAATACCAAGTGAGAGGCGTGCTGTCTTGCACTCTAATTGCAGGCCGACAGTTTGATAATACATTTTCAGTAGGGTTCATGCTGATGCAATGGTTAAACGGGTTTACCTCGCATGCGGGGGTATGTGTAGTAATGCAGAGGGCGGCCGAAAGGATTTAGGCACGAAAACGATGGACATTTCTACCACTACAGGGCAGGTCACGGGTGGGTGGATATATTTTGTAAAGTGCAGCGACGTATCCGTACACGGTAGTGCATGAGTGGAATTCATGATGGGCAGTGCGAACTATGCCAATCAGCATGTATCATCTAAAAGTTCTGCAAGAAAAGATCTCCTAAACGAAATGATAGCGTTTCCAAAAGCGACACTGTATTAAACCAGATGCAGGTGAATCTTTATGAGGGTAACTACGACGCTGAGTTGATATTGCGATCAATCCGCTGCAATTCTTTTCCACTGCCACCTCCCATTGTCCACTGAAACGCGTCACGTAACAGAACCACTCTGCGGGTAACTTCCTGCTGGCGATGCTGCTGCTCAATTGCATCCACTCTCTTCATTTGCCATCATTGCAGCCACTCACGATCGAATAGAAGACTTCAGTTTACCATAAGTCAAACCTTGAAGGTGGACTTGGTTCATAACCGAATCATTCCTATCTTCCGTCCTTCATGTCCAATGATGCTGGCTTAAAATCGTGGCCATCTTCCATGGGACGAATTTATGCCATCATTACTTGTTATGGAATTAGAAATTATATTTCGATTTATCTTAATTCAACGAATACCAAGTGAGGGGCGTGCTGTCTTGCACTTTTATTGCAGGCCGACAGTTTGATAATAACTTTTCAGTAGGGATCATGCTGATGCAATGGTTAAACAGGTTTACCCCGCGCGCGGGGGTATGTGTAGTAATGCAGAGGTCGGCCCAAAGGATGTAGGCACGAACACGGCGGACATTTCTACCACTACAGGGCAGGGCACGGGTGGGTGGATATATTTTGTATAGTGCAGCGATGGAGCCTTACACGGTAGTGCATGAGTGGAATACATGATGGGCAAATGAAGAACTATGCCAATCAGCATGTATCATCTAAAATTTCTGCAAGACAAGATCTCCCAAACGAAATGATTGCTTTTCCAAAAAGCGACACTCTGCCAAACCAGATGCAGGCGGATCTTTATGAAGGTAACTACGGCGCTGAGTTGATATTGCGATCAATCCACTGCAATTCTTTATCTCTACCACATCCCATTGGCCACTGAAAGGCGTCACGTAACAGCACCACCCTTCAGGTAATTTACTGATGACGATGCTGCTGCTCAATTGCATCCACACTCCCATTTGCCATCATTGCAGCCACTCACGATCGGATAGAAGACTTCAGTTTACCATAAGTCAAAAAATGAAGGTGGACTTGGGACGAATTTATGCCATCATTACTGGACTGAAGCATGGAAGATAGGGATGATTCGGTTATGAACCAAGTCCACCTTCAAGGTTTGACTTATGGTAAACTGAAGTCTTCTATCCGATCGTGAGTGGCTGCAATGATGGCAAATGAAGAGAGTGGATGCAATTGAGCAGCAGTATCGCCAGCAGGAAGTTACCCGCAGAGTGGTTCTGTTACGTGACGCGTTTCAGTGGACAATGGGAGGTGGCAGAGGAAAAGAATTGCAGCGGATTGATCGCAATATCAACTCAGCGTCGTAGTTACCTTCATAAAGATTCACCTGCATCTGGTTTGGCACAGTGTCGCTTTTGGAAACGCTATCATTTCGTTTAGGAGATCTTTTCTTACAGAACTTCTAGATGATACATGCTGATTGGCATAGATTTCATTTGCCCATCATGAATTCCACTCATGCACTACCGTGTACGGATCCATCGCTGCACTTTACAAAATATATCCACCCACCCGTGACCTGCCCTGTAGTGGTAGAAATGTCCACCGTGTTCGTGCCTACATCCTTTGGGCCGCCCTCTGCATTACTACACATACCCCCGCGCGCGGGGTAAACCCGTTTAACCATTGCATCAGCATGATCCCTACTGAAAAGGTATTATCAAACTGTCGGCCTGCAATTAGAGTGCAAGACAGCACGCCCCTCACTTGGTATTCGTTGAGTTAAGATAAATAGAAATATAATTTCTAATTCCATAACCAGTAATGATGGCATAAATTCGTCCCATGGAAGATGGCCACGATTTTAAGCCAGCATTACTGGATTGAAGCATGGAATATATGGATGATTCAGTTATGAACCAAGTCCGACTTCAAGGTTTGACTTATGGTAAACTGAAGTCTTCTATTCGATCGTGAGTGGGTGCAATGATGGCAAATGAAGAGAGTTGATGCAATTGAGCAGCAGCATCGTCAGCAGGAAGACACCCGCAGAGTGGTTCTGTTACGTGACGCATTTCAGTGGACAATGGGAGGTGGCAGAGGAAAGGAATTGCAGCGGATTGATCGCAACTTCAACTCAGCGTCGTAGTTACCTTCACAAAAATCCACCTGCATCTGGTTTGGCAGAGTGTCGCTTTTGGAAAAGCAATCATTTCGTTTAAGCGATCTTTTCTTGCAGAACTTCTAGATGATGCATGCTGATTGAGATAGTTTGCACTGCCCCATCATGTATTCGACTAATGCACAACCGTGTAAGGATCCGTCGCACCACTGTACAAAATATATCCACCCACTCGTGCCCTGCCCTGTAGTGGTAGAAATGTCCACCGTGTTCGTTCCTGAATCCTTTGGTCCGCCCTCTGCATCATTACCCATACCCCCAGTGCGGGGTAAACCCGATTAACAATTGCATCAGCATCGACCTAGCATGCTTCCACATGCCGATGGTGCCCGTTTATGTGTTGTGCCTCAGCACAGGCATGTGCCGACGTTGCCTGCTTCGAACATAGCCTCCAGCATCTAGAGATGCCGCAACATCACAACCAGCAATCCCGACTTTCCGTCCACGAAGGACGCCTTCAGGCAATCCGCTAACAATCGGACACCGAGGAAGATGAGGATGCGGTGTGGGACGACGTCCTTCGGCGTTCCGACTAAGGGGCATGGAGAATTGGGACGTCCACTGATGTACAATTACTCCTCGACTTTCCGAACAACCTTCAGCATTTGTGATGTCGAAAATGCTCAAACTCTGCCAACTGCAGGTATGCATGCGACCATGCTGTTCGGCGAGGTTTTGGGTAATTGTTGCGCCCGTTCCCTACTTGGCATGTTTTCTCACGTCGAGGTCCGTATGGAGGAATTTTTCACCCGCTCGTCCTTAGCCCACTTTTCCATTAATCTGCATGGCCCGGAAGTTCTGGATTGCCCAATATGTTTCGATGAAATCTAGACATACCAGCAACATAGATAGCACCATTAAGTTCGGTTGCATATGGTGCAGTCGGCTGAGAGAGGTTGAACATAGGGAGAAAAAATACCAAGAGGTAGACAAGGGATGACTGCTACAAGCTCGATTATGTCGACCCCTTGTATTTTTTCTCCCTATGTTCAACCTCTCTCAGCCGACTGCACCATATGCAACCGAACTTAATGGTGCTATCTATGTTGCTGGTATGTCTAGATTTCATCAAAACATATCGGGCAATCCAGAACTTCCGGGCCATGCAGATTAATGGAAAAGTGGGCTAAGGACGAACGGCTGCAATATTCCTCCATACGGACGTCGACGCGAGAAAACATGCCAAGTAGCGTGCGGGCGCAGCAGTTACCCAAAACCTCGCCGAAGATCATTGTCGCCTGCATACCTGAAGTTGGGAAAGAGTTTGAGCATTCGCGTCATAAGAATGCTGAAGATGTTTCGAATAGCCAAGGACTAACTGTCCATCAGTGGAGTACATCCTTATTCTTGTCCCCTCGTCCAAACGCCAAAGCATTTCACCCCGCACCGCAACCTCATCCGACTCGCCGGCCGATCGTTGCAACGCGCCAGTCCGGTAGGCCTAAAATGACTGAAGATATTTCCGCTTATTTGGTCTCGTGCCAATTGATCTCGCGCCGCAAATGACGGATGCGTTATTTCCGTACAGTTGGTCTCGTGCTCGAGGCAATTGTTACCTTCTCGAACATGCCTGAGTATGATGATGCACTATTCGATCTGTGTCAAACCAAGAAAACTGCATCAAATGATGCTGCATCTACTAAATGCAGGAACTCCTCGTGAAAGCTGGCTGGCGGGCTGCTACGGCATATTCTTGCCACGCATAATGGTCAACGCTCCTGGCCCGCGGTAAGATATTGTGCCCGTGTGCATTTTAGTTTATACCTAGTGGGAATGATTTGATCCGACATTTATTGTCAGAAGAAATTAAGAAGTGCATGGTCGGAGATTGTTGAGAATATTCACCCCGGCTTCTGCCGTGGCATGTGTGCCCACAATGCCTTTCGCACGAACATGATGGAAATTCTCCCACTGCATGGCAAGAGGTTTAGGGTTCATATTTTTTTATCTAATACAGCGATCGAGCCTTACATGGTAGTGGAGAAAAGCATCCAGAATGACGATCTCGCAACACCTCGAATGACCCTAATGTGCGTAAAGATGTGTATCCTCCCATTCGTTGACCAATGGGCATGAAAACAAGCTTTGTAGGAATTTTAGAAGCAGATTATTAGAAGCACGACTACAATAAACCAATACTGGTGCCATGCTTCCGATAATCTGCTTCTAAAATGCCTACAAAGATTGTGTTAATGCCCAGTGGTCATCAACTGGCAGGAGACCCACCTTTACGCATCCTTAGAGTAATTAGAGGTCCAGCGAGCTGGTCATTCTGGATGTCTTTCTCCAATACCATGTAAGGCGCCATCGCTGTGTTAGATAAAGAATAAGAACTCATGCCCTACTTGCCAAACAGTGGTAGAAATGTCCAC
This sequence comes from Hygrophila difformis, assembly GCA_030278955.1. Taxonomy (NCBI): domain Eukaryota; kingdom Viridiplantae; phylum Streptophyta; class Magnoliopsida; order Lamiales; family Acanthaceae; genus Hygrophila; species Hygrophila difformis. The sequence continues at coordinate 8,553,940 of JAOANR010000011.1, forward strand.
CATGTTCGTGCGTCAGGCATTGTGGGCACACATACCACGACAGAAATCGGGTTGAACATTCTCGACAATCTCCGACCATGCACTTCATAATTCCTTCAGGCAAAGCATGCCGGATCTTATCATTCCAACCAAGTAAAATAAAACGCCCACAGTCACAGTATACTGTCGCGGGATAAGAGTCTGATCATTATGTGAGTCTAGAAAATGTCGAAGCTGCACGCCAGTCGCGTAAAAAGGGCGTGCCGAGTCACGCTTGCCACTCCAACGTTTCTTACGGCATGCATATAACCTCTATATTCTCATTGATGGATTCAGCTCCTTGAATACTTCTCAAACAAGCTGTAGATGATTACAAAACTGCTACGCTCTGTGTTCCATGAGTATAATTTCACCATTCGAATCGTGCCCTTTTTCCCTTGTCCGCCCCCAGTTATAAGTTAGTGATCCAGGCTGTTCTCCTTGACTGACAGTTCCAAACTTTTTAGGTTATGGAAACAGAAATTAACTTTCCATCTTCTGAACTCTTCTTCCCAAGCGAGAGGCATGTTGGCCGGGGCTATAGTTGCAGGCCGACAGTTTGGAAACTTTTTTCAGTAGGTTTCAATGAATACAATGCTTAAACGAGTTTCAATTACTGTTGGAAATAAGAGAGAATCGGGGGAAACCCGTTTGACCATTGTATTCATTGAAACCTACTTAAAAAAGTTTCCAAACTGTCGGCCTGCAATTATAGCCCCGGCCAACATGCCTCTCACTTGGGAAGAAGAGTTCAGAAGATGTAAAGTTAACTTCTCTTTCCATAACCTCAAAAGTATGGAACTGTCAGGCAAGGAGAACAGCCTGGATCATTAACTTATAACTGGGGGCATACAAGGGAACAAGTGCACGATTCGAATGGTAAAATTATACTCATGGAATACAGAGAGTAACAGTTTCGAAATCAGCTACAGTTTGTTTTAGAGGTAGACAGGAGCAAAATACATGAATCAGAATATAGAAGAGAAGGATAACAATCCACTACCGATTAGTATTTTTCATTAACTCCGATTACACTTAAAATCGCAAATTCGTGCCCCACCATTATTTCATACAGCCGAATAAATGCATAACGTACGCTACCACTACCATACGTTACTCAGTTGGGCCACGTCTCCCACACGTGTGGTACGGGCCGGTTCAAATCAGGGACTGTACGAGGCATGTTCGCCGGGCACCCTTGTGCCGTGTGACCGTCCCGCCCGCACGATAAACATTTTCTCGGACCACGGGCCCGCCTTCCTGACGTCTCGGGAACATCGTCGACAGGGGCGTTGCAGTTCTTCCGGTTGTGTCCGGTTTGTCCGCACCTGCGACATCTTTGGGGCCGCCCCGCACGAGATGCTCGTTCGACTGCCGATTGAAGCCTGGTCATTCTAGGTCTTCCAGCTTGACGGGGGCATTCAGGGGTCTCGCATGGGGCGTCCGCAATTTCAGCCGGTATCATCCAATCATTCGGGTGTGCCATTGGATACACCGGCCCGCTCCATGCATCAACCAAACCAGACCGCCAATAGCACGCTCCAACATAGTGACTTATTTCGTGCCTCAGAAGACTGCACATATTAAATAATTTACGAGTGCTCTGTCACGGAACTAAAGGGGCACGTTACTGATATAATTAAACAATTTTATCATATACATACTGTATCACGGGGATGGCGTGGGCGCACGGGATCAAGTCATTCTGGAATCGCTGGCAAGTACACTTTCGGTCATCCGTCAGGCTCACTGTGTACGACTTACTGTTGTGTCTCACTTGGTACACATTCTCAGCCTGCGTTTGTTCTATCTTCATCTTCTGACCCAACGCTTTATGATCAAAAACCTCTCGTACTGCCCAGTCAGTTAAACGTTCTGTGCTAGCAGATGCAGCTTGATGCCTTTTTCGGAACCAATCACCGATTGTCGCACGAAGCACCTCCAGCATGGAGCACACGGGTAACCTGCGTGCCCACAGCAAGACATGGTTCATGCTTTCGACGATGTTCGTCGTCATCATGTCGTACCGACGCACAGGACAGTGGACTCGAGAAAACCGTTCGGGCCCTATTTCCTCCACCAAATGCTTGTACGCATTCGGATACATTCCCTGAGGGTAGCCATATGCCGCTCATAGACGGACCTCTTGTACGCGTATGCCGCTCCCATGAACGCGTCCACGGCTCCCTTTCCCCCGTACTTGGCCAGATTCTTGCCCAAGTGCACGCAACACAAAACATGTGGAAAAGAGGGGAGTGCTTGTTCAACTGCAGCTCTTATTGCGGGAGAACCGTCCGAGATTATCAACACCTTATTGTGTGGAAGCAACGCACCCCTCATTTGCATCAGAAACCATCTCCACGCCCGTGTCGACTCCTTCGGTCCAACACCGAAACACAACGGGAATATCTGATTATTCCCATCCTTTGTCACCGCCGCAAAAAGTATCCCCTTGTACTTACCCTTGAGGTGCGTGCCGTCAATGAAAATGAAGGGCCGCATCTCTTTCCACCCAGAGATAGAGGCACTTAGCGCGAAGAAACAATACAAGAATTTGTTGTCAGAATCGACTACATACTCGGTCACGGACCCAGGATTTTGCTGCCGCAGCATATATAGGTATGACGGAATCATCTTGAACGAGACGTCCTGCCCGCCGAATATATGTGAAATGGCATGGTTCCGAATCTTCCTCGCCATTTCCACAGAGATTCTAACGCCGTCCCTTAGCAACCGGGCCTGCAGCGCTTCGGGGCCCAACGTTTCCGCCCCAATCGCAACCTCATTGGCATAATATGCCCCCAAATGCCTCGACGGAAGTCTCGTATCAGGAATGTTGTCCGGGTCCATCACGCAACTGTGAGGTATCAATCTATAGACAGTCCATATCGATGCGGTGCCTCGGGCACGCATCCGGAATTCGCATTCCGCGACGGAACATCGTACCCAGTACCGCTTCTTGTCAGACTTGCACGTCACATACCCGCACCTCTCTCCAACCAAGTACTCCACTAGTTTCTCTTGCAACTGCCTCTTCGTCACGAAAACGGATCCGGGCGCCAGTTCTTTATCCACTGTTTCGTCCACATACGGGTCCACGAACTCCTCAGGTAGGCCAAAGTCCGGGCGGGGCAAATTCCAATTCCCCTGGCTCATCTCAGGTACAGTGAACCCTACTGGCGGCGCCCCAATATCCGGATCGTCGCCGGGCTCTAACCCCTCGATAGAACCTCCGCTTCGTACAATTCTCCAAAAGACCTTGAAAGAAGAGAGAATGAGTCGATGCGCCACCAACTCTTCGTAGTCTACGTCCGCGTCTGACTCCCCCCATTCATCCTGCCATTCTTCTTCCTCACTCTCATCATTCGGGTCCTCCTCCACATTGTTATCCTGCCCGCCCACCTCCCCTTCCTCGAACGCAATGATTGCATGGGGCTCGCGATCCTGCTCCAACTCCTGCTCCGGCACGCCGTCCGGGAATCCCGGATACTGTCCGGGGGTGCTCCTTCCGTAGTAATTCTGATGTTCTGGTGCATAGCCACTGCTAGTAGCATCTGCATTCGAGGACAAAAATGGATTGTGCGACGATGGGAAACCGAATATGCGTTCTGTCCAATTCCCTGCCCGAACACCACCATCCGGATACGGGGCTGCGCTAGTATAATTTGCTGGTTCATGCATTCCTTTTTCGGGGAACACAACCATACATTAGATATGATCTCTAATAAGCATCTATCTCTTGATCATTTCTTTCTCTACAAATAGCCAGATTTCATAATAAAATTTTGTGGTGGTATGGCATTTTGGCCATATATGTTTTTTGCAAGTATAAACTATTTTTTCTAGTTGGATAACTATAATCTTTGTCTGAGCAATTTTTAAATAAGATAAAACTAAGAAAAATAAAATAGTCTTACAAATACAAACGAAAATGAATAAATTTAAATAAAATAATTAATATAATTAATTAGAAATAATGAAGTAAAAATTGTCACATAAAATAAAATAATAAAGTAAATATGATATAAAATAATTTTTAAATTAAATCTTAAAGTAAAAGAAAATAAAATAAATAGAATTTGATTTCTCATTCAATTTTATGTTATTTTATTTCATTTAATTGTTTAATTTAACTTTACTAGTTAATTATACTTTTATTCTATTCAAGTTAAAAAGAAAAATTTAATTAATAAAATACATTATTTTTAAATTGTATAAAATTTAATTATATAATTATAATTATAGTACACACGGATCTATGAAAATACAATTTTCAATTTACAATCTTGATCTTTTTTTTAAAAAATATTGTTAAAACTATTTCTTTTCATTTATACTTACAAAATAATTATAATTAAAATGAATAGTAATACAAAAATAGACTAATTATTCTTTTAATTAATAATATTTTTTTAATTATTTTTATATTTGCATTATTTTAATTATTATAATAATAATATTTTTTTATTATTTTTAAATTTGCATTATTTTTATATTTTTTTATTTTTATATTTGCATTATTTCAATTATTAAAATAATAATATTCTCTTCGTTGCTTTTTAAGTATTTTTATATTTGCATTATTTTAATTAATAATTTTTTTTATTATTTTCATATTTGCATTATTTTATTTAAAATTTATTTATTAAATTCATAATACAATTTCTTCAACTATTCTGCTCTAAGAAAAATGTAATAAAATAATAATACTACATAAAAATAATGTAAATGTAAACACAATTTTCTTGTAATCTCATTTTTTCGTACAGTCTTATATTCTATTTTTCAGATAAAGTCCAACATTTCATCGCTTAATCTTATCTCTATAATATAAATAACAATGTAAAATCCTTATTATAATTTGTTATATATTACTTTAATTTTTAAATATTTCCACAAAATTCTTTGTATTTTATACTTATATAATAATAATAATAATAATAATAATAATAATAATAATAATAATAATAATAATAATAATAATAATAATAATAATACAAGTAATGAAGCCTTATTAAATCTCTTACACATAGTCAACAACACCATAAGAATGGATAGCCAAACTCCCCACAAAATTAACAAATTAACCATGTGCATAACAACTTAAAGAATTAAGTCTAACATATCTAACTAACATGCATCCAAGGATTGAAATTTCGCTTAATTGAAAACATTATGCAGCTAAAAAAAATATTTTGAATATATATTTGTAGGTATATACAGCACGTATAAATACTTACGATTATCATTGTGCTCAATGTCATTTCCGGTGTTCCCGTCCCCTCCAAACAGCCCTCCCAAACCAAACAGCCAAGAGGACATTACTTTCGCGCAATAGTGCAACTGCACCAAACACAGTTCCAAAAAAAAATTAAACATTTCACCCAAAATAACAAAAAAAAAAAATCAGCTTGGCCAGGGAACTTGGCCCGGCCATGATGGGAATCCGGGCCAAGCACCAGTCTGCAGAACCAAACACTGGTTGCTCGACAGTGCCTGGTCCACTCAATTTGCATGAATCCAGAGCAACAACTTACAACCCTGAACCCTGAGCCCTACAGCACACTTCCCGCTTGGCCCGGCTTCTTGGCCAGGCCAAGGTGGGAGTCCGGGTCAAGCACCAGGATGCAGAACCAAACACTGGTTGCTCGACAGTGCTTGGCCCACGGGCGTTGCATGAACAAAATCGCATAAAACACTAACATTTCTCGATATTATAGCATAAAACCCTCGAGTTAATTATTGTTATAGTAGTTTAGACAGAAATTCATGACTTCACACGAAAAATCTTTTAGGTTATCTCTTTGATGAACACGGAAAATGAAACATATTCATTTAAACAATTAATCAGAAAAAAAAAAAAAAACTTACAATAGATATTTAGTCGTTCGGATCTTCGCCCAAAATCAAACTTTCGCTAGCCCTACACGTCGGATCTGAAATAATAACAAGAGATTAATCAATAGAAAGCAAATGTGCGACAAAAAATTTATAGTGCAACCAAAATAATACGAACGAGAAAAAATTTTCAACGAACCCGAGCTCAACCGGAGGAGCATGCACGTCGGACGGCGAAAATGGTGGCAGTGCGAATGGTGGTATATCACCGTCGGGGTATCTCCTTGGTGGCAGTGTTTTGAAAATATCTAGATCTGTCCAAAAAATTTGAACGAAAATGGTGGAGAGGAAGTTGAACAATGAATGTGCGTGGTGGGGGAGGTTATGGAGAAGAATATATTCCATGCACTCACAGGACGGGAATAAATGTTGCACGTAATGACAATTGACTAGCTTTCGGCCTTCCCGAGGCTTGGCCCGGAACGATTTAGGCGCGGGCCAAGAGACAAGGCCACCAGCCAAGCAAACAGGCACTGGCCAAGCGCTTGGCCCGGACACTTTATGTCACGGGCCAAGCAAAACGACACTGGCCAAGCAAATAGGCACTGGCCAAGGTCTTGGCCGGGACACTCAACAACTTGGCCCGACGGGCCAAGCTTAATCGTTCCGGGTCAAGCACCTCTAATCAAGAACAATTTTGGATAAGCCTGGATTACTCTTGGCCCGGTTCTATCTGCTTGGCCCGGGCCGGGCCAAGCATCCGGGCCAAAGGGTTTTCAGTCTTTTCGGGTAAAAAACTAAGGGCCGTAAAGCGGCGGGCAGAAAAGTAACTGGCAAGGTCTGACAGGCCACAGTCAACTTTCACCCAATTAAATATTAGTAGTTCCCATTGTACTACTAATACTGATTGACTAGTAGTACAGTATTTTATTTGGTAATGATTGGACTTGAATTCTGTGCATATCCATATCAAATTTGGTGGGAAAACAAAAAAAAATCATAACCTACCCCGAAAGGTTTATTGGAACCCTTTTCTCCGGTATATACTTATTACTTTTCAAGCATTAATAAAAAATCATATTAATTGTATGGTACAGATCACGTGATGGTAAACATGTCATTTGGATATTTATTATTTTATTTTGTGTTTATTTTAAATTAAACCTTGCACGCTATCAGTTTTTTCATAATGTGCAATGATGAAGACGTCGACTAATGATGACGGGAGATGAAACAGAATTGGAGGAGAAGACGGAGACTCTTCAAATTCAATTGAAACTTAAAAGATTTTTAATCAAATAATAAGAGAAGACCGAATGTGACCAAAAAGAATTCTTAATATACAAAGGCTCGAACTCAATACATTTGTTTTAACTGCTAGAATCTCATACCAATCAGACCAATTGCGTGTGGTAGTTTTATAGATGCTGTTGTTATAACTTATAATACAGTTTTAATAATAATATTTTTGTACAGCTGAAATCTTAAATCTAACATGCCATCTACTTTGCTTGTAAAGTTCAAACCTTACAATTTAGCTTGCATTAGTTTGGGAAAAAAAAAAAAAAAAAAAGAGATGAACATAGATGGGTTAGCAAGCCGATATGTTATTTGGGATTTAATTAAGTTACTTAAAAGGTGATATTTTAGTATAGTTAATGATTTTTTATATATATAAATAAGTATAGGATAACCGAATTACTCCCCCAAGCATAATTTGTCAATTTTAGTTTTAAAAATACTCTGTATATATCTATATTTTTAAATGCATTATTATATATTTAGAAGAACATATTTCATCTGTTTCAGCGAAGATGGAATATTTGGATTTATGTGTTGTGATGATGTAGGTTTGAAACTTATTGATTAATGTGATGTGATAATTGTGTGTTTGAATTAATTTCTTAGTGTATTTATTGAATTTTAATTTATTTATTTATTGATATAATGGTAGTGATTTGTATTTGTTGATGGTATTGAATTTAAAAGTTTTTGTCTTTTAGAGAATCATTATCTTTGGTGGGACAACCAAAAAAGGAAAATGTATCATCTTTAGTCTTTACTATATTTTTTATTTTTAAATAGATTATATTATTTCTTAATAATGTAATTTTACAAAATTCATCTCATTTTTATACATTCAACTACATGAAATATGTACATCCAATAATTGGCTTAAGGTGTTATTCCCCTTAACTTTTAGCTTTTCAAACTCCAACATTTAAACTCTAATCATATCGAAGACTCCAACCATACTCTCCATTTCTGCAGTAACTATAATACAATTTTTTTATTTACGCAGAATAGCTTCATTAACTATATTTCCAACCCAATCCTCCATTTTGGTGAAGGAATATCCCCAATATATTCTACTTAGTAGTATTATTTTTCGAATTTACAAATAACACCCAATATTTTTCTATTTTCACATATTTTTCTTCAAAATAATATTCAAAAATTATTATTTTTATATTATTATGATTATTTAAATTAATTTAGTACTTTTTTATAAATTATAATACAAAAATTATAATTTTTAAACTGCAATCAATTATAATTAACACAAAAAAAAATGATTGAAAAAAAAAAGAAAAAAAAAAACTGCACAGAAATGTGGAAGTGCTCGGCTAGCACCCTCCCATTTGGGAGAATGACGCTTTCTCCATTTTTACAGGGGTGGGTAAGAGCCCCACCTGCACTCCCACCCTCTATAAATGCAAATTGCAAGTTTGATTGAAGAAAAAAAAGGTTTAAAATGCCCATTATCTTTTTAAAAAAGCTAAATCCATCCTTTTTAAATTTTATTACCAAATTAGTCCTCTATAAATGCTAATTATGCCCGAATCAGTCCATTGTTCACTAATTATATCCTAATTGCTGACGTGGCAAGGGTTTAAAATTTAAATCAGACACGTGGGAGTAATATTAGTTATTTTCTTTTATCTTTTACCAATTCAGTCCTAAAATTTTATTTTGTTCCATTTAGTTCTCTACACAAATCAGTCATTTTTATATTAATCGGATTCCAACCTTTCAAATTATTTCTTTCAGCCCTAAATCCTTAAATTTTTATTATTATTAGTCCATTTTTCAAATAAAGGCCCAACATGCTTCTGTAAATAAAATCAAATACCAAACCTCATACATCGCTTTGAATGCCTTGTTACCGGGAGCTCCAGGATTATACGAACTCCCTCCAACCACCCGACTGCAACCGATTGTTCATCGATTCTGGTTTTCTTTAGCAACAATCATCACAATACTATTTTGTTTCCTACCTTAAGACGTAGCAAGGTTTGGGTAAATGATTTAATTTAATTTTTGGAAGGATATGGATACCGGAAGCCTTGACTTTATTGAAAAAATATTAAAATAAAATCATTTACCCAAACCTTGCTATGTCATAATGTAGGAAACAAAATAGGATTGTGCTGATTGTTGCTAAAGGAAACCAGAACTGATGAACCATCGGTTGCGGTCGGGTGATTGGAGGGAGTCCGTAAAATCCTAGAGCTCGGAAGATCCGGTCACAAGGTTGTCAAATCGATGTATGAGGTTTGGTGTTTGATTTTATTTACGGAAGCATGTTGGGCATTTATTTAAAAAATGAACTAATAATAATAAAAAAAATTAAGGATATGGGGCTCAAAGGAAATAATTTGAAACGTTGGAGTCCGGTTAATATAAAAATGTCTGATTTGGGTAGATGACTAAATGCAACAAAATAAAAGTTTAGGACTGAATTGGTAAAAGATAAAAGAAAAATGACTAATATTATGCACACGTGTCTGATTTAAATTTAAACCCTTGCCACGTCAGCAATTAGGGCATAATTAGTGAACAATGGAATCCGGACATAATTAACATTTGTAGAGGACTAATTTGGTAATAAAATTAAAAAAGCATGGATTTGGCTTTTTTAAAAAGATAATGGACATTTTAAGCCTTTTTTCCGTTGAATTGAATAAAACCTAATACCAAATCTAAAAACACAAAACTATCTTATTTAAAATTATTTTTCACTATAAAATTCTAAACTTTAAACTTGAATTATTTCTCAAACATAATCTAAGTGGTTACAGAATTTTAGCCGACTAAGCGATGTCTCGAGTTTTAAGCCTTTATTAATGCAAAATCTACTTTGACAGAAATATTTCTACTATGATTACTCTTGGGCCTCTCAACTTGCAACCTGTTTACATAACACAAGAGTAAAACTAACAGATGAAGCAGAGGATCGATCAATTTATTACATAAATAGGTGAAAGAATCACATGTTTGTTCCCGTGTCCAAATCAATACACAGTGGCCACCTATCTTCCTTGAGGCCATAATTAACACATCAATCGATCATATACAACATCGAATAATAATATGTAGAAGTACTACGCAAGTTACCAGTACAACACATGATACGAATTTTTCTAAAAGGGTTAGTAGATGCTTCTATTGTCAGGATTTTAACATTCAAAAACTTGATTAAAATCCCAACCACGAGTAGAAAAAGAATGGGTGTGAATCATCACATCAGTATACGAAGTACAGCAAGACTGACAGCTGAAACGGAGACCAGTGTACCGACGCAATACTTGATCACATCGTATTTTGCTGCTTCGATATCAGCCCGGAGCCCATGAATTTCCTGATATTGCACAAGACGACGAGAAAAAAAAATTAAAGCAAGATACAGAAACAATATAATAGATCGAATGGGACAACAGCAACCACTTCAACAACATAATTATATTCTCACTCTATCCAGTTTGTTGGTTAGGTTAGCGGTTTCTTGATTTTGATTTTTCAGCTCATCCCGGATTCGTCTGCGTATATAAGAAGTTGCACAAATAAATAAGAGAAGTTGGCATATGTTTCATGTAGTATATTCGATTAGGGAAAAAGGGCTGCATAGTACCCTCTCTCAAGATTAAGATCTAAGCGCTGACCAGCTGTGAGTTTGTCGATTTCGTATCTGGAAAACAAAAAAGATTGCCGTTTTGTCAATGAGGAAACAAGCATATAAGCAAGGATTCTGGATATGTGAAGTTAATGCATATACAGACCTTAATTCACTACGTATATTTTCTATAGTAGCCTTGAATTTTTCCATCTCATATTGCAACAAAGAAACATGGTTGTCCTGCATTACATTATCCAAACGAATTAGTTCGTGATCAATCAACAAGATGCTCTTATAGATGAAACTGAGAAAACTCAGGGATTTGAAAGACTTTCCATTTTCTTTTACTTCTGGAGCAATGTTACAAATCAAGGAAAATGTGAGTAGCAAAACTTTAACAATGGAAGAAATGGATTCGAAGAGAAACTGTATACTACAAAATGTCAATGAATACAAAACTACAGTACAATTAGCCACATCATGTATGAACAAACAAAAGTTTCAGCACAGAGGGAAAATGCAGAGTGCGAAAACCAGAATCCCAATTAAGCATTCAATTTGTTAGATTCTCCCTATAAAGGTTTCGCCCACACAACAGGTTTTAATTTTTAGAACAAGTTAAAGAAATGGATGAAAACATCCTGGTTCCATAAATTTTGAAGGAATCCTTCTTTTAAGGACATATATTTCCAGCCTACAATGATGCAATCACAATCGAATAGGGATGCCAAGCTCTCACGAAAATGAGAGTTCAGATTTTTAACCTCAGCTAGTGCAGCGAAATTTGGATTGAACCCATTTGATCCATCAAATAAATGGGTTAGGAAATGGTGGTGGGAGCCCATGCCACACAAATTACAAAGGGACAAAGGGAGAGGGATATGAGGCCGAGTGGGAATCGAACCCCCAACCTTTAGGTTGGGAGTCAGGGACTTATTTGATGCTTCTAGAATTTTAATATTAATAGATAATAGTGCATATAGTAAAAATAGATGACAAGCATTTTATGTTTATTTTTAGTTTGCATGAATTATGATTCATATTCTGCTTTTTACCCATATGTACCGAGTTTAAAATATATTTTAATTTTTTGAATTTAGATTTTTTTTTTTAAATGACTTGTAAGCGGGTCCTTTTAAGTCAAACAGATAAGCCGCAAAGTCAAAGGACAGATAGTGTTCGGGTCAACAGGTTCCATTTATACATGGATTTGTACCTAACCACTAACTTGAAACAAGACAATTGTCACCTCTAAATTTGCATTACGCAAAGTAGAGTATGTGCGCTATCCATAATCCATATCATTTTCGAAGACTTATCGAGAGGTTATTCACTTTCTTTGGTTGAGGGAAGAACCAAAAAAGAGAAGTCTACCGGAACTTTATGCCCTTCAAATATAACACAAGTAAAACATTTATGTCAAATGCTCAAATGCACATATAGGGCGCTATCTGACTCAACAAAATGGATGTAACACTGATCATTGACGGACAAAAAACAACTGATGATTCAAATGTGTGAAATACGTGTAGGTTTTCATTTTTCAATTTCGTTTCTATATTCAAACACATTTAAATGTTTCATCAAGCAAAGGTAAGGCTCAATTGGAGAAAAACAGCAGGTATGGTTGGAGAATGATCTAATATTTCTGTAAAACGTGAATCCGGCTAATTCAAATTAACAGGAAAGTGGTGCAGTTTATAATTGATCGAGCCTGATTTCCATTTGGAGACATGTCCCATAACTCATGTAGTATGCACGCATCATGATCATTATATGAAGCAATCTAGATTTACCAGAGAAGCCTGTGTTTGATATGGATCTAATAATCAATTGAGACACATCGTTTTTTTTACCTAATTCTTGATGAATATTGCTCGGATACATTGATTAAATGTTGAATGTGAGTTATGAATTATGAACATGTGTAAAGTACTACAATGCATTTGGGGATTAGGAAATTCTACAACACACAAAACTAATACTGTATAACTTTGGGCAAATTTGCCATCTTCCAAACCAGGCAACATAACAAACTGCTAAACTTCTATGCATGTTTTTATTTATAATCAGAACATCTTGAAACCCCAATCAAACCAAAAGACACCCTGTGATAATCACTAAGCCTAATCACTCATACTAGTAAATGATGCACCATGCACACTCTTGTTTGTACCCATGCCAAATAATAAAAGTTTATGTATACCATAACTATTAAGTTAGTTTATATCCCCAATGAAAAGAATTCTAGTGCTTCACGTGATGTGTCAACTGTCAAGTATAAAAATTTTGGGTTCAAGTTCTCTTGCATGCAGTACCAATTTAATAAAGGGGCAACTTTGAAAAGTTACATTTTGTGACGGACCAAAAGCGGTTACTCTAAACACATGACCTTCTATTATTTCTGCATCCAAGCAATTGGACTTAAAAGCTGTGTTTTTTTAAAAGCCAATACAAGCATAAATGACCGCTGGTTCTATTTCTACTTTGTGGTTTCGGATTTTGATAGAAGCACCTCCAAATAGGCCCTAGGTGTCTCACACTTTAATACTCCATATACTGTAGATTATACACACATACTATAATATTGCAAAATGTAAAGCTGTTGAATTCTGGAACTCGAAATAAAACACGGTCCCGACTTCAGAATGCAAAATTTTGGTTTATGCACAAATCAATGTAATACTAATACAATAACAAGCAAGAATCAACATGGGTACGAATTTGGGATATTCCTTTGTAAGTTTGTACTAAACAGATAAGAAATGCCATTCACCGTACCTGTGAACTGGTAACATCGGTTTTGAATCTGGCCAAATTGGATTCCTCTGCCATTACAATCTTCAAAATTCAATGAAGAATTTGAAAGCAATTTCGGTGCAATGAGTAAGAACCAATCCAAACTCAAGGGAATATAAATACATAAATAAAAGAAAGGAAGAGCTTTTACTCTCTGCATTTCAGTTTTGGAAACAAATGAATGAGAAACATTCTGAAGGCTATCATGGAGGACTTCAGTCACCGCCTCCGTGATCGCCTCCGCATGCTTCGGCGGTAGTCCTTCCGCCTCCAATCTCCTCACCTGATCAACCAATCGGCGATGCAAGCAAAAAATTAAGACACGATCAAGCACCAATTCGGGTAAATGATTAAACAATTTGAGAAATTTACTCACAAGGGCCAAGGTATCGACGAGGAAGAGACGTTTGCCGTTGGATTTCACGAGCTCAGAAATGGGTCTACGCTGCACGGGGTTCGGGCCGAACAGCCCGGCTCCCGCCGGGGATCTAATCCCTAATTTCAAAGCCCGCCCAAAAGCCGCCGCTCCTCCATACGCGGCCATCCGTCACCAAAAGACGACGCCGGGTCCAAAAAAGAACACAGAAGAATGTGGTAGTAAAATCTTGAAAACCCGACGGCGGCCGTATAAGAATCAAAATCAATTCTTTGTTGTGAATGATGCTTGCCCCTCAAGAAAATCAATCGATCAAAAGAGGGGCGCGGATTGAAAGAAAAAGGAAAATTGTATTTGGGCAAGATTATTGGGGAAAGGAGAGGAAACGGTGTAGGGAGGCTGAATTTATAGGAATGAAGAGATTCAAGGGAATCTGAATTAAGGAAATCAAAAATGGCGCTCTGCGCGTTTCCAGGGTGGATTGGGTTTGATTTTGATAATTCAGATATTGAGGCCGCCCATGCCCAACCAAACTCATCAAGAAATGGGAATTCATGGGTGCTTTGCCTTTTCGTGGAAGATAAACAACTCATAGGCTCATACTAATAAAACAATAATATTATAACGATTATCATATAATCTTACACAAACTATAAATGTGATATCTCATTGGACCATAGATCAAACTATAACCTGCAGCTAGTACATTTTAACCACACATGTATTTATATTTTAGGGTTTATGTTTTCATAATCAAATTTCACCACACATATACTTTCTCTGTTGTTTAAAGATTGCTACGAACCAACCCAGCACGCAGTTCAATGCACATTTTAAACTATTAATAACTCAAATTCGGTATATGTAAAAATTCTAAAAGTTCGATATTTAAAAACTATAAGACGAGGCGAATCTAACATCTCACTTGGCTATATTTTAACTTATATAACCATGATAAAACTTTAAGTCAAAGTATATAGGTGAACATTTGTCAAAGATAGCTAGCAAAAAAATGGAGGAAGTACATTTTAACGGGTTCGGTTAGCATCCAGAATAGCCACTTTTCTGGATGTCCAGAAGTTGCTAGGAGAATGAATAGAGAGTGCTAACGGATGATTCCTCCAATCATTTACAATTAATAGCCACTATTAATTAGGGTAATGGGATATTTTAATTTTATAATGCATACTCGGTGGATTTGGCATAATTACTACTGCCATAATTGGACAAATCAACATAATTGCATTGACAGCCGTTTCCCACTTACTCAATCCACAAAAAACCTACTTTGGATTGCTCTCTTCAGGATTCATCAACGTGCCAAAGTTGTAGCATATTCATCACACCCTGCTGAGGAAAAATCAACCGTCGGCTTAAGATGTGCTAATTATAATCACTAGATGTGCTATTATATCGATTCACAACTGATATGGTTGATTTGAGCTGTGATATTTATAAAGTTTATATGTGCTAATATGTCGATTCAGAATGCTATTTGCATATTTAATTCATTATAATTAAATATTGAGCCGTAGTTGATTTTAACTGTGATAATTATCAGGATTACATGTGCTAGCATGTCGATTCACCAATGCTATTTGCATATTTAGTTTATAATAATTAAATATTGAGCCGTGGTTGATTTTAACTGTGATAATTATCAGGATTATATGTGCTAGTTTGTCGATTTACCTGTGCTAATTATCATTTATAGAAGTGTTATTGTATCGATCCACCAATGCTATCTGCAATTTAATTTATTATAATTAAATAGTGAGCAGTGGTTCATTTTAGATGTTGTAATTATAATGTTTCTATTTGCTAGTATTTCCATCCACCAATGCTATGTGCTTTGTTGAAGTATAAATAAAATTACGTGCTAGAAGAAAACATAGGCAGTTTTAGTAGTTCTGTATTCTTATAAGATTGTTATAACTTGAACCCCAACAATTTTTTATTTTATTTTATTATTGGATATTATTTATGTGGTCGTATACATGGATACACAAAAAAATATATTGTTCCCGCATCTAGCACTTATTTTTTCTTCCTCTTCTCCGGCTTACTCTTGGGGGTTCGCACTACTTCTGATATGGATTTCATGCGACGCTTACGCCCAAATCTCCTAGCCTTTGATATCAACGTATATGTGCTGCCATCATTCACACCGTCCCCTGCATAACAGAAAAAATTGTCATATGCACAAATGGCCAGACCTCTCAATTTTAAACGGAATAAAGAACGAATGTAAAACAAATTTTGTTTACCCTTTTCTTGTGCTGTTGAAGATGATTCCCCCACCTCGACCGTCAAAAAATTGTTCAAATGGGCCATGTATTTGTTGTATGCGTCGTTATCTTTTGCTGAACGGAGTTCAAGTCTAACATCTTAAGCCGACGGTTGATTTTTCCTCAGCAGGGTGTGATGAATATGCTACAACTTTGGCACGTTGATGAATCCTGAAGAGAGCAATCCAAAGTAGGTTTTTTGTGGATTGAGTAAGTGAGAAACGACTGTCAATGCAATTATGTTGATTTGTCCAATTATGGCAGTAGTAATTATGCCAAATCCACCGAGTATGCATTATGGAATTAAAATATCCCATTACCCTAATTAATAGTGGCTATTAATTGTAAATGATTGGAGGAATCATCCGTTAGCACTCTCTATTCATTCTCCTAGCAACTTCTGGACATCCAGAAAAGTGGCTATTCTGGATGCTAACCGAATCCCATTTTAACCACACAAGTATCCTAATCAAATTTATGTATTCATAAATTGTAATGTTGTAATATTGTGTGGCTGGAATGTTTTTGTTATGTCACTCAAATGTACATCTATTTTAGGAATGAAGGAATAAGGTGTTAATAAAATTAGGTGTAAGTTGGATAATTTTGGAAAGATATATATTTGTAGTAACAATTCATTTAAACTTCTCATTTTCATAGAAGTAGCCTGTTTCAGCAAACAAACATGTTACCTTCTCAGGATAAAAGAAAAGATGCAATTTTCTTCCATGTTTGATGCTTTTATGTCCTATCCAGAAGTGAATGATTTCTTATGTGAAATCAAGCAAAGCAGCTCACAAGATACCAATCAATTCGTTATTCCAATTATATAAAGGGGATTCATCACTTGAATTATTGAGGTGTAAGTGTTCATTCAACAGCCTGTCCCAGAGTAACAACCACATGGTGCAGCCAAACACAGCACATACAAAACAAAAATTCCAACTCCTTAAAGCAGCTAAAGATTCACTACAATACAATAGAGCTTAAATTGTTGAAACCAATATTTTAAGAAACAAAAGTATATCCCAGCCCGGGGCGAACCCATACCGTGAATTTATCAGTTCTGAACTGGGCGCGAGACATGGGATAAAATGGAACGGCGCATGTATACTATATCATTGCTGGATGTTGAGATCTCAGCTCCAACCACAATTTATTTTTCACGATGAGACACAATCAGCCAACCTTACTTTGGTCGTCTTCGATAGGGGTATAGTATGTCATCTAGACTTTGCTTAATTTGGTTCCCTACTCTACGGATGTTCTTTGCTACCCCATTTGCGACTAGCTTGGCATTCCTAGAAAATCTGCAATTGGCAAACATAATGATACGAGTAAGACAACCAATTGGCAAAAAAAGTGCATGTAGAAGGTTGAAATCAATATCACAACTGAAAGCATCGCTATTTCGTGCGTATAGTACTGAACATTTTTCAAAGGAATAGATAGGAAGAGAAAAGATGAGATTTTCCATACTACCATTTTGAGAGGATTTTCCTTTCATTTTCATTGATTTCATTTTGTTACCTTTGACATTTAAGCTGCCAAATGGGAAATTGAACAAAAAAAGTGTGTATCTTTTCTTTCCTCTCATATCTCCCATGTAAAGGAGTAAAGGACTTAAATCTAAATGGCTTCAAATCTTAAAGGAGTTCAAATTGGTTGGTATTGAAAATGTATATTGTCTTAATCAATTAAGTGGGATGGTAACAATCTTACCACTTGTGACTTGTGAAAATTACAGTCATATTAAATTCATAGCATAACAGATGAATGAATGACTGGGATTTCATGCTTCACATCAAAAGTCAAAACACAACCTAAGTTAATACAACCCAAAAAAAAAAAAGAAAAAGAAAACTCGAGGTTTCAAGATTTTTATATAAATAACTAGTTTCAAGGTTAGTCGTCAAGATAGACATTGGTATTGATGCAGATTTATGTTCAAAAAACATCATTAGACATTAGCAAGTAACACTTTCAAAAGGATAATATGAGTGCAGAATTCATAAAGGAGCTTGCCTGGGAAAAAACACATCCCCGGTTTCATTAGAAGGTTTAGGTGTCTGACGCTGTGGCAAGCCATTGTTATCTGCAAGAGGCAACAAGCACTTACGGTTAAAGTATACAACAAAGTCAACAACATAAGAGCACCTATATAGCTAGCTGCACCTAGATAAATCTACAAGGCAGGTGAATTCTATCATATGGGAAACTATTGGCATCAGAGAACGTTGCCAAATAATCAAGAATCTTCAACTCTATCGAGCACAACCAAGGCTGCATTTATTTTGTGATAAAGTGAAATTTTATCATAAAAATATTTGATATTATCAGATAATATATGAGAGAAATATAAATGATGATTATACATTCAAAAATATCTGATATTGATCTTGAAAAACCTTGTTAAAGAAACAAAAATTATGATATAAAATGAATAACCAAAATTTCTTCAGAAAATTAGATATACTGAAGAAAAAATAGGGGAAGTTTTTTTAGGGGGAAGAAAAATGTATGTACCTTAGATATATATTTCATAAATTACAACCATTAGCAAATTTCAGATTTTTCTGGGAAATATTCCGAAAAACAACCAAAGTTTTAGGCACCCAATTCTTGACTTTCCTCTTTAAAACTTTAAATAAAAAATGAAATTCAAACTTCATCAGCAAAAACAAAGAAGGATAAGCTACCTTCTTTATGATGACTATGAGTGGGAGTGGGAGTGGGAGTGGGAGAGGGAGCAGATGCCGAATCAGCAGTGGGAACCTTCCGATCCACCAAAATCTGCAAAAAGATATCCGCATAACAATTAACACAAACATTGTAATGATAAAATTCAACCGCAGAAGTACAAAGAAAATAGTCAGCAAACATTTACTGGTCACTGCACTAATCAATCATAATATACAGTCACCAATTCACAAGAAATTACAAAAAAATATCATGCAAATTGCAAAATGATTTAGTTTAAATGCTTGAATTTCAACATAATGACCCAAGCACCACTAAAAAAACGGGTACCTATCTTAATGGCTCAATTGACTAAACCCAGTATCCAACTAAAGCTAAAAAAACAGGTCAAGATAGCCACTACGCTACTAGTGTTGATTCTTTAATTTGTATAGTTTTCTTTAATTAAAATTCTCGACAATATCCCACAATCCAAACTTCGGCTGTCACAACATCAATCCCACACAGATCATGTCAATTCCTTTGCCACTACCCTAAAACTATTCATCGTTCTTATTGCCTTCCCTGCCATTCAGAATAGCTTTACCATGATTCACACATCAAAATCAATTTTTATTATTTAACTTGATATACAAAACAGCATAAAATTATACTAATAAGATACAATGTGGGACAATCAAAAGCTTCTGTGTTCCTAACAAGAAAATGTAGTGATCAAAAGCTCATGCAATTCTTTTCCCTTGGGTAGAGAGAGAATATTTGGAAATGCACATCAAAAAATCTCACTCATAATGTATCAATGAAATGGAAAGAAGTGCAAAGGGAAGCAAAGAACTCTGAAACACTAACCTCGAGACCGAAACAAACTGGCAGTTCTGTTGCTGGAGTCTCTGACCCATCAGAGGGTTGTCCTTTACGATCGGGGTAAACAGAATAGCCAACGCAGGCATATCTAAACTCTAACAGCCTCCTACCATCTTTAGATGCTTCTGACTCAGATAGCCCAACAAGATTTGGAGGCACTGTTTCATCAAACAAGAATTAATGCCACTTATGAATTATGATATTGCCCTAGCAGGCAGTAATACCAGAAACAATACATGTTTTGCATAAATTGCAAATACACAAAGCAAGCATGAGCTCATAAATTTCAGCTAATGTAGTAGACATCTCCACATTTTCTTATGCCACGGTTCTATGCTTCCAAAGAGAACGTTATAAAACTTGAGATGTTCCGAGTTATAAAGTAAGCACGGCACAAAGATATCCACACCCTGTCTTTTACACGAGCGGTTTATGATCTAACCATCCATACTACTCTGATGACCTAAAACCAAAAAAAATAGGAGTAATAATTATGCAATCAATTCAGCTCCAAACTATTATCGAAACATGGTTCTCCAAAACTTTCTAATTCCATCCTATCAATCACTACAAAATCTATGTGAATTCCCCCGCAAAGCTCAACATGAAGCTGCAGGAGCTACATAAATTCACAAAATAAAATCCGCATGCGCCAAAAATTGTAACAAAAAGATGCAAAACAGAGGGACAGGAACGCAATACATTACCCAAAATCAACAAAAGAAATGTTTAAAAAATATATATTACAATCTTACATCAAAACACCAACTACTTTAACATATCAATCCACAAAAACCATAAAAGGCGAGGACCCTGGAACCGCAAGAATCCAGAAAGCAAAAACAGAATAAAAGAGGCAAAAAATTAGGGTTACCATTGGGAAGGGAGCGAGTGAGACCAACACAGCGGGGGTTTCGAGAAACGGATTTGAAGCGTGACGAATAGTAGAGGCAACCTTTGCAGGATTTGGCCTTGAGCCCATCAGCGGTGGGATTTGCAGAAATGGGAGGATTGGGCGACGATGCAGGAGACGCGGAGTGATCGTTGTTGTGGTTAAATTGATTGGAATCGTCGACCTTGGACTTGGAATGGATTGAATCCGGAGGCGGCTGCTCCGCCATTTTGGCGCGAGCGATCATCTGCTCCTCTTCGTCGGCCATTATTATCTACAGCAGAACTGCACAAGCGAATGAACGATTGCCTAATTGGAAATCTCTAGTCCCTTCGTCCGCCCTCCCTTGTTAGTTGTTACAGTGTAATAATCTCCTCGCTATTTTTCCCCCCTCCTACTTTTAACCCTAAATACAGTAGATCATCAAGAAATGCAAGAAATTCTATTTATTTTTAGGGGAAATTATTTATTGGTATCATTTTGGAGGTTTTAATTTGTTAAGTAGTACCAAGTTAAAAAAATTTATTATTTAGTACCATTAGGTAAAAAATTCTATTTTTAGTATATTTATATGAATTTTACCATTTTTGTACCACTATCAATTATACTTACATTTTATTCACCAAATTTTTTATTTATATATTAACTTTTTAAATTTTAAGTTTTGTAATATTTTTAATTTTTTTCCTTTAATATTTTTTTGTCTTTTTTTATTTTTTTTCTTTTGAAATTCTTGTATCAATTATATTTTCATCATCGCGTTTGAGTTTTTGTGTATGTAGAATTATGCTTTGGAAGAAACAATCCTTTAATGCCCAACAGATACTCGAAGGATTAATCTTCATCGAATATGGCCTGAGAATACATGCGAATAAATTAAAACTAGTTTTTGGCATCACCGGCCAAAAACTTATATTTTTTTGTCATCGAAAAATAATTATATTTTTCATCCTAACAGATTTTATTAAATAAGATAAATAATTTTCTATTTAAACTAGATTTTATTTTGTATCAATTAAGACTATATTTTTTGTTTTTATCCCAAATTTTTTTTAAAAGTAAGATAAATAAAAGAATAAAATAAAATAGTTTTTTTCATCCTGAAAAAGATAAATAAAAGAATTGATTATGTGTTATTTTACGAATAAATTTTTGTTTCAACAAAAAATTGTAATATTCAAATACGTAAATACTTGAATGATATGAGAATTTTCAAAAAAGAAAGAAAAAAATAAAAAAAATTAAAGTATTGTTATGCACTTATTAAGAGTACTATTATGCAATTATATAGAGTACTATTATGCAAGTATTTAAAGTACTGTTATACACTTGTTAAGAGTACCATTATGTACTTAGTATAGTACTGTTATTTAGTTATTTAAAGTACTATTATGTACTTATTAAGAGTATATTTATGTTCTTAGTAGAGTACAATTATTTAATTATTTATAGTACTGTTATGTACTTATTAACAGTACTATTGTTGTGATTATGTAGAGTTCTGTTATGAAGGTATTTAAAGTATTGTTATTCGCTTATTAAGAGTACCATTATGTGCTTAGTAGGGTACTATTATGAAAGTACTTAAATTACTGTTATGTACTTATTAAGAGTATTATTATGTGATTATATAGAGTAATTTAATAATTGCATAACAGTACTCTACATAATCACATAATAGTACTCTTAATAAGTACATAACAGTACTTTAAATAACTAAATAAAAGTACTGTACTAAGCACATCATGGTACTCTTAATAAGTGCATAACAGTACTTTAAATACTTTGATAATAGTACTACTACTCTGCATAATCACATAATAATACTCTTAATAAGTTCATAACAGTACTTTAAAGTTTAAACATTTTCATTACAGTATTGTAAATAACTAAAAAATTACATAATTTTCATTACACTTTCATTATAGTACTTTAAAATTTTCCTTAATTTTTAATTTTTCTTTCTTTTTTGAAAATTCTCATATCATTCAAATACTTACTTTTTTAAATATTACATAATTTTTTTAAATAAAAGATTTTAAAAATTAAATTTTATTAGCTAAATAACACATTATTGATTCTTTTTTAAATATTACATAATTTCGCTAAATTTTATTCTCTTCCAAAGCATAATTCTACATACACCAATCACTACAAGAAAAAGGTCGATTACCGACCGGATTTACCGACCGTCAGTAGACGGGTCGGTTTTACCGACCGCAGCGCCGACCGCAAGCTGCGGTCGGTAAAAAATAACCGTTATGGGCCCGGGTGTTACTTCGCGACCTAGACGCCGACCCCAAATATACGGTCGGTGATTACCGACCTATACGCCGACCCCAGAGATGCGGTCGGTGATTACCGACCGCGTTACCGACCGATTTTGCGGTCGGTAACCTAGGGCAGTTTATTTCGCCCAAATCGCGATTACAGCCTCATTTCACCCCTTCCTTCCCCATTTTCACCCCAAAGCAGCCCCTCCGACGACCTCCGCCACGACCGCCGCCCGACGACCACCCCTCCTCCGACGACCCCTCCTCCGACCATCCATCCTCCGACCACCCCTCCGACGTGCGCCATTCGAGTGTGAAACGAGAACCGTCGAGCCCACCGATTGAAACGACCACCATCGTCGCCGCCCACCCTCCGCCTCCGCCACGACCGTCGCCGGCCCAGCCTCCGCCTCCGCTCCAGCCGCCGCTGCTGCTGCCGGACCCGCCCCTTGCCGCCCCTGCTCCAGCGCCCCCTGCCACCGCCGGCCGCCACTCCACCACCGCGAGCCACTGCCACCACCATTCGAGCCATCTCCATTCGAGCCGCGGTGCCTTTGTTGACAGCCATCCATTCGAGACGAGGTAATTTTGTTTGTGCATTTCTCGTTCGATTGGAAATTTACACATTCGATTGATATTCATGTTGTTCATCCTTAATTTCAAATTGATTTAGATAGTTCAGTCTAGGATTGTTATGCATTCGTTTACACATTCGATTGGTTTGCTCTAATTGATTGTTATGGCTTTCATAATCTATATATTACAAAAAACAAATTATTTTTGCATAACAAAAGCTGTGGCTATCTGTTTTGAGCTATTACGGAGTTTATATTTGGAGGCTTGGCTGTTTGGTTGCGTAATTGAAATCCTCTCGTAGAGTATATGAATTTCATATATGATATGCTCAATTTGGATATCGTATGATAAAGTTAGGTCATTTTAATGTATAAACGTCGATTGTGTTCGATTTGGGTGTTTGTATATCCTATGTTGTCGTTATATGTTGATACTGGATTGAAAAAATTAGATGTAGCAACTTTTGTGGTGTGTTATGGATATAGTTTAATTTATTAGAACACTGTCATGATTTGAAGTATTTGTTAGAACTTTTCGTCGTTGGTTTTGAATTTGGAATAATGTAAGCGAATAATTATTTGTCTCGACTTGAAATTGGGGTTTTGATTTAATTGGTGCACATGGATTGAAAATAGGATTATTGGCTCACTAGTAGATGTGAGATTGGGGATTTGAATAATTTCCACATTCGATTACTTGGTTTGGTCTTTAGTAGTTATTCGATTGGTATTGTGTTTTTTTTTTTGTTAAATTCGCTTATTGTGATTCATTCGGTGAATAATTGTTAAGCCTAAGTAATTTTAGTATGTCAGAAGCTATCATGAAATGAATTTAGTATGTACGAGCAATTACTTTAAGTCCTCGTTCAATTAATTCTTTCATTTAAATAAATATTATTGGTGCACTTTGTGAATTTGATTTCGAAATGTAGTTATTAAAACGTAGTTATTATCGGTTAGGAAGAGCCATACACAACCTTTAGCAATGTAAACGGAGTTATAAAGTTTTTATTGAATTGGTGTTATGTTTAATAACTACACCACAATAAGCGCACACAAATTATTGATTAAAATGATTTATCTTAAGTGGCCTAGTGCCATATTTGTAGGTGATGGACCGTAGTTGGATGTACCGCTCCCGTCGGGAGACTGGAATACTTACATCCGAATTCATTAATGGAGTTGAATCGTTTTTGCGTATATGTCACCGAAACCCAAACGTCGATATGGCCCAAGGAAAAATAAGGTGTCCGTGTAGGCAGTGTAGGAATAAATGTTATCTACCTGATGATGACATCAAGTATCATCTTCAATGCAATGGATTTGTCCACAATTACGAAAGGTGGACATGTCACGGAGAGCCACATCAGTTTACTCGGTACTACGACACCGATGCTGGGAGCTCTTCAATGCCTGTACATGAAAATGATTACATACAAATGGTGCACGATGGAATGGGAATTGGTATTCCCGAGACAACACCAACCGAGCACGGTGAGGAACCTAGAGCACCGGAGGAACCTAACCCCGAAGAGAGGTTGTTCTATCGTATGTTGGCGGCCGCTGACAAGGATTTGTGGCCTGGATGCAAGAAAATGACCCTACTATCAACAATTGCTAGGTTATTAAATCTTAAAGCCGAGCACAACCTATCGGAGAGATGCTTCGATACATTGTGCCAACTGATAATTGATACACTCCCCGAAGATAATGCAATGGTTAAGAACTTCTACGAGGCGAAGAAACTACTAGAGGGATTAGGGCTTCCAGTTGAGAAAATTGATTGTTGTATTAAGGGGTGCATGTTGTTTTGGCGGGAGGATGCCGAATTAGACAAATGCAAGTTCTGTGACGAGCCACGCTATAGGGAAACAAATTCTAATTCGCGGATTGGACGTAAATACATGTTCTACTTCCCACTTAAGAATAGATTGAAAAGGTTGTATGCATCGGAAGTGACTGCACAACATATGTCATGGCATGTTGGACACGTTCATGAGAGGGAGGGGGAGATGTGTCATCCTTGCGATTCACCGGCATGGAAGCAATTTGATATAACTCATCCAGAATTTGCATCCGAGGGACGAAACGTGCGATTAGGCTTATGCACGGATGGTTTCCAACCATTTGGTCAGTCTGGGTCCCAATATTCTTGTTGGCCAGTTATTTTAACCCCTTACAACCTCCCTCCCGATATGTGCATGAAAGATGAATACATATTTTTGACATGCATTATTCCTGGGAGATCAAGTCCGAAACAGGGGATTGATGTCTACTTGCAGCCCTTAATTGCAGAGCTATTGGAATTGTGGGACGTGGGTTTCACAACGTACGACAAATTTTCAAAATCCAACTTCCAACTTAAGGCTGCCTTGATGTGGACAATTGGAGATTTTCCGGCGTATAATATGTTGTCTGGATGGAGCACCTATGGGAAAACAGCATGCCCAATATGTATGGATGAAACGGAATCGATTCGGTCGAAAGAGGGTGGCAAACAATCATGGTTTGATGCTCACAGGAGGTTCTTGCCTTCGAATCATCCCTTTAGAATTGATAGGACGAGATTCACAAAGGATAGAGAGGAGCATCGATTGCCACCAAAGTGTAAGAATGGTGAAGAAGTGTTGGATGACATAGATAGGCATGGTCTTCGTCGTGTAACAGAATATGGAGGAGTTGAAGAGAATGCAACAATTAGTAAGACATGTGGTTGGAAGAAAAGAAGTTTATTATGGGATCTCCCGTATTGGAAAACGAATTTGGTGCGTCATAATTTGGATGTGATGCACATTGAGAAAAATGTGTTCGAAAATGTGTTTAACACAGTAATGGATGTTCAAGGGAAGACAAAGGATAATGCAAAAGCACGAGAGGACATTGTGACCTTGTGTAATAGACCAGAACTACATCGGGACAGGTGGACGGGAAAATATCCAAAAGCGGTGTATACGATGGAGAAGGATAGACGGGATGTATTCTTGCGATGGGTATCAGAGTTAAGATTTCCTGATGGATGTGTATCCAACCTGGGTAGATGTGTAGACATGAACAAGCATAGAATGTTTGGCATGAAAAGTCATGACTGCCACATATTCTTACAGCGTCTACTACCGATAGGATGGCGGGAGCTGCTTCCTAAGAGTGTATGGGAACCAATAACGGAACTGAGCAATGCTTTTCGTGCCTTGACTGCTAAGACAATAAAGATAGAGGATTTAGAGAAGTTGGCCAGGGACATTCCTGTCGTGATATGTAAGTTGGAAACCATCTTTCCACCTGCCTTCTTCGACTGTATGGAACATCTTCCCATCCATCTACCTCACGAGGCAACCCTTGCCGGCCCCGTTCAATTCCGATGGATGTATCCGTATGAAAGGTATAATTTACATTGTACATCGTTCTTTACACTTTAATATCCCTAATGTTTATTTCCCATATACCATATTGTGCATATGTTTAATATTTCAGATATCTCAATCGTTTGAAAAGAACTGTACGAAATAAGGCACACGTTGAAGGTAGCATTTGCAATGCATATACGGTACGAGAGGCATCGATTTTCTGCTCCCATTACTTTGAAAAGCATGTCTTCACCCGCGGTAGGAATGTGCCAAGGAATGACGATGGAGGCATAATTTCATATGACGAATGCTTGCCTAGTGTATTCAAATACACGGGACGTCCTCAAGGGAAAGCTAACAAGAGGCGCCTGACACCGGATGAGCTGAATGCCTTGCACAATTACCTCCTTCTGAATTGTAAAGAGATTGAACCATATCTCGAGTAAGTTATTCTTATAATAAATTTTGTCCATGTAATAACATCAAGTACATTGGAACTTAACTAATAATGTCTTAATCATAGGGAGTTCACTGAACAGATGCTAGATGAGAATCCTGGATTAAGCGGCCCTGATATGTGGCGTGCACAAACAACAGACTTTCCCAAGTGGTTGGAGTCATATGTGATTGAAAATCCACCAGATGATCCATGCATTGCGCACATAGCACAGGGCCCACTTCCCATTGCAATGTCTTACCCTATGTACTTCATAAATGGAATGAAATTTCACACTGAATCCTACGGTGGTCAGAGATCGACATACAATAGTGGTGTTTGTATCGCATCGCAGTCTCACGGAGACTACTATGGTGTAATCGAAGAGATTATAATCATAGAGTATCCGGCACTACCCATGAAACAGACGGCATTTTTCAAATGTCGATGGTTCGACCCTCGAGAAGGCATTGGAACGCGCACTCATTTGAACTACAAACTTGTTGAAATTAACCGCTCAAAATCGCTCAATGTATATGAACCGTTCATATATGCTAATCAAGCCGAACAGGTGTGCTACGTTCCGTTCCCATCCATCAGACAAGTTGCGAGTCGGAATGAGTGGTTGGCTGTGTGTAAGGTCAAACCCAGAGGTGTAATTACGGTGAGGCAAGGTGATGAGGCCGATGCATTCCAAGTCGATGTTCCCGAACAGCTAGGGATTGAAACTACAAATATTGCGGGCAGGAGAGAGCAACTAACGGATGCTGTGGTTCAATATGTTGACATTCAGCTTGATGAGAGTACAGAGTCGGATTCATCGATAGACAGTGATTCTAATCCTGATCCGGATGATCCTTCAGAGGATACTTCGGACGAGGATTACCAAATATGAAAATATGATGACCTAAAATGTTACTATTACTTAGTCGTTATCCTTATTATATTACATTAATGAATCATAAGATATTTACGCTTTGCAGATGACCGACCGAGGGCGTGGGTCGTCGTCGACCACACCACGTGGGACTGGGGTTAGACGACGCGGTACGAGAGCCCTATTCACATCTCCACAGCTAGCAGATGCTATCAGGGCGGCTCGGGAGGATTGGCAGCATTCTCGAGCAGGTATTCCATATTAAATTCAATAAGTGACATTCCGTAGGCCCTCTTAACATATTAATGCTGAATTAACGTCGGGTGATTGGAATTTTTTTATTATAGTTGGGACTTCTAGCTCAGGGGAGCAGGCGGTTGTTGGACTGGAGGGTTCAGATGCTGTTCCAGAGACCCCACCCATGCGCACACCAGGTATAATTTATATTATTGGTGCTTCAATTAATGTATTCACAACTAGAAACTAAAACTGATTTCCTGCTAGGCTCGGACGGTTCTACACAGGGCCCACCTCAGCGCACGCCAGGTATAATTTACGATAATCATTGTTCGATTAATCTATTCACAACTTAAAACTATCGGCATTTTTTGTTAGGCACGACTGGTTCTACAGAGGGACCACCTCCTGCGCCACATGTAGGGCCTGATAGGGAGTTGATCGAGCCTGGTGATGATGGACTGTAAGTACATTAAATTTTAAAATGATATCGACTAACCACTATATATAGTATTTCAAAATTGTGTATTCACAATTGTGTATTCCAGGATCGAGTTCACTAATGCCCTAGTTAGGAAGATCACAGACATATATCCCATGCGGTCGGACATGAATGGGATTAGCTGGGGAAAGGTCTCTCGGGAGACAAAGGAGTTCTATTGGGGGGAGTTCCAGGTAATCTAATGAGATATAGGTTGATTTTTTTGGATTAATTATGTTTTGCACTCACTTGTTGCACAATTCAAACTGCAGAAAAAAGCTCGTTGGGCACCCGAGCACGCAGCCGCAGTCCGGAGGGAGTGGGAAAGGAAAAACATTGCCCGGTACATTCTAATCTTAAATATAAAGTCATTGCTTATGTTCTACACTTACATGAATGGTATTCAGGTACAAGGACTACACTCTGGATATCCGGAGCAAGAAGAAGCCATATCCCGTAGACGAGCTAGTTGCCCAGAATTGGAGACGGATATGGGACTCTGCGGCGTTCAAGGCGAAGTCAAAGGTAGGGAAGCTGAACAGACGACGGGGGCAGGAGGATGCACCAGCTCTCCCCACACATACAGCGGGTTCGAAGACATTCCGAGCCACGAAGGATAGACTGGTATGTTGTACTTATTTAATGTAATTACCTTACTACATTGATTATTAGTCATCCTTACACAACGTACCACTTACAATCATTACAAAATGCAGTTCACCGAGCAAAATAGGGAAGTCCATTTACATGAGCTTCACGAGCACACTCACACAAGGAGACATCAGAAGGAGCAGTGGATACGTGATAGGTCACGGGTTCTCCACGTAAGAATCACACAAATTAACTTGTTTAGTTTGTTGTATTCTATCTCTGACTTAATTACCCACTTTAAATGAAGGAGGAGTTCAGTGCAGTCGCTGAGCGTCTTAGCCAGGACCCCACCATTGGCCCCGAGTTCGATCCAGATCCTGTCTTCTTCGATCTTACAGGTGGACACGACAGGCGCAATGCCGTATACGGCATGGGATCGTTGGCCCGGTCGCTTAGGCCCGGAGGCGAGGCTTCTTCCACTCCTCCGCCATCATCTTTAGAGTATGTGACACAGCAGCAGATGCAGGAACAGTTTCAGCAGTTCCAGCAGACTCTCCAGCAGATGGCACAGAGGCAGGAGAGCATGGCCAATCTGATGGAGAGGTTGCTCGGATCTAGGAGGCCTCGTTCCCCTCGCGACGGAGATGATGACTTTGGAGGCGGCCGGGGAGGAGATAGGCTCGGGGCACATTGAGTTTGACTGATGGTTTGATGGTTAGTATCAAGCGGACAACTGTTTTCTGTTGGAGTGTTTTATTTATGACTTAGCTTGTTGCACATTCACTCCTTTTGGATTTGATTGTCAGCTTGAATGGTTTGAAGTGAGAATATGATCAGATTGTAGACTTCATTACTTGAATTGTTAAATTATTGTTAATGGATCTGGTTGTGGATGAAATTTGGTTGTATGGGTGATGTTTAATATGAGATTGTAGGCCTTGTGAATGGAATAGTTGTTGGCTTTGGTTTTGGTTTTATTGTTGCAGCAGGGTGGCTGTGAAAACAGCCAGTTCTGTTGCAACCTGCTTTTGGGTACCGATCGCACGCCCGACCGCAGGCTCGGTCGGTAAATCACCGACCGCACCACCGACCGCGTGCGGTCGGTAACCAGCGGCTCCAGAGGTCCTGGAAGTTGGGTACAGACGGGCAATATGGTCGGCCTAGCGGTCGGTAAAATCGCCGACCACAGTTCGGTCGACGATTCGGTCGGTATATTACCGACCGGAGGTTTTTTGGTCGGCACCCGGCCACCTACCAAGAGATCGCCGACCGACCTCTGCGGTCGGCGCTGCGGTCGGCAAGCCCGAATGCGACCCGTATCCCCCTTGTTACCGACCGCATATGCGGTCGGTAAACCCCAATTTTCTTGTAGTGAATACTCGAATCCGATGACGAAAATATAATTTTTTTTTGCCGTGTACCGGGTATCCAAGGCCATATTGGATCCAAAACTAACCATTCGAGAATCTGGTGGGCATTGAATGTTTACCTCTCCCAAAGCAGAATTCTGCATACACAAAGGCTCAAACGATGATGAAAAATATAATTTTTGGTGAATACCAGGGTATCCCCAGGCCACATTGGACCCAAGACTAATCCCTCGAGGATCTGCAAGGGCAATTAAGGGCGCCTCTCCCAAGAGGTTCAAAAGAAAAAAAAAAGATTAAAGGAAAAAAAAAGTTAAAATGTTAAGAAAAACTTAAAAATTTTAAAAAGTTCAAGATATAAATAAAATGTTAAGCAAAAAGATTATTTTCTGGTTTCGGCTTTTCCAAAAAAAAAAAGAAAAAGTTCAAGATATAAATAATTTTTTTTCCGTGAATAAGATATAAGTATAATTGATCCAGTGGTAAAAAATGGTAAAATTCATATAAATTTACTAAAAATAGAATTTTTTAATCTAATGGTACTAGATACTAAAAATTTTTAACTTGGCACTACTTAACAAATTATAACCTTCAAAATGGTACTAATAAATAATTTCCCCTTATTTTTATATTAGAATAATTTCTCAGTATTAATTTTATTTAATTTTTATGGTGTGGGTGCACACGCCAAAAAAAAAAAATAAATAAATAAATATTAGTTATTCTTATCCAAATCCAAAGTACTCCCCGTCCCACGAAATTTGGTCACTATTCTTTTTGGGGTGTCCCACGAAATTTGGTCACTTTCCGTTTTAGGATAAATTAAAATAATATAACTTTGATTAGAATTTTAATTATTTTCAAATCATATTAAAAGTGTTCACTTTTACTATTCTGCACAAATTCCAAAACACTTTTACTTTTCTACACAAAGTCCCTAGTATTTCTTCAATTCTTAATATTTCAAAATTGGTAGAAATAAAAATTGTATAAAATATATACTATGAAACTATACGATTAGACGATTCTAACAAGATCACAATTGAATATTTTTCTGTAATTGTATCTTACATAATATTAAGTCAAAGTTAAACAATAAACAGTATCAAAATTCACTAGAATCTTAAACACAAAATGTCTTACACCACTTTAACTATTAAATTCCACTACCTAAATTACCGTGCCCAAAAGAAAGTAGCCACCTTTCGCGATACGGAGAGAGTAGTTGGTTAGAGTGGCAAGAAACTTTAGCAGTCATTCGAACTTTTTATATTCTACTTGGCCATCTAGATTCCCAATGAAAATTCTAAATGAAAAATTATGTCAATTTTTACAATGAACCTTATACTAGACATTAATTAAATAAACACTTGCAAGACATTTGGTTTATATGACAAATTATTAATGACATTTGGTTTATATGAGAGATTATTAATGACCGTAAAGAGGATGAAAAAGTGTATGAGAGAGAGATGGGTCTCATTTTGAAAAGAAAAATGATATTGTGACTCAATGACCTAGGGGACATTGAAAATGTTTGTTGGGCCAAACAGAATATTGCATTTGTAAATACAATAATCAAATAATTACATTTCAAAAGGGACATTGAAAATGTTTGTTGGGCCAAACATAATATTGCACTTGTAAATACAATAATCAAATAATTACATTTTCAAAACTCATAGTATACAACACTCCCAAAAATACGATAAATTAGGGCCTGCACCCCTTTTAAATAACTTCCCAATTTTTTAGGCCTCATCCATCATTTTCTTGTATTTTGCACCCGTCTCAATGTTTGACTCAATAAAAAAAGACCTCCACAAATTCCCTAATCTAATTAAGAGTGTAATCATTCCTAATTCAAAAATTATCCCAGAGAAGAGAGCTGAGAGGGAAGACAAGAGAGAAGCAGGCCGATGGTAGGGAGAGGAAAAGGAGAAGGCACCATGGTTGGGTATTCAAGCTCGCTTCCAGTTTAAATCAGGTAATAGCTCTTCAATTGACTCCTTCCACCTCTCTCTCTCTCTCTCTCTCTCTCTCTCTCTCTCTCTCTCTCTCTCTCTCTCTCTCTCTCTCTTTTTCCGTTTCGGGATGTTTGGAGACAAACCAATCTCTTATTTTTTTTGAAATCCGGCGACCCGCCGGATGAGAGGATGGGGCACCGAAATCGGAAATATATCGCCGGAAGCGAACTTGCTGCCGCCTTAAGCAGAGTTGTTGCGTTGCTGGCCTCCGCGGAGAAGCGACTTTAGCGAGATGTCGCTGCCTGGCAGTGCTCCGTTGCGTGTCGAAGCGACGGCTGCTGCTCCCCTGGCGATACGCCCGCGCCTTGTGGGCAGCAACGACGATCTAGACAGCGATGAAGGTATTCCTGTAATGGGCTCCTTGTTTGTGCGGTTTTTTTGTTTCGCATTTGCGTGTGTTATATGGCTGCTTGGTGTGTTAATTTGAAGTGTTGAAATTATTTTTGTTGGGTGTCTTTGAATTCATTTGTTTCAATGAATTTTGCTGGGTGATTCTTGAATATTTGAGATGTATTGTTGAGTAAGTTGGGGGTCTCAATTAATTGGATAATTTCTCCAATAATTTGATTTAGATTATAGATAGTTGGAGATATTGGATAATTTCTCCAATAATTTGATTTAGATTATTGTAATACCCCAGATTTTTATCAACGTCCAAAGGAATAAAATTTATTCCGATCAATGTCGAAATATATCCGAGAAGAAGAAAACAACTTATCACAATAAGTTATTTCTCGGAAATGAAACGCCGATAGATTCAAAATTCAAAATGGAATAAAAGAGGGAAAGGAAGCCCGAAGACATTCCATGAATTGAGTCAAAATAATTAGAATTAAATTCAAGAAGGAAAATAATTATAATTCCAAGAACCCGTGAAGTCGGAAGAAATTTAATTACACAAGTTATTGCACAGGAGTCAAAAGACGACGAATTGGAAGCCGACGAACCCGAGACCGATGGACTTAAGATTTCAAACATGAAATTCATTTGAGTCGAGATAAATTTAAGATAAGGATTTATGATCCGAGAATGACCCGAAAAAATCGAGCCCGAAAACGTAGGAGGACAGAAGTCCGAAAGAGAGGAGAAAAGGCCCGACGGGATCGCACGGCCCAGTCCGGATGCACGGCCCAGACCAGGCCGCGCGCCCTCCGCGCTGGTTTTGGCTAAAAACCGCGCCAACCCCGCGCCACCAAGACTGCAGCTGCCAATTGCGCGATTTCGGGGATTTCTTACCATATTTTCGTGTCCCGACTTTGGAAACCCAATCCCAGTCGGGGGAAAGGCCTATAGGACGATCATTGACAGATTTCCACTCCATTCTCAGCCTCTCAAACTCATCCATCATCCAAAACTCTCCCAAAAACCGAAAATACAAGTTCTTCGCTTTCCGACGACTTTCCGATCACTTTCCGGCGACGGGAATCGATGAAGGAGGTGTGGAGAACAACATCTTAGTATTCCAGATTGTGGTAAGTCGTCCATAGGTTTTTGTTTAAGTTTTCGAGTGCGAAAATCCGATCTAACCCTAGACTTTTGCTTTCGGATTCGGTTCGTGGACGTTGGAAGAGGAAATCGACTTGAGGAAACTCGCTCGTGACATCCCGTGGATTCCGGACGACCCCGTGACCTCCTAGACATCATCCCCACTGTAAGTTAATGCTTACTTCGTTTTGGGTGACTTAAAATGCAACCAAACATATGGATTTAATAACTCTAAAATCTGTCAACACGAAAAACCCTCGGCGCAACAATTTTGTGTGAATTTTTCGAACCCTTAAAACTGCTCAAACGGAAAAACTTAAAACATGAAAAACGTTTTTAAGACATAGACCTAGTTCGTTTAAAATTTTCATAATTTTTCATTGCCTTTTGATATCCGAAAACGGCCGAGAACCAACCTGCCTTGAGAGTCGAACTTGAAACTGTGACAGATTTGAAATTGGACCAAAACCCCTATTTCGAGAGTTCAAACCGAAAAGCTCAAAACTAGACTTTTAATTCTAACACATTAGTCTAGGTTGTGTAAAAATTTCAGACATTTTCGTCGATGTTTGCTAATTCAAATCGCATCGAACATAAACTGTTTTGACAAAACGTTTTCGAAATCTGCCTGTGAATATGTCCGAACTTGATGAACCTATTTCTATATTTTCTAGTCCGATTGGATCCTTGCAATCCAAATGAAAGTTGTAGATAATTATGTCTAGTATGTGCATATAAAATTTCAGAATTTTTGGAGTCCATTTGGTGTGTCAAAATGTCGATTTTCCATACTGTGATAACCTGAATCCTGATAGTGAACATGTTGTGCAATAAACTCGATTTTTGACATGCTTCCTCAACTTATTTCGAAATCTTTAAAACACGAAAGTTGTTCGTTAGGGTGTTTTTGATAAACTGTGAGAATTTCAGATTTTTCGGACTTGAAATGAATTTTTAAATTAAAAAGGCGTAAACTGTGACGCCAAACGACTTTTAAATCGAGAGATTTTGAAATTTCGAAACAAACGGCCGAAGGCTTGAAATACGATACATCTATACTTTTGAAAAATCCCGATATACTAAATCGAAATGTTATTGAGATACTTTGGTGGAGGGCGAGTGCCCTGCAGGGTGCCCCTCTAGCCTTCTTGGCGTGCCTATAATGGACGTTAGATACTTGCATGAAAACTTGTGAAATTTTGCAAAACTTGTCCTTACCTTGCGGGTTCGATTCCCCAAGGCGTATGTTTTCCTACGGTTCGATTCCCCAGGATGTGTGTTGATTCCTATGGGTTCAATTCCCTAGGATGTATTTGAGTTCTTGCGGGTTCGATTCCCCAGGGGCGATTGTATGTTTTCCTGCGGGTTCGATTCCCCAGGATGTGTGTTGATTCCTATGGGTTCAATTCCCTAGGATGTACTTGAGTTCTTGCGGGTTCGATTCCCCAAGGGCGATCGTTTGTTTTCCTGCGGGTTCGATTCTCCAGGACGTGTGTTAATTCCTACGGGTTCAATTCCCTAGGAAGCGTTTAAATTCTTGCGGGTTTGTTTCCCCAAGATCAAATCATATAAAATCATATCGAACAAAAGTGAAAGAATGAAAATCCTGAAATACCTAATCGTGAAGTAACGGGAAAATTTTAAGACGTGAATGTTTTCCTTATTTAAGTTATACCTTTAAATTATGCCTTGCAATTATTTTACCATGTAATTTGAATTATGATCACGTGAAATCCTTGTGTTAAATTATGCCATTTATTTATTAGAGGATGATTAACTCAAATTGTGAATTACCTACAAGCATGTTTTTATTAAATTTAAATAAAGGCTTTGAAACCCCTTGATCATATTAGGTGTTAACTTACTCAGCACGTTTTTGCTGACCAAACCACATTTTCATCTTTTCTTTCAGAGTATGAGGATTATGCATCATCATATGCATACATGGGAACATTCGGGAAAAACTCTAATTTAATTTCCGGCATTTAATTACAACTTGCATGAACGGACCTGTTTAACCCGTGTTTTGGCCATGTTGGCCCAGTATTTAAATTTCCGCTGCATTACAATTATATATGTAAATATTACATTCCGCTGCAACTTTGATATTATTATTTTTTTTAAATTATATTATAATGGGCTGTTTGAATGATTTAAATTCTGAAAAACCATAGCCTTGCATCTCTTTAGCAAGCTCGGAGAAACCGTGTCTTGCTAGGGAGGTGTGGCGGTGACATCCCGGCCTGGGTAATCAAATCCGGGGTGTTACAATTATAGATAGTTGGAGATTTGTGGAGGAATTTGAGGTATTATTGAAAGATATACTATCATTGATTAATTGGGTGTTGGAGATATTTTATTGGATTGGGTATTGTTGAGTGAGGTTGGAAAATTCTTAAAGGTTGATATTTGTTGAATAAAATGGATTGATGTGAAATATTGATCAATTTGGGGGATTCTTGAACATGCACTAAAGGTTGAGTAATGTTAGTTTGGCAACAGACAGAATAGTGCTTTGAAGTTTCTTATGGGCAGCGTTATGAACTGTTGTTTCTCTTCAACAATAAAATTTTGATTGCAGAGTGACATACTCTGCGTTGTAAGGTTTGTATGTAAAATTTTGAGGATGTACTCATAACACAAAAAAGAACTTGAGGTGGGGATTGGATAATGATTACAATGTTTCAACCCACAAATGTTTTAGACGGATTAGTATGTAGCTTCTTTTTAAATAATTGTTGAGTTTATATTTTTTTTTCAAAAAAAAATGATTGTTGGGTTAATATTTGATTGAATTGAATAATTGATTTGTTGATGTTGGCTACTAGTTAGATTAATTCTTAGAGTTGTTGTGTGTTGGATTGTTGATGAATTGAGGTGTGTGGGAGAAGAATGTAGTATTCTTGGTTGTGTTGAAATTAGAGTAGAGATGGTTGGAACTTGGAAGTGAATGGATTATTGATTATTTTGTAGGATGTTGAAGTGTGAGTTAAGTTTGAGTACATCATATTTTTTACTTGAATTCTTGGTGATATACTTGGATATGTATATGATGAACATGTGGAATGGTTGTGGAGTTGATTTTTTATTTGAGAAATTTAGAATGTTTTTAGTTTAATTTTTGAGTTATTGGACTTATTGAATTTTGTTAAGTAAATGATGAGAATGATTTGAATTGGAGGAGGGCTTATTGAGAGTGTATGTTAAATGATGACTTTTTGTTGTTTATTAATAGGTATCACGAAGGAGAACAAAATTCAAGCTCCCAGGTGCTCCGTAAAATACTTAATTGATCTTGTGGATGGGGTAGAGGTGTGGTGGTAAGATGGCCAAACAGAAGCCATAGAAGCCAACGGATTTGTACATTTAACCAAATCGGGTAAGGAGAATGCCCATCTCTCACATTTGCAAGCGGTTCTAAAAACGTTTGAATCGGATACACAGAGCTTCATTGTTGGTAAAATTATTAGGATTAAGTTTAGGGCGAGTGAATTGTTTTGAGTTCATATTAGAATTGTTTACTTTTATTTTACTACGTGTAGTTCGATGCTGGATTTTGGATGTTGGGCATTAGATGTTTTGAAATATTAGATTTTGGATTGTGGAAAGTGGATGTTCGAGATATTGAATTTTGGTTGTATGTTATGGTAGATGTTGGCTTTATGATGTTGGATTTTAAATGTATGGTAACGAACCAAGTAAAAAAATATATCCAACAATATTTCAATGTGCCAATAACTTATTTTTCTAAAACTATAACAAGATGACGGTGGAGGGGACGGTCATTTCGGACCGTCCCATACGTTCTGAAGTGAATATAATGTTGGGACGGTCAGTGGGACGGTCCTCACACCAGGACCGTCCCATGCATACGGACGTGGACAAAATGTTTGGGACGGTCCTCAGGACCGTCCCAGTGACCATCCAAATATATTTGTTTATCCCCAATTTATTTACCACAAAATGCAATAAGTGGTTACCAAGTTTTCACATTATTGATTGCCACACTTCTAGTGATTTAGTTACCACATATTTTTTTTACTCAATTCACATAAATTCTCAATATATTTCAACTCACTTATTTGTTTATACGTGTTTACCACACTTTTAATACTTTATTACCACACTTTGAAATTCTTGGTTACCACATTCCTCCCTACGTGCTTACCACTTCACTAGTCCCTCCCAATACATAGTTACTAATGAGACATATTTGGTTACCACAATGAGACATTTTTGGGTTAATACACATTTACCACATTGAGTTATAATTCTTTACCATCTATATGGCTACAGATTTACCACGTTGGAATATAATTCTTTACCATATATATGACTATATATTTACCACAGTACAGTAAAAAATATACCACGTATTTGGGTATTCATTTACCAATATTACAGTGATTGGTTACTACTCTAATGAACAAGGTAAAAATTGAATACTTTCAAGAGATAAGGAGGTTAGGGGAGGCTTCCAAATCACCATCCAGTTGACCGTCCTCCACTCCCACATCACTTCGATTAACTGTTTACCAAATGCATCCTTTATGAATTACCATGTTTGATTAGAAATCATTACCATCGTTACTTGTACGCAGTTACCACATTGATGAAGTTTTGGTTACCATGTTTCAAATTCACTTTTGCATTACGGTATAGTGATATCTTTAAAACCACAAGCAACAATTCAAACAAGAGCTTACTACGAGAGAATAAAGCTTGGAAAAAATATAAAAAGTTACAAACTTTGAATCTCGTCTGTAGAATTTAGTGAAACATATAACAATATTCATAAATACGAAAGAGTTCGAAGTGACGTTGACCTTGTAACTAAGGAAGAACTTACGATCTGTAGTCACCATTACAATAGTAAGATACGATTGGATGAAGATATTGACGGATAAACGCATATTTGGAACTTAAGTATGAGTACATAGTGAAACATATAACAATATTTGGATATACAAACGAGTTCGAAGTGTCGTTGGCCTTGTAACTGAGGAAGAACTTATAATTTATGATCTGTAGTCACCATTACGATAGTAAGATACGATTAGATGAAGATATTAATAGAGAAATACAAATTTGGAACTTTATTATGAGTACATATATGATTTTTCTAATTAACGCAATGTGAGATATGAACATATACGTTTCTTTCAAGTGTGTACACACATTTTGATTCATAGCAATTACATTTGTGGTCACATTTTTTATGAATTGAAATAATAGGATAATACATAATTCATCTAGACGTAATAATGACTTCGGTTTTGATCTGTAAACCCTCGAAAGGATAAACTTACCACGTTCACTTATGTGGTTTACCACATCTATACTACATAATATACCATAAGTCTAGCTTAAGGTTACCACAACTTGTTCGACTACTTACCACACAATTTTTTAAAAAACCTAAACCCTAAACCCTACATTCTTACCATATTCATCCTGTATTGATTACCACATATATCATTTCATTCCTATCACTACCTTACACAAACACTTACTAGACGTCATCTACGTAAGTTACTACGAAAAATATTTTATTTGTACATTTAATAGCACGGCACATCGGAGACGTCCACCACCGAGGGTCCATCCCACTAGTCTCCAGTTTACCACATATACCATATGAAATTTACCAAGTTCTTGGTATGTGGTTTACCACTCTTTTTGCGTGTGCTTTACCATAAATACCTTATGGTGTTCACCAGGTTATTGGTATGTGTTTTACCACTGTATTGGTATGTGCCATATGGTATTTACCAAATGTTTGGTATGTCGTTTAGCACACTATACAAATATGGTTTACCATACATACCATGGAATTTACCAAGTTCTTGGTGTATGGTTTACCATGTAGTCCTTATGTACTTTACCACAAATACCACGGCACAGCGGAGACGTCCATCTAAGGACTGTCAGAGGGACGGTCCGTCCGTCTTATATGCCCAGGACCGTCCACACCCTTTCTGTTGTGGACATATCTCTTCGGACGGTTCATGCACGGACCGTCCAATTACTCTCGGGCCCGTCTAATTTACTATCACGTTCTTGGTATATGGTTTACAACGCTATTGGTATATGATTTACCACAGATACCATATGATATTTACCAAGTTTATGGTATGTGGTTTACCATGCTATTAATATGTGTTTTACCAGATAAAGTATTTGGTCTTTACTATTCTATTGGTATGTGCTTTACCACAGATAACATATTGTGTTTACCAAGTTCTTGGTATGTGGTTTACCACGCTTCACCAATATGGTCTACCACATATACCATATGATATTTACCAAATTTTTGTTATGTGGTTTACCACGGTATTTAACTAAAATGCTTTGTTTATCTTTAACTATTAACTTTTCTTAATCTATGGAGCTTAAACTATAAGGATTCAAATAATGGGGCTTAGACTATAATGAATCTTTTCTGATGGGGTCTGGGCCTTTGTTTTCCCAAAAATATTTCATAGAAGTAATATATCCTCCTATTAACCTATCAAACTTTTGGTGTATGAATAGTGAAATGCATATTTGGGTTTGAGATATGCAAACATTATCAAAAATTCATTTTGGGTTTGTTTGGTGTTCGGTTGGGGCAAAAAGTCACCCCATTTTGCATTTTAGTTTTTGGTTGGAGAAGCCGAGAACCTCTAATTGCATTGTTTTAAATTCAAATTTCAAAGTGGAACAGGAGCACCTTGGAGGTCGAACACTTGGAAACAAGTTGCCCTTGTCCAAAACCAGTTAGCATCCATCCAAGATGGCCAAGAAAAGCAGCAATTCCCAAATCCATTATTTGATTAACTACTGCTTAAAAGTCACATAGCAATACAACAAATCTACACCACCATAGACAACCAACATCATTAATCTTACAACAAAAACCAAGAATCATCTGCAAACAAAGCTTACCGACAACTAAGTCTTTACTGGTGTAGGTAGTCGCAAAACGCACCCTTCTTGCAGTGCCCGCTCTCATAGAATTTACATACCCGTTGCCCTTTTGGAAGGGGCCGGGAAAATCCGCCACCATTATTATATGGTTGGCGGCCCCTTGGGGGCCTCCCCCGGCTGAAACCTGGCTCGTTGCCTTGATAGCACGCTCTGGGGCTCGTGTACCGTTCCCCACCATACTTGCGTTGACCATCC
Source organism: Hygrophila difformis (assembly GCA_030278955.1). Classification (NCBI taxonomy): domain Eukaryota; kingdom Viridiplantae; phylum Streptophyta; class Magnoliopsida; order Lamiales; family Acanthaceae; genus Hygrophila; species Hygrophila difformis. The sequence continues at coordinate 8,595,469 of JAOANR010000011.1, forward strand.
CATGGTAGGCTCCCGTTCCGGGGACTCTGGTTTATGCTCGGATTAGCCCAAGCATTCCCAGGGGGATTTGCTCCCCAGCCAAGGTTTGCCATTCCTTGAGTGGGTCCACCTAAGACAAGATTGACATTGCCCTGCACTGTCACTAGATTGATATTACCTTGAACGTTTCCCCAACCAGGGTCCGTGGGATCTGATCCACCGCTGGTTGCTGGAGTTGCATGTCCAATCATGTCTTGGCCCTGATTGTTTGGCACAGGAGGATGAAATTCAGAACCAGCTTCCCCAGAATAAACTTGATTATTGGTCTCCCCCTCACTGCTCCCTGATGAATTCACACTTGACTTTCTAAATGAATTGAAACCATCAAATGCCTCAATAGGGTTGCAAGAGGACTGGCAAGTCAACTGCATATCCCCACCAGAGCCTGAACCATCACATTTTTGGGGATCAGGTGCAGGATTGAAATCCTCGATTGAACTAAAGCAATCATCTTTGCAATCTTCAAGAAATTCTCGGGCAAACTTTATGGCTGATGTCGGCGAATGTATTGTTGCAACTTGCGATTCTCTCGCATCGACTTCTGCCAACAAATCTGATATTGAGTCTTCACCCAAAGCATCAAAAACAATGGGCTCATTTAGCATTGCCAGCCAACTGGTCATTGGTGCAGGCTGGGGTGGAGGAGCTTGAGAAAATTGCTGGTCTGGAATTGAAGTAGAAGCATAATCATTCATAATTTCAGGTTTCACAGATGCAAGAGCAGAATCCCATTCCTGGACTGAAGGCTTTGGGTTATATCCACCCCATACATTAGCTATGTCAGGAAGTTGCACACCACCTGCCACTAGGGTAGGAGCACCACTCCAGCTTGGCCCTCCATCCAATACAGGAAAATTCAGAATCCCGGGTTGCTTGGTCTCAATTGCATCTTCATCACTAGATCTTGGTGCAGGACTCATTAACTCCAGAATACCAGAGACAGATGGCTGCTTCTCAGCCTTGGAAGGGGCAGGACAGTTAACATCAGGGAGATCTATATTTGCAATTTGTTTATTTAAATCCAGTGAGTTGGAAACTGGAGCAACAGACTCGGATTCCACAAGTTTTGAGCTCAAATCAATGTTCACAGATCTTGAAGTTTCTTCATGAGGTCTGGGTGCTGCGTGGTGTTCGTCACTGCATTGAATTTGATGTGCATTGCCACTGCTCATCAGATCTTGAGTGAGCCCATCCACCTTTCTGTCTTTTTTTGGTGATCCATGGTTGAGCTCATCATTCTGCTGGGATTTTAGAGGCAGAGCTACATCTGTTTGTCCACAGCTTCGTAAAGGAAGTGTATTGTGTGCTTGGACATCATCGACACTAGAATTTTTGTTATTAAGCAAATCCCAACACTGTGGCCAAGAGGAATCGGGCACATTTTCCTTCACAAGGCTAGCATTGCCATCAGACACAACAGCCATGTTATTACTCTGGGATACCTCCACTGGTTTAGCATTGCCATCAGACACAACAGCCACGTTATTACTCTGGGATACCTCCACTGGTTTACTGCATCCACTAGTCCCATTTGTACCCTCACTTTCTCCAACTCCTACGGAAGTCCCATTTTCCTGTGAACCTGAAGAGTGTTTACATGAAGATTCAGATCCTCCATGGAAATGCCCAATCAGGGCATCGGTAAGAAGTAATGAGTCATACTGTTCGTGATTTCTCCAGACCCTTATATCAGGCGGAAATAGACCAGTTGTGTCCCATATCCGCAGCTCCATCATAGAAAACGGTCCATGAACCTTCCCATTAGGATCACGATAATGCCAGAGTTTCTCAGTTTCAATGTTGTTAGCAGACAATGAGTTCTCTACAGAGGGAGTTGCAGCCGAAGGCTCTAATCCAGTCCCTTGTACGGCTCCATCATTCTTGCCACTGACTTCTGAACTAGAAATATTGACTCGATTCACATGTGTGCCTGACCCACGTGTTCTTTTGTTCACTTCCATTTTCTGTGTCATTCTTGTTTCAACTTTATTAGCAGGTGCCGAGTTCTCAACACAGGCTGTTGTAGAAGTAGTCTCTAATCCAGTCCTTTGTACGGCTCCATCATACATACCAACTTCTGAACTAGAAACATTGACTTGATTCATGGGTTTGCTGGAACCACGTGTTCTTCTCTTTGGTTCCCTTTTCTGTGTCATTCTTATATCAATGTTGTTAGTAGATGATGAGTTTTCTACAGAAACAGGTGTAGATGAAGTCTCCAATCCAATCCTTTGCAGGGCTCCATCATTCTTCGCACCAACTTCTGAGTTGGATGTATTGACTTGATTCACATCTTTACTCGAACCACGTGTCCTTTTCTTTGCATCCATTCTCCCGGTCATTCTAATTTCAGTGTCGATAGCAGATGATGAGTTCCTTGCAGAGGCAGTTGCAGTCGGAATCGCTAACCCAGTACTTTGTACCAACACATCATTCTTATTAACTTCTGAGATGGTAATATCGACTTGATTCATTGGTGTGCCTGATTCTTGTGTTCTTTCCTTTGCTTCTTTTTCCTGCAAAATTCTTGTATCAGTGCCATTAGCAGATGAAGGTTTTTCTATGGAGGCAGTTGCAGATGAAGCCTCCAATCCAGTCTTTTGGATTGCTCCATCATTCCTAGAACCAACTCCAGATGTATTAACTGGATTAGATTTCGCAGAACCACGTGTTTTCCTCTTTGATGGCACCTTCTGCACTGTTCTAGATTCGATGTTAGTAGCAGATGATGAGTTCGGTAAAGAGGGAATCGCAGCCAGGGTCTCCAATCCAGTCCTTTGTATGGCTTCATCATTCTTACCACCAGTTGTGGAGTTGGAACTATAGGCTTGATTCGAGGGTTGGCCCAAACCTTGCGCCTTTCTATCTGCTTCCATTTTCCGCGTGATTCTAGTTCCAACACTATTAGCAGACAATGAGTTCTGTGTGGAGGCCAGTGGAGTTGGAGTTGGAGTCGGAGTTGGAGTTGGAGTTGGTGTCTCCAATCCAGTCCTTTGTATGGCTCCATCATTCTTTCCACCTGCTTCCGAGTTAGGAACATTGACTGGGGCCATGGGTTTGCCTAAACCATGTGCTTTTCTCTCTGCCTCCATTTTCCGCAATTTCTCTGCTTCCATTCTCCGTGTCATTCTAGTCCCAATGTTCCATCCTCCATTAGCAGACGACGAATTCTCTACAGGGGCAGTTGTAGCTGCAGTATCTAAATCAGTAGTTTGCACAGCCCCATTGTTCTTACCACTAACTCCAGAGTTAGAAACATTGACTTGATTTGTGGGTTTTCCCAAAACCTGTGGTTTTTGCTCTGCTTCCATTTTCTGCGTCATTGTATTCTCGGATTGGATAGGTTGCTCTTTACCTGAAGCAGATGCAACAACAATTTACCTCATTTAATCTTTCCCAGAATTAAGCTCCAACTAAACCAGCATCTGCTAAACAGATTATATTATGATTGTCACCTGTTTTATTAGGAGGAAAAGAACATCTTCCATTTTCAGGAATTCCTGAGTAGCTTGGGTTCATGAGTTCGACTGCAAAATTACAGCACCACCGGTAAGTATGAAACTTACCAAGCAGCAAAAAATGAAAAGGAAAAGGAACAGATAAATTCAACTCTGAAAGCACAACACATGCATACCCTTTTTACTGCTGCAGCCACTTCTGGAATCTTCTTCTGATTCATAGTTCGGACTCATTTTTGGATCAGTGTGTATTTCAGGAGCCTCTGACAATCTACGCAGGCGCTCCTCTGGTGATTTCAGTAGCTCTAATCTATTCACATATTCTTTAAGCGTACAAAGAGTCAAGGCAAACAAAAACTCACAAAATTCCACGAGAGTTCAGAGAAAATAGGGAACAAATTATTATCATAACATATCCAAATTTGAAAAAAAGCGACAAAGGAGGGTCGTATACAGAGCTCCTGTCCTGCCTCTCAAGTTGGAGAGACCGAACTAGAAAAAAGAAAAGATAAATATATATTAAAAATGATGAAAGAAGATGCACTAGAGGAATTGCAATATGGAATAGCAAAGACGCAAAGCAATTAAATGGTGCATAGGGGAAAAAAATTGCACTTGATCATAAATTGGGAGGCATGGAGATGGTTGTTCAAGTCAATATTTCAATAAACCATTATGGCAGTTCCCGCTACTTCCTATTCATGATGGCAGCATCTATCACAGCAATTGAAAAATATAGATGCATATTATCCAAGCTGTAATATTCAGGCATAATTATGGTGTGTACCAAAAAAGGGTTCGCTATTAAGTCCTAATATATAAAGCAAGATATTCACACATATGAGCGATGTTTGTATATGCATTCATTACAAGAACAATAACAAAGGATATTCTTTCTGGTGGCCATTCTTGCCTGCTCGATCTCGAATATTATTTAGCCTTGAAATCTCCACCTCCAGACACTATCACATAACATAGCAGAAAAACATTAGAACTGGAATAACAATACCAAGAGAGACTCCAAAAGGATTTTTATCATAATGAAGAGTTGCTCTAGTCTTGCTTCTTTAGAGGGCATGAAAAGGTTCAAAGTAAAAAAGATGTGTCAAATCCATTAATTAATCCAGGAACTTAAGGACCACTTTAATACTCACATAATTGATCCTCAATGGTTGAAGTGCCAGGGTTACTTTTTGCACCTGAGCCTGCAATAAAGCAAAATGGTGGTTAAAGTACTGCCGCAGTTCAAGATCTAATTAAAACAATGCGATGAAGCGAACTTACAACAGTAAGTGGTGACACAAGTCCACACCTAATGCTTTTACGTAGCCGTCTGCATTCATCCTGAATATCCATATAAGTTAGTTGATGACCAAACAATATAATCATGCAAAAACAAAGAAACCAATTCACATAAATCAACTAAGTGAAGGTGAAATGACAGTAGAAGGTAAATAATAAAATACTCCAAGTTAACAGAGTGTCAATTTTTTTAAGTATTATATCTGTGCCTGGGCATGGCAAGCTAAACATCTAGGATATTGGCAATCCATAACATTTGAAGCACAATAAGTTAACCTATCCCGCAAGTCACCACAATGCCAAATTCAAAAGGGAAAGTCCATTATCACAAGATTTTTGTATTATTGAAGAATCATAATATTGCAGAATGTAGTGTATTTTCAACCTGCGAGAAATTCTTCTGATAATGAGAATAATATTTTGAAGATGGTGGCTCAGGGGTTTCTGTCTACATAGTTAAATATTATTGTATCATTTTTCTTTATAATTGTAAATTTCTAGTATTTTTATGAGCATACTGATATATATTATGGTGATTCATATATCATTATATTGCATGATAATAAACAAAATAAGAGTTTTTTTTTCCTAAAAAAAAACTAACAACATTACAAATGAAAAGGTGTGAACACTGAAAAGTATGGCGATTGGAAACTAAATGAGGCTGCAAGAATTAACAGTAAAGAATCGTCACTGTAATACCCCAAAAAATAACGGTCATGATCCGGAAATGCAACAGTGATTATATTTTGGAGGCAAATTATTTTCAGTGGGAATTTGAATTTAACAAGTAGTCTGTTATGGCTTCTTTGGGGCTGAGTTGGGTCATGTTTTTAACATATTTGGGGCTGATAGTTAGGGCTGAAAGGAGGTGTAGACAGCCCACTTTTGGAGCCTTAAAGATTAAGGTTTAAGTCTCCTACACTAAGCATTGATAAGGACTATAAAACCTATCCAAAACACCTATTTTTGGAAGGATTAAAGGCTGTAGCAAGCTGGTGGCAGTAATCAAGGCATTTTGCATTTACTCCCATTCCCAAAATTCACTCCCAACCCACCTATAAATACCCTATCCCATTCACTCTTCTCCTCACACCAAAAACCATTCTTCTTTTCTCCTCTCTAGTTTTTCTCCCATATTCTTCTTTAGTGTTAGTAAGTTGAGTGTGCTCCAACGTTGGAGCAAGGAGTTCGAAGGTTGATAGTAGATACTTTAAGGTTCTTAAGGCTTGTTCTTGTTGAGAGTAAGCTAGTCTTACCCGAACATCCTATTTTTCATGCAAAGTTCTTGAATTCCACGCATGAAATGCTTTTAAGTGCTTTAATCTTATGTTTATGCGTTAGTGTTAAAAGCTTTTGGGATTTTGATCCTATGTTTATGTCAAAATGCCTTTAAATCATTTAATCATGTGTTTTCGGGATAGGCCCATGATGTCGAACTTAAATTGGACCGTTGGGTCATTTTGTGGAATTTATTTAAATGATTTGAGGGCATGAGTACCACGGTGGTACCTGAGTTGTGGATGACCGAACTCCCCTCTGGCTAAATGGTAGGACGGTTTCCTCCCTTAGACCCACATGTTTTGAGCCAATGTTTCGCTAGACGTAAGTCGCGGTTCGCGGTCTAGTTTACCCGGGTATTAAATTCATAGCTGAATCATCATGTGCATGTTGGGCCGCGGCTAGTTACTGCAGCCAAAGAAATATTGTGAATATATGTTGTGTATTTTAAATGGATACTTGTGTCTTCGGAACGAGGCTAGCTTGCTCAGGATTGTTGCTGATTATTTGTTGTCCTTTTCCTTTTTCAGGGTAAATTTCATTCGAGAAGTCATGCACGCACTTGGGCTTGGAAGGTTTTCATAAATAAGATTCATTTAAATTATTGCATCGAATTACTTTTAGAACAAATGTTTTAGCCATGGGCCAATGAACCCTCGACACAACTTTATAGAACTCGAGTACTTAACAGTAATTCCTAAGTTAAGACGCTTAAGTTAATCAAAAGTCCTTCAATTAGCCTTAGCATTCCTTGGTCAAGTTAGCCGTCGGGAGCTTGACTAAGGGATGTGGCGGTAACACTCCCGCCAAACCATATTTTAAAAACGGAGGTGTTACAGAGTGGTATCAGAGCGGTTAACGGTCTTTTCTTTTAAAACTCTGTGATACAAAAGATATGCATCACTTTTGAAAACTTTTGAAATTTTTTGCACAAGTATATTTTGGGGGACACATGCACAACATATAGGCACAATTAGAATTTTCTTTGTGCATATTAAAGTTTTTTTATGTTAGACAGCCACCATCGATGAGAGACACCAACAGATTTCTTTTAAATATGTGGATGATACAAATGGTTATCCATCACAATAAATATGGACACCGCAACGTGGGTTCCCTAGTAGACAAGGAAAGTCGGATTTTCAACTCAATAAATTAGAAGCCAAGGTTGCTATACTAAGGAAAGTGCAATAAGGGAACAAACTAAGATGGGGATTGATACACGAGGAAGATACTACCAGGAGTTGAAAGAGTTATGAGTTGAGGCTAGGTGCTTAAGATTTGAATACGAGTCATTGACCAAGGTTTTAAGTATTAGATCATGGCCAAGAGCCACGGTTATTTGTGGAGGGCGAGTATCCATGGGATACCTGTAATTATGGATGACCGAATTACTCCCTCGAGACAAGTAGTTGGCTATGACCTCCAATGAGCGAAAGTTGCTATTGGTGAAAAGGCATAGGGCAAAGCATAAACAAGGATCGCGATACTAAGAAAAAGGCCAAGCGCCGGAATATTGAAATCAACAAATACTCGGATCAACGGCCAAGAGCCGGAGTACTGAGAACCCGGTCAATGGCAAATAGTCAAGTCCGAGCATACGTGAAGGTGTTGAGCCTATTTTTGCCCGAATAATTGTTGTCAATATAGCCATAAAGGACACATGGCTAAGGAATGCCAAAATCACAAGAACAAGACACTTTGAGAAGAAAACGCAAGTTGGACAACCAACAAGGATCTTTAACACCGAGGTAAGACCGCGACAAAAAGAAAAGTTAAGTTGGTCAAGATACAGTGGTCAAACCATAGCAAAGAAGTGATATGGAAGCTGGAATTTGATGTCATTCCAAAGTATCCCAAATTATTCCAACAAGATTGGCGCAATTATGAGGACATAACTGCGAAATCAAGAAGGGGAGAATGTGATGACCTAGAACGAGGAAGAGCAGTTATGAGGGCATAACTGTGAGAAAAGGTGGGGTGAATGTAATACCCCAAAAAATAACGGTCATGATCCGGAAATACAACGGTAATTATATTTTGGAGGCATATTATTTTCAACAAGTGGGAATTTGAATTTAACAAGTAGTTTGTTATGGCTTCTTTGGGGCTGAGTTGGGTCATGTTTTTAACATATTTGGGGCTGATAGTTAGGGCTGAAAGGAGGTGTAGACAGCCCACTTTTGGAGCCTTAAAGATTAAGGTTTAAGTCTCCTACACTAAGCATGGATAAGGACTATAAAACCTATCCAAAACACCTATTTTTGGAAGGATTAAAGGGTGTAGCAAGCTGGTGGCAGTAATCAAGGCATTTTGCATTTACTCCTATTCCCAAAATTCACTCCCAACCCACCTATAAATACCCTATCCCATTCACTCTTCTCCTCACACCAAAAACCATTCTTCTTTTCTCCTCTCTAGTTTTTCTCCATATTCTTCTTTAGTGTTAGTAAGTTGAGTGTGCTCCAACGTTGGAGCAAGGAGTTCGAAGGTTGATAGTAGATACTTGAAGGTTCTTAAGGCTTGTTCTTGTTGAGCGCAAGCTAGTCTTACCCGAACATCCTATTTTTCATGCAAAGTTCTTGAATTCCACGCATGAAATGCTTTTAAGTGCTTTAATCTTATGTTTATGCGTTAGTGTTAAAAGCTTTTGGGATTTTGATCCTATGTTTATGTCAAAATGCTTTTAAATCATTTAATCATGTGTTTTCGGGCTAGGCCCATGATGTCGAACTTAAATTGGACCGTTGGGTCATTTTGTGGAATTTATTTAAATGATTTGAGGGCATGAGTACCGCGGTGGTACCTGAGTTGTGGATGACCGAACTCCCCTCTGGCTAAGTGGTAGGACGGTTTCCTCCCATAGACCCACATGTTTTAAGCCTATGTTTCGCTAGACGTAAGTCGCGGTTCGCGGTCTAGTTTACCCGGGTATTAAATTCATAGCTGAATCATCATGTGCATGTTGGGCCGCGGCTAGTTACTGCAGCCAAAGAATATTGTGAATATATGTTGTGTATTTTAAATGGATACTTGTGTCCTCGGAACGAGGCTAGCTTGCTCAGCATTGTTGTTGATTATTTGTTGTCTTTTTCCTTTTTCAGGGTAAATTTCATTCGAGAAGTCATGCACGCACTTGGGCTTGGGAAGGTTTTTCATAAATAAGATTCATTTAAATTATTGCATCAAATTACTTTTAGAACAAATGTTTTGGCCATGGGCCAATGGAGTTTCTTATGTCATAAATAAAGTTTATTAATAAAGTATTGTCTTCTTCCTAAAGCACTAGAAATTTTATTATGCCTTAGTATTAATTGTATTTAAACCGAGGAATACAAATTAGACTTGTGTACTATCGAGTTGCTTGGGGGCTTCTGTCTAAGGAGGCTTGGTGATAACAAGGCCCGTCAGCCGGTGGCCCACCTCCCTTTCCTGGGAACCCCTCGACACAACTTTATAGAACTCGAGTACTTAACAGTAATTCCTAAGTTAAGATGCTTAAGTTAATCAAAATTTTTTCAATTAGCGTTAGCATTCCTTGGTCAAGTTAGCCGTAGCGAGCTTGACTAAGGGATGTGGCGGTAACACTCCCGCCAAACCATATTTTAAAAACGGGGGTGTTACAGTCACAAAGGGTAAAGGTATTATATAACTTAGAGAACCTACCGATGGGTCAATATGCAAGTAAGATATTTAACTGTTACTATTACCCCTTCTTAGATTCCATATTACTAACACTTTATAACAGTATTAAACAAAGGTATTGCTGCAAATATACAAACCCATTTTCTATGACAAAGAAATGTGTAAAAAAAAAAAAGGGCAGGCCGACAACCAGAAGGATAAAGCATAGTACTTACCTCAGTAAAATCTTGATCTGAAATGGAATCAATTGATACAACCTCCTTATCATCTAAATTTAAAATTTCAAGCATGAAATTTGCCATCCTTTTGCCAACTTTATAGGGCTTGGCCACCTTAATAGTCCCTGAATTACACAAAATTTGCATACATTTCAGGAAAAAAGAACTGCATGAAGAAGGGGGGAAATAACTCCACCCCTAAAGCATGAACTTAATAAATATGTGTGTTATACCTACAACTTGGACAAGTCTGTAAATATCTTGCTTGGGATCAGCACTTGATGTTCTTATTCTCACTATGGACCCAACAACCTTAATGTCAAAGTTCTGATCCTCAAGGAGAATCTCCATTAAATTTTGTCGCAAATAGATCAAATTAATGTTATGGACATCAATTGCAGCATATTCAGTTAAGTTACTCTTTGCAGGCATCCCTTCAGTGCTTTCTCCTGTTTTTCGCTTTCTACTGTTAATTGGGCTTGGCAAACTGTTAGTCTTTCCATCAACTTCCAACCCACCAGCAATGCCAACTGGAAATGAAGAATTACTCTGAGACTCCTCCTTTGTGGGAAAGTGAAACTCAAGAAGTGTTAACATCTCAATGTGACCAACCTGTGCCCTCCCAAATAAATTTTTGAGCCTCTGGTCACATATTATCCTACTCTTCTGGTGAGGGTCCCGAAGATTATTTCTTTTAATGTACTCCAGCAATAATGCTTGGACACCAGACGGTGACATCGCTGTCGTATCACCATTCCTTATAAATGCAACAAACTCCAAAAGACTTCTAGATGCCCATTCAGTACTACTGTCCGGATCCAGTTTGTTCAAATCTTTGTTGTCACTGTTTACAACAATGTGTTGGTTGCCCATACCTTCAAGAACGCTTCGCCTCGGTCGACCCCTCCTCGGCGCATTTGTGGCTTTGTCAATGTTTGGTTTTGCAGTGCCATTATTAGGACAGAATATGCCCACTCTGTCATTAGGTGTATTCAGTTCCATGTGTTCAGTTTTCACAGATGAAATAGAAACTTTCCCATCAACCACCCCATAAAACATATTATTTGATTGCGGCTTGTAGTCTAGATCAGGGTCCTCTTTCAAGAGTAGAATGGGCGGTTTAGCTTGAGTCAGCTCAGTAAGAGTCAATGATAACTTTTCTTTCAGTAATACCCAATACACCTTGAAAAGATACTCCCAGCTAGTTTTGTCATCGAAATCTACTTTGACCTGCATTATTTGATCCCAGTAGAATCCACATAAGCTATAAATAAAGTGCATATACATTTATGGAAGTGAGAGAATGCCCTGCACTTTACAAAAACAACAAATATTTATAGGCCTTCATATTCAACAACTTAAACTAAAACAAACAGTAAGTTAAGTTAAATTCAATCCACCTTCAAGCGTGAATCCACTGCTTTCCAATAAAGAAAGCAAATTCACCACCATACTGTAAAAAAAAAAACCATTTCACTTCTGTTTTCTAATTTCATAATATTATACATGAAAATGGAGAAAGAGAGCAAATAATGTTGAAAGTTCGTACAAGAGTTGAAAAAGTCACAGTATCAGCAGTTCAGCATATGAACAAAAACTTGTTTTTCTACAATGCAATCTATATCACAAAAAAAAATGGCATAATCATGATAAATGAATGGCTAAAAAAACCACATTTAACCAATAATTTTGTGATGACAGCCAGAGACTTTTGTTGGCAATTGCCTAATATGCAAGGAAAAAATTTGCATACCGAGTCATTATTTGCTTGGTCCTTATTTTCGATCAGCATGATTGTTTTCAAGCACGTCGAACAAAATCCTTTGTTCCCCCGAACGCACACATAATCCGTATTTTTTGTGCATCTCTTACACAATGAATAAGTGCATGTGTAGCACAAATAATGAGATGTCTTGGTACACACACTACAGATATGCCAACCTGAAAGCAATGGCACAATAAGTAATATGTGTGAGCGATACACTGAACATGTAACGGGAAAGGGGCATAATACAAAAGTGTGGACCCAAAAAAAAAAGAGTAACTAATAAATGCCACAGCAAAATAAAGCCAAATTGGATAGAAACTACGCAAATGCCATATATAGTTCTTCCACCAAATAAATACCCTAAAACAACTGAAACTGAATTCAACCATACAGATTACAATAATAATGCAGACAACTAATGGCATCAAAACAAAAATTGGAGAGCATTTAGTTCTAGCAAACAAAAACGGCAACATACCACAATTCCATTTGGATTTGCATTGGAAAAATGCTTCGTCTCGCTTGATGCAAGAAGTATGATACGCCTTTGGACAACCCCTAGTCATTAACACGGAAAATTCAGTGCAATTCCAAAGAAACTCCAGTCATAGCATTCTAATAAGCTGCTTCGAAGTCAAGATTAGATTGATAATCAAGTAAACACTTGTCTTAAAAACCAAAACAAACGAAGAACCAAAAGTTGCCAGCAATCTCAACAAATGATCAATGCGAGAAAAGGGTGCCGCAACAATCCAAAAGAACTAAACTCACTTGCGATCGCAAAGTACCAGCGAACCCCCGTCGAAGCAAATAAAGCACACATCTTCTTCCTCATCTTCCAATTTTTCCCGCTTCGGCGGCGGAAGCTTAGCCACAGCCTGCCCCTTCGGCGGCCGCCCCCTTTTCCTCTTCACAAGGTCGCCGATCACCTGCCCCGGCGACGAAATCACCGAAATCGGAGGCGTGGAAACCGGCTGAACTTGTGCAGGAGCCTCTCCACCACTCGGAGGAGCAACAGCGCTACTCACCGGGACGGAAGCAGAAGTAGAAGCCGAAGCGGGAGCGGGAGTCTCGAGTTTCACCGGCGGTGGAGGAGTAACGACGGGGTCGTCGTCAAAGCCCTGCGTCTGGGCGACGGCAGCCAACAAGGTCTGAATATTCTCCATAGAAAATGAAACCCCAACACGAAACCCTAACAGATCCCCAATGATTCACCAGCAAGAATTTTCCACACGAGTCAAATCCCGGGGAAAATTGATCGCGCCGCGGAATCCGGCGGAATCATTGACGGAGCAGGAGGAAAAAGAAAAAGGTAGGAGGAAATCGAGATGAAAATCGAAAGGGGATTGGTCGGTGGAGGCGAATTGTGTATAATTGGGCAGAAAAGGGTTGAGGAAGGAGGAGTGAAATGTCGAGTCAGGAATAGGGGGCTAGTGAAACGTGAAAGTCAGCCCGTTGGTTGTTTTTCCACTTACGCCGTAACATGTACTCCCTCCGTCCCAATATAAGTGGCCCTTTCTTTTGGGCACGGGAATTTAGATAGTGGGATTTAGTAGTTAAAGTGGTGTGAGTAAATTTGACTAATTCATCAATCTAATTTATAATGGTTACATTTGACTTTTAACCATATTTATTATTTAACTTTGACTTAATGTTATCGTAATGATATAAAAAGACAAAAATAGTCAAATGTGATCTTGTTGGAATCGTCTAATCGTATAGTTTTAGAATATATATTTTATATAATTTTTATTTATACCCATTTTGAGATATTAATAGTTAAACATATATAGGGACTTTGTGCAGAAAGTACAATTGTCATATTATTGTGGGGGTTTTTAATCATGTTTATGTTAATCTAATTTACTTAAAAGGGAAAGTGGTCACTTTTAATGGGACACCCCAAAAAGAAATAGTGGCCACTTTTAATGGGACAGAGGGAGTACTAATGACGATGGAGTAGTGTAATGAAATTAATGGTGGCACACTTTTACTAGTAGTACTTGACAACTAAGAGTCCGTTTGGAATGGTTTTTTTTCAATTGCTTTTGGCTTTTGCTTCTGCCAAAAATACTTTTAAAGAAAAAAAGTGTTTGTTTTGGCTTTTTAGAAAAAGCAAAAGCACCTCGAAAAGCTGCAAAAGTGCTTCTGGAGAAGCAGCCCAGGGGTGCTTCTCCGAAAAGCAGAAGCCAAAAGCACCTAGTAATGTGTGCAGATGCAGAGTCATAAATGTCCCTATTAATTTATTTTAATTACACTATAAATATCTACTATTATATATAAATAGCATATCCTTTTTGGTAATTTACACATTTCAAAAGCACTTTTCGTTTTTACATATCCAAACACACTTTTGAAAAAAAAGTTGCTTTTCAAACATTCCATCCAAACACAAAAGTTACCTGCTTCTGCTTTTGGCTTTCACTTCTGCTTCTGTTTTTGGCTTCTGCTTTTTTTAAAAGCCAATCCAAACGGGGCCCTAAGGCTTATAGGATTTTTTTGGATTTTAAAATTAGGTATATTTAATTTAGATTTTTAAAAAAATTTAAAAATTAAATTTATTCAATACAAATTTTTAAAAAATTTTAAAAATTTAGGTGAATTCACTATAGATTTTAAAAAATTTTTAAAATTTTGAAGTATTCATTGGATTTTAAATCTTTATAGATTTTAATGGATTCTCTTAAAAAAATATAACTAATTAAAATCTCTATAAACAATCCAAAATTTCTAAAAGTCAGCCAGACTCTAACCAAACTTTATATGGAGTCTACACAAAATCAACTCTACGACTTTGAACTCTCTAAATCCACCAACTTTTTAAAATTTATAAAACTCTGGATTGAATACACCCCCTAAGTATTTCTTCTCCAAATAAATATATGTCCATGTATGAGAAATATAATCCCATTCCAATTTACTTGCCAAGAATGTTCATTTTTTTAAGCTGGATATCGGCCCGTGGTTGCCTCTTTCAAAATAAAATTTTATATACGTAAAGGCTTGACTTTTGTTTAAATTGTCAGAGAGTCCGTATCCCTGAGATCAACTGAGTTTGATGTCAAGAATGTTCCTTTTAATCGTAAGTGTACATAACAAAGGGAACCAAATGTGGTATTTTTCATACTTTTAAGTAGAGTCCATGACATTTTTTGTCCACCTACCTAGGCACTTGCAATTTGGGTGAATTTTTCAATTTAAATAATTTTACAACACTTTGTCGACATTTCTCTAGAGGAACTATTATTGTTGTTGTTACTCTTTATTTTAATTTATAATATTGTCTTTTGATAAAAATATAAAAAGAAAAATAACTCAAGCCATTTGAGATGATAGCATGAACCTCATAACCTGGAATACCTAGGTGTTCAAATTCCAGCCTAACCACTTTGGCCAGCAATTTATTGTTTTTTTCTCTTTATTTGTTCTATAAATCTGTATTTAAAAAAAAAAAAAAAAAAAAAAAAAAAAAAAAAAAAGGTTATTGGATTTGTGCACAAAGTTAAACGAAAACAGAGAATGGAATATTTTAGTGGTCGAATGATATGCATTTTTTCTTTCTTTTTTTTTTACATGAAAGGCAATGTCTTTTACTTAAAGGTTATAAAAATTCATTTTACATAATGTAAAATTCAAGCACACAATTATAAAATTGGGAATCGATGACTACTAGATTAAGAGGGTGTTTGAATAAGCAGTAAGAAAAGTGATTATTTGATTATTGCATTTTCAAAACGCAAATAATCAGTTTAACCGCTAAAAAATGGTGTTGCAAACCTGATTATTTGTATTTTGAAAACGCAATAATCAGATAATCTATTTCATAACGCTTATCCAAACACCCACTAAATATTGATACGTGATTAGGTACTTATTAGTGAAGCAATAATTATGTTTATTTATGCAAATCGTAAATAAAATTTAATGTTTTTTTCTTCATTTTTTTTAGTGAATGGTTATGGTACTACCAATGTGAATGGTAGTACATCAACACAAATCATCTCAACCATACAAAAATATCCAATGGCTATAAAATAAAAATGGTAGAATTATCAAACAAAAATAATCATATATTTAGTAACAAAATCATTCACAAAATCAATTTAGTGGTTTTTATCCTTAAATAAATATCATATAAAAAATTTGCATAACTCTGCTCTCTTTTGACACAGTTCATGGCATAATAATAGAGAAATTATCTTTATTAATCTCTTTCACTGATCAGTCTTTCATTCCTCGTAATTTGCTATTTTTTTTGTTTTGAATCTCTAAAATATGATATGATATTTAGAGTCCTTGCATGAAGTACATGGATTTTCATATAAAGAACGTCCAAATCCAAGCTAATTTGAGAAAGTCAGAGACATTTGAAGTTTGTCATATAAATTTTATTGTATAGACTACGTCACTGAAATGTACTATATGCTATGTTGTTGAATTGTAAAGGCTCCACCGCTGAATTATATAGTCACTGTCGCTGAAATGTAAATGTTGTATTTCTGAAAATCATAATGAACTTCAAATAGCTATAACTTTTTCAAACGAACTCGGATTTTGATGTTCTTTATATGAAAATCTACCTACTCGATACAAGTAATCTATATTTTCCATCCAATTTTGGAAATTCCAAATAGATAAATACCAGATTTTTAAAAGAAAAGATATCTTATGCTCATTGTTTTGAAAATATGATATTTATATGTTTGGACTTTCTAAAATTTGATAGGATATTTAAATTTTTTAAATTGAGTAGATAGATTTTCATATAAAGAACGTCCAAATCTGTGGTCATTTGAGAAAATTAGAGCCATTTGAAGTTTCTCATATAAACTTTGTTGTATAGGCTACCTTGCTGAAATGCATAGGCTATGTCGCTGAATTATAAAGCCTCCTTCCCTAAATTACATTGCCACCATCGCTAAAATGTAAAGGCTGTGTTTCTCAAAATTACAATGAACTTCAAATGACTCTAACTTTCTCAAACGAACTCGGATTTTGATATTATTTATATGAAAATATACATACTCGATGCAAGAAATCTAAATTTTCTATCAAAATTTTGAAATTACAAATAGATAAATACTCCCTCCGTTTTTTAAAGATAGCTACGGACCCACCCAGCACGCAGTCCAATGCACATTTTAAACCATTAATAACTCAAATTCGGTAAAAGTAAAAATTCTAAAAGTTCGATATTTAAAAACTACAAGATGGGACGAATCTAACAAGATCTCACTTGGCTATATTTTAACTTTTATAACTATGATAAAACTTCAAATCAAAGTGTTTAGGTGAATAGTGTCAATTTTACTAATGTAGCTATCTTTTCTAAACGGAGGGAGTATCAGATTTTCAAATGAAATGATATCCTATTCTGCTTATTTTGAAAATATGATATTTATATGTTTAGCTTTCTAAAATCTGATAGAATATTTAAATTCCTTGCGTTGAGTATATGGATTTTCATATAAAGAACGTCCAAATTTGAGCTCATTTAAAAAAAATTAGAGCCATTTGAAGTTTGTCACAAAACCTATGTTGTATAGGCTATGTCGCTGAAATGCATACTCTATGTCGCTGAATTGTAAAGCTCTCGTCGCTGAATTGCAAAGCCACCGTCGCTGAAATGTAAATGCTACGTTTCTGAAAATCGCAGTGAACTTCAAATAACTCTAACTTTCTCAACCGAACTCGGATTTTGACGTTTTTTATATGAAAATCTACCTACTCAATATAAGTAATCTAAATAACCTATCAAATTTCAGAAATTCCAAAAAGAAAATGTAGATTATGAGGGAGAGAAAAATACGAGTATTAGAATTGAGAAACATGAATAGATACTATTTGGGTCTTATTAAAATTACAATAGTACCATTTGTATTAATCTTAGCCATTGATTTATACATTTCATTAATGGCTTAGATATGTCACAGTACATCAAGAGACACGGGCCTCAGCACCCTAACCAAAGCCATTTTTTTTATAAATGATTAATTGACTATGTTTATAAACACTTAAAAAGTATAACTTCCTAAATATGTTTAACTATATAGAATTAGAACAGTTAAAATAATGAATCGGAACGGACTCAACTCGATTTGATTCAAAAAGCCTCAAGCTCGTTCATTTGATAAACGAATCAAGTTTGCATACAATTTAATACTCGAAAAATAAATCATTTAACTCGGCTCAGCTCGTTAAGCTTGATAAAAAATTTAAAAAAAATTAAAAATTTAAAAATTTGATTAAAAAAATTAAAAATTTTACTTTCTGTAAAATGGATTCTTACAACCCTTCAAAATACCTTGGCCCTGTTTGGCAAAACAGCTAAACAGAATTAGCTTATTCTAGGCAATTTGAACTGAATTAGCTTATTTAAAAAGACAAAATAACTTAGAACAGTGTTCAATCAGCTCATTTTGAAACCGCTGCAAATAGCAACATTTTGGATTTTAGCTTATTCTAGGCAAAAAGTTAGTCTCGAAATTGTCAAACAACTAATTTTAATTAATTATTACTCACATAATCAGTTAACAGCTAACCGCTAATTCTCAAACAGGCCCCTTATTTGCATTCTAATGACATAACCGTTAAAATTATTAATATTAATTTGTCCACTTAATTAATCATCCCTCCATTATAAAATCAAATAAACGATCTAGATTCACCTTAGTTCATACCTCTAAAAATTCCTCCATACTCTACTTCCTCCCATTTGAAGTTGTTTGAAAGACAACAAATTCACTACTCGATGGTGAATTGTCCGAGCAAATTGTTTCACATTTCGTACCACTTATTAAAAGATTTCAAATTCAGTATTCACTCTCAATTACAATGCTGGAGCGGTGTTGTTCAACCATCCTGTCACTAGTTATCGTCTTACATTGAGCAGATTAACGATCTTAATGGACAATTCCATTCATGCAAGTTTCAACATATTCTCAGAGAAGGCAATGCTGTGACTGATTCCTTAGCATGGATTGGTGCCGTTGGTGATCTATTCTACACGATTTGGGCTTTTCCCCAGGTGATGTAAAGCCGTTTCTGACGGCGAATGTGTCTAGCACCGCAGCGTTAGCCGGTGTTCTTTTGTAGCTACTTTTGTAATTTTCCTTTTTCTTTTCCTAACCTCATTGGCTGTTCAAGAAAAAAAAAATACAATACTGAAGTGCTTTCCAAAAAAAATTTACAATACTGGAGACATGCATGCTTCACTCTTCAAATTCATCACTTTCTGTGTAGATTTCTCCGTCCATCTTTTTGCTTGGAGGAAAAGTAAAGATTTCTCATTCATTGTCGCCTCTAAACATAATTATTTAACTTAACTATTTTACGAGAATATATACTTCCTCCATTTTTATGGATTTGCACCATTGGGAACAAGCACGCTTGTCGATGCACATTTTCAATGATTAATAACTTATATTGTATACAATTAAAAATTATAAAAAGCTGATATTTTAAAACTACAAGTTTAGACGAATATAACAAGATCTCACTCGACTATATTTTTTTTCTTTAATAATTATGATAAAAATTTGAAACAAAGTTAAACTGTGAATAGTGCAAAAAAACATCAATGTTGCAAACCTTAGAAACGGAGGAAGTATATTTTTGCTTAACAACCTATACGTATTAGGAAATGGGTGGTGGTGACTCATGCCATGACAAAGGGGAGGGAGGGATAGGGTATTATATTACTCCAATGGGATTTAGACTCGATCCAAGTGGTCAAGCTTCATAACTCTCAAGTCTCAACTTGACGGTTGAGAGTTTGAATCTCACCCGACCCCATCCTTCCATTTGTCCATTTGTAATTGTATGTCATGGACCCACCATCTCTTTTCTATGTTGTTAAGGAAAGAAAAATCTACTCTTAAATAATCAAACTTATTGGATAGAGAGTCTATGAGATTTTTTTGGAGTTTGAAAGTCCGGGTGTATTCAAATTTATCTATATGTATATATTAAAGCATTAGTGAACAACCTATCCTAAATTTAATGCGGTGTCTTCATTTCAAATTTCTAATTTTTATAGATTTTTGCATTTTAATTAATTATTTTTAAATTTTCACATTTATTTATTTATTTATTATAGATTTTCAGTTTTTGAAATATATATGGAATTTTCAATTTATATGGAATCCCACAATCTTCACTTTTAAATATATTTGAAAGATTTGAAATTTGAAATTTTGCATATTTTATTTTATTTATATTATTTTACAATTTTTAGATTTTCACGTTATTTATTTATTCATTAGAGATTTATTCACTTTTAAAAAGATTTGAAAGATAAAATTTGAAATTTTTTATTTTTATTTTATCTATTTTGTAATTTATTATTTTGCATTTTTATTTTATATTTTATAATTTTGTGTTTTTTAATTTATTTATTTTAGATTTTATTGCTACATTTATTATTTATTTATTTGAGTTTTTACACCAAAAGATTATTATAACATGAATAAACATTTTCAGTTTTTGTACCATAGTATTATTAGTTATTAGGACGAGGTTCGGCACTGGCAACTAAGAATGATGTTGCGTTTATATTTCAATATGGTGATCATATTGTAATGTCGGTAATTTTGTCTAGGTTTAGTCTCAATTTTGGTCATATTTTTTTGGTGTGGTAAATGATGTAATCAAAATGTATATTGCACATATTTATTTATTCATATTAAATGTATATTAATGTGTATATGAAATCCCAATTTTTAGTTTTTAAAAAATATTTAATTTCCAATTTATATGAAATTCCTACAATTTTCAGTTTTTAAAAATTTGAAATTTGAAATTTATATGAAATTTGCAGTGTATATATGGAAGATATATTATTAAAAGATACATTAATGAATATATTAAAAGTATTTGTATATATTAATTAATGTATATATATAAGCCATGTTTTCACAAAAGTATGTCACTTCTCTTAAAAGTAATATACAATTATATACTAATCAAAAGTAATATACAATTATATACTACCTCCGTTCTTTTTTAAATACCACGTACACATATTTCACGCAATCCAATACATGTTTTTAATCCTAAATAACTCAAACTGCATAAAAGTAAAAATTATAAAAATTTGATATTCTTAATCTATTCGATTAGACGAATCTAACAAGATCCCACTTGGCTATGTTTTATCTTAATTGTATTAAAAACTTGAACAAAATTTCTTAATGAACAGTAACAAAACCTTCAATTTGTCACTTATAAAAGAACGGAAGAAGTAGTTGCTACTCGTTTAAAAATATTTTTTATAATTATATCATTCTAATTGTATATAAATATATACTCCCTCCATTCCAACTAACGTGTCATGTTTGACTTTTTGACCCTGTTCATTGTTTAACTTTGACTCGATTTAATTGCAAGTATATATTTGGAAAAAAAATAGTCGAGTTGGGTTTTGTTAGAATCGTGTAATCATGTAGTTTTAGAATATATATTTAACATAATTTTTTGTTGTACAAATTTTGAGATATTAACGGTTGAAAAAGTGCATCAAAATGTGTACAAAAATCAAATAAGACAAGTTAAATAGGACGGAGGGAGTACTAAATAGAATAGATCTTACTTATGTTTTATTATATTTAAAATGATACAAAAGAATTATAATTATTAAGCGAAGTGTGAAAATTCATATTCTATAGATAATTGATTTAGAGTAAATTAATTATTTTCATAAAGCATAGAATCGGGTGTATAAAGAGTTATTGGGGTGCGAATAGTCCATCAGTAACTAAAGAATAAAAATTTATTTTTTAAATCTATTTTTTAAGGAATACTTCATTAAATATATTTTAACAGATTTGCAATTGACGTAACAACAAATATAAATATAGCTTTGTTAGAAATTGAAAGGCTAATTGCTGTAAATTCTATAAATTGGAAAATTTTCACTGAAATGGCAATACTGAATGAAGTTTTAACGTCTAAAACAGATAATCTATTGATACTAGAAGAGAAATATTATAATAAGAAAGAAATGAAGGCGTATCATGCTAAGCTATTATATTTGTTGATGAATGAGTAGATGAATGTTTATAATAAAATAATGTATGCAGTTGATAGTGATGAGGGTTGATTCTTTTTTCTTTACGTGGTGGAACTGAGAAGACGCTTATCGATAATTTATCTAGAAAACATTATGTTTAGCCCTTCGTGGGAGGAAATGATATTGTGTTGCATGTGGCATCCAGTGGAATAACGTCATACTCTTTCCAAGAGGTAGGACTGCACATTATAGAATTGATATTCCACTAGATTGTGACGAGAATTCTACGTACAAAAATTCATCCCATGAAATTATTCAACCTCTCTTCTCATTGAAACAAAGCTCAAGATTTGGGATGAAAATTCTTGATTGGTAGAATGATTATGAGCCCGTCTGAATTAACCAAATTTTAAATTCGATTTCAGAGGAGAAAATGTCACACTCGCATTTTGTTTTACTATGACTATAAAAAAAGTCAATGTCATATTTTAAAGAAGGTTGGACTCTATCTCCAAAATCAATTTTTTTCCTATGTTAGTGATATGCTGGGTACCTCGTGTCACTGGAAAGAAGGGACTCGAAGTATTAATATGTAAGATGGATTAACCCAAGATATTACAATAAATGTTGTTTATAATAAAAATTATATATGACATAAATTTGCACAATGAATTCTTCATGTAGGTGATGATAATTTGTAAATATGGTATTGATTTTGAAGATGTACAATTAGATGTGACATTTTCAGATTATAATTTTATAAATTTTACGGGAGATCCTATAGCGGCAATTGTTTAGAGTACTTATACACATATAAAATGCACCACTTCAAATCCAGATATTTTTAAAAATATTGCTATACTATTCCCTACCAACAAGATTGTTGATACGATCAAGGATTAAATCATGAAACGTATGTCTGTAAATAAAAATGTATATATCGGTTCTAATAATATTTGTCAAGAGGATGAAAACATAGATAATGCCAATAAATTATTTTTCCTATAATATCTAAACACGATCAATTGTTCTGGATTACCGAATCATGAAATAACGTTGAATTAGAGTTGCATAATCATGCTTATTAGGAATATAGATCCATCAAATGAAGTATACAATATAAGTAGTTTGATAGTAACCAAGATGCGGAACCATATTATTGAGGTTAAACTAATTTTCGAGAAAGCATGAAAGTAAATTCTTGATTGGTAGAATGATTATGAGCCTATTTAATTTAACCAAATTCCTGATTCGATTTCAGATGAAAAAATTTCATCTTGTAGTTTGTTTTGCTATGATTATAAACAAAAGTAAGTCTTTAAAGAATGTTGGACTTTATCTTCCAAAACCAGTTTTTTCTATGAATAGTTATATTGCAATATTTCGTGTGCTATCAAGATATGGCTCAAAGTATTAATATGCAATTAAGAATGATTAACTCAAGATACCACAAGAAATGTTGTTTACAATAAAATTTATATATGACAGAAAATTTACGAAATAAATACTTAATTTAGGTGATGGTAAGGCCCGTATTGATTTTGAAGATCTACAATTAGATGTTACATTTCCGGATGATATTCTTATAAACTTTACGGGTGATCCTATAGAGACAAATTTTAAGAGTGCATATACAAATATAAACTGCACCACTTCAAATACAAACTTTTTTAAAGATAGTACTATACTAGCCCCTACCAATGAGATTTTCAGAAATGAAATTTTCAGCAAATTGTGAGGAAATTTTTCATATATGCTTAATACAAATATATAATTTTTTTATTTTAATTTAAATTTTAAATTAAACAAAATATTATTTTAATAATTATTTTTATTGATCTTTTAATCTAAAGAAGCTAAAGAAGATAGTATAATATAATATCTTAGTTAGTTTTAAAAATAATAAAATTATATTATCATATACATCATCTTTCGAATAAATATAAAATCATTACACATTTTCATTACTCAAATAGAAGTATAATTTATGATTATTTTATACAATATAAATATATATAATATATAAAGTATATAATTATGCCCGTCGAGTCTCGACGGGTTAATTACTAGTATTTTAAAAAGTCATTAAAAATCTAGAGGTATTCAATACAAATTTTAAAAAGTTTTTAAAAATCTAGGTGTATTCAATACAGATTTTAAAAAGTCTTTAAAAATTTTGAGGTATTCAATAGTCTATGAATTTTAATTCTTCATAGACTTTGATAGATTCTTTTAAAAATTATAACTATGCAAAATCTCTCCAAATTTGTATGAATTTTGTCAAGTCAGTCAAACTCTATATAGAGTCTGCACAAAATCAACCAACTCTATATAGAGTTCATAGACATTTTAAATCAACCGATTTTTTAAAATCCATAAAAATCTGAAAACGAATACACCCGAAGTCAAAAAATAAAACTTAGCAACATATACCCAGTAGCAGTAATGCTCACCCATAATGAGATCACGTGCAAATTTTCGGACACATTTCAAAATTTATGTAACCATCGGACTTATGTTAATGGAAAAAATGCCAAATAGGTCTTTTTTTTTTTCCCAAAAATTCAAATCAATCATTTTTCTATTTTATTACCAAAACAGTCCGCTACAAATGCTAATTATATCCAAATCAGTCATTTGTTCACTAATTATGCTCTAATTACCGACGTGGCAAGGGTTTAAATTTAAAACTGACACGTGGACATAATATTAGTCCATTTTCTTTTATCTTTTGTCAATTCAGTCCTATATTTTTATTTTCTTCCATTTAGTCATCTACCAAAATCAGTCATTTTTATATTAATTGGCCTCCATCCTTTCAAATTATTTTATTTCTGGCCAAAAACCTTAAATTTTTTATTATTACTAATCCATTTATCAAATAAATGTCCAACATGCTTCCGTAAATAAAATTAAACACCAAACCTCATGCATTTTGGATTTTAATGTACATGCTTCCTACATCCATAACATTTCAAAAAGTAAAATTAAATCATTTACACAAAAATTAAAATTAAATCATTTACTACGTTTTAAGGTAGGAAACAAAGTATGATTGTGTTAATTGTTGCTGAAGGAAACCAGAACCAATGAACCATCATGGTCGGATGGTTAGAGAAAGTCCGTAAAATCCCGAATCTTGGAAAACCCGGTAACAAGGCAGTCAAACCTATGTATGAGGTTTGGTGTTTAATTTTATTTACGGAAGTATGTTGGCATTTATTTGATAAATGAATTAGTAGTGATAAAAAATTTAAGGTTTTGTGCCTGAAATGAAATAACTTGAAAGGTTGGAGACCAATTAATATAAAAATGACTGATTTGGGTAGATGACTAAATAGAACAAAACAAAATTTTATGACTGAATTGGCAAAAGATAAAAGAAAAAGGCCTAATATTATGCACACGTGTCAGGTTTAAATTTAAACCATTGCCACGTCATCAATTAGAGTATAATTAGTGAACAAGGGACTGATTTGGACATATTTAGCATTTGTAGCGGACTGTTTTGGTAATAAAATAGAAAAATGACTGATTTAAATTTTTGGAAAAGAAAAAAAGACATATTTGGCATTTTTTCCTTATGTTAATTGCAAATTTTCCTTTCAAAGAGAAAAAAGGTACTCCTCTAATTTAGGACCAAACCCTAAATCTCAATAATTCAAGCACCAAATTGAAATAAGGAAACATTACTGTAGTAGTATACGTACACCTATTGCTATTTATGGGGAAAAATGATAAATAGGTCCTTTTTCTTTTCAAAAAATTCAAATCAGTCATTTTTCTATTTTATTACCAAAACAGTCCTCTACAAATGCTAATTATGTTCAAATCAGTCCCTTTTTCACTAATTATATTCTAATTGCTGACGTGGCAAGGGTTTTAATTTAAACCTGATACGTGTGCATAATATTAGTCCTTTTTCTTTTATCTTTTGTCAATTCAGTCCTAAACTTTTATTTTGTTCTATTTAGTCCTCTACCCCAATCACTCATTTTTATATTAATTGGCCTCAAACCTTTCAAATTATTTCATTTTAGGCCCAGAACCTTAATTTTTTTTATTATTACTAATACATTTATCAAATAAATGCCCAACATATTTCCGTAAATAAAATTAAATACCAAACCTCATACATTGGGTTTGACCGCCTTGTTACCGGGTCTTCGAAGTTCCGAATTTTACGGACTCTCTCTAACCACCCGACCGTAACGATGGTTCATTGGTTCTGGTTTCCTTCAGCAACAATCAGCACAATCATACTTTGTGGACAATAAAATTCAGGCTATTTTTTTAATATTTTTAATAATATTAATATTTTCAATAAAACCAAGGTTTCCTGTATCCATAACCTTCCAAAAATTCAAGTTAAATCATTTACTCAAATATTGCTACATCCTAAGGTAGGACGCAAAGTAAGATTCTGTTGATTGTTACTGAAGGAAACCAAAACCAATGAGCAATCGGTTGCGGTCGAGTGGTTATTAGAGAGAGTCAGTAAAATTCCGGTACTTGAAAGACCCGGTAACAAAGCAGTCGAACCCAATATATGAGGTTTGGTGTTTAATTTTATTTATGGAAGTATGTTGTGCATTTATTTGATAAATGGATTGGTAATAATAAAAAATTTAAGGTTCTGGGCCTAAAATGAAATAATTTGAAAGGTTTGAGGCCAATTAATATAAAAATGAGTGATTGGGGTAGAGGACTAAATAGAACAAAATAAAAGTTTAGGACTGAATTGACAAAAGATAAAAGAAAAAGGACTAATATTATGCACACGTGTCAGACTTAAATTAAAACCCTTGCCACGTCAGCAATTAGAATACAATTAGTGAAAAAAGGACTGATTTGAACATAATTAGCATTTGTAGAGGACTGTTTTGGTAATAAAATAAAAAAAGACTGATTTGAATTTTTTGAAAAGAAAAAGGACCTATTTATCATTTTTTCCGCTATTTATGTAAAAACTAAAAACTACACCTTTGGCAATTGGCATTTGGCAATTAGCACCCATCTGCCACCGGCGAATCTTGTCGCCGTCGGGAAATCAAAAAGCGTAATCATCGGGTTGAAGTTGAATTGAGTTGAGTTCGAGATTCAATCATGGAGTTTCTTGATGACTACGAGAGCCGCCCCAGATTCCTCTTCCAATCCAAGAATACGACGAACCAACCCTCCGCTTCAGATCACCATCCGCAACCCTCTTCTCCTTCCGCATTTTTCTCTTCTCTCCACAAACCCACTCTTTTCCTTTCCATTTTTATCTCGCTTCTACTCTCCACTCTCGCCTTCCTTTACGCCAATTCCGAGCCCCTAAAATCCATTCTTTTCTGGGTTTCATTCTCCCTTCTTCTCGGCCCCTTCGCTCCGCCCTCCCTCACCGCCGGCGACATCCGCGTCGGCATCGGCCCGCCGATCAACGACGATGCCCTAGACAATCCAATCGAATCGAATGAAAAATTGCCCAGGAAATCAACCAAGGTTAGGAAGAAGGTACACGAAGACGCTGAGGGTTTGGGGTTCTCCACGAGTAATGATGGATGGGTTGTTGAATCCGCCGCGGCGGCGGCGAAGGCGATAAATAGATCTCAAGAGTCGGCGAATGGGAAGAGATCTGAGGAGAAATCACAGGAGGAAGGCAAGTGGGCCGAATCGGATTACGAGTCATTGAGGAAGTTAATGGTGAAGCATCCCGTGGGGAAGCCGGGGCGATGGGAAGCTATTGCCGAGGGGTTCAAGGGGAAATTCAAAGTGGACACTGTTATATCGAAATCTAAGGAAATGGGGGAGAGGAAGGTGAGCGATCAGGATTCTTACAAGAAGTTCTTGAAGGATAGAAAACCTGTGGATAGAAGCCTTGTTGATGAGGTAGTGGAGGAAAGCAATGCTGAAATTGGAAATGAGAATGAAAATGTGGAAGCAGGGAACAAGGAGAGTGGGTGGAGTTCTGTAGATGATATAGCATTGCTCAATGCCCTCAAGGCATTTCCCAAGGATGTGGCGATGCGGTGGGATAAAATCGCTGCTTCCGTGCCTGGGAAAACGAAAGCAGCTTGTATCAAGAGACTGACTGAGTTGAAGAAGGATTTTCGAAGTTCCAAGGCTTCTTCAGGGCAAGCTTCTTAGTTGAAGAAGGATTTTGGGTAATGACTGCCTGGTTTGAAGTTGGAGTGACTGCTCAAATATGTTTTTATTTCCCTTGAATAGTTTCATATCAATTGCCTGATTTTTATCTGTTTGCCATGAGATGAAACCCTCACATTCACATATACTTAATTCACTAGCATTCTTTTGGCCTCTTTTGATTCCTGGTGTTCTTTTATGACCATGAGCATTCTGCTTGATTAAAATACATTGTTGGATGGTAATTTTAGAGCAATTTTGTCTTAATCAGAGCATAGTTCTATATTAGTATTATTAGGAATTGACATTTTCTAGCAAAAAGGTTTTTCCTTTCTGCTGGACTTATCTAGCTGCTTATTTCTTTCATGTTGTTAATTGGTAACTCTGATGAGAATTCAGCATTTTTCACCTTATGTTGTTTGTTGTTTGATCGAATGCATGGAACGGGAAGATTTGTAATGCTGCTCAACCTTTTTCCACCTTATGTTGAGAGAAAGCTCAAATTTTGATACATGCTTGGGTTCCTTATTTTGGTTTAGATTTGCATTTCCTATGGTTGCACTTCTTATAGATTTCTGAAATTATTATTCTGATCTTCATTTTCCTGTGATAAATTCTTTCTGATTACTGACCATAATTTCTTTGTTAAAAGGTTCTTCTGTATGAATGTATGTTTGTTTTTTTAATGCTCCTTCTCTATTTTTGAATGGATTCATTATGTTAAATCAAGAATTTTGATTTGAAATGCAAATGCCCTAGAGAAAAATGGATCTTCAAATCTCACATTTTCTACGCAAATGGGAGGGAATCAAAGTAGAAAAATGAGAAATAATTTATCTCAATTTTTGATATATTTTAAAATCTAAAATCTAAACCCCTAACATTGTGATTGGCATGGAATTTCGGTTGGAGATTTCAGTAGTGGTAAATAGTGCATGCTTTTATCGTTTATAGTCTTTACATTATTTTCCATTTCTTCTTTATTCATGAAATATACAGTATTATTATCTAATGATGGGATGATACAATTATACAATAGCCTAAATATCGGTTACAGAACTGAAGTATATTTCTATTATTACATAATTAAAAGGGAACAAGTACAAAGAATTGAGTAATTGAGTATTAGTATTACCAAACCTAACTTATGCATGTGACGGGGACTTGTCCAAGCGGTTAAGTCCACGTCTTTCAACCAGTTAGGGGTTCGATTCTCCACCCGGCCCCCTATCCATCTCGTTTATCAATTTATAATTTGTGTGCCATGAACTCTCAACGCCCTTTCTCCAACTCCGCCTCTTCTTAAAGAAAAAAAAAAAAAAGGAACTTATGTCATATGCAATTAAGAGGGTGTTGGTTCGTGGCTATTACAGCCTTTGTGATTTGTATGTATGATGCATTAAGGGCAAAGTGATCTTTTTACGCAAGTGCGGATTATTTTTCTCAAATAGTAAATAACCTTAATAAATTATTACCTATATTTTTAAATTATTAATGAATTTAGTAGTCAACGAATTATCCGGGCCGTCTAATCATTTTCGTTAACTTCTAGTAATACTTATATTCTTAAATAATTGCACCATTTCTGTCTTTTACGTAATCCAATAAATATTTTTAACTAGTAATAACTCATATTATATATATAGATAAAAGTTGATATTCTAAAACTACGTGACTAAATGAATCTAACAAGATCTCATTTGATTTTATTTTTCTTATATAACTATGTTAAAAAAATTAATTAAAGTTACTCAATAAAATACTTACCAGTACTGTGCAAATTGATCAATTAAAAAAGAACGGAGTAAAATTTTTAGGCCCACATGTCATACTTTAAAAATTAATTACAAAATTTTAAAAATATTTGAGAAATATAAGACTATAATAAAAAAATACTCTCTATGTTCCATTACAAATGTTTTGTTACTGTTGGACACGGAAATTAATGTAGAGTTGATTTGTGAGTATATGATGGGGTTCATAGTTGGTGGAGGGTAAAATTATTTCTATTTATAAAAAAAAGACATTTGTAATGGGACATTAAAAAATAGTAAGTATGACATTTATAATAGGACGGATGGAGTATATAAAACATAAATGATTTAACCCGAAAGATATTTATCAATAGTAGTAGATCTTTACAAATGAGTAAAAGAAAGTATATTTATATATATTTAAAAAGAAAGAAAAACTAGAACATCTTTCTACTTGAAAAGGGTAATTCTTCTGACATTTTTAATCTCGTGTAGACAAAAAATGAACAAATTACAAATCGCAGAATCGAAGTATTGAACATGATGCAATGGATTGAAAGAAGTTCTACCATGTCAGGATTATTAGAAGTATAAATGATGGGCACAAATGAAATAAAACAAATGAGATATATTGAACAAAATAAATTTTTAAAAAATGGGCCCCCAAAACCATATTTTTTCTTACAAAATTCTTAAGCATATTGCAGAGTATATAACATATAGGCTATAGCATATTTGACCTGCCAATATGGTTGTTCAGTAAGTAGCATATTGAAAAGCATATTTAAATTAATATGTTAATTTTCAATATGCTAGATTTTGAAGCATATTGAGGAATGATGAGCATATAGCAGATTGTAAAATTTTACATATTAGATATGTTACATATGCTATTAATATATGCCTGTCAAATCTATTCTTAATATATGCTATTCAAATTTGCTAGTTAAATAAGATATACACTACATGTTTACATCCAAACACCCGTGCCATCTTCAATTAAGGTATAAAAAATCACTTAATTCATAGAGAACGTCTATGGATGTACCAATATTTATTACTCCCTCCGTCCCAGCTAACATGTCATGTTGACTTTTTATCACTGTTTATTGTTCAGCTTTGACTCAATGCTATTGTAGGTATATATTTGGAAAAAATAGTCGAGTTGGGTTTTGTTAGAATCATATGATCATGTAGTTTTATAATATATTTTACTTAATTTTTCATTGTACATATTTCGAGATATTAACGATTTAAAAAGTGCATTGGATTGTGTGCAGAAGTCAAACAAAAAAAGTTAAATGAGACAGAGGCAGTACTTACGTACGAGAGCAATGAAGGTCAAACTCATTCATTTAGGTGTACAGTATATGTTTTTTTTTTAAGATGAATACCAGGGTATCCCCAGGCCACATTGGACCTAAGACTAATCCCTCGAGGATCTGCAAGGACAATTAAGGGCGCCTCTCCCAAAGCAGTTTTTGCATACACAAGG
Organism: Hygrophila difformis; assembly: GCA_030278955.1. Classification (NCBI taxonomy): domain Eukaryota; kingdom Viridiplantae; phylum Streptophyta; class Magnoliopsida; order Lamiales; family Acanthaceae; genus Hygrophila; species Hygrophila difformis. Next base: position 8,626,564 of record JAOANR010000011.1, read on the forward strand.
CTCGAACCCGAGACTTTGCTTAAGCGACTAGAGCCCCATCCACTCAAGCCAACTGCTGTTGGTAGGTGTACAGTATATGTTAATCACAATAGGAATAATTTTCTAACGGTATTATCCAAAATAAAACAAAATCTTATTGTACTATTATTTAAAATAAATTATTCACTTCGTTCCATTTAACCTGTCTTGTTTCTTTTCTGCACATAATCCAATGCACATTTTCAATCGTTAATATATCAAAATATATACAACAAAAAATTATGTACAATATGTATTCTAAATTTACATGATTTTATGATTCTAACAAGACTTAACTCGACTATTTTTTTTTTCAAATATATGCTTACACTAATCTTGAGTCAAAGTTAAATAATTAACCGTGCCAAAAAATCAAATAAAATGACTAAAGTGGGACGGACGGAATATATGTTATGTACACATAAAAAGAAATCTGAGTTATTTTCACAACATATGGGATTTGATCAAATATAAGCGGTGGTAACATATTACATAGAAGTATAGTAATACTTCATGAAAGAAGAGTAAATTTTAAGCAAAAATCTAAATGCTTGTAATTGATGGGAACTGGGCTAATGGTTTATGGTCCGCCAATGGGGAAATATATTGAGAGGCCCATAACGTTTGGGCTGCCCAAAAGCCCATTATTGTAGTGAAAAAAAAAAGAGTAATTTCCGTTGCCGGGACTTGAACCCGGGTCTCTCGGGTGAGAGCCGAGTATCCTGACCAACTAGACTACAACGGATTTTCTGTTTATTAACATATTGTATAAATTAAAATATTTCTTTTTGTCACACTTAAATTTTCAATTATGAATTTATGACATAAATCAATTGCCTTGATTTCTTCAAACTATGAACACGCACGCAGTGGGGATTGGTTTGACTCCTAATAATGGACAATTGGACATACTAATTCCTAAATACTACTCCCTATATGATCTTAGAAATGTATTTTGTTTGGGAAATGATAGAGTGACCAAGTGGGATTGCCAATTTGAGTAGGCATGCCATTTTTTATTTGAATTTTAGTTATTTAGGGATAAGATTTTAGTATATTTAATGATTTTAGGGAAATGATTTTTTTTTCGGGGAAATGATTTTTTTTTTAAATTATGAATAAATATATGATGTATGAGTAATTTAGAATACATATTGTACATGATTTTTTTTAATACCAGAGTGGTAGAGAGTGGTGACCTTACTGCGTATGGACTTATACCAGAGTTCGTTGGACGGTTTCCCGTTGTGGTTAGCTTATCAGCTCTTGATGAAGACCAACTCATTCAGGTTCTCACAGAGCCAAAAAATGCTCTGTGTAAACAGTACAAGAGGAGTTTCAGCATGAACAATGCCAAGCTCAAGTTCACGGATGGAGCCATGAGATTGATTGCCAAAAAGGCAATTGCTAAGAATACTGGAGCACGTGGTTTGAGATCCATATTGAAAAATATTTTGACCGAGGCCATGTTTGAGGTTCCAGATGCAAAACAGGGAAAAGAACACATCGATACGGTTTTAGTGGATGAGGAAGCCGTAGGTGCACCAGATGCTCCTGCATGTGGAGCCAAAGTGCTTACATCGAACGAGATTGAAGAAATATCCAGACTAACAAAATTGAAAGATGGTGAAGGGACACGCACAGGAAGATTCAGAGGATTCATTACCTGCCATGAGCCTGTGAAGAGGTTCTTAAGTTTTCCAGATTGGCAGGATGAGTGTTGTACATATTTACATGTGCTAATCAAAGCTTTTCATCAAGTTTAAGAAAAATGAAAGAAGAAGGTTTCTTTGTTTCCCAAAAAAAAAAAATGATGTATGAGTAATAAATATAGAGTGACCAAGCCCCATTTTATCACTCCCCATTTAGTTATTATTGCATTTATTAAATTAAGAATTATTAATAATTATATTGTCAGATTTATGGAAAATTTGTATGTCCAATTATTAAGTCAACATTTTTTTTTCATGAACACACAATTTTTCAGAATAAACACATTAATTCAACATATCTTTGCGTGGACGTGATCTCTTGGAATTACCACATCTAGTACCTATATACATTGTTTTAAATATTCCCAAAACTTCCGAAATTTCGGGTTTCAGGACACCCCGAAACGAAATTTCACATGCAATATTTTTTTGCAAAATTTCCATCGAAATTTCGCCCGAAATCCGAAATTTCCCGATTTTTTTTAAAAAATATTTTTTTTTCTAAATTTTAAAAATATATTTTTTTAAAAATTAAAAATTAAAAATTATGTTTCAACCCATATTGATGATGTCATCGAATTAACTTGTTTATCAATTTTAAATCTCTTATCAATCAACATGGTGCATGATATCAATTATATTACTGGCATATTATATCATTAAATGAGTATTGTTAGTACTAATTCATATAGCAACAGAGATGATGAATTTTGAAATATCTTCATTTTCATGATCTTAGAAACTCGAATTAGTTTTCTAAAAAAATTACAAATATCTCCGAAATTTCTCCCGAAATTTCAAATATCTTCGAAATTTCCCTAAATTTATATTTCCAATATAGACACCGAAACCGAAATTTAAAACCTTCCCCATATATTCTAAGATCTCAATGTAGGACAGACCTTAAATCCTTAATCTATCTGCATATAGTGGCGGTACTAGTGTACGGTTAGAGGTGTCAGTTGACATAAAATATATTATTTTTATCTTTTTTTAATATAAAATAATATTTTAAGTAAATAATTGTCTTTCTAAATTTCAACTTTTTTCTTCTTTCCTCTAGCTTATATAGACTGTATCGCAAAAAAAAAAAAAAACTTTTTCCTCCTTTCTGATTTTCAACTTTTTCCTAATTGTTACACTACCCACACAGACTCCTTCCACTTCTTATACACCATCGGTCACCAGAGACACAACGCCACCATTGTCCTCCGCCTTTTTCTTCCCATACTTCTGCTCAACTGTTAAAAGAATTGCCGCATCAATCTCCATCTTCTTCTTCAATCCATCTCTATCGCGTTGTCTCTTTCTCCCGGTTGTTGTAGTAGGCCAACGCCGCTACCCCCCATCTCTCGTCTGCTCTGAATAATTTTTTTGCACACCTTAAAAATAAAAATTCTAGTTCCGCCTGTGTCCGCATACAATCCATCCCTCGATGATGGGTTTAATACATTTCAATATGACAATAATATAGTATGCACTCACTCATTCCATCACACTATTTATATTTAACAATGAACAAAGTTTAATTAGTACAATTACTTTAAAATTCCTTTGTCCAATAAATCTGATAAATTGTTTGGTAATGATGTGATTTAATGCACTAAATATTGGAACTTTATGAATGAATATGATAATTTATTTTCACAAAAATTATTTGGAAGATAGATGAAAAAGTTTACGAGCTTTGGTAAAAGTTACAAAAGTTCTTACGTAAAACATCTAAAAACAAAATTTTCCTAAGACAGAACATTGCATCTTTTGAAAAAGTGCACAATTTAAACTATTAGGATTGCAGCCCAGCAAAAATTTTAAAGTAACATTGTTTGTCTAGCAACAACTTCATAAAGTTGGTGCCTCAACTCATGATATGATTATAATAATTTTTGGAAGAAGTAAAAGCTATTGGAAGATGATGCGAAGATTCAAGGAGTTTAGTGAAAGCTCCAAAAGATAAGATTTTGCAATACATTGGGGTTTCTGCCATGGCCGTCCTAAACCGAACCCAAGGTGACATCGTGACCCCACTGCACTAAGGGCTTAGGCCATGGAAAGATCCGCAGATCATACACCCCAACCATTTCAGGGCAAGCCTGTCAGTCCCACCATCATTCTAGCAAAGGTTATTTATAGCAATGGCCGACCGCCCGCACTCCCAAGTGTGTCAAGATTGGGGTGTACGGTTTGCAGACCCCTCTCTATGGCCTAGGTCCTTAGGTCTAGAAACGGCCGGTGGTTATACCGACAGTTGGGCCACATTATTTTCGCAAAAATTTATATAAATCACATTGTTACCAAATTTCAGCAAAAAACAACATGCTATAATATGTTGTTGGCTGTTGCCACCTCCCATAACTTAATGCACATAAGCATATATGAATGCTTCTTTGAATTCAACCAAAATCCTATGTAAAATTCCTTCCATTGAATGCCATCAAATCCTCCAACTCAATCACAAACTCCCCGAATGCTCTTTAGGCCAATTCAGTTCTAGAACTGAATCCTTGCATTCAGCCATAATCTCCTCCGGCCAAAGACCGGATTTTTACTTACGAGATTATGACCTCCTTGGCCGAACCCAATCTAGCCCCTTTGGGAGGCCAACATCAGCCCCTATAAAATTGTTTTACCTTCACAGTATTGAATCAATCAAAAAACTTAATAAAATTTTATGTAAAAAACTGCCAGCTAGTATGAGAAAATTATATTGCTAAAGTTGTTCAATCTTATTCATTATTCTTTGAAAACCTATAAATATAAGCTTTCTCCTCCACACGCACACACACAAAAACATGTTCAAAACTTATTGTTTCATTTTTGTCTTTATCATTTTTCATTTTCTATAATATCCAACAACAGTCATTGCAAGCTGTCCATGATATACTCCAGTTGGTAGATGGAACTCCAGAAAAATCAGAAACAACTGCTGCAAACTTTCATCTTTTGCCAAAATGCATCCAGGAAGGCATGAATGGGGGAAGAGAGGTCTCACTGCAAGTCTGCAAGTCTGGGAGGATGCCAAGCAAAGAAGACTGAAACACTATATATGCAGTATTTGGACATTCTCATAAAAGAACAAGGCAAGAAGTTCAAGTTATTACATAACCGGGAATGATAATATCAATACACTTTATGCATATGTTTGTACCCTAAATGTATACGTAAGAATATGGCAAAATTTCACATTTTATGCACAGAAACCCACCATCTCCCTCACTCACTCTAACACACTAAAAAATGAAAAGAAAAAAGAAACTAAATTTTGAAGATTAAAGAAGAAGAGAAAAGAAAGCAGGGCATGATCAACTTCAATTATTGAATACTACATACATACTAGCATTACTTTCAATACTAGCATGAACTACTGTTATAAATCATAGCATACATTAAATCTACACCCTACACATATAACTATCACAATTAATCATAAGCAACATCATTAAAGGGAAAAAAGAAAAATTAAAATAAGAATCATCTGGCATACATATATTGTACAGATAACTAAGTAAGCCCCAATCAGGGGTGTAGATAGTCGCAAAACGCACCTTTTTTGCAGTGACCGCTCTCGAAGAATTTACAGACTCTTTGAACTCTTGGAAGAGACCTTTGGTATCCACTATTGAATGGTTGTCGCCCCCTCGGTGGCCTTCCTCTCCCAAACCCGGGCTCATTGCCTTGATAGCTTGCTCGGGGACTGGTGAACCTTTCGCCACCATACTTGCGCTGACCGTCCCATGGAAGACTCATGTTTCTTGGACTGTGGTTTAGGCTGGGGTTTACCCAGGCTGTTCCGGGGTTTGTTCCCCAGCCAAGGTTTGCCATTCCCTGAGTAGGGCCTCCTAGGACAAGATTGACATTGCCTTGTACTGTGACTAGATTAATGTTACCTTGTACAGTTCCCCAACCGGGGTCAATAGACTCTGATCCGCTGCTGGGGGTGATAGGCATGTGTCCGAGTCCCACCATGTCTTGATTAGGATAGTTTGGAGGATGGAATTCTGAGCCAGCATCCCCTGAAAAAACTTGAGCAATGGTTTCAGCCTCACTGCTTGCTGATGAATTTACACTCGACTTCCTAAAAGAATCAAAGCCATCTAATGTCTCAATTGGATTGCAAGATGACGTGGCAGTCATTTGCATATCCCCAGTTGATCCTGATGCATCGTGAATTTGGGGATTGGGGGTTGGATCAAAATCCTCAATTGAGCTATAGCAATCATCTGTCTCTAGAAATTGCTGCACAGACTTGAGGGCCGAATTGGGGGAATGCATCAACATTGGCATTGGCATTGGAATTGGCGCGCCCTGAGACTCCCTTGCATCAACTTCTGCAAATAAATCGGAATAGTCCTCTATGGCCCCATTCCCATGCAGCAAAGCCAGCCAAGAAGTCGTATCGGTTATATCCTCGACTGGAGGAGCTCCAGAAAATTGATGGCCATCCCGAGGCATTTGATGGCCCTCTGAAATCGACGTTGCAGTGTACTCATTTGTAACTCTGGGTTTAAGTGAAGAAGGAGAGGGGAAACTAGAATCCCACTCTGGCATAGACTGTTTCCCTGGTGTAGGGGAATATCCACACCATTCATTCTCTATGCCAGGGCCAGGAAATTGCACGCCATCTGCAGCTATAGTAGAATCACCAATCCACTTAGACGCTGAATCTGGCTCAGAAAAGTTTAGAATTTCCGATTTCTGGGCTTCAGTTACTTCCATGTTGTTGGATCTTGATGTTGGACTCATCAACTCCAAAATATCAGGAACACATCCATGATCTGTAGCCTCGGTAGGGGTTGGACTATGAATCTCTTCGAGATCTATGCCCACAACCTGTTTTTCCAAATCTGCAGCTATAGTAGAATCACCAATCCACTGAGACGCTGAATCTGGCTCAGAAAAGTTTAGAATTTCCGATTTCTGGGCTTCAGTTACTTCCATGTTGTTGGATCTTGATGTTGGACTCATCAACTCCAAAATATCAGGAACACATCCATGATCTGTAGCCACGGTAGGGGTTGGACTATGAATCTCTTCGAGATCTATGCCCACAACCTGTTTTTCCAAATCTGGTGAATTCAAAACTGGCGCAATATCCAGAGATGGGCAAATTTCTTCACTAGGTTGAGCTGCCTGATTCTCAATGCATTGATTTTGAAGCTCATCTTCAGTGCTCACTGGTTCTTGAGTTGGCCCACTTGAATTCCTTTCCAGATCTTGTGAACCATGGTTGAACTCGTCACTCTTCTGGCCCTGCACTGGCAGTGATATAACTGCTTGGCCATGGTTTGGTAAAGGCACTACATCGAGTTCTATAGCATCGTCACCACTAGAAATATTGTCATTAAGCAAATCCCAGCATTGTGGCCAAGTGGAGGATTCGGTACCAGTTTCTCTCACGGGTCCAGTATTGTTGTAGGTAACAACACTTACATCACTGCTCTGGGCTGCCTCTGTCTGTTTATCACATCCAATATTCTCGATTATGCCCTCACTCTTACCAGTTCCTCCAGCAGTTTGACTTTCCAGTGACACTGAAGATTGTTTAAGTGACGAGTCAGACACTGAAGATTGTTTTCGTGAAGACTCAGATATCACAGATTGTCCAAGTGATGACTCAGACACCGATGATTGTTTATGAAAAGACTCAGAAGCCCCATGGAGGCGACCATTCAGGGCCTCAGTAAGAAGAATCGAGTCATACTGTTCATGGTTAGTCCATATCCTCATATCAAGAGGAAATAGACCAGTTGTGTTCCATTTCCTCAAATTCATCATTGAAAAAGGACCTTGAATCTTGCCACTAGGGTCACGATAATGCCAGAGTTTCTCAGTTTCAATATTATTTGAGGGTAAATTTTCCAAAGAGGCAGTTGCAGTTGGAGTTGAAGTCTCCAATGCTGACCTTTGAACAGATAGAGTGTTCTTAACACAAACTTCTGAAGTAGCAGCAATGACCTGATTCACAGGTTTGTCCAAACTTGGTGAAATTTTTGCATCTGTTTTGCCTCTTCTGTTCTGTGAATGCATATGCTGCTCTATTTTACCTGAAGCAGATTCAAGCAAAAATTCCTCTGATTAGATAGGAACAAAATAAAGCTTTTACAGAACCTACACGACTTTACATATTTCAAATGTTACCGTTTTTATTGGGCAAAACGGGATTTCTTCTATTGTGAGGAAATCCCGAGTAGTTTGGTCTCGAACAGGCAACTGCATATTATTGAAGGAATAGTAATATATATTACCAAACAACCCAAAACAAAATAAGTAAACAGATATATCCAGTTATGGAATGTGAAAAAAGGTACCTTTTTTATTGTTGTCGCCACTCTTGGCATGATCTTCATCTTCTTCCGATTCGTAATTAGGGCTCATTTTTGGATCAGCATGTATCTCTGGAACCTGTGCAATCCTACGCTGTTGCTCCTCCGGTGTTTTCAGTAGCTGTAATTTGTCTACATACTCTCTATGCGTGAAAGGAGTCAAGAAACCCCAAATATATGTGCAGAAGCTCATGTTTGTTTAAAATAAAACAGACAATAGCCTACTATCAATCCCAATTTTGGTTTAAAAGCACCATACGAGATCAACATAAAGACCAGTTCCTTGCTCGAACCAAATTTCTGAGAGACTCAAGATTCAATTCTCAGTTCATATTTGATAATAGTTACCATATTGAAAAAATTCTCACAACAGAAAGATATTCATCAAATAGTAATATATATAGACAGAACTACGTTAATAAAAATCAACACCCCTTAAAACAGGAGAAAAAATGTTCTGTTGAAGCAATTTAAACCTTATCTTAATTTGGAATAGAGGAATCATGTTTCCATGTGCATTAACTGAAAAATGATAGGTATAAAGAAAGGATATTCTTTTTTACGTCCCTTCTCGCTTGCTCGATCTCGAAGATGATTTAATCGCAATATCTCTGCCTCCAACAACTATGAATGAGTGTAATCAAGCATCAAAAGCAAAAAATTAAGACCAAGAAAATAAATGAAACTTGCATACTAATGAAAAAAGAATTATGCCATCTGCTCTTGCTTATTCTGGAACTGGAAACAGGAATTGCAAAAGGTAACATGATGGTGTTGAATAGAATAATTTTATTCAGGCGCATGAGAAGCAGCACACTCACATCTTTAATCCGCACTTGTTGAAGTACCAAGGCTATTTTTTGCACCTCACCCTGCAATAACGAAAAATACCTATTAAATACTATGTCAACGGATGGCCTAATTCTAAAAGAACACCACGAAGTGGACTTACAACAGTAAGTTGCTTCACAAGCCCACATCTAATGCTTTGACGTAACCGTCTGCATTCCTCCTGAATAGAAAAATAGATTACTAGATGTTTGCGCGGTGAACACTAGATGACGAAATGCAAGTGCTTGAATAGAAACAAAGAAAATTCGTTGGGGGGAGGGGGGTATGGAGACTTGGGCAAAATCATATAAAGGGCTACCAAAAGTTACACCAGATGTTGCCAATGCATACATGCTTGAAACAAAATATTTGACTTCATTGCTTAAATGAATGATTCATCACAATCTTAAATTTAAAATAAAGATAAACTTAGCAAATAACAAGTTGAAATTTTAAAAACAAAAATAAGCAGTGACAAATATTAAAGCAGGCTAAAGAATATCACAAAGGGTAAAAGATGTACTATATCCTTTTCAGAGCTCTTAATGAGGGTTCAATATATCTTCACAGCTATTTAAATGCTACTAACACAACATCTCTGCATTACTTTTACATTAGATATATATATATACACACGTACATATAATATTATGAAATAATGTTATTGCCGCCCTTCCAAAACATTTGAAAGAAATTAGAGCAACAAAGAGTAGGTTCAGAACTGGACAAATTATGCATCTAAATTACCTCGGTGAATTCTTGATTTGAAATGGCATCAATTGATACAACCTCTTTCTTGTATAAATTTAAAACTTCAAGCATGTAATTTGTTGTCCTTTCACCAATTTTATATGACTCAGCTACCTTAATAGTTCCTGAAAAACAGATCATTTGAATAAAGTCAGGATATATAATGTGAGTGAAGTAGATAAAACTACAGATAAGAGTGACATATATGGAAAGAAGATAAATAACAAGCTTAATAAATAAGTGCAATACCTACAACTCGAACAAGCCTGTAAACATCTTGCCTCTGATCATTACTTGATGTTCTAATTCTCACTATGGATCCAATAACCTTATTATCAAAGTTTTCTTGATCGTCCAGAAGATTTTCCATTAAATTACGTCGCAAATAGATCAAATTAATGTTATGGACATCAATTGCAGCATACTCATGTAAATTATTCTGAGGTATTTTCTCTTCATTCCTTCTTCGCATTTTTCGCTTTCTGCTATTGATTGAGGTTGGAAAACTGATGATATTTGCATCGGCTTCTACATTAATTGTAACACATGCAGCTGGTATTAAAGAATTATTCTGAGAATCCTCCTTTGTAGGGAAGTGAAATTCAAGAAGCTTTAGCATCTCAATATGACCAAGCCTCGGCTTCACAAATAACTTTTTGAGCCTTTGGTCACATATAATTTGGCTCTTCTGACGAGGGTCCCGAAGTTTGTTTCTCTTTATGTAGTCAAGCAATAATGCTTGTACATCAAATGGCGCCATAATTGATGTATCACCATTCCTCATAAATGCAACAAACTCCAAGAGATCTTTTGAAGCCCATTCAGTGTTATTTTCACTTCCTGTTTTGTTGGGCTCTTTGCTCTCTGTTTTGTGGACAAATAGCTTGTCGTTATCACCGACAGTGCTTGGTCTGTATTGATCCCTCTTGATCCCTGCCTCACCTGTTTTTCCTGACTCTTTGCTATCTGTGGTTTTGCAGACTAGTGGTTTGTCGTCATCTCCAACAACACTTGGTTTGTATTTATCCCTCTTGATCCCTGTCTCATCACTGACTTTGTCGGCATTCAGTTTCACAGCATCATGGTTACAGCAGGGCTTACCTTTGCTGTTATTGAAATTTAATTTATTGACACAATTATCAATGGAATCAATGCTGGACAGCACTGTCCTTAAACCATGATTCGGTAGGGAACTAGTCTCTGCCCTGGGTGCATTCAACTCCAAATTTTCAGTTTTTGAGGATGTAACAGAAATTTTCCCATCCACTGCAGCAAGAGGCACATTACTTGACTCTGGTTTGCGCACTACAGTAGCAGGGACTCCTTTCCAGTTTGACTTAGCTTGTGTCAGCTCATCAAGAGTCAACGATAACTTAGTTTTCAATAAATCCCAATACACCTTGAAAAGGTACTCAAAGCTTGTTTGGTCATTGAAATCTACTTGAACCTGCATTAATTGATCACAGAAGAATCTGAATTAAGTTAACCATTCGAAAATATCAACAGACAAGAAAGTGATAGATGCTGGAACTTTCCAACAAAGCTGAAGGTTCACTTAGGTCATGTTCACTAATAATCAATTCATTGTAAACTTTTCTACTGATAATTTTTCATGAAAAGAGAAAGTGCGATTATAAAATTGAACAATAAATTTATCGATTATATTTCATGAAGTGGGTTCACCATTAATAAAGTATATACATTCCACGTCAGTTGTTAAATTTGGATATTAGAGTACACACAGACATAGGCACGTGAGCATGTAAAAATGGTTAAATGCCAAGAACTATCATTTTGCTCTTTCCCTCTCGTCGTGTGAATGTCATAAAAGAACTAGCATGTTGTTTTGCATATCTAAATTAAACGCATATAGCTACTGTTTAGAATATCTAAAATGAATGCATTACGTGACACATTAAATGCTGAGATCGCAGAAAAGATAATCAGTTCATTCATAATTTTTTCTACTGGCATAAATTTCACCATGAAAAGAGAGTGTGACTATTAAGTTGAAAAATAAATTCATCGATTCTATTCCATGAAATGGGTTCGCCATTAATGAAGTCCATACATTCCACGTCAGTATGCCAAATTTGGAGATTACAGGACACATAGACATAGGCACGTGAGCACATGGCGATGGTTTAATACAAAGAACTAGCATTTTGTGCTTTCCCTCTCGTCGTGTGAATGTCATGAAAGAACTAGCATGTTGTTTTGCATATCTAAAATAAATGGATATAGCTACCATTTAGAGTATATAATGAATGCATAGAATGATTGATTAGATCTCAGGTCGTCATAAAAAATAACCATTTCACTATAAAATTTTCTACATAGATAAGTTATCATGAAAAGAGAGTGTGATTATTAAGTTGAAAAATAAATTTATCTGGTTGACCGTTAATAAAGTCTATACATTCCACGTCGGTGTGTCAAATTTGGACATTACAGGATACACAAGCATAGGCACGTGAGCACATGAAAATGGTTTAATGCAAAAAACTAGTGTTTTGTTCTTTCCCTCTCAGCACGTGAATGTCATAAAAGAACTAGCATGTTATTTTGCAAATCTAAAATAAATGCATATAGCACTGTTTAGAGTATCTAAATGAAGGCATAAAGTGACTAATTAGATCATGGGATCGTCATAAAAGTTAATACACATGATCATTGCAATCAATATTCGAAACAATAATAAATTAAATTTATCAACCCGAGCATTGAATCTACCATTTGTCGTATACGGAAAAAGTAAATTTCCAATCAAATTAACATAATATTTTTTAACTTCCTTTGATATAATTTTCCATTTTTAACATTAACATGCACATGCAGAGAGTGAGTGAAGAATATCAAAGATATCAACAAAATTCAAGTAATAACTTTCATACCGATTCACTGTTTGCTTGGTCCTGATTTTCAATCATCATGATTGGTTTCATGCACGTCGAGCAAAACCCTTTATTTTCTCTAACACATACATAATCCGCATTTTTTGTGCATGCCTTGCACAACGAATAAGTGCAAGTGTAGCAAAAATAATGAGATGCCTTCTGACATACACTACATATATGCCAACCTGAAAGCAACAACGCCGTAAGTAACGTGTAAGGGAAGCCACATATCCAACTAAATCAACATTATACTCGTGTGTCACAAATCAATTAACATCTGAAACAGTTTTACATCAACTGGCAACATAACATGAAACAATTTGAGATTAAACTCAACCATGAACGCCACTGATTTCAGAGAGGAAACAATGGAATTGGACTCACTTTATTGAATCACTACAAGTGAAGTAAGAACAACATACCACAATTCCACTTAGCTTTTGACCTAAAAAATGCAGGGTCTCGCTTAACACACACAGCATGGTACGCCTTTGGACAGCCCCTAATCAATAACAAGAAAGGAATTCAATAGCACACCATCAATATTAACATCGTGAATTATCCAATACCAAACAATGATGTTGCAGAGAAATAGCATTTCCAAATTCCAATACGATCTTAGACAATTAAACATAGCCAACAATTCAAAATCAAAGCAAACTCACTTGCGATCACACATAACCAATTCACCCCCATCAAAGCAAATGAAGCAAACGTCCTCCTCATCTTTCTTTTTCTTCCGCTTCTGCGGAGGCGGCCCTGCCGCAACCACCTGCCCCCCCTTCGGCGGCCTCCCTCTCTTCCTCTTCTCCCCGGCGGCGGCGATCACCCTCCCCGTTGCAGGAATCGCACAAACTACAGGCAGGGCGGGCACCGCCTCAGGAGTTTGGGCATTTGCAGCAGCCTCCCCAATCCCCCGCCGGTAATCAGCCCCCTCCGCGGCGGAGACGAACACGTCTACGGGGTCGTCGTCGAACCCTTGAGTCTGAGCAACAGCAGCTAACAGGGTCTCGATGTTCTCCATCCCCTAACCCCAAAAATGAAACCCCAGAAACCCTAGAATTTGCTCCAATTCAATAATTTTTTACCTTCCATCTCACAAACCCCACAAATCATCATTGATCACGACCCATCCCCACCCAATTCAACTCTGCCAAACTCAAATCAGGATTAACAAACTAAAAATTATAAGACGGTGGTGGTGGTGGTGGTGGTGGGTTTTTGGGCGGGTGTCAGTCTGGTTGTTTTTCTTTTCCTTTTTTCCCCCCTTGTAGCTGTCCTGTAATGGTGAACCGTGAGAAAAATTACTCTTTGGTTTTCCACTAGTATTATCTTTCTTTCGGCAGGAAGTGGGAATTTGAATGGAACCCCACAGCCCACCAAGTGTTCGACGCTATTACATGTGGAACAGCAGATAGAGAGAGAGTCAACATTTATAGATTGAAAGCGCGGCTGGGTCCTTTTCTTGGCGGGTCCTTGGAGTTTTGAGTTCCAGGGAATCTTCGCCGTTGATGAAATCTTGTGGATCTAAACTCCAGGCTCTTCGACAGAAACTGGTGGGGTCCGGACAGAATTGGGAAGCACGTGATTTATGGTCAAATTTTTGGGCGTGTCCTCTACTTTTTATGTTCCCAGAATTTGTTGTGATTTATGCTTAATTTCATTAATAAAATATTGGCATTAGTGAAATCTAAAAATATAAATTTTAAATTATTATTGTAATATCGTAATAAAATTGTGTAATTTTTATCCGAAATGGAGATTCTCCAAGACGGGACGAAACCTGAAAGTTTTGCGAAAACAAAAATTATACTACTAATTTAGTTACATTTTTTTTGGAAGAGCTAATTTAGTTACATTTAAATTCCATATATTCTGCAATTAGTTTTAAAATGTACTATTAACTTATAAGTGATTTTGAGTTGAGCGAACTTAACTAATTGTGTATTCGAACTTAATATTCAAGCATGACTTGATTGGGTACATGAGCTCGAGCTCAAATATCATTAAACTCGAGCTCGAGTTAGCTTTATGTTTTTTTTTTGTGTTTTCATTTTTTTAATTGGTATAAATTAATTGTTTAATTTCCGATAAAATAAAATACAAGTCGAATTTAGTCCGAATCAAACCCAAGGAAATTCAAGTACCTCTACTTAATTTTTGCTTGACAAGAAAAGGAAACATAAAAAGATAACACGAATTTAACGGGCCGAGGGAACAAAGTAAATTCAAGTAGTTCTACTTATTTATTTATTTTTCATAGAGTACACGTCATTTTTACCATCATTCAATACATCAATAATCGAACATCGGGATTCTATCTCGAAGGAGTCCATCAACGGCCTTATTGCTCTCGCGCGGAATAGCTCGAATGAAGTCCTATTTACTTTATTTGTTGCTTACTTTTTATATACAATATATTGTTATAAATTAACAAATATATATATATATATATTTTGTAAATTAATTTGTAAATAGAGTGTGATGTTGTAAATATGGAAAAATCCCTTTATGCTAAAAAAAAAAGGGAAAACAAGAGAGTAAAGTTTACCATTAATTATATTTTTCCTTTATGTAATAGTAATATTTTATGTTATTTTAAAAAGTAGGAAAAATATGAAAGACGATTAAGTTTTTAGAATGCTCGAAGTTAAAGATTTGATTGTGATAAAGTGTTTTTTTCTTTTAAAAGTATTTTTTCTTAAAGAAATCAATGTACACCAAAATCAGAAAACATGTTTGCTTTCAAAAAAGATCAGAAAAGAATTATGTGTAGTAGTATTTGGTATAATTTGAAATGACAAATATTATATTTTCGGTTTAAAAAAATACTCAAGTATTGTTTGTTAGAACTGTCTAATTTGAAAAGAATTATGTCAACATGTTTGTCTTGTTATGAAGTATATGTGTTATATAATTTTATTTGTGTATAATTTGAGATATTGATCGTTAAAATATTCATTCGATAATGTGTTGAAATTAAACAATACATAATACATTTTAAACAAGTTTAATATTTTTGGATTTCGAATTAAAGGTGCTATCTTTGTTTGAATATTTTTGTTTTAAAAAAATATGAAATCAATGTATATGGATTTTAAAATTTCATTGCAAGATTTTGTATATCTAAAAAGGCATGTAATCATAATTAAAATTTAATGCAAATAGTTGTAAAATAAAAAGAAGTAATAATGATTAAACCTGACTTAAAAAAATGACAGTAGCAATTACTGCTATTCTTTCAATGAAGGGCGGTGAATTGATGATTATTACTATTATCGAAATTAATATGGTAAGTTAAAATTATTTTATTTTTCCATAATACATGGTAAGTTAAAATATGTTTTCTGTGACATTAGAGGTTAAATGCAAGGTGCAATGATGAACCCAGAATTTATTTTTTTATTTTTGAATAACTGAAATAAATATAAATTAAATTCATGGATAAACATCAAGCAAAACATACAATATAATTTAAGTTTATTTGCCACATAATAAAAAGGAATAAATCAAACAAAACAGTGAAAAAAAAAATAGATTATAAGGTTAATTGGATCATCAACCTTTTTTTTTTTTTTTTTTTTCCCCTGAGTAATCTGACACAGACGATTTATTTCTCACATAATTTCCCCCTTAATAAAACGTTGTAAAAGTAATTATTATTTGAGTTTTGAAACTAATCCAAAAATGATTATTTGTCATAAAATCTAGACAACATAAATATTGAGGGTGTTTGGCAAAATAACTAAATTGAATCAACACATTTGTTAGATATTGCGAGACAATAACTTTTTTAAAGAGACAAAATAACGTAACTTAAAATAATGTCCAATCAGGTCTTTTTGAATTCGCTGCAAATAGTAGCATTTTGGATTTTAACTTATTGTATGTAAAAAGTTAGACTCAAAATTGTCAAACAACTAATTTTGATTAATTTATTATTCATATAATTAGTTAATAGCTAATTGTGAAACGAGCTCATTATAGATCCGAAGACAGCTGGATATGGGGTAATAGTATTAAATTGGTGCTGATTTTTGTACAATAAATGTGGGCAGTGGGCACCTAAAGATAATAGATGTGAAACGATATTAGAGTATAATAAAATTAAAAAACAAATATTGTTATTACTATTAATTTCCATATCTAAAATCATGGAAAATTCGCATTATATATAATTTTTTTTAAAAAAAAAATAAATCCCCAAATGTATGGATTTGAATAGAACATAAATAGTATGGTATGCTATTTTGTGGTACAACGTTTTGATTTCAAAATTTATCCTAATTTTCAAATTATTCCAACTTGTCCTATATCCATGACTTTTATTTCATTTGTAATTTATGTAGCATGACCGTCCACCACCTATTTCCTTGCTTATACTGTTTATCCAAAAAAAAAAGTACTGCATTGCTATTTGGAAAAAGTACATTAGACATAGTATTTTGGAATATCTTTATTATGTGAATAAAAATAATACTATTAAAATAAAACTAGCATTTTACTCATCAAATTTATATTATATAGTAATATATAATAATTAAATTAATATTTTGTTATTGCATAGTGTTAATAATAAAGATTTACGAGTAAGTAAATAAAATCCTGCCCAGGTTAACAATGTTTTATATCTAATTTAGATTTAGATAATAATTTTTAATTCTCTCTAAAATTTTAGATGTTCTCGTTACACGTTAGAGCATGCATGTACCGGCCATGTACGTATCCCTGCTAGCATGTGAAAATAAAATATGATTAAATTATATATCTACAATATTCAATTCTCTCTCTCTGAATTGTATTTTTATATCATCTTAGATACTTCCTATGTTTTTTAAAGATTGCTATTAATAACTCAAATTCTATATAAGTAAAAAAATCTAAAAGTTCGATATTTAAAAAACTACAAGACGAGATGAATCTAACAAGATCTCATTTGACCATATTTTAACTTATATAACCATGATAAAACTTTAAGTCAAAGTATATAAGTGAACAGTAACATTTGTCAAACTGTAGCTAACAAAAAAAAAACGGAGGAAATATTATATTATTAGGAAAAGAAATTAATACATTAATCAATCTCTTTAATTAGTTTAAAGCAAACATGTCCTAATGAGGGGCTAAAGAGCATAGACAGATACAAATTTTTTAGTTTGATGGGTCATTAGTAAATTTAATACAGTTAACTTCGGTTAAGAAAATTCGATCTCTACTAGCCATCTATCCGATCCTTCCTCTTTTTCCATTATTGTAATGAATAGAAAAACTAAGATACCAAGTACTAAAATTGTTCACAAGGAGTTTGCATATTTTGGAATGGACGAATGGTTATATACCATAGCATAAATACTAATATTTATGAACGAATTTCACTTTATAAAAATAACCGAAAATTATTATATTCAACAAGTGTTTCATGAAAAAGGAGAAGGAAACATGAAGCATAAATACGAGCGTTATATTTCAACCCAGAAAAAAAAAAAAACAAAAGAAAAGAAAAGAAAAGAAAGAAAAAAAAAACGACAATGGTGAATCTATATTAGCTACAATATCCATGCAAATCGATAAAGGAAAATCAAGTCAATTGATGTCTTGAGCAATTTTGAGTAGAAGCTTGAAGAGTTTTATCCGTCGAGGGCTTTCCTTCTTGATAACATGTCAACGGTTTTACAACCTCAAGGAAATCAAACTAATTTATGTCATCTTTGAATTGAAGCTAGTTTAAATTCGAAATAAAATGACCACGAGATCAACCTCAACTTTCGCCAAATTTATGAAAGCTAAAAATACACATATTCAAAAACATTCAAGACATCGCAAAGAAATGCATGCATGCATAGCCATTGAGTAGCTATTAACTACAAAAAATGAAAAAAAGGCAAAAAGAAAAAAAGTGAATGACAATACCCATATTTTCAGCGGAACGAAAAACAATTTTATATCCACGTTGGCCTCACTTACAAACACTGGGAGACTTCCGGGGAGGTCAACCACCATTGAATTACACCGGACTAGTACATTTAACCATGAAGATATTATAGGATGGATGCCAATCTTTAACATGTTGATGCCTTTGTGCATGGCGTGAGACCAAGAGCTTGGGATTCTTTGCAGTGTGGGTTCTTTCACGGGACAAGATTCGCGAGTTTTTTGCTGTAGATGCGCAATGTACACAACAAGAAAAATTCCAATCGACAACGGAAATTTTCTGTCGCTAAGACCCAAAAATCCGTCGCCGGCATATTCTGCCCCAACGTTGATTAACATTGATTAAACATTAACAGATTGTGCGCAACATCCATAACAGATTCCAAAATGGGCATTAAAGATTGATTAAACATTCAAAGAATCCTACCCAACGGAATGCCGGAAGTGACAATGGTGGTTGGTCCATGGCTTGAATTCTGCCCCGCTCGACACCCAATGTGGCCGGCGAGTCTGTTCCGCATCTGCGGATGCATGTATGTGACAACGGTGGTAGGTCCTGGAGGGAGGAAAGAAACACCGGTGGTGTTATGATAGAGGAGCAATGGGAGCCACGGTGAGAGAGATCTGCAACAATAGAGATAGAGAGTGGGGAGGAGGGGGGGAGAGCGATCGACGGAGGGATTCCGTTGAGGAGTGAAATGGTGAGATGAGTCGCAATAGGATCGGGATTTGTGGTAATTGTGGAATGAAGTATAGCGGTAGGCCAATTTAAACCCAAATTGAATCCGCGACTCAACTTATCCATTGCCGGTTGCTACCACTTCTATATCAATTGCGTAGTTTGTCGCCGTTCGGCGACCCACCCTCTCCGTCTCTAGTTTCCATCGCGGATTGGACCACCAATCGAGTTTCGTCGCCAGCTCCATCGCGGTTGGCGACCCACTCATTTCTGTCGCGAAATTCTATTGCGGATCGGGCTTTTTCTTGTAGTGGTACCTGGGCTTCTAACTTTTTTCATGCATCTTGGGTTCCTTTGTTTCCCCTCCCGTTGTTCTTCTTTTATATTTTCTGCTTATGTATAGTTGTCGCTTTTTTGTAATTAAAGAAAAATTATGGATTTGGTAGCGGAAACTGTGGTCGCTAAAGAATTTCGGTCACTAAAACTTTGGTGGCTAACGAATTTCGATCGTAAATTTAGTCGCTTCAGTAACTAAATTTTACCAAAAATTTTCAGTCACTAGAACATAAAATTTTATAGTGAATATGATTTTTTTTAAAAAAAAAAACGATAAAAATAAATAAATTATGCATCATACTATTCATTACAAAGAAAAGGAAAGGTTGGCTTAGTGACCAAGTTATCATCACTTCCAATTTATAATAGTTGGAGGGTCCAATTTCTACCCCATTCTCATCTCTCCTCGTTATCATTTGTAATTGGTATGGTATAATAAGTTCCCACCTTTGTTTAAGCAAAAACGTCTCATACCTCATTACCGAAAGCATCACTACAAAAAAAATAGGTGGTTAGCAACATTTTTAGTGATATGTTGGATGTCTCTAGAACAAAAGTAAGAAATAAAGAGTCGAAAAATCTAAATTTTGTGGTTGATGATGTTTCCCGAACCGTCGCTAAACCAAGTGAGTTATCCTCACTCACTTTTCCATGTTTAAAAGGAGATTACATTACAACATCTCCCCAATTGATTCTTATATGTTCATTTTGATTATAATAGCAAATATTACACTATAAATTATAAATATTATATTATAATAGTAACTTTTTAGAATATAAAGCATTGATCACTAGCCAACTTATACTAGTTGTAACATAAAAGCAATATTATAGACACTATATTCTTAGTTGTTTTAGCATTGTTTTATGTTAGACTTTTTTTAAATTTGATGGATGAAATTCAAGAGAATGAAATTAAAAAACATGTGATATTGCAACCATGATTCGCCGTCTCTGCCGAGACGGCCAAGATCTCACCGAGATGTAATCGGAACGGCACCTGCCGTTCCGAGAACAATACCCGGTTTAATTTTTAACTCACTTTCGCGATGTCGCCGGAGATATCGCCGAGATTTCGCCAGTAGGCTGAGACATTCTAGATATCGCCGAGATGGGTCGAGATTTGTCCGAGATATCGTGGAGATGAGCCGATATTTGTCCGATATTCAAATTTTATGTTGTATGATATTTTTAAATATTTTTTTGCTATAAAATGCAATGAGCCGATATTTGTCCGATACGCCGCGACCGATATGGAACTACCAACCACGACGGGACCGGTTCCCGCGATGGCGAACCATGATTGCAACTACTTTATTTATTTTTTGGAGAAGTCGTTGAAGGCCTGGAAAGGGTGGTGGGAGCCCATACCACACAATTAAAAAAGAGAACAAAGGGGAGGGATAAAGGGTCTTGGGGTAGTTACAACATAGTTAAGTCTCAATCCCACTATTCTATTTATTGGATTAATCTAATATTATACATCAATATCCATAACAATTTTACTTAGTATGCATACACCAATTTTACTTCTTTTTAACCATATTTTTAAGTATTACAATACCCAAATGGGGTAAATGTTAAAAAGGGACATAACAAGGAGGCTATTCCACTTTTAGGCTATAACAAGTTGGAATTGTAAAAACAGGCCATACCAAACACAGTTTGGCAAAATTTAGGCAATATGACCTATTTGAAATTAATAAATGACCCCAACAACTTTTCTTTCTTTCATTTCAACCCCAAGAAAGTTTGACTTTATTTACTTTAATCATTTCTCAATATACTTAATTTTTCCTTATATAAATGACACCCAATGCGCTTGAAAATTGGTATCAGAGCCTAGGTTTTATTGAAAAATATATTAATTATATTATTTATAATATTTTATCTCTTAATGATGAAGATTTAATTATTTAATGGATTCATTTAATTTGGAACCAATGAGTTATTTACAAATTTTGGAAATAAAAAAGTAGAAATTTCCAGAGGAAATTCTTGAACTTGTCTATAAGACAAGATTTTATTAGAAGTAATTTCTTTCATGAAAATGAGAGGAGCTGTCTGGAAAGAAATTGATTCGGATAGCTCTAAGTTCTCACAAGACTTAAGAGAAATTCAAAAGACGATTCAAGATTATGGTAACCGGGTATTAATTTTACCTGGAAGAATAGATAACTTGAATCAATCAACAGAAGAGTTTCAAGATCTAAAGAAAGAGATTTTAAATCTGAAATTTGATATTTCAGATATCAAGAAAAGGCAAAAGGATATTCCTGGATCTTCCAAGAATAACCAAACCAATATTAGAGATGCATTCGGACCCGTACAAGCTTTACATCAAAAAGGTAAAGCAACTATGGTTCCAAAACAGAAATCACAAGAAGAGCTTATGATCAATCTCCTGAAAACAGTCGAATGAGTGTTTCCAAGGCAGATCTATCAGATCTACAAGAATTAGTAGACTCATTTTCCCAACTCGGGATTATGGATCTAGTTAATGTAAAACCCAATGAAGTTCTTCAATTGGGTTATGCGGAAGAATCAGGATCCAACGTGACTCAGGATGGACCATCTGATGTCCCAATGAGGGAAAGCACAGACTTCCACATGAACAGATATCCTGAGGTGCATCTCAATGCAAGACGAAACCCAGGACGGAACCCGAGTAGAGCACCAGAATCCACACCGTAGGCCAAGACGATGTTACAACCATTAAATCCATATGGCATAACACTGAATCTCGATGTTATCGACTTCTGAAACATCGAAGATCTGATCGACGAATGGTTAGCTTCAATGAAGATTGCAGCAACCACCCTGGATCTCGAAGATCTGATCGACGAATGTACAACGCCACGGAGGACATCGTGGAAGCGGTCTACCATGGAAAGCTGGTACTAGTTTATCAGTTTGAAGACATCCCTGTAGGAAAACACCTATGAGGGTGGTCCGTGCCCAGGGATCGTTATTGGATGCCAACACATACATGCATGGTATTATAATATATCTACTAGGATGTTTACGAAAATTACCTTTCCGAAGCAGATCTGCAACAACGTCTGATTGGAAACTTGGTTCTTTTCGTCTATGTCCATAGATCTGCAATATGCAACCACGAACAATCCTCCAAGCACACGAACGGGTGCACGCATGGATCTCCCTCCAACACACGAACGAATTCAACACTAGAAATCTTCCAGACTGTTCCCGACCCCGTATGAACACCGGATGGACGGAGATCTATCGAACGGATGGAGAGAAAAACTTGATCTCCAAGAAAACCCTCTTGGCCGCCCCTCACCCTCTCTTTTGGAAGAGAATTATGATCTTGTTGTGTAGGCTAGGGTTTCTTGAAGACCTATTTATAAACTCTCCTAATTGGTCCTAGAGCCAGACTGGGGATCCACTAGAAGGTATCAGGCTCAGGCTCCTTTACAGACTCAAATTCTTATGTTCAGCCCAGAACATAATTTGGCCTATAAAACATTAATTAATTCCACTAAATAATTAATGTTGCATTCCCGGCCTGATCCAGATTGAATCTGGGCTTCTATTAGACTCAATTTATTCCCTATGTTTAAGATATCGCACGTCCATTAATTAACTAAAACTTCTGACAATTTTAATCAATTAATCTCTTTTAATCCTTAAGTAGTACCACTCAAACTTCATCATTGTACGGAATAAATCCACCTGCAGGGTTCATACAATGATCCTTATTGAGCTCCTTAAGGGGACGTCATCAACCCGGATAACCAGGACACAGTACCCTAGTGAGAATAAATAGACACCATGCAAATAATATTGGCGCCCAAAATACGAAGCATATTGAATCAACTAGGATTCTCACTCATGGTAAATCAAAGCGACCAACAAATATTCCATGTGTCAGATTTATCTCTACTAGGGTTAAGAATTAATCAGAGTCGCCGAGATCTTGATTCTTCTTATGCCAGAATAGAAGAATGCATCTCAACTGTGATCCTTTCAATGCGACGCAGCGCACTACTGCAAACTAATAGTCAAGATAAACTAATTACAAATTTCCAGTACAACATAAACCAATAGTTATGTCCAAACTATCTCAGTTGTGAATACTGTTTATATCTTATAAGGAACCGACAACATGATCTTCTGTGTGACTCATAACACACCATGTTGTCTACAATATTAGATAATTGGACATACTTGCAATTATGTAGAAAACATACAAGTATCCATACAAAAGCAACAATGTGAATAACCATTTATTTCAGTCAATATAGAAATCGAATAAATACAAAAGCGCACTAAAAGTTTGCTTTACTGTATACTCTATCAATCTCCCACTTATACTAAAGCTAAACTTTTAGTATACACAAATATGTCTCCCACTTATACTTAAAGTCTAGCTAGCTGAAAGATATCGTAAACCAAGACCCTCTACATGTTTCTCGAAGATCTTTATTGCCAGAGTCTTCGTGAAAGAGTCTGTCAAGTTGTCCAACGACGCAATCTTTGTCACAGCCACGTCTCCTCGCCTTACGATGTCTCGTATGATGTGGTACTTTCTTTCTATGTGTTTACTAGCTTTATGAGCTCTAGGTTCTTTTGAGATTGCCACTGCACCAGCGTTATCACAATAGATAATGATACGCTCAGGCATGCTCGCAGAAACCCCTAAGTCATACAAGAAGCTCTTGAGCCACACAGCCTCCTTTGCTGCCTCAGAGGCCGCAACATATTCGGCTTCCATGGTAGAATCTGTGATGCATTTCTGCTTTACGCTCCTCCATGAGATTGCTCCACCTCCTAAGGTAAACACATATCCCGAGGTTGACTTCCTCTCATCTCGATCAGCTTGGAAATCTGAATCTATTTAACCCAAAAGACTTAGATTGCTTGACTGGTAAACTAGCATATAATCCCGAGTTCTTCTCAGATACTTGAGAATATGCTTCACCGCAATCCAATGTCCTTGTCCTGGGTTAGACTGATATCTTGCCACCATGCCTACTGCATAGCAGATATCAGGCCTCGTTCACAGCATGGCATACATAAGGCTTCCTACTGCCGAGGCATAAGGAACCTTAGCCATCTCATCTGTCTCCTTTTGTGTCTTGGGACACATTTCTTTATATAGAGGAACTCCATGTCTGAAAGGTAAGAATCCTTTCTTGGAGTTCTGCATGCTGAATCGAGCAATCACAGTGTCAATGTAGGCTGCTTGAGAAAGGCACAACATTCTCTTTTGCAGATCACGAATGACCTTCATTCCTAGAATGTATGACGCTTCCCCCATGTCCTTCATTTGAAATTGCTCAGAAAGCCATACCTTTACGTCTGATAATACCTTGACATTGTTTCCAATGAGAAGTATATCATCTACATATAGTACTAAGAATACCACCACGTTTCCGTTGCACCTCTTGTACACACAACTTTCATTTGGACATTGTTCAAATCAATAGGACTTGATCACTTCGTCAAAACGAATGTTCCAAGACCTTGAAGCTTGTTTAAGTCCATATATAGACTTCTTTAGCTTCCACACATGATGCTCTTGGCCTTTCTTCACATAACCTTCAGGTTGCTGCATATAGATGTCTTCATCCAGATTCCCGTTAAGGAAAGCTGTCTTTACATCCATTTGCCAAACTTCATAGTCCATGTGACTAGCTATGGATAAGAGTATCCGGATTGACTTCAGCATGGCTACTGGTGAGAAAGTTTCATCATAATCGATGCCCTCTTTCTGAGTGAAACCCTTTGCCACCAACCGTGCTTTGAAGGTAGTAACCTTCCCGTCAGGTCCCCTCTTTTTCCTAAAGACCCATTTGCACCCAATGGCCTTTTTGTCATTTGGAAGGTCTTTAAGGTCATATACATCCATAGTATGCATGGATTCAATCTCAGAATCCATGGCATTTTGCCAAGCTTCTGCATCGACATCCTGGATCGCCTCCTTGTAGGTCCAAGGATCCTGTTCTTGTTCATCACTGGGAACTGAGTCTGAAGACTCTCCCACCAACAAGAAACGACTGGGTAATCGAGTTACCCTCCCACTACGTCGAGGCGATTCATGTGTGGTGACATCAGTGTCAACACGTTGTGCAGTATTTTGGGGTATATCTTCTTGTACACTCGGTAGGCTATTGTCTCCTCTTAGCTCATTGAGAATAATCTCACTCTTGGATTTATGCTCACTCACATAGTCTTCCTCTAGGAACCGGGCGTTGGTGCTAACCACTACCTTATGATCCCTAGGACTATAGAAATAACCCCGTCTCGTTCCTTTGGGGTATCCTACAAACAGTCGCACTTCCGTCCTAGGTGCCAATTTATCAGCTTCCCTGTCCAACACATGTGCTGGGCAACCCCAAATCCGAATGTGGTTCATACTGGGCTTTCGCCCAGACCACAATTCCATTGGAGTCTTTGGAACTGATTTAGAAGGCACAGAGTTCAGTATGTACGCCGCTGTTTCCAAGGCATATCCCCAAAACGAGATAGGTAGGGAGGCATAACTCATCATCGATCTCACCATATCTAACAGAGTCCTATTCCTTCTTTAAGCTACACCATTCTGTTGCGGAGTACCAGGTGCAGTCAATTGGGATCTTATCCCACTCTCTAACAAGTATTGCCTAAATTCAGCACTAAGGTATTCGCCACCACGATCAGACCGTAGTGACTTGATACTCTTCCCTTGACGGTTCTCCACTTCTGCTTTAAATTCTTTGAACTTGTCAAAGCATTCAGACTTGCGGCGCATCAAGTATATGTATCCATATCTCGAGTAATCATCAATAAAAGTGACAAAATATTCGAAACCACCCCTAGCCTGAATTGACATAGGCCCACATACGTCAGAGTGAATCAATTCTAACACATTATCGGCCCTATTTCCTTGGGCCTTGTAGGGCCTCGAGGTCATCTTGCCTTCCAGGCAGGATTCGCAGACTGCGAATGGTTCCACTTGGAGAGAGCCCATAAAACCACTACTTACCAGTCTTTGGATCCTCCTTAGATTGACATGACCAAGTCTAAGGTGCCACAAATATGTTTGATTCATTTTAGAAGGTTCCTTTCTCTTTAATGATGTAGATGCATGAACTTGAGTTTCAGTTTGTTGTGCACAAGTAATAGAATAAAGATCGTTTTCCATCGTGCCAGAACAGACAACACTGTTGTTTCTCATAATAATAAAAAAATCTTCATTTAAAACAACTGAATATCCGTCCTTATAAAGTTTTGAAACTGAAATTAAATTCTTTCGAAAACTAGGCACAAATAAAACGTTCTTCAAAACTAAAACAGAATCAGAAAAAGATAAGTGCACATCTCCCACTGCAACCACCGCCACTCGTGATGCATTTCCCAAGCGAATGGTAACCTCGCCCTCACTCAGCTGCCTTGTTTGCAGAAAGCCCTGCAAAGTGCAACAAACATGATCAGTAGCTCCAGTATCTACTACCCATGAACTGGTAGAACTAGCCGCGAAGCATGTTTCGACAACTAATGCTAGAGGCGTACCATTATTGCTCTTTAGGAGAGGACAATCAGCTTTCCAGTGTCCCGTCTTGCCGCACTTGAAGCACTTTCCTTTTGGTTTCTTCACGCCACCAGAAGGCGCAACCGACTTGCTCCCACTGCTTCCAGCATTTCCACTGCTCTTTTTCTTAATGGGCTTTTTCTTTTTCCCGCCCTTAGACGAAGAAGGTCCAGCCTGTACAGAAACCAGTGCCTGTGGAGTACTTCCCATAAGACCTTCTGCCGCAACCAAGTCCACTAGAAGCTCAGCTAGTGTATAGTTCCTCTTAGTGAGGATGGTATTTAGGCGAAAGTTCTCATATGAGTTTGGGAGTGAGTGCAGGATAATATCGATCTTGGTTTCACCATCGATACTACCCCCGAGCAGCTCTATCTCATTCAAATTTTCCATTATCTTGAGAACATGGTCACGCACTGACACTCCCTCTGGCATAGAAGAAGACATAATCTTCCTCATTGCCTCAAACCTCGCAGACCTGTCTGACTCACCAAAAAGCTCATTGAGACTCAACATCATGTCAGCAGCAGTAGGCATACCTTGATGCTGCTGTTGCAGTACGTTGGTCATAGAGGCCAATATATAGCAACAAGCCATCTCATTTGCCTTATGCCACTTCCGATGAGCCTCCCTTTGCTCTTCGGTGGAACTTTCAGTCAGGGCTGCCGGAGCAGGAGTAGTGAGCACAAATTTGTACTCTTCAGCGACAAGGACAATATCCAGATTTCGTTTCCAGTCCAAGTAGTTTGGACCAGTCAATTTGTTTTGATTGAGAATAGTCATAAGTGGATTGAACGACATGTTAACGACTGAAAATAAAACATGCAAACACATAAGTATAAGCAATTTATTCACATTCACATGAAAGCATAATATCATGAAAAACCTCAAAACCATTGAAATTATGCATTCCTCGACAGCTCAATAAATGAATATGCAAGCCATGTTAGGATGGACGTTTGCACATGTATTTATCAAACAGGTACCCAGCCTCTAATTTCATTATCTCATCAACTTATCCTTATGACGAATGAAATTAATTGTCGATCTTTTAAAACTGGCCATGTAAATAAAAACAGGGACCCCGTTGGGGGGTTATATTAAAATTCACATCTAAGTCTTGACCACAATTTAACCTTAAGGATAATTATGCACAATTAATACGCGACCGATGGGGTAGTCATATCGCATGTGAATAATCTCCTCTCGTTATCTTGAAATAATTTTTCTAGTAAACTTATGCATGGCACATCCGTTAGGGAGGAGACCCCATGGGTCACACGTATGTCACACACTTTACTTAAAATTTTAAATCATTAAATTAGAAATCTCATCTAGTAATCTTGTGAAAGTCAACATCCGTTAGGGAGGAGACCCCATGGGCCACGCGTATGACAATCACTTTACATAGAGATCAATTGTGGAGGCCCAAGAATTAATTACAATTCAATAATTTAGACTTAGTCATTTAATTTGTAGGTTTTTCCATAGCATGCATCAAGAAATAATTAAATTCCTAACATGCTCCTAACATGCAAATCACATAAGCCCTAGCATGCCACTAGAATTAAAACAACATAATTCAATGCTACTTAAAACGTGATTTCTAGCATGTTTAAATTTAAATTTAAATTTAAATTTAATTTAAATTTAAATTTAATATCACATCAACAAAGCAAATAAAGAAAGCAATAAAATAAAGCAATCCCGTGCAGCCCTAAGAACCTATCTAATAGCCTAAAATAACTATTACAACATTGAAGCGGGCGCCGAACGATGCCTGGATCTGCCTCTCATGCAATGCGATGAAATTTCACCGGACGTCCAACTTTAAACAATGGCGAAAAAAGTCTGTCAAACGTCCGAATTTGGCGCTGAGATTTTCGGTCATGGTGTCACCATGACGCCTGTAGATCTCGTCGCGACGTTTCCGAAAAGGTATCATGGGCCCCAAACGGACATCCGAGGCAAAAGTTACGGCCCAAACAGTTTCTGCCGACGGAAACCCTAGTATTTCGGCCCATTGGGCTAAAACCCTAATTTTTCCATCAACCCTTGCAGCTGCCACCACCAGCCCCGCCGTCTGCCCAGCCGCCAATTCTGCCGCCGCCGCTGCTGCCGCCGGTTCGCCGCTGGTCCGCCGCCGCCGCCGCCGCCGCTTCCTTTCATGTGGAATCGCATCCGTTTGCTCTTTTTCATGCCCATCTCCATCATTACATTACATAATATGAAAATTACATGAAATCCTATATACATTTGATCTATGATAAACGCCTAATCTACCCACACTTATTTTCTGGTGGGAAAAACGCTTACAACAAAACAATAGGACTGCGACGGGAAACATACAACACATGAAAACAATAAAATAAATATAAATATAAATTAAATTTATATTTATATTTATTTTTTATCCAACAACATGCTAGAAAATACATAATCTAAATACCAACTATGTGTTTTCCGGCAGGGCCAATAATCATGAAACCTGGCTCTGATACCAATTGTAGGAACACACCTATGAGGGTGGTCCGTGCCCAGGGATCGTTATTGGATGCCAACACATACATGCATGGTATTATAATATATCTACTAGGATGTTTACGAAAATAACCTTTCCGAAGCAGATCTGCAACAACGTCTGATTGGAAACTTGGTTCTTTTCGTCTATGTCCGTAGATCTGCAATATGCAACCACGAACAATCCTCCAAGCACACGAACGGGTGCACGCATGGATCTCCCTCCAACAGACGAACTGATTCAACACTAGAAATCTTCCAGACTGTTCCCGACCCCGTACGAACACCGGATGGACGGAGATCTATCGAACGGATGGAGAGAAAAACTTGATCTCCAAGAAAAACCTCTTGGCCGCCCCTCACCCTCTCTTTTGGAAGAGAATTATGATCTTGTTGTGTAGGCTAGGGTTTCTTGAAGACCTATTTATAAACTCTCCTAATTGGTCCTCGGGCCAGACTGTGGATCCACTAGAAGGTATCAGGCTCAGGCTCCTTTACAGACTCAAATTCTTATGTTCAGCCTAGAACATAATTTGGCCTATAAAACATTAATTAATTCCACTAAATAATTAATGTTGCACTCCCGGCCTGATCCAGATTGAATCTGGGCTTCTATTAGACTCAATTTATTCCCTATGTTTAAGATATCGCACGTCCATTAATTAACTAAAACTTCTGACAATTTTAATCAATTATCTCTTTTAATCCTTAAGTAGTACCACTCAAACTTCATCATTGTACGGAATAAATCCACCTGCAGGGTTCATACAATGATCCTTATTGAGCTCCTTAAGGGGACGTCATCAACCCGGATAACCAGGACACGGTGCCCTAGTGAGAATAAATAGACACCATGCAAATAATATTGGCGCCCAAAATACGAAGCATATTGAATCAACTAGGATTCTCACCCATGGTAAATCAAAGCGACCAACAAATATTCCATGTGTCAGATTTATCTCTACTAGGGTTAAGAATTAATCAGAGTCGCCGAGATCTTGATTCTTCTTATGCCAGAATAGAAGAATGCATCTCAACTGTGATCCTTTCAATGCGACGCAGCGCACTACTGCAAACTAATAGTCAAGATAAACTAATTACAAGTTTCCAGTACAACATAAACCAATAGTTATGTCCAAACTATCTCAGTTGTGAATACTGTTTATATCTTATAAGGAACCGACAACATGATCTTCTGTGTGACTCCTAACACACCATGTTGTCTACAATATTAGATAATTGGACATACTTGCAATTATGTAGAAAACATACAAGCATCCATACAAAAGCAACAATGTGAATAACCATTTATTTCAGTCAATATAGAAATCGAATAAATACAAAAGCGCACTAAAAGTTTGCTTTACTGTATACTCTATCAATCCCCTCGGATGAAAGCATCTATGAGGAAGAATTAAGAAGTGACTCGGACTCATATTCAGATAGATCTTCAACCGAGTCTGACTGAAGAGGACAGGATTCAGACCACTGAAAACCTGTCAGGATTCTTTTCAAGGATGACGATATCGAATCGAACCATGGAAAGAATAATGCGACAAGATTCCAACCTCAGCCCATATGACGGATTCAGAATTGGCGGGATTGGACGAGTTCTTAACCAGATGAGACTCAACCAGAGAAGACATAACATTATCTACAAGGTAAGTGCAGCTGAGTTTGCAATTCCTATGGAACTTACTTGTAATGTTATGGATATGCAATTAATTTCTAAAGAAGAAATTCTTGAGGAATTAAGTAGAATGAAGGAGGAAATTGCCATTACTATGAAATGGATCCACATAGGAGCCATCGAAGTAGTAATTAAGGCAACCTTCAAAGAAGGCATTGATTCTGAATTACATCTATCAGTCATTGATAGAAGAATCAATAACCTTAGAGATGGTCTTCTTGGGACTATGGTAGGAAATTTATATGCTGGGAAATTGATGTTTGACATATATCCCAAAATTTCCTATAACTTAGCTGACCAAGATTTTAGCAGAGTTCTAACAATTCATCAGGATTTCAAAAGAAAAGATCTGATTAAAGAAGGGAACATGCCATATTCTATAACTTATAAAATCTCTTACGCACTTTCCATTAGTCATCATTCTGACTTATTTCTCAGGAAAGAATATATAGAAATTCCTAGAATTTTCAAGGAATTTGCTAAAATAATGACTCCAAATCCTACCCAGATTCCAAGGTTAGGAGGAGTAGACATACAGATAAGAGATCATCCAATTCTAGACAGATCAACGAGTGCTAGAATTAAATATGCAAGCCGAATGTCTTTTTGGGAAGACAGAATTATGGCATATAAAGGAAAGGAGTTCATCAAATATCCAACTCCTCAATCCATCGGGGTAGATAATATAAAAATTAAATGCCCTGAAGGATGGAAAGAAATATGAGTAATATTTGACATCACTAAAAAGATTAACCGTTTTCCATGTGATGACTTATACTACTTGCAGCAACCATCAATTGAAACCTATGAAGGAACAATTGAAATTGCAGGACACGAGATCAGAGTCTTAGGCACCGCCGGAAAAGACAATGGGGTTATGATTTTGGAATTAAGTTTTCTCGAAAATCATAAACCATGGGTAAGAAAGGATAATGGTATAGAATTTAATCTGAAGGGTCACATCATCAGAATTAAATGACAAGTCCATTTTCCATTTATATCTCTGTAGGAATAATATATGAACAATATAAGTCAGAATATTTTGCAGCTTATATTGATTCAGGATCAGGTATTTACACGGCGAAACCAGGAGTTTTCCCTAGCGAAGCTATGGAATCATTACCCATTATTGCAGGAAGAGATTTTTCCCAAAAAATCTTAGTACTAAATAAGGGTATTCGACAGACCAATATCATTATTGGAGGAGAATTTGGTACACCTTGGAATAAGGTAAAAACACCTCCTATTTACTTTCATGATACAGGAGCGGATATTTTGTAGGAAATAATTTTATACAATCCTTTACAAAATATGTTCAAGATAACAAAAGAAATTTGTTAATATTTACCACAAGTTGTGGAAATGAGATACAGGTGTTGCGCAGAGAAAATACATTCAACAGGTTAATGCATATAGTATTTCGCAGCAAACGTGGTGATAATGATGCCAAACTAACCTATCAAAAAATGCAGGATAAAAGAAAGTTTGGTAAGGCTTTGTTGTCTTTTAGACAACAAAATTCAATGAAGCTTCTATTGAGGAAATTATAAACCTCAAAGAAGCAATTGAGGAAATGAAGTTATTGAATATAACTTCATTAGACATTGATGGGGAAACTAAATTGTCCCTCGAAAATGTCAAAAGACTTATCCAGAGAAATTTTAACGAGGATCCTCTGGCATGGTGGGATAAAAACAAGATCGAAGCTACTCTACTGGTAAAAGAACAATATAAATATGAGTATGTTCGATACAAACCCATCTTAATGAATATGCAGGATAAGAAAGATATGCAGTAAATTATCAAGGAGCATATCAATCTTAAACTCATCGAACCTGGAGTCTCAGCTTATAGTAGCCCTGGATTCTTGGTAAGAAACCACGGTGAAATAAAAAGAGGTAAACCCAGGTTGGTAATAAACTATCAAGGTATTAACAAAATAATACAGTTTGATGGTTATTACATTCCGAGTAGAGAACACTTAATTGATTGCATCAAAGGTGCTAAAGTATTTTCTAAATTCGATTGCAAATCTGGTTTCTATCAGATTAAGATGGAGAATGAGTCGAAGAAATTCAAAACATTCTCCACCCCACAAGGGCAATATATTTGGAATGTTAAGCCAATGGGGCTTTCTAATGCCCCTCAGATATTCCAAAGAAAGATGGATAATCTATTTAAGGATTATCTAGAGTTTATGTTCGTCTACATAGATGACATTCTGATTACATCTCGAAATATTAAAGAGCATATTAAACATCTTGAAATATTTTCTGATGCATGTCAGAGGGAAGGTCTAGTTCTCTCTGAGAAAAAGGCCACTATCGCTGCTAACAAAATTAAATTCTTAGGCGTTTAAATTGATGAAGCAGGGATAGAATTACAGGAACACAATGTGGAGAAAATCCGCAATTTTCCTGATATATTAAAAGACAAGAAACAACTTCAGAGTTTCTTAGGAGTTGTAAATTTTGCGGGTATGTTTATCAAAGACCTTGCAAAATATAGAAAGGATTTTAGACCACTCCTGAAAGAGACTGAAAGCTCTAGATGGAAATGGGAAGAAATCCATACCAAGAGAATTCGTGAACTAAAGCAAATCTGCAATAACTTGTCAAAACTCGCGATACCTCAAGATGAGGATAAGCTGGTAGTCTACACAGACACCAATGATTTTCGATGGGCAGGAGTGCTCATGAGAAAAACAACTACGAGTCAAGAACCTTGTAGATACACAGGAGGGTTGTTCACTGAACAACAAGCCAAACTTTGGCACATTAACGAGAAGGAATTCTTTGCAGTATGGAAAACATTTAAAAAATGGCCTTTATTCTTACTTGCAAAGAAATTTGTATTAAAAGTTGATAATACTAATGTTAGGGCTTTTTTAAGAAATAAACTTGAATCAAAAATTGAAAAAGCTCGTATTATCAAATGACAAGCTGAATGTCAATATTATACTTATGATGTTGATGTTATAAAATCTCTTGAAAATATTCTTGCAGATTTCTTGTCGAGAGATGGAAGCATTTGAAACTGATTCCATCATTATCAGATTCAGGAGAAAATCCGGACCCGAACAGGACAAAGGGAAGAAACGTCCAAAAAACATTCACAAGCCAAAGTAAGATTAGCTGGATGTAAAAGAAAGAGAGGTGTCGGCAACACTCATAATTAAAATCCGACAAAAAAGGGCAGAGTAGCTGGCGGAAAAAAGGATAAATATGTCCTTTTTCTTTTCAAAAAATTCAAATCAGTCCTTTTTCTATTTTATTACCAAAACAGTCATCTCCAAATGCTAATTATGTTCAAATCAGTCTTTTTTCACTAATTATATTCTAATTGCTGACGTGGCAAGGGTTTTAATTTAAACCTGACACGTGTGCATAATATTAATCCTTTTTCTTTTATCTTTTGCCAATTCAGTCCTAAACTTTTATTTTGTTCTATTTAGTCCTCTACCCCAATCACTCATTTTTATATTAATTGGCCTCAAACCTTTCAAATTATTTCATTTTAGGCCCAGAACCTTAATTTTTTTTTATTATTACTAATACATTTATCAAATAAATGCCCAACATACTTCCGTAAATAAAATTAAATACCAAACCTCATACATTGGGTTTGACTGCCTTGTTACCGGGTCTTCGAAGTTCCGAATTTTACGGACTCTCTCTAACCACCCGACCGTAACGATGGTTCATTGGTTCTGGTTTCCTTCAGCAACAATCAGCACAATCATACTTTGTGGACAATAAAATTCAGGCTATTTTTTTTTATATTTTTAATAATATTAATATTTTTCAATAAAACCAAGGCTTCCTGTATCCATAACCTTCCAAAAATTCAAGTTAAATCATTTACTCAAATATTGCTACATCCTAAGGTAGGACGCAAAGTAAGATTCTGTTGATTGTTACTGAAGGAAACCAAAACCAATGAACAATCGGTTGCGGTCGAGTGGTTATTAGAGAGAGTCCGTAAAATTCCGGTACTTGAAAGATCCGATAACAAAGCAGTCGAACCCAATATATGAGGTTTGGTGTTTAATTTTATTTATGGAAGTATGTTGTGCATTTATTTGATAAATGGATTAGTAATAATAAAAAATTTAAGGTTCTGGGCCTAAAATGAAATAATTTGAAAGGTTTGAGACCAATTAATATAAAAATGAGTGATTGGGGTAGATGACTAAATAGAACAAAATAAAAGTTTAGGACTGAATTGGCAAAAGATAAAAGAAAAAGGACTAATATTATGCACACGTGTCAGGTTTAAATTAAAACCCTTGCCACGTCAGCAATTAGAATATAATTAGTGAAAAAGGACTGATTTGAACATAATTAGCATTTGTAGAGGACCGTTTTGGTAATAAAATAGAAAAAGGACTGATTTGAATTTTTTGAAAAGAAAAAGGACCTATTTATCCTTTTTTCCGAGTAGCTGGCACTAAGTGGCCGACAAGAGAATGTGGAGAGTTGACAAAAAAGCCACCTAATGCAATAATTCCAAAAGGACAATAATGTAGCCGGTGGAAATTAAGGCCAAGTGACGAACACAGTGGCGTCACAGGGATTTAGAGGAAGATTGGAATCCGGGATTGAAGTCCGCGGGCGCCTATAAATAAAGGAGTTTGAAGCAGATGGAAGGCATCGAAAAATCCTCCCAACTCTTCAAAACATTTGTAATATTTTCTTTCTGCAAATTTTCCTTTCTGTGTCTGTAATAGTATGGGGAGCATCCCCAAGAGTCTTGCTTCCTCAATGAGGAGCTAAGTATCTATCTTCTCCATTAGGGGAAATAATATTTGAATAATATTTTAATATTTCTTCAATAAAATCCAGGCTTCTAGTATTCGAAATATTCCGATAATATAGTTAAAAACCTTTACCCATATCTTGTTACGCCCTAAGGTAGGAAACGAAATAGGGCTGTGCTGTTTGTTGCTGAAGGAGCCAAGAATCGGTGAACCATCGGTCGCGGCTGAGTGGTTGGAAGAAGTCCGTAAAATCCTGGAGTTTAGAAAACCCGGCAGCAAGACGGTCAAATCCAAGGTATGAAGTTTAAGGCTTAATTTAATTATCGGAAGCATGGTGGGCTTTAATTGGACTATATTTAATGAAAAATATAAGATCGGGGTCAAAGTGTAATAGGGTAAAAGTTGAAGTCAACTGATGAGGTCAAAAGTATAATTAGGTAAAAGTTGGTAGGGTCAAGTATAATTTTAAAAAGTCTGGATAGCCTAAAATTATACAAAAGTGGTTTGTTATGTCCTAAAAATCATAATCCAAGTTGTCATGGCCTAAAACCTGAAAGGGCTCCTTGTGATGGCCTATTTTGATAATTATCTCTACCGAAATAAAAAACTCAATTCACTCAGCTATCTAAATTTTGAATTCTCATTTTACTCTTAAGATCACTAAAATTATTATAATAAAAATATTTTGAAAGTAATAGTAATAATAAATAATGCCATATAATAATGTAGTATATTTCTATTCTATTAACTTGGTCCTGACAACCAATATTTTTTATGGATGCATTATTGTTAAGTTATTTAGAGTACGGTATGATTTTAGTAATATATATTTTTTATTTACACCCATAAATGTATTTATAGTTGAAATAATTAACTTTAATAATAAATAATTTAATCTTGAATTAAAATAAAAAATACAAATTAGAGCAAAATATTCATAAATTAATGACTAAAATAAGAAAAAGTTATATCAAAGTTAAAGAATATTTGGTTAAGGAGGCGGCTAAGTTGGATCTATTCTATACTACTTGGGCATTCCTGCTGGATGGGTTGATGTCTATTTTGGAGCGCGACAAGGATGGTCGGGGTACCTCTGATCTGTTAGGTGCTTGGAGTTTCTTTTCTTTTATGTTTATGTTTTTTTTTTTTTTTTTTTTTTTTTTTTTTTTTTTTTTTTTTTTTTTTTTTTCTCTTTTAGCTCGCCTACCGGTAGCTGTTAACTTTAGCGGTTATGGAATTTTAACGGTTTAAAAAGGATCTCATATATTTTTTTTGGTGAATAAAAAAAGGATCTCATATTTGAACCTTGTAATTGCATCATTTTATTTTTTTTCTTTGAAAAGATTTACCCACTTTTATGTAAGGTTTTAATGTAGGAGTTGGGCTTTTTATATTCATAGACATTCGGCTTCAAATATGGGCCTCTATCAAGCCCAACTCATATGGGCCTCTTAATACCCAAAGGTGTATGGGCCGACTGTCTGATAGAGAAAGGAAAAAGAAGTACCCAATGGAAAAAGTTATTTCCGTTGCCGGGACTCGAACCCGGGTCTCTCGGGTGAGAGCCGAGTATCCTGACCAGCTAGACTACAACGGATGTTGTGAACTCGTTAGCTTTTATTTTTATTATCTAAATATAAAAAAATTAGAATTACAATAAGAATGTATATATTGTAAACCCTGTGAAATCTAAAAATGTTAAAAACATTTAATTTCTTGCGGCAAAAGACAAAGAATATCAAGTGCATGGGTCATAGAAAATGTACAATGCTCCGAGTTTTTGTTCTTTTAGTGTATAACGGGTATTTTCAGGACACATTATAAAGTAACGAGATAACTTCAACAGGAGGGAAAGCCCAATCTTAACAACAATTTGGATTTCCAACGATAATTGACTTTCCTAAAACAGAATTCTACATGCACAATGATTCAAACTCGAGATCTTTGCTTAAACTGCCAGAGCCCCATACTACTAAGGTCAGCTGCATTTGGTAATGTCCTACTTATTAACATTTTAAATTTTCATCGTTTTTTTTTTTTTTTTTTTTTTTTTTTTTTTTTTTTTTTTTTAAAAAAAAGAAGGTTTCAAAATCGTCACTAACATATGGTTCTTTACTTCTTTTATTTATTAGGCAAACCTTTAACCTCGCCCATTTGGCAGGTGACCTAACTCGAGTGGCAAGTTGGTTAAAAATGCGCTACCATTTTAATACTATGCACTAAAAGTTTGAACTTTTTGTCCTCAAAACAATCAACAAAATGGTCGTTGTGGTAAATTCTTATTCTTACACCTGTCAAATATATTTAGAGACATGATACTTTAATTCTTAAGCCATGGCATTATACATATGAATTAATAATTAAACAAGAATAAAGCTAAGTTTGTGTGGTGTTGTAAGTTTAACCCCCCCAATCATACAAATAGCAAATGTGTATGGCAATTGTATCCTTATATGGTTGCTTGGTTGTAAGTATAGGGGCATATTGTTCATTTTATAGTATGTTCAACAACCTATATTGGGAGCATATTTGGATCAATATGATAATTTTCAATATGTTAGATTTTGAAGTATATTCGGTAGCATATAGCACATTGCAACATTTTGCATATTACATCTTTTAGTAATTAAATCGGCTATTATTATATGCTGGTCAAATTTACTATTAATATATGCTATTTAAAATACCATATGTTATCTGCTTACATCCAAACAAGAACTATTGAAATAGTGGATTAAGCATAAAACGAAATTGTAACAAGAGTGAGAGTTGTAAGTAGCCAAACAAATGACCTAAACTTGAGCCCATTACATTTTTCTGTATGAATAAGTATCGCCGTAG
Source organism: Hygrophila difformis (assembly GCA_030278955.1). NCBI lineage: Eukaryota > Viridiplantae > Streptophyta > Magnoliopsida > Lamiales > Acanthaceae > Hygrophila > Hygrophila difformis. The sequence continues at coordinate 8,665,385 of JAOANR010000011.1, forward strand.
TTTAGGAAGTAATTTGTCGAAATGGCCAAGTTGGTGCATGCATTCCTATTGTTAAAATTCAATAGCTAAGGAGCAATCCGGTTTCTGTAATGGCATAATAATTGCCAGCAGGTGCAAACAACACTAAAAATGATGTGTAGCTCTTTGTAAAGTGATGTGTAAGCCTTACAAAGTGATGTATAGACGGTAGGTTATTTTTTTATTTATTAATTTTTGGTTCATGACCTCCATCTATCCCTTTTTTATACTCACACATCACTTCATATACACATACCCATCACTTTTGAATGTGCCAGCACCTACAGTCGGCTTGCACCGAAACCGGCCCCGCTAAGGAGAGTCTCAATCCAGACACTCCAAATATAGAAGCAAGATAGTAGTTGGTAAGTTGGGCATTCTTCATTTAACACCAACTATGAGCGTGTTATGCACGACTAGCTTTAGCTACACTGTAGGAAGCAACTAGCTGTAGCTACGCTTTAGGGAGCTATGCTTCGGGGAGCTGAAGCAAGATAGCTTCTGTTTGAAGAGCTGCAGTTCATTGTTAGTATTTGAAAATTAGTGTAAAGAAGTGACTATTGTTTTGATATAAAATGTAAAACTTTTCAAAACTCCCAAAAGCTGCGTGCGTGCAGAACAAACCTTATAACTCCAAAATCATAAGTACAATCTTATATTATAAATCTTATAACATTAATTAATCTCCTTAATTTCTTCAAATTAAGGACGTACATACCCTCCCTCTATATATGGATTTCATTACATATATTCTCCAATATTATTGCAACACACTCTCTCTCTATATAGCATAAGATTAACAACAATCACAGGGCTTAGTTAGAACAGCCACCTTCTAGAACTACCAAACAATCTACATATATCCATATATATATATATATATATATATATATTATATGAAATTAATTGAGCACATATAGGCCTATTTAGGAGTGGTAATAATTTGTATTTCCTTTGGTCCTCCACATGACAAATTTAACTTCTCAACATCATCAGCAAGTGGCAGTGTCGTCGTCGTCGTCTTCACCCCTTTTTCCCTTTGTTCCTCCTTTGCCTTTCCCCACAGCACAAAGTATAGCCCTCCAACTAGCAGTAATGCCCCCAGTACACTGCGTGCACACCATCACATTTAATATATTAATATTTCCATTCCATAATAGTATTAAATTGAATTCTTAAAAATGGATGGGTGATATAAACAGTCACCTAGCACCATTAAAGCCCCTTGGACCAAACCGGACCATTTTCTTAAAAAAATTCATTTTAAATTTAATTGTTCAAAGTCTTCATTGTATATAATTTAATTAATCAACGGTATAGCACCATATATTAGATAGAATAAAGCAACCTTAAAAAACAAAAAAGACTATTGAAAAAGAAAGCAATTTAATTCGAATATACTTCTGCTTTGCTAACTAAATGAAATGTTTTTTTTTAGCTGGCTTCGGCTTCTTATAAAAAAAATAAAAATTAAATGAAACGTGTATTATCGTATAAATATCGAGTAGTAAAATACCTTCCGAGACTAATAATTTCCCCTAACACGAAGGCGGATATGATGATGGTGAAAACCATGATCAAAGGAGTTGTCATGGCAAGGAAAACTGGACCCTTCTTCTCCACAACCCATGTTTGAAGGTAGAATGTCATACCAGTCACAACTACTCCCTGCAAGTTGATTAATTAATCCATTGTGTTTTAGCAACAAAAAATTTATGTCTGAAAATTGATGAGGCCATGTAAGAAAATTGAGAAAATATCAAGGTTTGCTTACACAGTAGGCAACTGAGAGAAGTCTGATGTTGAATTCAAGTTGCCACTGGTTAGGGTCTCTTGTGACAACTACAGCAGCTATGAATGTCTGTATTGAGCTCATAAAGCATTGAAGAGCTGTCAACAGCAACTTTGAAGGGTAGTCTTTAAGCACTTTGCCCTATTTATATATATTAATTCATAGCACAAAAACATCAGTTTATATAAAAAGAAAAACAAAAGGAAAAGAAAAAAAAATCAAAAAAAAAAACCTATTGTACTATAATGTTAGAACATAATTAAATTGTCTTCTTTAATACAGGAATGTATTGTCTACCTTAAAAGTGGACACACACACACAACCATATATATATAAAATTGTGGGTTATTTTCTCCTCATGTGTCTTAATCCATTATTGGAGGGATCTCTTATTTAATTTGGACACTATAAATCTTTTACAAAACCACCTTTTACTACACATACAGCTGCGCTTAGATATTATTCTATGAGGTAATAACCAATTCAAAATTACTCCAAAAAAACAAATCCAAGTACTACTGTTTTCACTACAAAAATTTTCATGGAAGGCGACGAATGAATTTTGTCGCCTAGCAGACGAGGCGATGAAATCGGCAGGTGACGAAGTTTTAGGCAATGACATTCGTCTTCTTTTTCGTCACCTTCCCACAAATTTCTTGAAGTGTTCAGTGCCATTATTATACTATTTAATAAGTACTCCCTCCGTCCCAGGCAAGACGTCATGTTTGACTTTTTGACACTATTCATTATTCAACTCTGACTCAATATTATTTTAAGTATATATTTGAAAAAAATAGTCGAGTTCGGTCTTATTAGATTCGTCTAATCGTATAGTTTTAGAATATATATTTTACAAAAAATTTACATGTATATATTTTGAGATATTAACGATTAAAAATATGCATTGGATTGTGTGCAGAAGTTAAACAGGACATCTTAGTTGGGACAGAGGGAGTAGTATTCTTCTTACCTGTAAGATAAGCCAGAAAGCCCAAGAAATATTGGCCAGGAGCAAGAGAAAGACACCCTTAATCCAAGTACTAGGAGAAGGGACAGAATGAGCAACAATGTTTTGGGCATGTGTGGTGATCAAGTGATGGTGCAATAATAATTTCAATAAAGGTCCTCTATAGAAAGCAATGGTGGCCACTCCTCCTATGCACAGTGAAACTCCTGCAACCTTAACCATTCCTGTGCTTTTCCTTATGTCCAGCTTCTCCATTCTGTTGTTACAACATAAGTACATTATTACTAATTATATGCAAATTAATAATCGAATCTTCTGTGAGTTATTCCATCAGGAGAATTTTCACAACTGTTCATTAATTAATGAATAAAATTGATTGAATTATGTAAGGAATATCTGTCTCAGAGGCCCTACAGTGACCTTGTAGTAGTGATAGAAAAAGAGATGTACATATTCACATTTGCTTTATTATATTCCTCCACTATGTAATAAAATGACTTCTCTGTTGATAAGAAAAAGATTCAATCATAGACCAAAAAGGAATGCAGTAGAAGGGAAAACAGACACATTTGGGAATGTAAAGCTGCATTTGATCTTATGCAGAAGAAAATTACCTGAAATGTATATAACATACACATATTTGTTCTCTTATTTTAATAATTCCCTTACCAGACATGCACTGTAATTTAATTTAGTGTTTAGGTTTCACTGTTTATACAAGACTATGCTTTGTAGTAATAATTTAACAAAATGTAGGATACTAATATCATATTCAAATCACTAAATTTTGGACTGATACTCAATTATATAAAAACACTTATGATCAAGAAAACTAAATGGTGAAAAACAATTAGTTAGTCACAAAAGAATATAATGGTTTATTTTGTTACTACAAAAATACTGTAAGAAAATAAATTACCCAAATAACACTGCGAGGAAGAAGGTAATAACAGGAAGAGTGTTGGAAGTTGCAGCACCCAAAGTTGCAGATGTATACTTCAATGCCACTCCAACAACATCTAAGCTCATTGCAATCCTGCACCATTCAAATTATTACATTAAAATTTGCTGTAATAAAAGACGTTCCCTCATTTAGGGTTTAAAATTTGATTGACCTTTAATAGAAAAAAAGAAAGACAGAATACTCACCCAAACAGACTCAACAGAAAAATCCTAATGAAGACTGAGAATGTCATTGGTGGAGCTGTTTTCCTGCATAAAAACTCAAAACAGTAAATAACCCCAATTCTAAATACACACACACACACACACACACATATTTTCACCAAAAAAATACATATACAGATGTAAATATATTCATACCTTTCAAGGCAAAAGGCAATCGGGGCCAAGAAAAGAGTGGCGGCAGCTTGTCTGTAGAAGACAAACACAAAAGTGTTCATCCCGACGTCGAATGCAAGCTTTGTCAGCAAGAAGTAACCTGCGTAAATAACCTGTATTGTAAGGACAGCAAAGAATGGTTTGTTCTCTCCCATTGATCAAACTGCTACACCACTGATGATTGTTATATGTTTCGACAAAAATAAGGTACAAGGGCTTCTTAATTGCTGCAGTTTTTGTATGTTTTATATATGAGGCTAAAAAAGCTGATGAAGTTTTGAGCGTGTTGGAATAATCTGAGGAGAATTGGGGTATATATATAGCTGAGGATTTATTAATTAAGCGCGTGCTTAGATTGGGAAAGGTATGGTGATCAAATTAAAGTAAAGCTTCATTGTATTATTAAGATAACGAGGTCGAGTCGAGCACGTGTAGTTATAGGGATATAGGGATAGCTTTGGAAAGGAAATGATAAGTATCTTCAGAATTATTAAGAAAAAGTTGTGATGCAGAAAAGAAATGACTGTTCCTACAGCGTCTGAATTTTGGGACCGTTCATTGATGATCAACACATATATATTCACTCAGAGATTGTTTGGTGTAAGAAATTTATAGGCTACGCTTTGTTCGATTGGTTTGATCGGATCAGCTTTATTAGACTATTGTTACTGTAAAATTAGTTGTTTTTGCACTGATAAGAGACTAATAAGAATCATTTGATGATTACACTGATAATAAGAGGTTAATAAGTAATAAGACACGTCACGAAAGACTAATTAAAAGGGAGTTTAAATACCAGTTGATTTGAGTGAATAGGAGCTCCAGTCACCTAAGCGGAATATCGGGCTATTAAAAAAGGGGAACTTAAATTGAGTAAATATTATTAGATTGTTCACACTATTTATAGTTGTTTTCTATAGGCTCTAAATGTATGCGTAAGTGTAAATTACAGTAGTATTCATTATGGATGCATCTTCAAATGTTACAAGTCTGCCTCACCAAAAAAAATGTTACAACTTACAAGCAAGGTTTTAAATGTCGGTATCGGTGTTGATTTCGGACATATAAATTTATAGAAATTATGAAGATATTTGAAATTTCGGGAGAAATTTCGGAGATATTTGCAATTTTTTAGAAAACCACATCAAGTTCCCGAGAGGATAAAAATGAAGATATTCCAAAATATCATCTCTGTTGCTATATAAACTAGCAATATGCTGAAAATACTCATTCCATGATATACACTGTTCATAATATTGTTGATATCATGAACCATATTGATTGAAAAGATTTTGACTTAAAATCGAGACATAATCAACATGTGTTGAAGCATCAAGTTTATATTTTTTTATTTTTTTAAAAGAAGATATTTTTAAAATTTAGAAAAAAAATATTTTTTTTTTAAAAAAAAGTAAAAAAATTCAGGAAATTTCGGAAAATATCGGTTAAATTTCGAGTTTCAGGCGAAATTTCTAAGGAAATTTTGCAAAAAAATATTGTATGTGAAATTCGCTTCGAAACCCGAAATTTCGGTCGAAATTTAAAACATTGGTTACAAGTATGTTTTCTACTATTAAATGGATATGAAAAATTATATACTTCTATTAAATTTTATTCAGTTTTAATTAAAAAGGTCATTTATTCAGTTTTAATAATCATGAAAAGGTAAATAGTATATGAAAATACTTATGCATCCAATAATTTAAGTTTAGGGATTTAAATCATGAAATTAAAGTGATAAGGGCTTGACAAAGTAAAAAACAAATCCTTGATTTTCAATCTCAGGTGGACGGAGTTTTGAATCTCATCCTAGTTTTAATATCATGATTATTAATTTATTATTATTGTTAATAAAAAGGCCTATGCATATGAATTTCTTACTTCTAATAAAATATTGTCAGGTGGAGTGTTTACTACTTAACATAACTGTTTCGTTAGGGTGCTGCGACTTGATGTACTGCGGTGCATTACAACACTTTATTCAATTTGTAAATTGATGGTTGACATTAATTTGAATAGTGAAATAGTAAATTTGATATTACTCCCAAATATAGTTTAATACATTTCAGCGATAACTTAAGTACATTTCAGTGATTGGAAAAAAGGCCAAATATATCCCTTTTGTTTAAAAAAAAGCCAAATCTATCCTTTTTTTTATTTTATTACCAAATTTATCCTCTACATATGCTAATTATATCCGAAAATATCCTAAATTCACTAATCGTGGAATGGCTGCTGACGTGACAATAAATTAACTTAAGCCCTACACGCTGGATGGGATTTGAAGTGTCTCTCAATTAGGGCTGGGGAAAAATACTGAGTATACCGCATACCGTATCGAAAAAAAGAAATATCGAACTTTTCGGTATACCGTAATTTTCGGTACGGTATCATACCAAAAAAAATCTCCGTACCGTATACCTTACCGAACTTTACGGTATGAAAAATTTCATACCGTTGCCGTACCGAACATTTCGGTATACCGATCTTCGGTATACCGAAAGTTTCGGTATGAAATATTTTCATACCGTTTCCATACCGACATTCCGGTAAGTTCGGTATATACCGCTATACCGAACATTCAGTACATACCGACATACCGTATCGCGGTATATACCGACATACCGAACATTCACTACATACCGACATACCAGTATTGCGGTATATACCGGCATACCGAACTTTCGCTATATACTAACATACCGATATTACGGTATATAACGGTATCGCGGTATATACCGATACCGTGGTATATACCAAAGTTCGGTACGGTAGCGATATACCGCGGTATCAAAAAATTTATACCGTTACTGTACCGAAATCTTACGGTACGGTGTGATACCATACCGAAAATTACGGTATACCGAAAATTTCGATATTTTCGGTATTTTTTCGATACGGTATGTGCGGTATGCAGTATATTCGGTATTTTTCCCCAGCCCTAATTGAGACACACTTCAAATTCGATCCAGCGTGTAGGGTTTAAGTTAATTTATTGCCACGTCAGCAGGCATTCCACGATTAGTGAATTTAGGATATTTCCGGATATAATTAACATATGTAGAGGATAAATTCGGTAATAAAATAGAAAAATGATAGATTTGGCTTTTTTTTAAACAAAAATGATAAATTTGGCCTTTTTTCCTTTCAGTGATTTGTTGATTAATGACGCCAAGTTATAATATGTTTCAGCGACATGCAATGTGTTTTCAGCGACGTATTATAGTATATTTCAACAACGTGCTATAGTATTTTTCAGTGACTTGATAATGTGCATTTCAGCGACTTCGTAAAGTTGCAACCCCAATTCTTTCGTTTAACAGATTTCAACGATGACTTCTATGTATTTCAGCGACGTATTGCAATATATTTCGGCAATGTGCTATAGTATTTTTCTGCGACTTGATGATGCATATTTCAGCGACTTCGTAAAAGTTACAACCTCAATTATTTGGTTTAACATATTTTAGCGACGAGTTACGTATATTTCAGCGATATACCATTTACAATCTCATATCTATTTCAGCGACTAGACCATTATATATATTTTTTGGACAACTTTACCCTTTTCCATTTACAATCCTTGGATTTAATTGAATGGTTGTAATTATTGCGTTGATGTGCTGTGGATTCCATGATTGCACCATAACCAAACCTGGGTGAGGATATGGTGCGGACAATATCCACAACCGTTGTCGTTGAATTATGTCGGCCTTGTCACTGAATTGCATAGGCCATGTCGCTGAATTGTGTAGGCTCCATCGCTGAGATGCGTTAAAATGCATAGAACTATGTCGCTGAAATGTATAAAATTGTGTCGCTGAAATGAATTAATAATGTCGCCGAATTGCATAGGCCATGTCGCTGAATTCTATTGGCCATGTCGCTGAGATGCGTGTAAAATCACAATGAACTTCAAACGGCTCTACTTCAAACGTCGCTGAGATGAACATAAAAATGTCGTTGAATTGGATAGGTCGCGTCGCTGAATTGTGTAGGCTCCGTCGCTAGTTGTGTATATCAGGTCGCTGAATTACGAACTAACCCTACAAATAATCTCAACTGTTGGATGATGAAATGATCAACGGTTGCGGACGTTGTCTGCACGTCCTCACCATACCATGTCCGAACCGAACCTAGGGGTGAAAGTGGGACGGATACGGGCGAATAGTATTCTTCCCGCATCATATCCCATATTTTTTGTCGAATATGAAATCGAATACGAATATACCGAATTCAAATACGAAGTTGAGTATTTCGGCATACGGATTGTGACAAACAATGGTGATAATCTTATAATTTTTTAAGGGCGATGGGCAGTGAGTGGTGGGGAGAGGATGAAGGATGAAGACGACGGGAGTAAGATTTTCCTATTTAAATTAGTCATTTAGAGTAGAGCAATGAACTAAATATAATGATATTACGTATTAAATAATTTTGATTAATGGTAATGTCGTATGGTCTAATGGATATATTCATTTTTATGTAATATATAATTTATTTATATATATAAAAGTATCCATTTTTTTAATAAATTTAATATTTATGCATTTCACGCAATTCAATATACATTTTAACGCTTAATATTTCAAATTGTACTAATCTAAAAATTATAAAAATTTAGTAATCTCATATAACTATGTTAAAAACTCGATTTAAAGTTAATGAATGAATAGTATCAACTATGCAAATGTTAAATTAATTAATTCTGTTATGCCCGTGCAATTTGTTTTCATGTGCTGAGACTATTTTCAAGGTCCCCAGTAATTTGGTTAGCTATGTTGGTGTACAAAATCTCCATCCTGTCGATGTCGCTGTGTTTTCTCTGTTTCGGTAACGCTGGATTTTTCTGCACCCCATGGAGCTCCTTACTAATCGATGGGCAGCTGGTAATGGTTTAGGACAAGTAGACCAGACACGCAGGTTTCGATGATGAACTACAAATCTATGTTTAGTTGCTTCTGATTCCTATTTGTGATGTTAGCTGCACAATGCTATATTTTTTAGAGATATTCTTGCCGTATGGTGCATGTAGTGTGTGAACGGAGTATTGACATTGTGTAAGTTGCAGTCCGACTGTTTTCAGCAATAAAATCCTTTTCCTCAAAAAAAAAAAAAAATAAAATAATGGATGGAGACATGGAGTAGTATATAAAATATATATATAAAAAATATGCTGATATCCATATAGAAAATTCGGATAAATATGCAGATATCCATATAGAAAATTCGGATAATATCCGCATAGTATTCGGATTTTTACGGTATACGGATAAATATTTCAAATCTCATATCCGGTACAATATCCGCCCGGATAAAAAAATTTGAATTCGAATTTGAATATGATTAGATACTGCATCAGATCAGGCGGATATTATCCATCCCACTTTTACCCCTAACCGCACCCTTAACATAAACCATGAATGGACCGGTCCAGTTTTGATGCTGAATTTTACTAGTATTTAACATATACATAATATGATGCATTTTACCTTTGTTGATGGATTTTGAGTTTTTGTGATTTAGATGTAATGTATTTTTTCATTTATATAATGCATCACAATTAAATTTTGTACCTCACATTCTCATATAGTTTAATATGCAAACCGCTAGGCAAACCGCATCCTATGACGAAAGTGGGCCCATTGAAAGGTATGGCGTTATAACTAGGGGTGGGCAAATGGTCGTGTTAATCGGGTATCCAACCCGAATCTGAAAATAATAATAATAATAATAATAATAATAATAATAATAATAATGTGCTCGGGTCGGGTTTTTAAAAAGGAAAACCTCGAAGTCGGGTATCTAAACCCGAAACTAATAGTTCGGGTCGGGTATCGGGTCGGGTTGGGTACCTAAAACCGAATTCCCCGATCGGGTACCCAACTAACCCGACCATTTGATTTTAAATTATATCCAATTATCCAAGACCAAATCCCTTTTGGAAGAGAGACTTTGTTCTTTGAGTGAGAGTTTGGAGCCAATTAGCCAACAAATATTTTATGAGCTTTTAATTTTCTTAATAAAATTATATAGATATTTAACAATAATTTTAATTAATTAAAGATAAACGGCTCGTTTTGCATTGCAATCATCTATTCATTATATTGTGGGTTTGTTTTGTTTCATGATGTGGTTGTAGAGACCATTGCCTTTTTTTTATTGTTATTTACAAATTTTTTCATTAGAGAACCTAAAAAAAATAATTAAAAACAAGAAATTAAAAATAAAAAATGTGGTCGGTACCCACCATTATCGGGTAATGGTTGGGTAATAAATTTTCAAACCCGAACCCGATTAACCCGAACCCGACTAATTCGAACACTACAAGAAAAAACCCATTTTCCGAGTACCATTACCGAGGACCGTGGAAATACTCGAAATTTACCGAGTACATTTCCAAGTATAAGTACTCGGAAAACAATCTCCGAGTAGATTACCTCGGGAATACAAATTCCGAACTGGGGGGAATTTTTGAACCGGGGCCGGACATTATTAAACCCGGTTTGTATTAATTGAAAACGTGTACGAGACCGGGTAGACTTACTCGGAATATAAGGCTGTGAATTTCCGAGTAAGAAGAAAAGTAGATCTACTCGGAAAATGTGAACCGGGCCGGATGTTATCAAACCCAGTTTGCGGTCTCTTTTAGCGTGAAAATTTCCGAGTAGAAGTACTCGGAAGTTAGTCTGTAAATTAGGGTTCTGTAATCCCAAATTTTACTTTCACAGACACACACTCCTTTCACTTTAACCCTTCTCGCCCTCAAACACCAAGTATCGGCGCGAAACCCCCGACGACGCTTACTCGGCGGCGCTCCAACCAACCCACCAGACCCGACCCAACGCCCACCCCTAGTTATAGCTATAACCTTTTGCATTTATAAGCAAATAACGTTTAACCTTTTGAGATTGAAAACTAAAAATTTTATATAATTTTTTGGTGCATTATATTTAAAAAATAAAACAAACCAGTTCTGTATGTTCTTTTGGTGCATTATATTTAATTTCTTCCCCGAAAATTAATACTACACGTTTAATGATTTTTTTGGTAAACATTGACATCTATGTATCGGCAAAGGTGTATGGGAGCCTAAGCCGTACAAATTACAAAGGGTGATAAATGGGAGAGATAAGAGGCCGGGTGAGAATCGAACCCTCAACCTATACAGATTGGAAGACAGAGTGGATAACCACTAGGGTCGAGTCTCATTTACTACATGCTTAATGATTTTAAAGTTCTAGGGGTCTGTTTGAGAATTAGGTGTTAGCTGTTAACTCATTATGTGAGTAATTTGAGTAATAAATTAGTTAAAATTAGTTGTTTTGCTGTTTTGAGGTGAATTTTTTGTCTAGAATAAGTTTATTCCAAAATTGTGTTATTTGCAGCGGTTTCAAAAAGAACAAATTGAACACTATTTGAAGTTGTTTTGTCTTTTTAAATAAGCTAATTTATCTTAAATTGAGTGAAATAAGCTAATTTCATTTAGTTTATTTGCCAAACAGGACCCTTATATAGTAAAATTTTCATTTATTCTAAAATTATCTTTAATATCATCGTGATCCCGTATATGTTAGATAGGTGTATTATAAATAGAATGTTTTAATAAATCAAATGAAGGGATACCATACACATCGTATTAAATATCCTTGAAATTTCGACCGAATTTTCGGGTTTCGGAATACTTCGAAGCGAAATTTTCACCTACAATATTTTTTTGCAAAATTTCCATCGAAATTTCGTCTGAAACTCGATATTTCCTGAAATTTGATCGAAATTTCCTGAAATTTTTAGTTTTTTTTTAAAAAATATTTTTTCCTAAATTTTCAAAAATTTAAAAAAAATTAAAAATAAACATTTTGGTTTCGACACATATTGATTATGCATCAAATTAACTTGTTTTCATCGATTTTAAGTCAAAATCTTCTAAATCAACATGGTGCATAATATCAAATTATCAACATAATATATAATTGAATGAATATTGTTTATATATTACTAATTATATAACAATAAAGGGAATGTATTTTGGAATATCTTCATTTTCATACTCTCAGAATGTCGATGAGGTTTTCTAAAAAATTGCAAATATCTCAAAATTTTTTCCGAAATTTCAAATATCTTCGAAATTTCCGTAAGTTTAAAAATGTCCGATATAGACACCGATACCGATATTTAAAACCTTGACCATACATATATGAGGCAGTGTGGGGAACTTTGATTTATACCATTTAATTAATTTTTATTACTATTTATTTATTGATTTTGACTTAATATTATGACAATTGTACAATAAAAAATATAGTGAAGGTTAGTTTTGTTAAATTAGTTTAATAATATAACGTTAAAATTGTTATATCGTAAAAATTATTGGGAAAAGAAGAAAAACTGAATTGAATGAAGCTAGGGGAATTATAAAATGAATATTGGATTTGAACGAAAGTTGTAAAGAATTATATTGCATAAAGTTGTTAAAAGAAAGCGGAAAAAACTATAAAAAAGAAAATAAAGTGCGGCTCTTTGAGAGTTGATTTGAGATTCCCTAGCGTAGTCGTCTAACTTCAGCATTTATAGTGATGAAGCCCTAGTAACCGCCATAAGCACGTCCTTCGTTTGACTCCGTAATTGCCCACTTTTAATCATCGATAATAACTATGCTCACTCTAGACCTAGACCGAGTCTCTTTCACTGTGGATTGACCCAAATTATTTGGCCTAGCAATTTTTTGGGCCACAAAAATAAATACTACCTCCGTCTCATTATAAATGCTACAAATGCTACAGAGTACTATTCACTATTTAACTTTGATTCAAATTTTTATCATAGTTATTTAAGAAAAAACATAGTCAAGTGAAATCTTGTTAGATTCGTCTAATCTTGTAGTTTTAGAATATCAACTTTTTATAATTTTTACTTGTACACAATTGAAATTATTTAATCATTTAAAATTTGTATCGGAATAGGTGTCGTGACTAAGCATAGGGATTTCAACGAGAAGGGGGAATTATATTATACTCTCTCCGTTTTTATATGTTTACCATGTGTGTACTTGGCACCATTTATTTAATAACTTTGATTCGACCTTTTAACATAGTTATCTAAGATAAAATATAATCAATTGAGATCGTCTAATCACATAGAAGTATAGTTTTAGAATAGTATATCTCTATAATTTTTACATTTATACGTAATTGGTGAATTTATAGAGAAAATGAAGAGAGTATATAAATTTTATTTATTCACATTTGAGATATTAAACAACTATATTAAAATATGTGCAAAATTAAAAGTAGACTCTCATTTCAGACAAGTTGAGAACTATTTTTTCCAATCCTTATCCTGGCATACTGATGAAATCCTAAATCTGTTAAATGAGGATGGTATTTGTGCGTATACTTATAATAACATTAAGTGTATTGTGCGTATACTTGTAATAACATTAAGTATTGAAATTCATTCCTAAGATAATGAATAATCAGAATTCATTAAAAATAGCACATTCATGAGATTCATATTAAGAACACAATCCAAACCCCTATTGCATACTCTTATTGAAATATTAATGGATGATGAACTTAATTATGATTTGTTGGAAATTGGAACCACAAATGGGTACTTTCTTTGGCCACTACACTTGGTCTATATTTCCTTTTTGAATTTGGCCAATTCACTTGCATATCTTCTGTTGTTGTTGTTGTTTTTTTTTTTTTTTCTCTTTTTTTCTTTCTTTTTTTTAATAAAAATTTTTATACTTAATACTAAGTTAAATATTTTATTTAGGAGATAAGGACTTGACCTCCCTTGAATTCCAACATTCATGTTGGGAGTTTGATTTCCCATCTGTCTCCTAGTTCGTCCAGTTATAATTTGTGCGGAATGAACTTCTACCACATCCTTCTTAATGTATATAGGTTGTTCAGTAAAATTAAATTTTTATTCAATACCTAACTTCTTTTCGTGGACAAAGCACGAATATTAAATACCCAATATCCTCTACCTAAATTTTCTAGCATAAATATAATAATCACCTATTATTAGGACGAAGAGAGTTTTACTTAATTATATCTGAGTTGATGATTGATAAGTCGGCTTTCCAAAACATAATAGACTTAATATTTTTAGATGAATATCAGGGTATTGTCAGGCCTCATTCTACCCAAGTCTAATCCCTCAATGATCGGGTGGACATTGAAGTGTTACATCTCTCAAAGCAGAATTCTGCATATTTTTTTTTAGTTTCTCTGTTTTTGGCAACCCGCTTATATGATATGATTTTCATTTAAAATTTTTATGTAATGAATAATCCCGTTAAATCACATCGAAATTATACTCTCTTTTTTTTAAGTACATTTTTTTTTCCTTCAAAATTCAAATGATTGTAATACACGTACATTAAACACGAAAATAAGTGGAACGGAAATATTCGATTTGATAAATAATAAATAATTAGTAGTGAAATAAGGAGACAGACAAAGCTTCAAGATTCCATCAAATTGTCAAAAAATAAAATAAAATTCTTATTCCACTAAAAGTTTGTCTGCCGGTGTCATCATATTTTATTATGAATTCATGCATCCCTTATAAATTATGTATACGGAATGCATGAAAGCTAATGAAAAAATTAAATTGAATAATCAATTATAAAATGAAAAATAATTAAAACCTGGTATTAGGCATCCATCAACGACCATATCACCCAAAAAAAAATATTCTGACCAGTCACCGGCGCAATCGGAAAAAAAGCACAGCAGGTTCAAGTTCAACCATCAATTAATTAAATATATTTTATAGTCATGATAATATTTCCGCCATACTTCTTTTTTGCCATACTACGAAAATAAAAGCCTAAAAGACAAATTAAGAAAAGGTATACTACAATATAGTCTTCTAATTTTAAATGTGAAGTTGATGTCACAAATTTCTATAAATATACGAAGCTTCATGGAAATATATATAGACACACACACGCAATGACAACTTAGGAGTATGAGGTTCCGTTCTGTACGTAGAGTTGTAGCTGCGAGCTGCTGCTATAGCTAGAGAGTTGTAGCTGTTAGGAGATGCCGGAGCCGTAGCTGTCAGTTTTTGCATAAGTATTCGATAGTAGTTGTATCCGTAAAAAAATGTAATTTTAAGAGAAAAATTAATTAAATTGGAAATTAGCTTTCGAAAGCTTTCAAAAGCTACTCAGCGCAGCTTCTGATTTTAAAATTTTTCGGAGCTGCAATTCACATTTAAAGCCTTTGAAAAGCTAGTGTGCAGAACAAAACTATTGTTTTTTTATATAAATCTAAAGCTCCTCAAAGCCTTCAAAAACTTTCAAAAGCTGCGTCAATAACAAACCATGAATTGATTAATGAATGCCTTTGTTGATTAATGAATGCCTTTAATGAATTAGTACTAATTTTGCCATGCAATATATATAATACAAAACTCTGATGGCTACACTTCATCTTTTTAGTGTCAATATTATCCTTTTAATTTGGTGTGCTAACTTTTTTTTTTTGAAATCTTATCACATTTTTATAATAGCATGTGTTGTTTTCCAAGAAGATACCACAGAAATATAAGTATTCCATGTGGAATTTATTTATTTATTATTATTATTATTATTATTATTATTATTTTTTTTTTTTTAAAAAAAAAAACTGGGAAATTTATATACATATATATGAAATGAAATATTATGATTGCCACTAAAAAGGGGTATCTAATCTTTATTGGAGATGTTTGGGAGTTAGCAGATTCGGTAACAGATAACAAATTCAGAGAGAATTGTGAGAGAATATGCTCACTCAATCCACTATATGCTGGTAAATCTACCAACAACCAAACACACCCATTGTATTGATGAATGATGATGGGCATGGTATATATATTTGAATTGGCGCGATATATTCTAATATAATGTGAGAAGAGCTGATAGCCACTGCTTTCATAAAGCTAGGGTTCAAATTATAGATTGTGGATGTTTGGAAGTCGGCATATCGGGTAGCATATAGCGGATTACAAGAGCATATTCTCTCACAATTCTCTCTCCAAATCTGCTATCTGCTAGCGAATCCGCTGACTCCCAAACATCTCCATTGTCATCGATGTGGGACACCTTAAATATTTACCCATATATCAATATATGCATGCTCTCAACTTGTGTATGTTTAGTCGGGTAAAATTAGAAATGCTATACTACTTTATATCAGAGAGGTTCGGTCTTTTCATCTTTCCTTTTTTATTACTTATATTATTTATTTTTACCAAGTAGCCCACTTACAGTGTTCCAGATGGATTTGGGGAATATACCACAAATTTTATTCACTGCAAAAAGTGAATTGCATTTCGCGTACCAGTTTCACTAAGTCAAGGAATATATTTGACCACAGTTAATTTTGGGTGAAAGATGAATAATGATTAATTAGGGTTGTGTTTGGTAAATTAAGTGGAGCTCAAGCTTCTGGTATGAGCTAGTACTAAATTTATTTAAGTTTTTGTTAGAAAATTGTTGATTTTTTCCTCCTCTTTTTTTTTTTTGGGTAAAGCAAGCTCGATCATTACTTAAAAGATTTATTTAAGTAATTTTTTTTATTTAAGTATTTAAAAGCTTTTCATTTTCCAACTGAAGATTGGAGGTCCGATTCCCCACCAGCCCCTATCCCTACCTTTTATTTATTTTGTAATTTATGTGGCATTGGCTCCCATCACCCCTTTCCTAACCTGTATAGGCTGTTCAGCTAAAATAAAACCTTTTCATTTTAAATAAACTAGCTTAGCTTCTTCACCCTCCTCCACCTGCAACATCACATCCCTAGCATTCCCTCCTCGCCGAGGCATACCCTGTCTTAGCCAATTTCAATATTTCCCGCCAGAACTGCTCAACCTCACCCTCATTAGCGGATGCACATATAATGTACTCGTGGCATAGGATACCATTTAAATTTATAAAATTGTTATTTTAAGCTAAAAACATTTTACATTTCGGTTTATTTGCTTTCGTGTAACTACTCAAAATTTATGTAGTGATACTACTGTCATCAATTCAAACTGAACTTTTCTCTACTATCCCTATTTTCAAACAGACTTTCATAATATTTTCTGACACCATTTCGAAAATTTTCAGCGGCTACCAATATGTCTCGTGATAACAAAAATGTACTGTTCACGAGTATCTCAAGGTTCAGTCTTCGGTTCTAAAGGGCTGTGTTTAGGGCTGTCAAAATAGGTTTGGCCCGTTGGGCCAGCCCGCCCCGTCTCCCAAAAGGGTGGGTTGGGCTGAATAAATAAGGCCCGTTTGGAAGCGGGCCTAAATGGGCTAGCCTGCCTGAACCCGTCGTCGCTTGGGCTGGCCCACGGCGGGCGCGGGCCAGCCTGCGGGCTAAGCCAAAATTTTAATTTATTTAAATTTTTGTTAAGTTTGTTATGGAAATCTAAATAACATACTTCCTCTGTTCTTTTTTAAATGCCACGGACCCACATTTCACGCAGTCCAATATACGTTTTTAATCATCAATAACTCAAATTGCATACAAGTAAAAATTATGAAAATTTGATAATCTAAATCTATGCTATTAGACGAATCTAACAAAATCACACTTGACGATATTTTATCTTATATAATTGTATTAAAAACTCGAATCAAAGTTACTCAATGAACAGTGACAAAACCTCCAATGTGTCACTTATAAAAGAACGGAGGAAGTATGTATTTGTAAGAATATTGATTAGTTGAATATTATTTGAATTCATATATTTTAATTTGATATTAGTTAATATAATTCAATTTATAATTTTTTTAATTATAAATTGAATTATATTAACTAAATTAAATTAGAATAATTTTATCACTTTATATGACATGAGCTACTTAACATTACTTTTTTAACTAATTTTTTTCAAAAAGAATACTATACAAAATTAAACTAAATCATTTTAGATTTTATTAAAAATATTATTTAATTTTAAAATTAGTTAATATATTTAATTTTGGATATTAACAATATTACACAATTTATTATATAATTAAAATTTAAATTTTAATTAAATTAAAAAACCGCGGGCTAGCCCGCCTGGCCCGCAACCCGCCGGTGGGTTGGTCTGGGCTGAGGTTATTCTAGCCCGCCCCGCCGTGGGCCCAGCCCGCCTAAGCCCGCGAAATGGTGGGCTGGAGTGGGCTTGGCCCGTGTCGCCCCGCCAGCCCGTCTTGACACCTCTAGCTGTGTTGCCCTTTCAGAAAAACCATTATATTATATCTCACCGCCTTTAATTTGTTTAATTGATGGAGATGCTCATAAATATATAAACCACTATTTAAATTAATTAGCCATATTAGTTGGCGATTAAGTGTTAATTAGTTAACTGTATTAACAAGTAAAAAAATTAGTGATAAAAATAGAGAAAAAAACATTATCAATCATTCAATGTCTATCACAAAAAATGGTCGAGACTCGAGAATAAGAACAAACAAAAATAAATTATGAAGAAAAAATAAATAAATAAAGGAAGAATAATAAGTGGGAATTCGAACCCACAAACTTAACCAGATTTCAAGCAATATAAGTTTAATACAAGAGAGTGAAAAATAGAGCTTTACCGTAGAAATTATTACAACTAGTTGTTGAAAATTACAGTAAATGATAAGATAGCCGGTGGGGAAGAAATGTTTATAATCAAGATACAATGATTGTGTTTGAATGTTCAAAAAACAATGTGATGAATTAAGATTGTGTTGATGTAAAGCTAATTAATAGTAAGTCACCATCAAACAAAAAGATTAATTTTTGTAGGGGGTCCAATTTATATAGATGGCTACTACTGCTTTATAATTTAGAACATGGAAGACTTCTGACAACTACAACTATACTTGAAAAGATAAACCATGCATGTGCTTCAAACAAAAAAAGGAGACCATTTTAATTGGGTTGCTCCATAGATGATAAAAAAATGCAAATGTTTAAGGAATAAGTAATAGCATAAAACAAAAAAAATATATATATAGTACAAGTAATTTTAACTTTAGAAAGAGGAAAATTTGTTAAATAAAATTGAAATTGAACAATTGTTTTGATATAGTACATGATATTTTTAAAAAAAATGGAATAATTAAATATTGGAGTGGAGAGTGTGATTTTAGAGGACAAATGTATATTGAATAAATCAAATGTCACAAATGTTCAATCTATATATGTAAAATAGTAAGGTTGGATCCAATGTTATTAAAATCTAGATCTAGATCTTAGGATCTTACGATCCTACGATCTCACAAAACCAAAACGATCAAGATCTGTATGGGATCTAAATTAGAGTGAGATCTGGATAAGATCTATAGGATCTATATAAGATCTTAAATTCTTTGAACGATCCGATCACACCCCCTCTTATTTTTCATCTCATTTTTTTCGCTTTTCAGTCCTTCATTCTTTTCCAAAATCTAGATCTAGAGATTTTTGTTTGCATATCCATCTTCCTCGCATCCCCTTGATCTTCCTTTTCCAACAGTCGCCCATTGTATCTACTTCATCTTCCTGTTGTTGACGTCGCCGTCGTATCCCCATTCTCTTCATATCGTCGCCCTCGCATCCCCTTCCTCTTTCTACCGCTGTCCTTGCCATAGCATCCATTTCCAGCACCCCTGCTGATGGAGATCTTAGTCCTAAACCCCATGTCCAGATGGATGATGGTGAATCCAATGAGACAATGGTTGAGACTGACGAAAATGTGAAAAATTCTAATGACAAATCTAACTCAGCTCAAGCATCATGTCTTAAATGCTCAATTGTTATATCTTTTTTGCTAAATATATTATTGTCTATTGATATTGGTTATTATAATTTCTTAATATGCAATATGAATATATATTTTTTTGTTCCTAATTATAAGATTGAGGAAGATAATATTCATTCACACTGTAAGTGTACAGGAGGTATAGATATATATAGAGAGAGTTGTTACAACAATAAGCTAAAATCTCTCTCGATCAAATATCATAGATTTACAAAATATATCATCCTCTAATACGCCCCCGCAAAATCGAAGTACCGTCGGCTACGGAGATTTTGGATCGAAGAAGGGCGAAGCGTGTCCGTGGAAGAGGCTTCGTCAAGAGATCAGCTAACTGATCAAGGGTATGAACATAAGCAACATTGAGTTTCCCTTTGGTGGCAAGGTCACGAACAAAATGGACGTCATTGGCAACGTGCTTCATGCGGGAGTGTTGAACAGGATTAAGAGCGAGCCGCGTAGCTCCCATATTGTCACAGAGAAGCTGTGGGGACTTCGGAAGAGTGATGCCAAGTTCGGTGAAGAGGTGTTGCAACCAACAAACTTCAGAGGCGGCAGCAGCGAGAGCGCGATATTCAGCTTCGGTAGAGGAGCGGGCGACAACACGTTGCTTACGAGAGCGCCATGAGACTGGATTATCGCCAAGGAAAACCACGTAGGCCGAGGTGGACTTGCCGTCGGTAGGATCACCACCGAAGTCCGAATCCGAGTAAGCTGTGAGGTTGAGCGAACAGGTTCGACGAAGCAGAAGCCATGGTGAAGAGAGCCTTTGAGATAACGGAAGAGGCGCTTGACAGCGTCCCAATGAGTGGCCAAAGGTGCGGTCATGTGTTGGGCGAGCTTGTTGACAGTGAAAGCAATATCCGGACGAGTGAGCGTGAGATATTGTAAACCCCCAATGGCACTGCGATACTGTGTGGCATCAGTAGAACCTTTAATGGTTAAGAGCTTCGAGGACATAGGCGTGCTAACAGGTTTGACACCATCCAATTGGAATTTGCGGAGCAAGTCAACAATGTACTTGTGTTGAGACAAGAATAATCCCTCCTTGCAGTGAGCGACCTCGACACCAAAGAAGTATGTAAGGGGACCGAGATCTTTTACCACAAAGGACTTCATAAGATGCGAAGTGACAGTAGAAATGGCGATGGAACTGGAGCCAGTGATAATGAGATCATCAACATAAGCAAGGACAAATACCCTGGTCGGACCCTGTTGAAAGACAAACAATGAGGAGTCAGAAATGGACTGAGTGAAGCCGAGGCCGAGCAGCGAGGAGCTGAGAGCAGAGAACCAAGCGCGGGGAGCTTGGCGAAGACCATAGAGAGTGCGGCGGAGGAGACACACACGAGAGGGAGAAGATGGATCAATGAATCCCGGAGGTTGAGACATGTAGACCGGGACATCCAGATTCCCATGCAGGAAAGCATTACTAACATCAAGTTGACGGATGGACCAGCCAAGTTGAAGAGCAAGAGAGAGGACCGTGCGAATGGTGGCCGGTTTCACCACGGGACTGAAGGTTTCACGGAAGTCAACACCAGGGCGCTGTTGAAAACCTTTAGCAACGAGACGCGCTTTATACTTGTCAATAGTGCCATCGGGTTTGCGTTTGATACGGTAAACCCACTTGCATCCAATAATATTTGCTCCAGGTGGCGGGGAAACCAACTCCCAAGTGCGGAAGCGCTGCAAGGCCGTGAATTCCTCATCCATGGCCTTTCGCCATTCAGCGGAAGCCAAAGCCTGTTTGACCGTGCGAGGTTCATCCGGAGGAGGAAGCGGATGTTTGGTTGACAAATTCAGTTGCTTGGGTTTGAAGATGTTGTTGAGACTCCGAGTGCGCATGGGATGAGTTCGGACAGGTGCAGGAGTGGCCGAAGCAGTTGGGGCGTCGGACTGAGCGTCGGATGCCAAAGAAGGAGAAGTGGATACTGGAGAAGCATCCGGAGAGAGGGGCTGGCTGGGACGTTCACTGACAGGCTCACGAGGAGGTGGAACCGAGAGAGCTGGGCGAGAGACAGGTGGCGACTGTAGGATGGACAGCAGCAGGTGAGACGAGGCAGGAACAGCTGCAGCGGATGGAGGAGACTGATAACCAGGAAAAACATCCTCAATAAAGTGTACATGCCGTGAGACATAGGTTCGGCCACTGGTGGGATCGAAGCACTTGTATGCGGCTTGCGTGGTGGAGTATCCAAGAAAGATACATGGTAACGAAGGAGGTGTGAGTTTGCCAGGAAGATAAGGCCGCAACCAAGGGAAGCAACGACAACCGAAAGTCCGAAGCCTGGTGTAATTTGGCGGGTGGCCGAAGAGTGCATGGAAGGGGCTGCGCCGTTGCAAGAGTGGGGTCGGAAGGCGGTTGATCAGATAGACCGCAGCTTGAACGGCAAAGGACCAGAACTGAGCGGGCAGGGAGGCAGCATGGAGTAGGGCGCGACTGACTTCCAAGATATGGCGATTGCGGCGCTCAACAAGACCATTTTGTTGAGGCGTGTGTGGGGCGGTTGTGAGCCAAGAGATTCCGTGAGCTGAGAAGAATGACCGAAGAGCAAGAAATTCGCCACCATTATCAGAGAACACATTCTTGATGGTAGAATTAAATTGCTTTTCTACCAAGCGACAGAACTGCGAGAAGAGCGAGACAACCTGGGACTTGGCATTCATAGGGAAAATCCAACTGTAGCGAGTGAATAAATCAACAACCAAGAGAAAATACTTGGAGCCATCCAGAGAAACTGTTGGTGCAGGGCCCCATACATCGGCATAAATATAATGTAATGGATGAGCAGTAATAAAAGAGGAAGTAGTAAATGGAAGCCGATTGCATTTACTTAAATGGCACGAAACACACTTATTGTTCAACAAAGATTTATTTGAAACAGGTAAAGCAAAATGTTTGATAATGTAGGAACATGTAGCAAGGGAGGGATGCCCGAGACGAGCATGCCAACAAGCGGAAGAAGCGCGAACATGTGCAGCGGCCGCTGTCTTTGGAGAAGGACCAGTGGGCGGAAGAAGCTGGTAAACGCCATCAATGCAAGGGCCATTAAGAACGGGCGCCCCCGTGACCAGATCCTTGACAACATAAGACGATGGGAAAAATTCCAGAGAAACATTATTGTCCTTTGTAAATTTGCTGACAGAAAGTAAATTCTGACGAGCAGATGGAACACACAAAACGTCCGATAGATGAAAAAGGCGTTGAGGAAAGAGAAGTTCAGCGTTACCAGTGTGAGTAATAGGGAGGGCAGCACCGTCAGCAATGTGAACTTCGTCCGTTCCATCGTACTCAGAGTGAATAGACAGGTTGTTTAAATCAGACGTTAAGCTGTGGGAGGCACCAGAATCTAATAGCCATGGTTGAGATGGTGGATGGGTAGGAGATGCGGCATAATGGTGGATGGGTAGGAGATGGTGGATGGGCAGGAGGCCGGCGGCAAGTGAGAGCAGTATGTCCCGGGGTGTCACAGAGTTGACAAATAACCTGGCGAGCATGAGGAGAATTGGAGTGGCCAGGGTAGCGACCACGGCCACCGCGATTGCCACGGTAGGATTGCGGGCGGCCCTGACCGCCGGAGTTGGAGGCACGGTCAGTAGATCGACCCGAGTTGCGGGAAAAACCTTGATGACTGCCCCGGGAAGACCCATGGCCGCGGTGGGTGGTGGCAGTGTTGGCCGTGGCAAGAAGTTGCCGCTGGGAGTCCTCCTGGCGTTTGATGGACTGTTCATGTTCGACGAGGAGATCATGAAGTTCCTCGAAACCAAATGGTGTTTCACGAGCCCGGATTGGACCCACGATAGAAGCGTAGTCAGGGCCCAAACCATTGATGATGAAAAGGGTGAGTTCGTCGGTACTGACGGGTGCATCGATCAAGGTGAGTTCGTCGGCCTTAGCCTTGACGAGGCGGAGATAGTCAGAGACAGATTGATCTTTCATCTGCATGCGGTATAGGTCACTCTTGAGTTGGTTGACACGAGATCTCGACTTGGCCGCGCAGAGGCGGGTGACAGCAGTCCAGGCATCGAATGAAGTTTCCTTCAGGGAAACAACGGGCAGCACTTCAGGCGCCAAGGAGCCGATGATGGCCGCGAGAAGTAGTTGATCCTGGCGGACCCAACGGGACACCGCTTCCGCATTGGAGGCGTCGGCCAGGAGGGTGGGACAAGGGAAGGTTCCGTCGATGTAGCCGAGAAGATCATGACCACGTAAGAGGGCAACTAAATGGGCGCGCCATGGTGGATAGTTGGTGAGGGTTAATTTGATAGGGAGGTGATGATGGGCAGTGATGGGAACAATGGGAGGAAGAGGCGGAGAGGAGGTGGTGGCTGCTTGATCGGTGGAGTCTGTAGTGGTTGACATGAAGGGCAGGCGACCACAAGGAGGCGGCCGGATGGGGGAAAAAAAAAAGAGGAGGTGGGCGGGCTCAGGGTTTTGATAGGGTTTTTGATCTCACCCGCTCTGATACCATATAAGATTGAGGAAGATAATATTCATTCACACTGTAAGTGTACAGGAGGTATAGATATATATAGAGAGAGTTGTTACAACAATAAGCTAAAATCTCTCTCAATCAAATATCATAGATTTACAAAATATATCATCCTCTAATACTAATTTCATAGGATCTTAGGATCTGAATACGATCCTACGATCCCGATCTTGCAAATGGAAAAATGATCCTACATAAGATCTAGATCTTGATAACCTTGGTTGGATCCTTCGCAAGGAGATTGGGAGGGAACCCTAGCCTGAGTAGGTGCCAAATAATCGTGGTAGCTGATGTCAAATTTGTGAGAAAAAAATAGATTTATTAAATGTGTTGTAAAAATTAAATAGGTAATAACTAAAATAGGCCAGAAGGAATCATTTCCACTTTTGGGCCACCATATTTTGATTTAGGGAAATAGGCCATTAGAAGGATTTTGGGCCTAAATTTAGGCCATTGGACTGGAATTCGGGCCACGATGGCCTAAAAGTGGAAATGACTCTTTCTGGAGGCCTATTTAGCTTTTTTGAATTATTTTTTATTTTATGTAATTAAAATAAATAATACTAATTATGTGACATTATTTATATCATACTTTCTTTTTTCTTGTTCCAACATTTTTTATTTCATTTTCATTTAAAAAATAATTAAATATTAATTGCCAAACATACCTGTGTCCGAAAAATTCCTTGCATTTAATACTAATTATTCCTACATAAAATACTATGTCCGAAAATTTTGGGATACTTATAATAAAACATGTTTATTTTTACTTTATAATTTATTTGAATATGTATTTGTTTTACTTATTTTATAATATATTTGAATTAATATTTATTTTATTTCTTATATTACTCCCTCCGTCCTATTAATAGTGTTAAAAAATGTGACTTAAAAATTTATATAATGTGATTGTAATGAGCTACAATTTTAATTTTTTTTTTGAGGAGCCATTGAAGGCCTGGAACGGGTGGTGGAAGCCCAATGCCACAAAATTACAAAGGGGAGGGATAGGGGACTGGGTGGGGATTCGAACCCCCAACCTATAGGTTGGAGTTGGGGGACTTACCACTGGAGTAAGTGCTCAACCCCACAATTTTAATTTATTTATTTATTTGTGATTTACTGATATGTGGTTATAGAGTGGACTGGAATTATTAATGGTAGTGGTAATTTGAAAGTTTAATATATTTATTTATTAATGTGAGGTGATGTATAGGTTTGACGATTAATATTGAATTATTTTTTAAATAAAAATGAAATAAAAATATTGGAACAAGAAAAAAAAAAAGAAAGTATGACTAAATAATGACACAGAATGAGTATTATTTATTTAAATTACATAAAATAAAAAATAATTGAAAAAAACTAAAATAGACCACCAGAAGTAGTCATTTCCACTTTTAGGCCATCGCTGCCCGAATTACAGCCCAATGGCCTAAATTCAGGCCCGAAATCCTTATAGGTGCCTATTTTCCTAAATCAAAATATCGTGGTCCAAAAGTGGAAATGAATCATTCTGGTGGCCTATTTTAGTTATTACCTCAAAATTAAAATACCCTTTAATAACCCAAAATTACTGATATAAACAACATCTCGAATTCAAGCCCTTATAAATATATAGAATTGCTTTTTTAGAGAGCTTTACCCACTTAGACATATGTAATCAAACAGATACTCTCGACCCTCAAAAATACCTAAAAAAAAATCTTTTCTACTTCACCTAAAATATCCTTTAGTAAATTCAACATGTATGTATGGTGGAGTATGTCAGGAGGGGATGAGGGTTTTCGCCGGCAGGTGAAGAAGTCTGGCCGTCTAGGGTTTAGAGAGAGGCGTATCGAATGGGATCCGCTGTATGGAGTGTATATTGGTAACATCAGTCTTAAGGTTTCAATGGCAGAGCTGATAAAGGAAATAGAGTTGGTGGCAAAGGTGAGGGAGTGGTTTATTCCGGGTTGGAGATGGGAAGTTAGGGTGTGCAAGTTCGCCTTTTTCAGGTTTGTCAGGAGAGATGAGGCAGCACAGGTCATAGAAAGATTGAAGGGGAAAGTAATGGCGGGCAGGAAACTGGAGGCTAACTGGGCTACTACGAGTAGGAATTACGGGGGAAGGAGAGGAGAGAAAGGAAAGTGCCCTGCTGGGGAAGCTGGTCAGGTCATTGGAAGAAGGGGGGCGGGCAGGTTTGCAGATGCATGGAGAGATGAACGGTCTTATGCGGAAGTGGCGAAAGGAGGCGGAAAAGGGAAACTGATGTCTCATCCGTTCAGGGGTGACAAGGCGGTGGAATTGGAGGAGGTGGAAGAGGACATCACTAGATTTGAGAGGTCGGCGGTGGTCAGATTACGTGGTCTCGACATGCTCAGTGCCTTTCAAGATTGGCTCTTCAGAGAGTTCAAAGAATGTGAGGAGGTTTGTTATAGTGGAAACTTCGTAGTGGTAACAGTGTTCAAGCACGTGGGAGAAAGAGCACGATTCCTAGCTGAGCAAGGGGATAGAGAGTACGTGGAGTGGAAGAGAATTTGGACAAAAACCACTATTATCCGAAACCATCTGGTGTGGATATACATATTTGGTCTTCCTTTTACAGTGTGGTGTGAGACTAACTTTGCAAAGATAGTCGAGAAATGGGGGAGGGTGGTGAACTTGGACAGTGACACGAGAAGGAAGACAAGGCTGGACAGGGCACGAGTTCTGGTGTTGATGAAGGAAAACTCTAGTATTCCAGACAACGTGGTGATAAGAGTTAAGGAGAAGATGTTCCCTCTGAGGATCGTCCAGAATCTATGCGATAAGGTAGTGGAGGCCGAGGAGCCTGGGGCTGACTCCGACGGGGCTGTCTCGACGGAGGGGGAGATGAATGGAAGAGGTGAGATCACTCCGGAGGGGATGGAGAATCTGAGGTCCCGGCCTGATTTGTATGGGGAAGATCAAAGGACAAAAGGGGATATGCATGGGAAAGATACAAATTCGAAATCGGGGGCTGGCAATTATGACTATTCGTTGGGGGAAGATACTAGTAGCCGAGTGGCCAAGTTGGTGGGGGGGAATGGAGGTTTTGTGGGCTGTGAGGGGGATTTGGGCCTGGCAAATGGAGTTAAGGGTGGGCTGGATTTGCTGGGAAGGAATTTGAGTAGGTGTTATGGGCCGGATGCAGGTGAAGGTGGCCCAAGTAAAGTGGTTGAAAGTGGGGAGTTTACTAATAGGCCCAGTTATCAGGGAAAGGATGGCAAACTGGGCTACTGGAGAGTGTTCGATACAGTCGAGGGCGAATGAGGGACTACCCTATGGGGAAGCTATTGAGGAGGCAAGAGAGCTGTTCGGATCTGATCTCGGTAGGAGGCAGGGGAGTTCGGGAGGGGTAGAACAAGAAGGTCTCGACGCGATTCAAGCCACAAGGTCGGAGGAAGCAGATAATATAAGGGCGGAGGAATCCGAGGAGGAAATATTATCAGATGGCAGGGAGACTGAGGTGGTCCCGGAAACCTATCCCGTGCCTAATAGTCGGCGGGAGAGGGAGAACGGGGTGAGTTGTAGTTCAGCGACATTGTTCCTTGAGGTGGTACCGGAAACAAGTCCGGAGGAGCTTGGAGAGCATGGGATGCCGAATGAGTCGTTAGATTACAGGGTGCCGATGGAATTGGAGGAGGACAGAATTGAAGCGCTGAGGGAGGTGCATGAAGCAATGGCGAAAGTTATTAGTGGCAAGAAGGGGCCAGCTCGCAGAGGTAGGAGAAAGGGGAGCTTAGGAGGTAACAGGGGTAGAGGGGAGTCGGATTCACTAAGGAAGAGGCTGGATTCAGTGGGCGAGGTGTTTGCTCCATTGCAATTCGCCACGGTCAGGACTGGGGGTGGGGGACAAAGTGATGGATTGCTCGGAAGCATACGAGACACTGGAGCTGGCAGAGATATTGGGGCTGGGTCGTTTGGTGGAGAGAAAGACGGCCTTGAAGAGAATTTTGGAAGAAGTGGAGAGGGAGGCCTGAGCAGGGGGCGGAGTTGGGTAGGGTGAGTGTTTCAGTGTTTAGTATGAAGATCATTACCTGCAATGTGAGAGGGTTGAATGGGGGGTGAGAAGGAGGGCGATTATGAGGTTTTGCAGAAAACACAGACCATCAGTGGTTTGCTTCCAGGAGACGAAGATGATGGAGATCAGTGATAGGCTTGTTCATCGATTATGGGGCTCTGCTGGATGCAATTTTTGTTTCCAACCAGCCATTGGGAATGCCGGGGGCTTATTGGTGATTTGGGATGAGGGAATTGTTTCGTTTTCCGTAGTGGAAAAAGAGCATCAATTTATCTGGTTGAGAGGGAAGTGTGGAGGAGTGAGTCAGATGCTCAATCTGTTCTGCATACATGCACCCAATGAACGCAGGGGTCGAAGTAAGTTGTGGGAGTCTCTAGCGATGAAATGCAATGTAGGGAACGGGGAGTCATGGTGTCTGTCGGGAGATTTTAATGCGGTAGGAGGGGAAGAAAAACGAATCGGGTTGAGTGCGGAAGGTGGATCATCTAGAGAGTTTAGAGAGTTTGTTGATCGAGTGGGTTTGGTTGATCTTCTATTGGTGGGGGGGAGGTTTACCTCGTTAGGGAGGGGGGGAGTGCCCGAAGTAGGTTGGACAGATTTTTAGTATCGGAGGACTGGCTATGCCTTTAAGGGGAGGTGATTCAAAAGTTGTGTGAGTCGGTTTTGTCGGATCATCTTCCGGTATGTCTTGAGGTGGGGGGGAAAAATTGGGGATACAAACCATTTCGCCTATACAACTACTGGATGGCTGATGCAGGTTTTCAAAATCTAGTGAAGGCTGCATGGGACGAGCATCAACCACATTGGGAGTGTAGGTTGTCGGGACGGCTTAGGGGGCTGAAGGGGAGAATTAAAGGTTGGGAGGGGTACGGGGCTAAAGAGTTGGATAATCGGATTAAGAGGGCTCAGGAGGAATTAAGCGAGTTTGAAGGTGCATTATAGGAGGGGAGCATTGATGGTGAGGGTAAAGTGGAGTGGTTAGCCAAGAAAAGGGTATTGAAGAACCTACTGTTAGATGAAGAAAGACGGTGGGCTAAAAAATCGAGGATCCAGTGGGTTAGGGAAGGGGACCTAAATACTAAATTTTTCCACGCAATGACAGGAGTCAGACGAAAAAGAAACTACATTGGGGGTATCAAGGAGGATGGAAATTGGGTGGAAGACCCGCGGTTGATTAAAGAGCTGGCGTTCGAATTTTTTCGAACTCAATTTAAGGATTCAGCACAGGTTGTTTTTCGGGCCGATGAGCTGGGATTAGCAAAGGTTAGCGAGCAGGACAGACGTTGGTTATCAAGGAGTTTTGAAGAAGAAGAAATCAAAGAGGTGGTTTGGGGATGTGATGGAAATAAAGCCCCGTGGTCGGACGGATTCAACTTAGCATTTTATAAGAAGTTTTGGGATGTAGTCAAAGGTGACGTGTTTGCTGTTTTTAAGAAGTTGGAGATGGAAGGTAAACTGACCAGAAAGATTGGGGATTCTTTTGTGACATTAATCCCCAAGGTGAACAATCCGATGGTATTTGGTGATTTCCGCCCTATTTCGCTTGTGGGGAGTATATACAAAATTGTCGCGAAAGTACTAGCAAATAGGTTAAAAGCAGTGTTGGGTGAGTTGGTGGGAGTTGAACAAATGGCGTTTATAAGGGGCCGACAGATTTTGGATGGGGGTGTTGATAGCGGCTTAGGTGATTCAATGAACTCGAAAGGCGGGAAAGAAAGGATTCGTGATTAAACTTGATTTCGCGAAGGCTTATGATAGTGTATCGTGGGAGGCGTTGCTAAGGGTGTTTGAGATTATGAATTTCGATGATCAATGGTGTAGGTGGATGCGGGCGTGTGTTGAATCAGCAGCAGCGACGGTACTTATTAACGGGTCACCTACAAAATTCTTCAAATTCCAAAAGGGTATTCGACAAGGGGATCCGTTATCCCCTTACATGTTTGTGATGATTGCAGAAATTCTGAATAAATTGCTGCTCAAAGCACGGATGCTGGGGCTGTTCGGCGGGTTGGAGGCAAAGGAAGGTGGCCCGATAATTTCTCACTTACAGTATGCAGACGACACGGTGTTGTTTTGTGAAGGAGAAGTATCACAATTGGTAACTATTAAAAGAATTCTCCGTTGCTTCTCACTGGCTACAGGCTTAAGAATTAATTACGGTAAAAGTTGCTTGTACGGATTGAATTGTGATGAGATGTTGGTTGGTGAAGCTGCTGCGACAATGGGGTGTAAGGTTGGAGCATGACCGATGAATTACTTAGGTATTCCTATTGGGGGCCGTCTAAATGGGATTTAAATATGGAAGCCGGTGTTGGAGAGGGTGGAACGGAAATTGGCGGGATGGAAAGGGCGCCTCTTAACACAAGCAGGCCGCTTGTGCTTAATAAAGGCTGTGATGACTAATTTACCATTATATTATATGTCCATATTCAAGGTCCCGAGGGCAGTGGCGGATCGGATAGAAAGGATTAAAAGGGACTTTTTTTTGAACGAGTGGGAAGGAAGGAGAAGATTACACACTGTTAGATGGGATACTATTTGTTCACCTTTGGCGGAAGGAGGGCTGGGAGTGAAACAGATTCAAAATTTTAATAATGCACTTTTGCTCAAATGGAGGTGGCGTTTTGGGGTGGAAAATTCACTGTGGAAAGATATTATCGATGCGAAATATTATGCCAGGGCGAGTCCGTTGATCCCGGAGGTGATTAATCATAGATCTATCTGGGGTTCAGTTTGCAAATCCTGGCAGCTTATGGGGGAGGAGGGAGCTGATAGCAGCCTGGCGATTCAAATTGGCAATGGAGAACGAACCCGGTTTTGGATTGATTGTTGGACGGAGGGAGGCCGACCACTTAAAGATGTATTTCCTCGATTGTATGCGTTAGCTTGCAATAAAATAGGGAAGGTCAGGGAATTCGGGGCTTGGGATGGGTTGGTGTGGGAATGGAATATTGAGTGGAGGAGGCGGTTATTTGATTGGGAATTAGAGGTGTGGAATGATTTGATGAACCTTCTAGGGAGACAATACTTGAATAGATACTTAGAGGACAGGGTTATATGGAGAAGGGAAGGGAATGGAAACTTTTCACTAAAATCGTGCTGTCTCAATGGAGGTCTGGGGGTGGAGGTAGGATGGCAGAAATTCTGGAATATTTTATGGAAGATTAAATATCCAGGTAAAGTTAAACTTTTGTTATGGAAAGTAATTAAAAATGCAATTCCTGTGAGGGAGGTGCTGGCATCAAGAGGATGTATTCTGTTAGCAAATGCCTTGTGTCCTTTATGTGGGTCGGAGGTGGAGTCTGTCAATCATTTATTTTGCAGATGCCCGGCTGTTATGGGGATTTGGTATGCGGCCGTGGGGTGGTTTGGGGCGAAATGGTCGATGCCGGGGGAGGTGAAGTTGTTGGTGGCTTGGTGGCTGGAATTCTGTCCAAAAAGGGGTGGTGTGGAGGCATGGAAGATGACGGAGGCAGCCATTATGTGGTCCATTTGGAAGCATAGAAACGGGGTTGTTTTCAAGGGTAGGCCTTTTGATTTCAATTCAATGGAATCTGAGATTAGATGGAGTATTAGTATATGGTGGAAAATAGCTACTGGTGTTGCTGTTGATCACATTGTCTATCCGGGGTTGTCATCACCTGGAGATCTGGGGTTGAACCCTCGTGTAAGTTTTCGGGCTACTAGGACGGGGATTGGGTGGAGAAGGCCGGAAAAGGGATGGTGGAAGGCGAATACGGACGGGTCGTCGTTTGGCAATCCCGGACCGGCTGGAATCGGGGGGGTGATAAGGAACGATGTGGGCGAAGTCATCTTTGTTCTGTCAGCAGGTATCGGGTGGAAGGATTCAAACGAAGCCGAAATTACGGCACTTAGCAGGATATGCACAGCGATTTTACGGGACCAAGGATGTCCACTTCCCAAGTTGATCTTTGAGTGTGACTCGATTAATGTCGTCCGGTGGATGGAGGATCCCGGTAAGGTACCTTGGAGGTTTTTGAAACTATTAGGCCCTATCCTGTCGATAAGGAACTGTGGGGGGAGGTGAAGTTTGTTCATGCTGTGAGGGAGTGTAACTCGCTTGCGGACGGGTGGGCGAGACGTGGAGCCGCAGGTGGAGAGACGATTGAGATATGGTTTTAGTCAACCTGGGTATGTACATGATTCACAGATTCAAAGTTGTAGTATGTTTCTGTATACGGCTGTGGGTGTAGAAGGGTAGGTGATTTTGTGAGTGGTACTGTAATTGCAGCTGTAGCCTGTGTGATAGGCATGTAATTGTTATTGTGTTTGGTAATAAAGCTAGTTCAGTTCCCAAAAAAAAAAAAATAAAAAAAATTCAACATGTATGATACATATAACACGTATGTTGATTCATTCGAAATTATTCTTACTAAGATGAGGAAAACCTTTCTAACACGAGGATGACTCATCAATAACAATAATTGTTTACTTTACTAATCGCTTGTTGAAAGCTTCTTTGATGTCATAAATCATAGTTGACTTTGGATGGTTTTATATGATTCGTTACAAGATTAAATAAAAAAAAATGATAAAGTAATAATGAAAATAGAGATTACAAATACAAAACTCATGTTAGACTTACCTTTAAAATAATTCTCTAACCTAACCAAATAAAGCTCCAATGTCGGCTAGTTGAAAACAGTGATTGGAATTGAACAATTAAAAAAGAACGGAGGAACTAGGAAGTACTCCCTCCGTCCCATTAAAAGTGGCCACTATTCCTTTTTGGGGTGTCCCATTAAAAGTGGCCACTTTCCCTTTTAAGTAAATTACATTAACATAAACATGATTAAAAACCCCACAATAATGACAATTGTACTTTCTGCACAAAGTCCCTATATATGTTTAACCATTAATATCTCAAAATGAGTATAAATAAAAATTATATAAAATATATATTCTAAAACTATACGATTAGACGATTCCAACAAGATCACACTTGACTATTTTTGTCTTTCTACATCATTACGATAACATTAAGTCAAAATTAAATAATAAATATGGTTAAAAGTCAAATGTAAGCATTATAAATTAGATGGATGAATTAGTCAAATTTACTCACACCACTTTAACTACTAAATCCCACTACCTAAATTCTCGTGCCCAAAAGAAAGGGGCCACTTATATTGGGACGGAGGGAGTACTACATTAACTTGATTTTAAGTGACTTGAGGTGATGTTTAATTTATTTAATTTGAGCTTTTCAACAATTCAACCTATCATTTGTCTCACACTTTTTTAATCATCCACTTTCGACCATGTACACATTGGCGGATGTACATGCAAACAAGGTGGGTCAATTCACCCACCATTAAAATATTAAATTAGTAGTTTAATAGTATTAAGAAATTGATAATATAGTGTAAAAAATACTTAGTACTAGTTTAGTATTAAGAAATAATATTATAGCTAGTGTAAAAATGAGTAGTATTCAATTCAAATAAAATTTTAATAGATTTCATCCTATATAATTTTTTCAACATTTCATTTTTCTTCTCTTATACTACTTTATTAGAGTTATAGTTTGAATATTTGTCATCTCAATTGGGATGTGGACTTAGTCCAAGTGGTTAAGATGCTATTGTACAATAATTCCAAAATATAAGAACTTCTCTAAAACCATTGTAATTATTTTGAGGTAATATTGTTATAAAGAAGATGGACATATGGTTTCAACCTAAAACCAATTGGTGGTAGGTAGAGTGACCCATGTCTATATACACATGGGGATAACCCAACATATAGTCGATGTGGGGACTTTAACAAATATCATTTCGTTTTCAAATTTTCTTTTACTAAGTATATACTCCCTCCGTTTTTTTTTAAGTTCACCATTAGCATAGTAGATACTATTCATTGAGTAACTTTAATTCAATTTTTTCATATAGTTATATAAGATAAAACATAGTCAAGTGAGATCTTGTTAGATTCGTCTAATCACGTAGTTTTGGAATATCAAATTTTTATAATTTTTACTTATATATAATATGAGATATTGATGATTGAAAATGTGCATTGGATTGCGTGCAGTGCAGGATGGGTGAAGTTAAAAAAAACGGAGGGAGTAATAATTATATACAGTATATATTACTTGTATTAATGATTTATGATAATTGACCCACCGTACTCTGAATCCTGGATCCGCCACTACATGTACACCCATTTCTACTTCTTTTTTGTTGTTGAAGTATTTGTTTGATAGCAATGTGTATAATTTGCGAGTTTAATTTAAATTTGTCAATCTAATTGATTCTTCATTCTTGATTCTGTATTATTCTTGTGTCGGTATATTTTGATTATATTGACTTATAACTAATGTTTTCAATGAAATGATTGTTCTCTTGAGCCATGAATCTAAAATTCTTAGAATTAATTTATGAATTCTGAATCAAATTCATACTTCATTTTTCCAAACCGATAAAATTAAAACTCCAATATCTTATTTGCCTCATTTTTTTTTCGACCAACCGAAGCCAGCTAAAAATATTTGCCTTATTTGTTATACCTCATTCCCCTAACGTATAAAAGTATAAAATTTTAGTAACTTTTAAGGGAAGGCCCAGCCCTAATATGTTTCTAATGTTGGGCCGTTTAATCATAAAATCTTGAAACTCATAAGCCCAATATATATCTCTTATTACAATTAACTCTCTCTTCTTTTTTTTTTTTTTTTTCAGTTAGTGTTAACCAAGAAATTTTGTGAGGGAGAAACCTCTATTTTGATTGATGAGTACTGAAGGTTACAAGAATTGCAGAATGAAATTACAAGAACTTGGGAAAAACTTAAAATAATTAACGTGCGGAAAGGAAGAAAGCTGTAACAAATTGCAGAAAGTAAAAATGAAATAGCAAATTCTTTGGTAGAGTTTGGATGCCCCCTTGAGATGCCACCACCCTTTATTTATAGAGAAGAAGACCAACACTCATCCTCTTGATGGAGAAGCTACAACTGTAACGTTCCCAAAGATTTCTCCTATGATGATGCCTTTCTTAATGGTGCGTGATTCTCTCCCAGATTACTAGCGCTGTCATGATCCCTGGTGCCTATTTTGAATGGTCAGGATTCCTTATGCCTTGATAACACCAGATCCTCCTCCACTTGATTGTCTGTCTTCAATGTGCCCGATTCCTCTCCAGTGAGTCTTGCCAGCTTCTCACCTATTTGGTCATCATCCAGATAAGTACCACTTGATCTATCTGGATAAATCTCAAATTGGACCGGGCCTCGAAAATAGATTGGGCTAAATTCACTGGGCCTAATAAATTAATTCATTGGGCATAAAATATTGGGATTAACAGTTAGAATGTGGTAATTTTTTTTCTTGAGCCTCTTTGGGGTATAGTCAATCATCTTTGTGAATTCTAATGTTTGATCAACATGCAAATCCACTTTTAAATGGTCGAAAATAATTGAGTTGTTTGGGAGACGATGATAACAGATTCGTAAAATTAGCATACCTAGAAGTATTTGACAATTCAAAATGTTCATTTGATACGTAGCATATTCACAAGTGGATTGGTCTCAATATGCTACTTTTTGAAATATATTCTATCTTTTTTTTTTTGGTTGTTAACCGTAAAATTGTATGAGGAATAAATCTCTATTTTTTATTGATAAATATTGAGTGGATTACAAGAATTGCAGAAATGAAATTACAGTAAATTAACGAAAACTGTAAATGAATGAAATTGCAGAATGAAAGAACGAAAATAAACTGCAGAAAGCTAAAGAAATTTAAAATGCGGTTTCTTGGAAGTGTTGAAGGTGTCTCCATTGGCTGTTGCCTCCAGTATTTATAAGGAGTCACACTTCTCCTCAATCCAGACGTTACCACTGCTCCAATGAATCCCCAAATGGCGCCCCTGATGATGAATGGCACCTCTCCACAATCTGCTCCAGACGTTACCACGCTCTTCTCCCTCTGATGATGCTCCTCTTTTAACTCGCAGTCATCCGTCTCGGGACTCATCCATGGACTGAGCCGGCTACTTGGTTATTGGGCCCAAATATATTGGCTGAAATATCTTTTTTGGTGACAATAGATGCCCTCCTTGCGCTTTCAGTCGATGAAACTGAGACTGAAATGCGCATATATTTTGTTAATGCCACATTCGGGATTCGAAATTAAGAAACTGTGCATATCATTCTTGATTTTATTTTATTTATAATATATATATTTTTAAATAAAGTGCATGATAAAACATGTAATAAAAGTGAATGGCGGCAGCCCCTTGGAATCTAAGCCGCCTTTTTTTTAAAAAGTGAATGGCGGCCTATTCTAGGCCATGAGCCGCCACTTATATACTTAAATGTAATGGTGGCCAACCCATCACTAAATATATATATTTTTGGTTTTGTTTGTTTGTTTTTTTTTCTTGGCCGCCACTTAAGTCATCTGGCCACCTGTCTGCTGCTACTGCCCCTAGCTGGTTTCGGGCCGTCGCTCAAGTCTCTGCGCTGTCCTGTCTGCCACCATTCGCATCACTCCAGGTAGTATTCGCATCATTCCAGGCACCATTCGCATCCCTCCAGACAACATTCACATCATTCCAGGCGCCATTCGCATTACTCCAGGTATCACTTGCACCACTCCAGGCACCATTCGCATCTTTCCAAGCAGCATTCGCACCGAGCCAGCCATCGCGGAGCCAGGCCTAGACTTAGCCGCCGTGGCATCATCCCCAGCCATCATTGCTTTGCTCTCAGCCGCCATTGGGGTGTCTCCGCCGTCAGGGTCAGCTGCCATCGCCCAATGCTCTGCCACCATCGCATTCCAGGCCGCCGATCGAGCTCAGCCGCCATCCATGATTCTCAAGTCGCCGCTTGTGCCCAGGCCGCCACTTGTCGAGTTCCGGCCGCCACTGTGTTAGCCGCCCTTCACGCTGTCCAGGCCACCACTCCATTGCTCCATTCAGTGTCATGGCGTCTCAAGTTTGTTGCGTCCTTGACTTCGCTTGCCTGTGTCGGTCTATGTTCTTCCTTGATTATGTGTTCTATCTCCTTAGCCTCGAGGATCTTCTTAAAATCCTCTTTAGAAATGTTTTTAAACTCAGGTTACTTTCTACACAGCTCATTTTCTGTCTGAGACGCCTCAGACAACAAGTCCTCGCATTCCCCATTGATTTCAATGCTTTTCGCATCTTGATCTGTTCGACCTTTGTGGCCGCCGCCCTCTGGATTTGGGATAAATCCAGAAGCACCAACCTGAAATTGAGGGAATTGGTCAATGTTCACTTTCATACCTGCAATTTTCAAACGACCATCTTTTATCCTATTTTGAATGGCGTATTTAAAACTCCGACACTTAGTTATACTATGAGTATACGAATTATACCACTTGCAGAATGATCGGCCCCGAATGTCCTCGGCTGCCAGCAACTTCTGCCCTTCAGGCACTTTAATCACACCATCTTTGAGTAGAGAGTCAAACACTTGGTTTGCTCTACTCATGTCAAAGAGGTCTTCTTCAGGCCTAAACTTGGCCTCATTTTGTGTCGGTGGCCTAAGGGCCGCACAATTATGTGGTTTGGTTGTATGCATTAATTCTGCAACAGCCACTTCCATGGATTCGTCATCCTCATCGCTATATCACACCTCCTCGAAGTGGACTCCACGTATAGGAATATGTTGTTCTTCTTGTTCTGCGATGAACTTTTCCAAGCGAGCCACTCTCTCGGCCAGCTAGGCAAGATCAGTGGAATCCTGCGCAATTAAATGCTCTTTCAATTTTGGCAACATATTCGCCACTGCGATATTGGCTATCTCCCTATCAGGGACTGCATTGTACATCGGCCCCTTAAGTCGTTCTAATCTATTAATAAAGGTGCTTGCCGCCTCATCGGCAAATTGCTTCGAATTAGTAAGGTCTGCGAGACTCACATGTGTCAATGGTCTAAAGAATCATTCATGGAATGCTCGCTCCAGATCGGCCTAGTTTTGAATTGAATTAGGCCGCAAGGATGCGTATCACGCAAAGGCGGGTCCAGTGAGGGATGAACTGAACAACCTCATCTTCAGCCAGTCATTGGCCGCCACTTCACCACATTGTGCGCTGAATTTTCCCACATGTTCTACTTTGGACTTGCCATCGTCCCCTAAGAATATGGTGAACTCGGGCATCATGAAGCCCATTGGGTATGGCTGCATGGTGTCTACTCAATCAGGGTATGGCTTCCTGTATGTAGGTCGCTCCATCGGCCTCAGTTGAATTCTAAAATGTTGCTGCATCATGTCTGCCAGCAACTCGGGTGAGACCGTCGGTGCCTGCGTAAGAGGCATGGCGGCTTGAGGTGTGGCAGGTAGGGGTGGGCATCGGGTGGGGTTTAGCGGGTTCGGGTAATTCGGGTTCGGGTTATTCGGATTCGGGTAGGGAATTTTATTACCCAACCATTACCCGATAATGGTGGGTACCCGACATGTCGGGCACCCGATTGGGTCGGGTACCCACCACTTTTTTTTTTGCTTCATATATTTTAAAAATCTTTTTATTTATTTTTTGGGTAATTCTCACAATGAAGATATGATTGTCTATAAGAATGAAAAAAAATAAAAAACGCCACAATATGAGATATGCGGATATAATTGATTATATTGAATCATTGATTCATTGTTCTTACTTCTTACTAAATATTACATAATTTTATTAATAAATCTTAAATGATCTGTACAATCCACACAGTTTGTTTTGTGGCATACAATGAAACTTAAATTTACATTAATAGTATTGAATATTTACCCACGAAATTGAAATCATAAAATTATTTTTTTTGGTAAGCAAATAATAAAATCATTTGGCATACCATCAATATTATTGTTTCTGTCATGCCATATTTATAAAATAAATAAATAAATTTTTTAAAAAAAAATTTGGGTTAGTCGGGTACCCGATCGGGTAATTCGGGTTTGCATGTTAAACCCGATACCCGACCCGACCTATAAGGTTCGGGTACCCGACTTCAGGTTTTTCTTTTTTTTAAAAAAAAAACCCGACCCGACCATACCTTTTTCGGGTTTGGATTCGGGTACCCGATTAACCCGACCCGTATGCCCACCCTAATTGCATTCACACATCTATATATATATTAAAGCATTAGTGAACAACCCATCCTAAATTTAATGCGGTGTCTCCATTTCAAATTTCTAATTTTCATAGATTTTTTGCATTTTTGATTAATTATTTTTATATTTTCGCATTTATTTATTGATTCATTATAGATTTTTAGTTTTTGAAATATATGGAATTTCCAATTTATATGGAGTTCCCACAATCTTCACTTTTAAATATATTTGAAAGATTTGAAATTTGAAATTTTGTATTTTTTATTTTATTTATATTATTTTGTGATTTTAAATTTACTAACTTTAGATTTATGGGTTATTTATGTATTCATTAGAGATTTATTCACTTTTTAAAAAGATTTGAAAGATAAAATTTTATATTTTATATTTTTATTTTATCTATTTTGTAATTTATTATTTTACATTTTTATTTTATATTTTTTATTGTTTTTTTATTTTTTATTTTATTTATTTTAGATTTTATTGCTGCATTTATTATTTATTTATAGATTTTGAGTTTTTACACCATAAGATTATTATAACATGAATAAGCATTTTCAGTTTTTGCACCATAGTATTATTAGTTGTTAGGACGAGGTTCAGCACTGACAATTAAGAATTATGTTGCGTTTATACTTCAACATGGTGATCATATTGTAATGTCGGTAATTTTGTGTAGGTTTAGTCTCAATTTTGGTTATATTTTTTTGGTGTGGTAAATGATGTAATCAAAATGTACATTGCACTTATTTATTTATTCATATTAAATGTATATTAATGAGTATATGAAATCCTAATTTTTAGTTTTTAAAAGATATTTAATTTCCAATTTATATGGAATTCCTACAATTTCAGTTTTTAAAAATTAAAATTTGTAATTTATATGAAATTCGCAGTGTATATATGGAATTTATATTATTAAAAGATACATTAATGAATATATAGAAAATATTTTTATATATTAATTAATGTATATATAGGCCATGTTTTCACAAAAATATGTCACTTCTCTTAAAAGCAATATACAATTATATATTTACTAAAAGTATTATACAATTATATACTACCTCCGATCTTTTTTAATTGCCACAGACCTATATTTCACGCAATCCAATACATGTTTTTAATCCTCAATAACTTAAATTGCATAAAAGTAAAAATTATAAAAATTTGATATTCTTAATCTATGCGATTAGACGAATCTAACAAGATTCCACTTGACTATGTTTTATCTTATATAATTGTATTAAAAACTTGAATCAAAGTTACTCAATAAACAGTAACAAAACCTCCAATGTGTCACTTATAAAAGAATGGGGGAAGTAGTTGCTAATCGTTAAAAAATATTTTTTTATAATTATATCATTCTAATTGTATATAAATATATACTCCCTCCATCCCAGCTAATGTGTCATATTTGACTTTTTGACAGTGTTCATTGTTAAACTTTGACTCGATTTAATTGCAAGTATATATTTGGAATAAAATAATTGAGTTGGGTTTTGTTAGAATCGTATAATCATGTAGTTTTAAAATATTATTTAACATACTTTTTTGTTGTACATATTTTGAGATATTAACGACTGAAAAAGTGCATCGGATTATGTGCAAAAATCAAACAAGACAAGTTAAATGGGACGGAGTACTAAATAGAATAGATCTTATTTATGTTTTATTATATATAAAATGATACAAAAGAATTATAATTATTAAGAGAAGTGTGAAAATTCATATTCTATGGATAATTGATTTAGAGTAAATTAGTTATTTTCGTAAAGCATATTATAATAAAAGAATCGGGTGTAAACAAAGTTATTGGGGTGCGAATAGTCCATCAGTAACTAAAGAATGATTTTTTTTTTGTAAATCTATTTTTTAAGAAATACGTCATTAATATATATTTAACAGATTTGTAATTGACGGAAGAACAAATATAAATCTAGCTTTGTTAGAAATTGAAATGTTGATTGCTGCAAATTTTATAAATTGGAAAATTTTCTCTGAAATGGCGGTACTGAATGAAGTTTTAACGTCTAAAACAGATAGTGTATTGATATTAGAAGAGAAATATTATAATAAGGAAGAAATGAAGGTGTATCATGCTAAGCTATTACCTTTGTTGATTAATGAGTAGATGAATATTTATAATAAAATAATGTATGCAGTTGATAGTGATGAGGGTTGATTCTTTTTTCTTTAGGTGGTGGAACTGAGAAGACATTTATCGATAATTTATCTAGAAAACATTATGTTTAGCACTTCGTAGGAGAAATGCTATTGTATTGCATGTAGCATCCAGTGGAATAGCATCATACTCATTCCAAAAGGTAGGACTGCACATTATAGAATTGATATTCCACTAGATTGTGACGAGAATTCTACATACAAAAACTTATCCCAGAAATTTTTTCAACCTTTCTTCTCATTGAAACAAAACTCAAGATTAATAAATTATTTTCACTATAATATCTAAACACAATCAATTGTTCTGGATTACCAAATCATGAAATAACGTTGAATTAAGGTTGCATAATCATGCTTATTAGGAATATAGATACATCAAATAAAGTATGCAATATAAGTAGGTTGATAGTAACCAAGATGCAGAACCATATTATTGAGGTTAAACTAATTTTTGAAAAAGCATGAAAGTAAATTCTTGATTGGTAGAATGATTATGAGCCTATCTGATTTAACCAAACTCCTGATTCGATTTCAAATGAGAAAATTTCAACTTGTAGTTTGTTTTGTTATGATTATAAACAAAAGTCAATGCCAATTTTTAAAGAATATTGGACTTTATCTTCCAAAACCATTCTTGCCATGAATAGTTATGTTACAATATTTCGCGTCACTAGCAAGATGTGGCTCAAAGTATTAATATGCAATTAAGAATGATTAACTCAAGATACCACAATAAATGTTGTTTACAATAAAAATTATATATGACAGAAAATTTGTGAAATGAATACTTAATTTAGGTGATGGTATGGCCGGTATTGATTTTTAAGATCTACAATTAGATGTGACATTTCCGGATGATATTATTATAAACTTTACGGGTGATCCTATAGCGACAATTTTTAAGAGTACATAAACAAATATAAACCGTACCACTTCAAATTCAGACATTTTTAAAGATAGTACTATACTAGCCCCTACTAATTGATTTTCAGGAATGAAATTTTCAGCAAATTGTGAGGAAATTTTTCATATTATGCTTAATACAAATATATAAATTTTGTTTTATTTTAATTTAAATTTCAAATTAAACAAAATATTATTTTAATAATTATTCTT
This sequence comes from Hygrophila difformis, assembly GCA_030278955.1. Classification (NCBI taxonomy): domain Eukaryota; kingdom Viridiplantae; phylum Streptophyta; class Magnoliopsida; order Lamiales; family Acanthaceae; genus Hygrophila; species Hygrophila difformis. Next base: position 8,708,177 of record JAOANR010000011.1, read on the forward strand.
ATTGATCTGTTAAGCCAAAGAAGCTAAAGAAGGTATAATATGATTTCTTAGTTAGTTTTAAAAAATAATAAAATTATATTATCATGTACATCATCTTTCGAATAGATATAAAATCATTACACATTTTCATTACTCAAATATAATTTATGATTGTTTTATACAATATAAGAATATATATTATATAAAATATATAATTATACCCGTCGAGTCTCGACGGGTTAATTACTAGTTTTTAGTCTATTTTCCGAGTGTTGGCAAACTTGATTTATTTAACGAAACAATGCAGCTCAAATATGAAATTCTGGGGTTTCGTTTACTTTGTTTCTCTCCAAAAAAATATACTATTATTTCGGGGAAAAGAGTGGATTTTTTTATTTTTAAAAATATAAGATCACATAGGATGAGATGTACTCCTTCCGTCCCGTTAATTATGACTCTTTCTTTTGGGCACGGTATTTTGGTAATGATGTTTAGGGCCTTTTTTTTGTCTTTTAAAAATAAGGAGAAGTCAGCAGAAAAAAGAGAAGGAGAGAGAAGGAGAATTTAAAAGCAAAAGTAACCCAAATAATTATTTGGATGTATATTATTAAAGTTGCTTTTCAACGGAAACATGTTTGGATGAATTGTGTGTGTAATGACTTTTTATGGACATAAATCTTATAAGGATATTTATCATTTATTTTATTTCTTTATTAAACAGGGATATTTTTGTACTTTTCTACCTAAAATGACTTCTCCTTTTTTTAAAAGTAACCCCCTACTTGGGGTTGGGGACTTACCCTAGTGGTCAAGTCCCCCGTCTCCCAATTATAGGTTGGGGGTTCGATCCCCACCCGGCCCCTATCCCTCCCCTTTATTTCCATTTGTAATTTGTGTGGTTTGGGCTCCCACACACATTTGCCGACACATGAGTGTCATGTTTACCAAAAAAAAAGTAACCCCTACTTACTTTTTAAAAAAAGAGAATTTCAACTTTTACTTCTCCTTTAACTTTTTTAAAAGGGCAAATCAAACAGCTAGCAAAAATTTTTAAAAAAAATGATTTTTTGGAGAAGCAAAAGTCAAAAGAAAGGAAAAAAGGCAAAACAAACAGACTCTTAGTAGTTAAAGTGGTGTGATTAAACTTGGTTGTTCCCCTCATTCCTATTATAATTGTTATATTTGACTTTTGACATTATTTATTATTTAACTTTGACTTAATATTATCATAGAAAAATAGCAAGTGTGGTCTTGTTAGAATAGTCTAATCGTATAGCTTTAGAATATATATTTTATATAATTTTTACTTATACCCATTTTGAGATATTAATGGTTAAATAATTGCATTGGACTTTGTGCAGAAAGTACAATTGTCATTATTATGTGGTTTTTAATCATTATTATATTAATCTAATGTGCTTAAAAGGAAAAGTAACCAACCTTATTGAGACACCCCAAAGAGCCCAAAGAGGAATAGTGTCCAAAATTATTGTGACAGGTGGAGTAATTTTTATTTTTTTTTAGTATAATGGGAAAAAAGAAACAAAGTAATAGGGAGAAAGCGGGAGATGGTTCCCCTTATTTACTTAGTATTATTTTTACTTATTTTTTATGAGATGTGCAAAAGCATAATCCCTTTCTCTAATTTAGTAGTAAATGGCCTGTATCTCTTATATGGAAATAAATCCACTATACTAAACTTTGGCCAAAAAATCCACTACACTAAAAATAGGCTTCGGTTATGGTGCGACTGACGCAATCCGCAGCACATCAAGGTGAGAATCTCAACCGTTCATTTAAATCCAAGGGTTGTAAATGGTTGAGGGTAAAGTTGTTCAAAAAATATTTATAATGGTTTTATCGCTGAAATAATATATAAGGTTGCGTAGGGTATATCGCTGAAATACACACAACTCATCGCTGAAATATATTAAACCACGGAATTGGAGTTGCAACTTTTACGAAGTCGCTGAAATGCATATAATTTAGTCGCTGAAAAATACTATAGCACGTCGCTGAAATATATTGTACTATGTCGCTGAACTACATAGAAATCGTCGCTGAAATATGTTAAACGAAGAATTGGGGTTGCAACTTTACGAAGTCGCTGAAATGCACATGATCAAGTCGCTAAAAATTACTATAGCACGTCGCTGAAATATACTATCACATGTCGCTGAAATATATTATAGTTTGTCGCTGTTAATCAACATATCGCTGAAATGTACATACGCTGTCGCTGAAATGTACTAACTATATTTGGGAGGAATATATCAAATTTATCATTTTACCCTTCAAGTTGATCTCAACCATTAATTTACAAAATAAATGAACGGTTGTGATATGCCGCAACAATCATGTCGCGGCACCCTAACGGATCCCTAAAAATATTACTTTTGGCGTATAACTTAAAAGATTATTTAACAGGCAAATATATATTTATATAATATACTTCACCTAAATATTTTGTTTGGTACATAACATAACACAAGACAGACAATAATATATATGGATAAGTGACACAATACTTCAAAAGAAATATTTTGTGATTTGGTATGGAACGATAACCACCATATGTTCATATCAACTTAGGCACTTAGCATAAAAATAAAAATAAAAAAAAAAAGTCAGCAGCCAACGGTTTTGTTTCATAGCTCACCAATCCATTCTTTTTTCTTAACTTCCATTTCGTTCTGGAAATAGAAACTTGACCCGGTGGTTATGTTTCTTAACTTACAATCTTATGGTTTGAGTTGTTTTTTAGACCTCATTTTTATCCTTTAAAATTTGTGTGATTTGGGTAAAAAAAAAAAAACTTTCATTTCGTTTTATTATATCCTAATATAAAAATATCTTTATCCTCGCCCCCCCCCCAATTAAATTAAGGGAAAATTTGAGAAAAAACCCTCTCACAAAAGATTCTTACTTGTTCAGTACCTAGCACTAATTTTCTTCCTTTTTACTACCTAATTTTGTCTCTATATGTAAAGATTGTCAAATATGCCCCTGGTCAAGTTCAGTACATTTGTTTCATAAGTCTGATACATTTTATCAAGTAGTTAAGTATATGATAAGTTAAAAGACTTGTATATCTCTTTAGTGATTATCGTACAATTTTCAAACATTATTTCCTAGATTTTATTTATGATCTTAAGAAGAGAACGTAATTAATTGAAATATATGCCATGATCATTCACAGTATTTATTATTCAAAGTAAAATGTCACGGTCTACCTCGCTTCCGTAGTATAAGCTTTGTGGTTGAAACTTCTGATCGAGTCCTTCAACGAGTAACCTTCTTTCCTCGTCTGTTATCCTTCTTTCAGGCCTCCTGCCTTACTCCGGTATGCACGACCTTTCGGAAATCACTGTATCGATGACATGTCTCTCAACATATGTTTCACTCACTCACATATATTCAGAATTGTGGTAGACTTTTAGAAAAATATACTCGAAGATATTTACTGGAATGATCAGGCTATTGTACTTAGCCGATCATCTTTTTATTGAAAGCTTTAAAATCACTCATAGTTTTACATCAAAGAGAGAACTAAAGATTACAAAGAAATGCAAAAGAAAAAGTATTCTGATAGGTATCTTCACTCCTGCCTTCTTCATAAGCCTTGCCTCCTTTTATAGATGGAGTTCTGAAGATCTAATGGTCCTGAATTGAGATACGTGGCATCATCTTCTCCCTTCTTTTCTTCTCCATTATTGATGTTCGGTGGCTGTCATTTTCTTCTTTAATCATGCACTTTGAGCTGTCTTCTTGTAATAATTCATCCGGTGGCTATTATTGTTTTCAATAATTCACTTGTTTATTGATTTTCTTCTTTGTTTGCTTGTGTACTTTCGTCATGGCATACGTCTTGCTGCATTATTCTCTTCTTAGTGCTACATTGGTCCTCTTTGTCGTCACTTCTTACTTCACTTCGTTGTCTCTTTCCGAAGAAATGTTCTTGTCTTCAGACTTGTGGTGGATTTTTCTACAGCTTTCTTCCAGATACTCTTGACTTCTTCTGAGCATTCAAAATTGTATGTGTCAAATTTCTGAATTAGTCCTGCTAAGTTTCCTGATCTGAATCCTGGAGTGTTCAATTGTTCAATCATTACGATTTCTTCATTTCCAAAAAAGATTCATGCTCCTTGGTTGTATAGTCTTTTCATCTGTTCATGGACAGCACGTATTCCCATTGCTCTTTTGAATTGGATGTATTTGTCATTGAAGATTTCTGTTTTGGGGGTTCCATAGTCTTGAGGATAACTTTCTGGTTTAGTGATTTCTTCTGCAACAGCAAGATGGTAGGAAGAGTGTTTGACTTCTGGACTAATAGAAAATATTTTCAGTTTCTGGGTTTTTGATCTTATGTTTAGGGCTTCAATTAATACAGGTAATTTGGATATTTCGGTTCGTAAAGGGGACGGGAAAATAGTTCTGATAAAGTCGAATTTGAAACAGTTCGAAACAAAGTTTGGGTCGCAGCCTGGTAAAATAGTTACTTGTGGATGTAGGGATTTGGTGAATTCTGTGTAGAATGATGTTTCTTGTCTGGGTAAAGAGTATATGTAGCTGCTCAGGGTATGGTATTCTGTTAAAAAGTTTCTTGTTTCAGGGCTAATGGGTACTGGTTGAGGAATATTGTCGCAAAAATACTTCTTAGTTTCTGCAATGTTTTTCGACGAGGTCGAAGGTCTTGCATCCCCAGATTGTTTTGCTTGTTTGTCCTCTTTTGGAACAGGATTAGCTTTCTCTTCCTGGTTTGAAACACCAGTATTTAGTTCTTCAGGGGTATAAAAGTATTCTTCCATAGTAGTTAGTAATCACTGCAAACATTTGTTACATTCATATATATCGTCATTGATAGTCTTATGTTCGTCCATAAAACTCCCAACAATCAATTGTTGTAGTTTTAGTTGTCTGTCCATAGTCGACTGGAGTAGTTTTTGTAGTCGGTCTATTTTCATTGTAAATGTGGTCAGTCAGACCAGCATCATCCCATTGTTCATTGTTCTCCATATTCAGGGTTCCTGCTCAAAAAATCAGCTAGATAATTTTCAGTCCCTTTAATATATTCAACAGTAAAGTCGTACATTGACAAAAAAGTCTGATATCTTATTATTCTTCTATATTGGGGTTTATTTGAAACTTTATTATAAATTAAAGGTTTTACTTGTGTATTGTCAGTTAATACTTTAATCTTTCTACTTAATAACCAAAATGAAAATTTATCTATTGATTTAATCACTGCAAGTAATTCTTTTTCATTTGTACTATAGTTTATGGCTGCTCCTTGTAATGTTCCGGATGCATATCTACAAATTTCTCCAGTATCGGTCTTTAATAATCCTGCCCAATGGTAGTCTGAGCTATCGGTTTGTACTATAAATTATCTTTTTCGTCAGGTAAACGGTGGTAATTTGGAACATTCTTCTTTTAATTGTTTGACAATTTCAGTATGTTGATCATTCCATCCTATCTTATTATTTTTTCTGATCAATTTTCTTAGATCATTTGTCTTTTTTGCTAAATTTGATATAAATCCTTCTGCATAATTTAGAATTTCAAGAAATCTTTGTATGTTTAATTTATTCCTAAGTTCATCAGGCATTTTAACAAGTTTTGTACTTATGTGTGGTTGCATTTTAATTCCAAGTTTGTTTAATATTAGACCCAAAAATTCTATTTCATCTTTGAATATTTCTGCTTTCTTTTCTGATAAAATTAATCCATGATCTTTACAAAGTTTTGCAAATATATCTAAATATTTTTTATGTTCTTCTATAGTGTTTGAGTCTATTAGTATATCATCTACGTATACAAATATAAAGTTACTAAATTTTTTAAATGTTTTATCCATTTTTCTTTGAAATATTTGTGGTCCATTTTTTATTCCAAACGGCATAACTTTCCATTCATAGTGTCCTTGTGGTGTACTAAAGGCTGTATATTTTATACTATCTGGATGCATTTTAATTTGCCAAAATCCATTTTTACAATCAAATTTTGAATAGATAGTTCTACATGTAGCTAATCCTGTTAGATTTTCTTTGTTAGGTAGAAAGTATCCATCAAATATCATGTTTTTGTTTAGTTCTTTGTAATTTATTACTAATCTTGATTTCTTTCTTATTTGTTCACTACGATTTCTAACCAAGAAAGCCTGACTATTATGTTCTGCTATAGATTCTTGAATAAGATCTAATTCTAACAATTCATTTATTTGTTTTCGAAGTTCTTCAATATCTTCTTGATTATGCATCATAGGTTGAGTTCTTATTATTATATCGTTGTTTTTCATTTTTAATTCTGCATATATTTTATTAAGATTCCATTTTTCAATTGGATTTTCTCCATAGTTCTCAGAGATGTATTTTATTGTCTCATGAAGTTCATATTTATCAAAATCTTCTGACTTTTGAATTAGCACTAGTTTTTTAATTTTGTGAATTTTAAATTTTATGTAATAAGTAATTGGTTGTTTTATAATTTCTCCTTTTTCACCACGTTTCTGAAGCACTCTGTATGGTTTCCTTATTCTCGGAATAGTAATATAATGGTTACATGCTGATCTAAGTTAGATATTATATCTATCTACTCTAATGCTTTGAAATAAACTTGTAAAATCTGTCCCTAATAATACATCAATTGTTTTTACTGGGCTAACATATACTTCTTGTATTGTAAATATTTTATTACCTAAAATTATTTGAACATCTTTAGCTATTTTATTAATAATTAGACTATGTCCAGTAGCTCCATGTACTTCTATTGGTCTTTTATTTACTTCCCATTATTTTATTAAATGTTCTTGTATTAATGTGATTTTTGCTCCTGTATCTAGTATAGCACATGTTGTTATATTTGTTTGTAGTATAGTTAACTTTAGGTATACTGTTGTTGGAAATCTAATTTCTTTCATATATATGTTTTTCCTATTACGAAAGCTTTTCCATTTTTTGTTTTTCCACTAAAAATTTCTCCTGTTATCGTATATTTGTTTAAGGAGTCTAAAAACTCATTGCCTAACAAGACATGATAGGTGCTACTAGATGTTTATTCTTCTTCTTCTACATAGCATTTTACTTCTTCTATTAAGTCTGTACCTAGTTTTATTGGTACTATTACTATTTCATTTACTCTTTTTACTTCTCCTTCAAAAATAGTATATCTATATTCTGTTCCTATATGCTTTGTTAATCCATTTATACAAGTTTTTCCTATATGATTCTTACCAGCTCCAGTGTCTACTAATATATTTGGTCCTTTTATCCAGTTTGTGCCATTATAATATTCTATATTAATTCTCCATGTTTGGGCTTTTTGTTTTATAATACCCGAGAAATTACCCGTAAGAATTCCATTTAGCAAATTCATTTCACTTAGGTATTATTATTATTATTATTATTATTATTATTATTATATCATCATTATTTTTATTATTATTACAATTGGGAATTTGAATAGGGACCGGACCCACAATTTGTAATGATAAGTAAATTTGGAATGATGAAGGAAAGAGGATTCATTCAAATTTGAAGACCACTGCCCTAGTGTCGATTGGATAGAGTAATTGGCTGGATAAGATTTGCTAATAGAAGGAGTCAGACTACTTGCTCAGTTGTTCCACCGAAAAGTTGGGAGGAGATATTGCACCTTATAATTTAATTACTATCATTATAGCCTAAATAAGTCTAACCGTTCTATTGCAATTACTGTCATTATAGAGCAATAGGAGTCATTCCATTGTCCCAACGTATCAGCTCCTTCCCTGGTGCGTTTTTGCCTGATTATTCCTTTCAGTTACAACCAGTAATGAGAGGTGAATTGGAGAATCCAACCGTTGCTGTAGTTAAGGCCTTAGGAAATTCACTGCACCGATTCATTGTTATAATCAAGCACTCCTCCTCAACTTCCCATTTGAAAGAATTCGGATAGTGTGTGAGCGGGCAGACCTTGTTCCAAGTCCTCCAGATTTCCGATTTCCGAATTCCAGTAAGTATAGTTCAACTCAACCTCTCTTCGTCAACCCCGAATGGACGATTATAAGATTCTGATGTATCATTCTTTTATCCAAAGTTGCAGTCACTAGAGTGAACTCTCAGGATTGTGGTTCAGTTTTCCATTTTCCATTCGTAGAAAGCTATACAGTGAGTACAGTTCTTCCCTATTCGATATCTTAATTCGGACTGTCATTTAGGATCCAATCTAACCTTCCGACGTCACTCGATGGAGTGCAGTAGGTGGTGCATTCCGTTTCTATTTCCTGTGTTACTCTCAAGGTTGTGGCTGTCGTCACTTTTAGAACTCTCCAACACCAACTATTAAGGATGTAAGTTAACTCTCCTTACATAAAGTTTTGGTTGTCTAAAACCTATTTTCACCGGCCAATGTTGTGCAAATCTATATATATGTATACTTTCCTGTTTCTTCTCTTTATATCAAATGTGTTGCTGCCTAAGCCTCCTTTTCGCTAAAACTTTAAAGCAGCCTGTCAAAATTTCCATTTTAAAGATATTGCTCTATTGGTGTATATGTATAGCTTTGAATATATGTATATATATATACGTAATCCTTGTAGCCTTCTTGCCTTCTTCAAAATTATAATATTTGGTCCTCTTGATTGAAAGCTGTTTGTCTTGGACGCGTTATGTTCCTGGGAGGAATCTTTCATCCATGTTTATTACACAGATATGGAAATTGTAGGATCGGCTGCACCAATAATCTAGCTTTGAAATTTTATTTCCTTTAACTAACTTTAAAGTGCAATATACAAAAGTGAAATCTTAAAATTTTAAATGCATATATTTTTATATATATAAATAGTTGTGCTTGTTTATATGGGTTTGAGAGTCAAATAGTTTGACTATATATACATGGTTTGAAGTACTATTGGCAAAACCTATATATTTTATTATATATCAAAACCGATAGGTCCTTACTGGATTGAATTTGTATATTACTGATATGGTAATTATCTGGAACAATTTTGGAAGTATCGACTGGATGATATCATGGGAACATAATATTTGATGTTTTGGGAAGAATCTAGTTGTAGGGATACTTATTGGCACTATTAAGAGTGTATTTTCTTTTACAGTCAGACTACTCCGAATTGATGAAATTCTTATAATTTATTAAATGAGTAAAAATATTTCTAAAAAAAAAAAACCTTTGTGATCTATGATCGAGTGGGATGCTTGTTATTTCTGGAGGGTATGTGCACTTGGCGTGTTATGTCGCCCCCTCTTGAAGCCAAAACGGCATTTAATTATTGTGATGTATGAGTCTATACTCCTAGATGTATCCGTATGGGTTATCTAGGGGCTCCGGAGTGTGTCTGTATAGGGTCCGCTGCATGCACTTACCTCGTGGGTACGAGTCCCAGAGGTTGATCCCAAGTGTTCGTCCCTAGGATATGTTTGAGTCCTTGTGGGTATAAAGTCCCAAAGGTTGGTCCTGTGGGTTCGTCCCTAGGATATGTTAATGGGGTGTCCTCGATCATATTGAGCAACGGTAAAAGATTTATTTTTGGCGTATGCGGGATTTTAAATAATTTTATTCATGATGTAAATTACCTTCTTTAATTAAATATATATATAATCTTACTAAGATTTCCAAAATTGTTGTGTGGTTTGTTAACTTACACAGTACCGTTTGTACTGATTTGTTGTTATCCCTATTTTTCTTTCAGATTTCGAAGAGTAAGCATTCACATGGAGGGATGGGATTTTCTCCCTAAAGACTTGTCGCATTTTATTCTATTTAAATTTTGCACTGAACTTTGGAACTTTGGACTATGGTTTTGGCCGCGTGTTTTGGCCCTGTTTAGCTTCCGCACTATTATACTTTACGCATGGTAGACTTAACTCTGTTTTAAATTTCGGGCACTAATTGATGGTTTTTAAATATTTTTAAAGTATTGGTACAACTTTAGCCTTAGCATCTTTTTAAATAAGCCCGATTTGGTCGTGTCTTATTTAGAAAGGTGTGGCGGTAGCATCCCGGCCTGGGTGACCAAAAACGGGGTGTTACAAAGTGGTATCAGAGCCCGAAATATTTATTTTTAAAAGCTATTATTTTTCGGCCCAATATAGAGGCCCAAAATATTAAATATTATTTTTAAGCTTTTTAAATATTATTTCCATGGAAAGGAAATTTATTTTAAAACCCATGGAAAAATATATCTCAAAAATTCGACAAGTCTTAAAATATTATTTTTGGGGGTTGCATATGCATTAACATATGTGCTTGAAATGTGCAAGATATTGATTTGTTAAAAATTTATTTTTAGATGGCCGACCCAAAGCTTTTTAACATGATGACCGATATGCTATGTTCGATGACTAGCATCATGCATGAGTTAAGACATAGCCGTGATGAGGTTAGTGCATATAAGGACCATGTAAAAGGTATCGAGAAAGAGTTGGAGAAATTGAGGAATGCTCGACAGGAGGATTTGGGCCGCATCGCTGCTCTTGAAACTCTGTTTCATGAGGAGCAACACAACAACCACATGCTTAGGGGACGTGTGTTCACTTTGGAGCATGAGATTGTTGACCTTCAAAACCGACTCAATGCACCGGAACCTGAGGAGGAAGAGGAAGAGGAGGAGGATCCGGACATGTATATTGATATTGAGGGCGTGGATGAGGAGGAACCAGAGGCAGAGGTAGTGGACCCACCGATACCTCTTGACTCCGATGGCGAGTATGAGCATGACAGGGCACTCCTCGGCTATTCTCCCGATTATCTACTAGATTGATCGTATCATATCGTTGGATTATCTATTGCTTTCCGTATTTTATATTACCTTGATTTGCCTTCCATTGTAGCTGCTTTATAATATTTTTTTCCTAAATGATCTAGTGAAGCATTTTCCTTTTTCCTTTGTTGCATCGTCTCTTTTAGAATTCTGCGTACTTGAGATGTTAGAACTTACTAACTTGACTACTAACCTACCGTAGAATTTGATTCTTACCCTTGCGTGCTTATCTAACAGAATGCCGCCAAGGGGAAGACCGCGAAGGGAAAACCCTGCTGCTAACAACGCCAACCCTAATGTACCAGCCGAAGGTGGCGCACCACTGAACCCGGACGGGGCAAATGGGCCAGTGGGTGCAAATCCACCTAACGTTGGAGGACAGGCGGGCGCTGTACCCAATGTTGTAGACGCACGGTTGAGGACTGTAGAGCAAGTCCTCATAGCACTGGGCAACGCCGAAGTTAATAGGGCCCAAGCGGCGGTACCTCCGCCGGCAGCCCGTATTAACTATCTGGCAATGGTAAACCCATACCAGCCGCCCCATTACGAGGGACAAGAGGATCCCGCAAAGCTAGAAGACTGGATGAGGACATTTGACAAGCTTTTGAACGCCGTCAGATGTCCCGAGAATGAGAAGGTGAGAGTAGCTACGTACTATTTAAGTGGGGAGGCGGATGAATGGTGGCAGAACCACCAAGGGGGACTAGCGGATGGCGACCAAGTTTATTTTTGGGAAGAATTCAAGGAGATGATGAGAGAGAGATTTTACCCTCTTAGCACGAAAACGGCTAAGTACGAAGAGTTTATCAACCTCCGTCAGGGTACTCAGACAGTACAGGAGTACTACGCGAGATTCAAGGAACTCGTCCGTTTCGCTCCAAGATTGGTACCGACTGATGCCGACAAAGCCCAGAAATTTGAGATGGGGCTAAACCTCAGCATCAGAGAGATTCTAGTTGGCGGACAGCACACAACTTTGCAGGCTGTTTACGATCGTGCAGTGGCAATCGCACGGGTTCAACAGCTGAAGCGCAAGGACCATGGGGAGTCGAGCAAGGGCTCGAATCAATTTGATAAGAGGAACCGGAACAACAACAATGGTAACAACTTTAGAAAAGGGAACGACCTGGCAAAGAATGAAGGACAAAGAAGAATTGAGAACAAAGGGTTCAACCAAGGAGGCAATGGAAATCGGAGGCCTGGGAATCAGGGTGCTTTCATACCCCGATGCCCGCAATGCAACATTCCGCATCTGGTGCGCGAATGCCCGAAACCTGGGTCTTGTTATAGGTGTGGCAGAGAAGGCCACATGAGAAGGGATTGTAGAATTCGAGAGGAGACAATCGAGAAGAGGCTGGACTTAGTGATTCGCCCAACTGGGCCGAATCAGCATAACAATCAAGGACAAAGGTTCCAACAAGCTCAAGGGCCACCCCAGAATCGCAACCAGCAAGGAAATCAAGGCGGAGCCATGGGACGTCTGAACGTCATCAATCAAGCGGATTTGGCCACTCAAGGCGAAGTGATCAGAGGTACGTTCACTGCATTAAGCGTACCTGTAAAGGTTTTGTTTGATTCGGGCGCAAGTTGCTCTTTAATTTCCACGAGAATCTTAGCCGCGTTAGATCTACCAGTACCTAAGAGCATTAACTTAGGAATTCAATTACCGTCGGGTAAGGTAGTATCGTGCTCTAAACGATACAACGGGATCCCGATAGTGATTAAAAACACCGAATTCTTCGCGAATCTTATAGAGTTTGACCTTAAGGACTTCGATATCATCTTGGGGATGGATTGGCTGACTCAGTACAAGGCCGTTATTGAGTGCCAAAAGCAGAAGATCTCGTTGGCAAAGAGTCGAGGGAGGAAAGTCATTTACTTCATGCAACCTCAAAAGAGGAGTGCCAAGGTGGTGAATGCCTTGAAATTTTGCAATCTCATGCAAAAGGGGTATCATCTGTATGCATGCTACGTACATAATTTGGAAGACGAGGGAAACAAGATCGACAGGATACCAATCGTGAATGAATACCCTGATGTCTTTCCCGAAGATATACCAGGAATGCCTCCTGAACGAGAGGTTGAGTTCACGATTCATATGGTACCTGGAACCGAACCGGTATCCAAGGCGCCTTATCGTATGGCACCAGCAAAAATGAAAGAGTTGAAGGAACAACTAGAAGAGTTGTTATCAAAGGGTTACATTCGACCGAGTACGTCACCTTGGGGAGCGCCAGTCCTATTTGTTAAAAAGAAGGACGGTGGACTTCGGCTATGCATAGACTACAGAGGTCTTAATCAAGTAACGATTAAGAATAAATACCCGCTACCCAGGATCGAAGACCTTTTCGATCAACTAAGAGGAGCTTCGGTATTTTCCAAGATCGACCTGAGATCGGGATACCACCAACTGCGTATAGCCGAGAAAGACATACCGAAGACATCGTTCCGTACGAGGTATGGGCATTACGAATTCACCGTAATGTCCTTTGGTCTCACAAACGCTCCCGCAGTATTCATGAACCTCATGAATAGTGTTTTCCGAGAGTTGCTGGATTCTTGTGTCGTCGTATTCATCGATGACATTCTAGTTTACTCAAGGGACGATGAGGAGCATACGAAACACTTGCATCAAGTACTCGGAACTCTGAGGAGAAATCAGCTGTACGCAAAACTGTCGAAATGCGAGTTCTGGATGAAGGAGGTCGCATTTTTGGGGCACATAGTATCGGCTAAGGGAGTGTCGGTTGACCCAGCAAAAATATCGGCAGTAATTGATTGGCCGGCACCGACAAATCAGACAGAAGTAAGGAGCTTTCTTGGGCTAGCCGGATACTACAGAAGATTCGTGAAAGATTTCTCAAAGATTGCAAGACCAATGACCCAACTGCTAAAGAAGGGGTTAAAGTTCGAATGGACTTCAGGGTGCGAAAAGTCTTTCCAAGAACTCAAGACAAGACTTACAACAGCTCCAGTCCTGACACTTCCATCAGAAACGGAAGATTTTGAAGTGTACAGTGACGCTTCAAAAGAAGGACTCGGGTGTGTACTTATGCAAAACCAGAGGGTTATTTCCTACGCATCGCGACAACTCAAGCCGCATGAGGAGAATTATCCGACGCACGATCTGGAATTAGCCGCGGTGGTGTTCGCTCTCAAGATTTGGCGACACTACTTATACGGACGAACGTGTCGGATGTTCACGGACCACAAGAGCCTCAAGTATATATTTACTCAAAAGGAGTTGAATATGAGGCAGAGAAGATGGCTTGAGCTGATCAAAGACTACGATCTGCACATAGCTTACCATGAGGGAAAGGCGAACGTCGTGGCAGACGCATTAAGCCGGAAAACAAGGCATACGGCGAACACCCTCATTTTACCTTCGGGACTATATATGGACTTGGCGAAGTTAGATACTGAACTAGTCCATTATGGAACTGTGGTAGAAATGGTGAATGCCCTAGCCATTGAACCTACGGTGTTCGATGAGATCCGAGGAGCTCAACCGGAAGATGAGAATCTCAAGAGAATCAAGAAGAAGATTGGCGAGGGAAAAGCGGTAGGATTCACAGTCCATGATGACGGAAGTATACGCTTTAAAGGAAGATGGTGCGTTCCTCACAAGTGCGAGGACTTGAAGCAAAAATTGATGGAAGAAGGCCACAGTACGCCTTATTCAGTACACCCTGGTGGTGATAAGCTGTACAAAGATTTAAAGAAAATATATTGGTGGCCGAGAATGAAGAGAGATGTTGCGGATTTTGTGGCTAAATGCATAACTTGCCAAAAGGTAAAGGCAGTACGGCAAAAGCCATTGGGATTGGTGAAGCCGTTGGAGATCCCAAGTTGGAAATGGGATAGCATCTCCATGGATTTTGTCTCGGGCTTACCAAGGTCTCCTCGAGGAATGAACAAAATTTGGGTAATAGTTGATCGGTTGACGAAGACTGCCATCTTTATACCAATGAAAGATAACTGGTCGATGGATCAACTGGCCAAGGCATATATCGAGAATGTGGTCAGAAGGCATGGTGTACCACATGATATCATCTCTGACCGAGATAGTAGGTTTGTCTCGAACTTTTGGACAAAGTTACAAGAAGCCTTGGGAACCCAAATCAAGATGAGCACGGCTTTTCATCCGATGACCGACGGTCAGACTGAGCGGACGATCCAAACGCTTGAGGACATGCTTAGAGCGTGCGTACTTGAATTCAAGGGAAGTTGGGAGAACCACTTGCCGCTAATTGAGTTCTCGTATAACAACAGTTACCATGCTAGCATTGGCATGGCACCGTTCGAAGCTCTTTACGGACGCAAGTGCCGCAGTCCGCTATGCTGGGCAAAGAATGACAATTCCGTAGTTGTTGGACCTCAGCTCATTGAAGATATGAGCAGACAAATCAAAGTCGTCCAACAAAAGATGAAGGCCGCACAAGATCGCCAAAAGAGCTATGCCGATACGAGGCGACAAGAGTTGGAATTCCAAGTGGGGGACAAGGTTATGCTAAAGGTGTCACCCATGAAGGGGGTGATGCGATTTGGCAAATGAGGGAAGTTGAGTCCTCGCTACATTGGTCCATACGAGATTTTAGACCGTGTAGGTACCTTGGCCTACCGATTGGCTCTTCCACCGGAGTTATCACGAGTTCACAACGTGTTTCATGTTTCTCAATTAAAGAAATATGTACACAATCCAACTCATGTCTTGGAAACTGATATAATTGAGCTGGATGATGACCTGACGTACGAGGAGTATCCGATCGAGATACTTGACGTTAAAGAAAGAGTCACGAGGAACAAGACCGTGAGAATGGTGAAGGTGCTATGGTCTAATCATGGCACGGAAGAAGCGACGTGGGAGTTGGAATCGAATATGAAACAGCGATATCCCAACCTTTTCCAAAGCGACTCGTGAGCAGTTATGGGGACATAACCGCAGTCCTAAGGGGGAGAGGATGTGACATCCCGAGGTAAAAATTTTAAATTGAGGCAGCCTAAATATTTCCATACGTGCCAATTACTTGTCTGCATTGGTTTTCCTTTCCGAGTGCGACCCAACTTCGAGGACGAAGTTGATTTCTAAGGAAGGTAGACTGTAATACCCGAGAAATTACCCGTAAGAATTCCATTTAGCAAAATTCATTTCACTTAGGTATTATTATTATTATTATTATTATTATTATTATTATTATTATATCATCATTATTTTTATTATTATTACAATTGGGAATTTGAATAGGGACCGGACCCACAATTTGTAATGATAAGTAAATTTGGAATGATGAAGGAAAGAGGATTCATTCAAATTTGAAGACCACTGCCCTAGTGTCGATTGGATAGAGTAATTGGCTGGATAAGATTTGCTAATAGAAGGAGTCAGACTACTTGCTCAGTTGTTCCACCGAAAAGTTGGGAGGAGATATTGCACCTTATAATTTAATTACTATCATTATAGCCTAAATAAGTCTAACCGTTCTATTGCAATTACTGTCATTATAGAGCAATAGGAGTCATTCCATTGTCCCAACGTATCAGCTCCTTCCCTGGTGCGTTTTTGCCTGATTATTCCTTTCAGTTACAACCAGTAATGAGAGGTGAATTGGAGAATCCAACCGTTGCTGTAGTTAAGGCCTTAGGAAATTCACTGCACCGATTCATTGTTATAATCAAGCACTCCTCCTCAACTTCCCATTTGAAAGAATTCGGATAGTGTGTGAGCGGGCAGACCTTGTTCCAAGTCCTCCAGATTTCCGATTTCCGAATTCCAGTAAGTATAGTTCAACTCAACCTCTCTTCGTCAACCCCGAATGGACGATTATAAGATTCTGATGTATCATTCTTTTATCCAAAGTTGCAGTCACTAGAGTGAACTCTCAGGATTGTGGTTCAGTTTTCCATTTTCCATTCGTAGAAAGCTATACAGTGAGTACAGTTCTTCCCTATTCGATATCTTAATTCGGACTGTCATTTAGGATCCAATCTAACCTTCCGACGTCACTCGATGGAGTGCAGTAGGTGGTGCATTCCGTCTCTATTTCCTGTGTTACTCTCAAGGTTGTGGCTGTCGTCACTTTTAGAACTCTCCAACACCAACTATTAAGGATGTAAGTTAACTCTCCTTACATAAAGTTTTGGTTGTCTAAAACCTATTTTCACCGGCCAATGTTGTGCAAATCTATATATATGTATACTTTCCTGTTTCTTCTCTTTATATCAAATGTGTTGCTGCCTAAGCCTCCTTTTCGCTAAAACTTTAAAGCAGCCTGTCAAAATTTCCATTTTAAAGATATTGCTCTATTGGTGTATATGTATAGCTTTGAATATATGTATATATATATACGTAATCCTTGTAGCCTTCTTGCCTTCTTCAAAATTATAAGATTTGGTCCTCTTGATTGAAAGCTGTTTGTCTTGGACGCGTTATGTTCCTGGGAGGAATCTTTCATCCATGTTTATTACACAGATATGGAAATTGTAGGATCGGCTGCATCAATAATCTAGCTTTGAAATTTTATTTCCTTTAACTAACTTTAAAGTGCAATATACAAAAGTGAAATCTTAAAATTTTAAATGCATATATTTTTATATATATAAATAGTTGTGCTTGTTTATATGGGTTTGAGAGTCAAATAGTTTGACTATATATACATGGTTTGAAGTACTATTGGCAAAACCTATATATTTTATTATATATCAAAACCGATAGGTCCTTACTGGATTGAATTTGTATATTACTGATATGGTAATTATCTGGAACAATTTTGGAAGTATCGACTGGATGATATCATGGGAACATAATATTTGATGTTTTGGGAAGAATCTAGTTGTAGGGATACTTATTGGCACTATTAAGAGTGTATTTTCTTTTACAGTCAGACTACTCCGAATTGATGAAATTCTTATAATTTATTAAATGAGTAAAAATATTTCTAAAAAAAAAAAAAACCTTTGTGATCTATGATCGAGTGGGATGCTTGTTATTTCTGGAGGGTATGTGCACTTGGCGTGTTATGTCGCCCCCTCTTGTAGCCAAAACGGCATTTAATTATTGTGATGTATGAGTCTATACTCCTAGATGTATCCGTATGGGTTATCTAGGGCTCCGGAGTGTGTCTGTATAGGGTCCGCTGCATGCACTTACCTCGTGGGTACGAGTCCCAGAGGTTGATCCCAAGGGTTCGTCCCTAGGATATGTTTGAGTCCTTGTGGGTATAAAGTCCCAAAGGTTGGTCCTGTGGGTTCGTCCCTAGGATATGTTAATGGGGTGTCCTCGATCATATTGAGCAACGGTAAAAGATTTATTTTTGGCGTATGCGGGATTTTAAATAATTTTATTCATGATGTAAATTACCTTCTTTAATTAAATATATATATAATCTTACTAAGATTTCCAAAATTGTTGTGTGGTTTGTTAACTTACACAGTACCGTTTGTACTGATTTGTTGTTATCCCTATTTTTCTTTCAGATTTCGAAGAGTAAGCATTCACATGGAGGGATGGGATTTTCTCCCTAAAGACTTGTCGCATTTTATTCTATTTAAATTTTGCACTGAACTTTGGAACTTTGGACTATGGTTTTGGCCGCGTGTTTTGGCCCTGTTTAGCTTCCGCACTATTATACTTTACGCATGGTAGACTTAACTCTGTTTTAAATTTCGGGCACTAATTGATGGTTTTTAAATATTTTTAAAGTATTGGTACAACTTTAGCCTTAGCATCTTTTTAAATAAGCCCGATTTGGTCGTGTCTTATTTAGAAAGGTGTGGCGGTAGCATCCCGGCCTGGGTGACCAAAAACGGGGTGTTACATGTTTACTCTTTTCGTATGGGATATCAATACTATGTCTTGGTTGATCAAGTATTAGATTTGTTCTTGGGCTATAATCTATACTTTTTCTGCTACTCATCGTTCTTCCTACATAGGATAATTGTGGTCTCCTATTTTCTAATGGTTTTCCAATTTCTATTGTATTTTTCTTGTCTGCAAGATCAATTATCCAATCATCTTGTAACGTTGGATTATTCAATTCTGATAATATTAGATCTGCTATTGTGTCTCTACATGCTTCGTGTATTTCTATTGTCTTTTTATCATCATAAGGTTTTAGTCTATTGCTATTTAGGTAGCTATAAAAAGCACTATAATGTACTGTAAATATTTTACTTTCATTTTTCATTACATCATTCCTATGTACTTTTATGTATAGGGTTAATGTTTCGTCTATATTTTGATCTTGTAAAGATACACAATAGTTTGGGTAACCTGTAAATAGTAGTTTTTGGTAAATTAGGTTTCCATTAATAGTTCCTAAGTGTGAGTCTTGTGGATTTAATAATCTTGAATCATATAGGCTTATTGTTACTGGTAAGTCTATTCCACTTCTAAATAAATATTTTAGTAGAATCTTTACTCCTACTAAATATACATATTGTATTTTCTCCGTTTTCTTTCTACTTAATTTTTCTAGCCCTTTATTTATTACTCCCTCCGTCCCACTTCAGACGTCTTGTTTGACTTTTTGGCACTGTTTATTGTTTAACTTTGACCCAATATTATTGCAAGTAAATATTTGAAAAAAATAGTCGAGTTCGGTCTTGTTAGATTCGTCTAATCGTGTAGTTTTAGAATATATATTTCACATAATTTTTACTTATATATATTTTGAGATATGATCGATTTAAAAAGTGCATTGGATTACGTGCAGAAATCAAACAAGACATCTTAGATGGGACGGAGGGAGTATATCTTTTGTTAAAAGGTGCAGTTTTAGAGTAGTATTAGTGTTACATACATCTACTGTTTTTTCTAGTTCATGATATTCATGAATTACTATATTATTTCTTGAGAATGTTCTTGATAGTATATTAAAATTTGTATGATTGAATCCATGTTTTAGATCTAATCCTTGTATTTTATTAATTTGTTCTGGACTTAAGATAGCTTTTATTGTATATCCTCTTTGTCCTTCATATTGTTCTACATATTTTATTTCTTTTGTTTCCTCTTGTTCTTCTGTGATTATTTCTTTATTTTTATTCATTTTCTATTTCAGAGAATTTTACTTCATATATCTCATCTCCTGATTCTGGTTCACTTATACTTTCTAGATCTGATTCTATTTCTTTGAATATTTGTTCATCTATAATATCATATTCCATAAATCTTACTTGTTTTTCTTTGGTTTTGTACAATCACTTGCAAAGTGTTCTATTTCTCCACAGTTATAACATTTACATGTGGTTGGATTCTTTTTATTTTGTCTTTTATCATTTCTTCTTTTATAATATTTTCTTCCAAATTTTGGCTTAAAGAATTTTTTCTTATTAAAGATTTTAAATCTTTTTCCTTTCTTAAATTTTCTTTTTATTGGTTTAAATTTTTTAAATCTCTTATTTAATCTATATGATTTATTTTTCCCCATTCAAAATTTTCTGCATTTTCTTGACAGCATAAATCAGCAGCTTTATTATATATTTTAGTGTGGTCTAATATTTTTCTTTGGTAACATAACTCAGTTATTACATGTCTTATTAATCTTATTCGGCTTCCTAAATTATTCGGACAGTCATTTTTATTTTGAATCCATGTTTTCCACATATATTCATCCCATAGTGATGGTAATTTTGAAAATATAGAGTTCATGGTGTGTTCATTATTTTGTGAGCTTGTATAAGCTGTATAATAGTAACTTTTAAATTGTTCAGAGAATTGATTAAAAAAAGCATAAATATCTTAGTCCTATTTTATTTAATCTTAGTAACGTTTGATCTCGTTCTTCTATTAGAGCATTATTATCTAGACTATGTACTCCTAGGAATTCTTCTTGTATGATATTGATAAATTCCTCTATTCCTATGTTTACATCTTGTCCAAATCCTTGAGTAATTGTATTCATATAAGTTTGTTTTGTATTTGAGGAAATTCCTGCAAGGAATTGTGCCACATTTCCTTGGACTAGATTCCATATTTTTAATATTTTTGTTCTTGACGTACTTTCTTCTGACATTAAATGTATTCTTATTATCTGTTTCCATTTTTCTAGTTCTAGACTTGGCTGTTTAAGACAATCCAGGTTTAGGAATATTGCATCTCCTGGTCTCACATTTCCTATTCTTGTTTCTTTTAATTCAAAATCTTCATTGTATTTCCAAATTTCTTTTTTAGAGGTTGTTTTTCTTATTGGAAAATTTCTTGAAGGTAAATTTTGTAATCTACTTTGATAATTGTCTACATTTTGTCTATTTGTAGTTTGATCTACTTCAATTGGTATAGTTCCTGTTACACCTTCTCTTCGCAAGGTAGTACTACTTTCTCCAACTACTTCTGATGATGGTAAATATAATCTATGATTATTCATAAAGACTTTATGTTGTTCTTCCAAATCGCTTTCATTAGTTTCTAATTCTGTTTCTGAAAATGTTCCTGTATATATTGGTTCTAAATTTAGTCGTTCTAAATCACTACTTAATTCATTTATTAAGTCTTCTATTCTTGTATTTATTCTGTTTCTTCTTTATCTTCTCTACTTTCTAATTTATCTTCCTTTAGTTCTTCATTTATCTTTTTTAATTTTTCTACTTTGTCTATCAGGATTCTAATTTTGTTTTGTTTGTTTAGTTTTTCTATTTCTTTCATCATTACTCTATGATCGAGACTTCCTAGTTCTGGTGTCTTCTCCCATTTCGGTAGTGGGAGTGACTTTTCTAATTCTACTTGCTTTTGTGGAGTTTTAATTATTGTTTTGTCTATGTATCTTTCGATATTGTAGAGTCTTGTATCTAGACTTATCATTAGTTCTTTTATTAGTTCAATTCCATCTTTTATTGTTTCTAAATCTTCTAGATAACTCATCTTCTAATATTTCTTATGTTTCTAATGAAGTCGTTTACTTCATCTATTTCAGTTTCCCTTTCTAATTCTTCTATCTCTATTATTTCTAATTCATTTAAATACCATTCTTTTATTAACTCCGATTCTTCTTTTTCTGGATCTATATGTTTTTGTATACTTACATATGCTTCTCTTTCATCTATCATTTTAGAAATCTTGAATTTTATTCTTAATAGTTTTTGTTTAATTATTATGGTACTTATATCTTGTGGTTGACTTTCTATTTCATGAATTTTATTAGTCAGTCTTTCTATTGTTTCATTTTCTAACTTTATTCCTGGCATCTTATTAGTCTTCACTATAATTTGATTCTTGATCTGAAAATTCGGGTGAAGGTGCTCTAGTACACATGGTGTTGTGTATTATATATCTTGGAAACATTCTATAAGTTGTAATTTTATTGTTGATTATGGTTAATTTGACTTGTGATACTAACTCTTGTTCTTCATCTCTTTTTGATATAATTTGTATTAAATTACCATTATATTCTTCCGTTTCGATTATATACTTTCCTATCCAAAGTAATCTTTTTCCTCTATTTCCTAGTCTTATTCCAAATTCTTCATCGTTTTGCAATCTATTTAATCTTTTTCTTCTGTCTATGTATGTTTTTCTTTCTTCTATTTGTTGATCCATATTTTCTATTTCTCTTTGACTTATTTCATGATCAGTATTAAATGTGGGTGTTAAAAATCTTCGATTATCGTTGGTTCTTATTTCTGTAAGTGGTCTTATTTGTGGTTCTAATCCTCTTATTCTATTTAGAAATGCTCTTTCAATTCTTGCTTGTATCATCAAGCTATCGGTGTTATTTTGTGCATATTCATCATTTCTATTTATTATATAGTTTTCAGTATCGAGTGGATTAATCATACTTAGTGGATAATCTATTTCTTGATTTTCATCTAAAGGATATCTTGCTGTTGGAATATATTCTGGGTATAGTTGTTCTGAAGTATCTAATCTTAATCTTGACATATGATAGTTTAATATATGATCATTATTATTATGGTTACTCATGTCCAGTTTAATCGTTCTGGGCTCTGATACCATTTGTTTTAGGGGTTGAAATATAAAATGTTTGAATTAATTTTGTTGTTACGTATTGTATTTAATCAGAAAAATAATATTCACCATAATTACTTAGATTTTCTGGTGGTTCTTCATCAAAATTTTCACTATCTGATCCTATTCTGAGTAAAATTATTCTGTCCCAAAAACTTTTTCTTCCGAATAGGGATATACCTTTTGATTGTATTCAGTTAAAAATATGAGCATAGTATAAACAATGTCATTCCAATTTTCAATTCTTTCTTCCATAGTTTGTAAATATAGTCCGTATTCATATGTAAGCGAATTTATTTCTTCTTGATTAATTTATTTTATTTTGTAAGTTTATTTAAGGATGTTTATTTAAACTAGTAGATAGTTGTGTATGGTTTTTAGATGTTTACTTAAATTAAGAGTAGTTTAGAACTCATTTACAATGTTTTTTAAGCACTTTTTGTGCTTTAAGGGTAAAATGAGTATTTTTACAAAAGTTTATCTTTCTAGGGGGTTTAAAGGAATGAATATTGCTATAGGTATTAAAGTGGGTATAACTATAGGCAGTTGGGTATTTATTTGGTATTTGCCATTAAATGAAATACTTTCATTTAACAATAAATTCTAAATAAACATTCTAAAAAAGAAACTGTAATAATTAAAAATAGAAGTCCGCCCTTTTAAGTTATACTGTAATAACTACTTCTCTTTATTAAAATAGTATGAATTTAAATGGTAATTTCGTCTTATAGGATCTAAAAAGTAAAATTACTTTAGCCTAAAATTCCTTTAAAAAAAATAATGATCGTAGAATTACTGTAATACCCCAAAAATAACTTAAATTGAATAAAAATTATTCATACCAACAAGGTACATTTTTTTTTTGGTAGCTCTACTATAAGAACTCCAAAGTTAAATAGCGTGAGTTAGGTCAAAAGCATAATGGATTTACCCTTCTCGTACTATCTCCGATCCATTTACATCCACAGTCAACCTTCATATATGAGGCGGCAACATCTAGAATAACACATTATCTTATTACATCCCTATTACACTTATATTTTAGCAAACACAGTTTGTCTGTGTCGTATAGGGCGCTGGCTATGAAATTTACCAAAAAATATTTTAAGTTTAAACAACAACAAAAAGGAAATTGACATTTAAATGGGAAGCCAAGAGTATTAAGAATAAAAGTTTATTCCCAAAGATACCCTTCCTCCGGGTAAACCTAATGTCCATAATGGTCAATTAATTAGTTTCAAATTAAAAAAAAAATAATAATACACGTAGTTATTTTTGGTCTTCCATCTATCCTCCGAGGCTCCCACCCCACCACAAGGAAAAACTGATGATGATTGGGGAATGACCATTACGGCGTCGTTTGGGTTACCCTCCCAAAATTCCTGAGATCCGCTGATGTAACCCTAGCGATTTTTCCAAATTTTGATTGGCCAAACAACGGGAGCGAGATCGATCGTGACGGGAGGGGTGGGGAGCGGAGGGGAGGGAATTGGATTCGCATGGATTCCGATGAGTTTCGTGCGATTTTATCGAGATCGGGCTTTCGAATTTGGGATATGATCGACGCGGCGATTCGAGTTGCCGGTTCGGATTACGGCGAGGAGCTGCGCCGCCGGAGGGACGGAATTGTGGAGTCCCTCTATGCTCCGGTTGGGCAGCTATGTACGAAGTGCAGCGGCGGCGGCGGTGAGGAGGAGGACCTCCGTTTGGATGTTAACCGTAGTGTTGATGTGAATAATCACACCGACAGTGATGATTTTTATGATAAAATTGACCACGATGAGGAGAGGAGCAATCGGAATCTCGATGAGGATTTTAGTAGGAGTCCTCCTCATGGACATCAGAATTTCAGCGGCGGAGAGGAGGAAGGGGAGGACTTGGATCAGTTTGGAGGGTTGTTTGATGAAGAACAGATCAAAATTCTGAGCATCAAAGAACAACTTGAAGATCCGCACCAGGTCTTCCCTACTTACCCTTTTACTTTGATTTCTGTATATACAAAATCCTATTTGTATGAAATTTTGATCCTCCTTTGGGTTTAGAATGAAGATGCTGTGGTGGAATTGCTGCAAAACTTGGCGGACATGGATATCAATTTCCAAGCTCTAAAGGTGAACGAATAGCAATGAGTTTTTTCAGTTGAGAAGAATTGAGCAATAATCTGTTTGATTTTAAATTATGAAATTTATTGTGCAGGAAACTGATATAGGAAGGCATGTAAATCGGTTGAGGAAGCATCCATCAAATGAAGTTCGTAGATTGGTGAAGCATCTTGTCAGGTTTTCAGCTCCCCTTTGGAAATCATTTAGAAATTGGTTAAATTTTCGCTTTCAATGTAGTTCATTGTTTATTTGAAGTTTTGCTTCTGTTTGAGTGCAGAAAATGGAAGGAAACTGTGGATGAATGGGTTAAGGTGCACGAACCTCAGGGGACTTCTAATCTAATTGGTAAATTCATATGGTGTTTGGAAGTTAGAACTGCTTTTGCATTGGCTATATATGATATCTTCTTAGGATAGCTATAAGTAGTGTCTTTGAATGGAAAACGGAGGAGTGTGATAAAGAAGAGATTTATGTATGTTAATAATGTTGGTGATGGTGGTGGCAGCTGATGTGGACTCACCTCAGCAGAACTTACAGAAAAATCAACAGAATGGCCATCACCAGGTGAGTTCATAATTGT
Source organism: Hygrophila difformis (assembly GCA_030278955.1). Taxonomy (NCBI): domain Eukaryota; kingdom Viridiplantae; phylum Streptophyta; class Magnoliopsida; order Lamiales; family Acanthaceae; genus Hygrophila; species Hygrophila difformis. The sequence continues at coordinate 8,733,562 of JAOANR010000011.1, forward strand.
TCGACCCTCTTTATTTTCTGGGGAAATGAAAAACCTAAGTACAAAGAACTGAATTAAACAAAAAGGAGGACAATATGAAAGGAGTTAATCATTGAAAACATTCTAGTTGGGCTTATGAAGCTTTTTATTTGGTTTTTGCAGGTTCCTGATTTTGGATATTCTCCAAATCCCCGGAGTGAGTGTCAAATCTGCGTTTTGGGTTCTTTGTTTTTCTTTTTTGGTGCTCAATGTATTCATTACTGCATTAAGATTAACATTCTGAAATTCTCAATTCTTCTATTCCTCGTATAGGTGGGAATTCTAGTGCAGAAAGGAATTACACAGAACATGAAATGAAACCTAAACAATCCCAGTCTGCTCCTCGAAGAGAAACTCCATCAAGGCCACCTCAATCAGTTCCTAAATCTGCTCCCTGTCCTCCCAATGTACTGACTCCTGAACTTGAACTTCTTCCCATTCTCGACATGTTTTGAACACCCTTGATCCATTTCACTATATACAGTTTGAATATTATATAAATTGCAGCAAATAAGTTTGGATTTAACCCATTCCAAGCTAAAGTTATGCTCCAAACGTGATTGCTGTATGTGATGATTAATAAAATGCGAATTTGCAGAGGATGCAGAGGGAATCTGTTGTAGATGATGAAAGACTGAATTCAGCGAGAAAGAGGCTTCAGGAGAACTACCAAGAAGCTCAGAATGGTCTGAATATATTCAACTTGGAACTGATATATAATCTTCAGTAGTGTTAACATTCGCTGCATTTTCATTTCAATGCTAATTGTCAAATATGCCATTGGTTGAACAGCGAAAAAGCAAAGGACTATTCAGGTGATGGATATCCACGAGATTCCCAAGCCAAAGAAGAATTTTTTCCCCAAGAATAAAGGTGGCTTTCAAGGAAGAAACAGCCGATGATTCTCCTTGCTACCTTTATTTGTATTGTTGTATCATATAATTTGCACGCAGCATTGTTTCTGCAGAAGGGGACTGTTACCAAAAAGAAACGGTTTTTGCCCCCCCCCCCCCCCCCCCCCCTCCCCGAATCATGAGTGTTTTGTCTTCAGCATTTATGAAGTGAAGTAGGACACTTGCGAAAATATCGATGTTTATGACTCTGGTTTATACTCCATAATTTCCTGGAGCTGTTTTGATCTTGCTATGGTTGTTTTGTTAATGTGAAAAAAACATAATTTGTCATGTGTTTTGATTTATTTTTTCATTTGGGAGGTCAATCTCGTTGTAGTCAGTTTTTGTTGGTCAATTGTAGAGTCTGCTAAAGAGGGACTGCTACAAGAACTTGTGCTCGAGTGTGGCAATGGGCCGCGGCCTCATCCCACCTGACCCTAGAGCAGGCGAGAGACATCGTCCTCTTTGCAGCTATGTCGTGCTTAAAGAACCCAGTTTTCTACAAGTTTTCCCGTGGAGGAAAGATGAAGAAGATATATACTTCTATCTCATTGACCTTGGAGAATGGGATCAATAACATCCAGCCCCACCAATGCCTTAAAGAAACAGCTTTTACCTTGGAGTCATTCTGTGATATTCTAAATGACAGGACATATAAATTTACGGAAATTTTGAAGATATTTGAAATTTCGGACATATTTGTAATTTTTTGAGAAAATCACGTCGAGTTTTTGAGATAATGAAAATGAAGATATTCTAAATTTTCTTCATCTTTATTGCTATTTAAATTACTAATATGCTAACCATACTCATTCAAAAATATACTATTCTGATAATATTGTTGATATCATACACCATATTAATTCAGAAAATTTTGACTTAAAATCGGTTGAAAACAAGTTAATTGGATGACTTAATCAATATGTGTCGAAACATAAATTTTAATTTTTTGAAATTTTTTAAAAAAACAAAAGATCCCAAAAGATATTTTTAAAATTAAGAAAAAATATTCTTTTAAAAAAATTGAAAGTTTGAGAAAATTTCGGTCAAATTAAAGTACGAATACATTATTTTGACATTTGATTTTGTAACAAATTAAAGTACATATTAACAATGACAAACCAATTAAATGTTTGGGCTGGGTACTACTAAAATAATTAGAATTTATTAATGAGTGACAGTTGGATAGAGTCACCGAGAAACAGACTTACAGACAAGAGCACTATATTTCATATACCAAGTATTCGAAAAAGAGATAAAATAGAGAATCGAACTTACTCACAAATTTTTTTTTTCTTCGAGAGCCAAATGTTGGAATTTATTCTTAATTCTGTCATGCCTATTCGCCATTCACATCTAGAATAATAAAAAAAAAAAAACTCACCCATGGGCCCAATTTATTATTTTATTTGATTAAGATAAAGAATATATAGGCCTATGTTAAAAAAAAGCCACTACAAAGAAACATGCTGCCTTTTTTCCCCTCTTCTTTCCCGTAAATAACCGAAAAATAATTTCTATTATAACTAAAATTTACACGACGTATAAAATACCAAAATTTGAGTCTGGAGGGCGAATTATTTTTAAAAAAAATTCTACTGTACCTAAAATATACATAACTATGTACAAATTAATAGGCAAATTTCGAATTTGGAGAGGCCACGCCCCCCAAGCCACTATTTATCATTCCCCGTCGTTGATTTTTATCAATTATCATGAAGAAATTGAAAAAATATACTAGATAATCCTTTTTGGTTACAAAAAATCCAAAATAGTCATTTATTTATTTTTCGCTCATATTAGTCTTCTACGATTACAACAAATATCTAAAATAATTATTTTTTTAATACAAACATGTACTTTAAGCTAATTAATTCCTTTATTATGTCCACATGAAATATTTAAAATTTGACTACACATATGCATGTCAAATCAGAATCAGAAATATTATTAATAAAATAAAATAAAAAATTAATTAAAATAAAACTTTAATAGAATAATATCAGATTAAATTAAATTTTAAAATAAAATAAAACATGTAATATAAAATTAACTAAAAATTTATTTAACTTTAAAAAATTAATATATAAATATCATAATGGATTAAATAATTATTTAAATTCAAAAAAATAATTAGATATTTAATAAATTAAATGTGTATTAAATCTAAATTAATATAAATTAGATATCTGAATTAATCAAATAAATTAAATTTCAATTTATTAAATTTAAATAAAATAACTAATAAATTAATGGGAATTAAAAAATAATTAAATACGAATTTAATAGATGTTTAATTAAGTTTTTTGAATTTAAATAGTTATTTAGTCCATTATCATATTTGTATATTAATTATAAATTTAAATAATTTTTTAATTAATTATAATATTATGTGTAGTTAAATTTAACCATTCTTTTTGGACATAATTAAGGAATTAATTAGCTCAAAGGACATGTTAGTATTGTAATGACCCGATTTAATTAAATTGGACTGTTTAAATAATTTGGTATTTGGATATTTTGTATTTCAGTCCGGATGGGGTTCATTTTGTATAAATTGAGAGTGATGGGGCCTTTTTGTAATTATTTAACTATTGTAGAGTTAAATGGGGTTATTTTGTAATTTGGAAAGAAAAAAAGAAAGAAGAAACGGGAGAGAGGCAGGGAACGGCCGAGAGAGGAGAGGGTTTTGGAGTGATCTTCGGCTTGTTCAAACTATCGCGTTTCTTGGCTGATTGATTAATCGGTTGTTGGTAAGTATTTCTCTTCGTCGTCTTCTTCGCTATGATTTTTATTTCGATCGTTTTGGTGGTGAATTGGGGATGTTTCGAAATGCTAGGTTTGTGAGTTGTTTGGCCGATTGGATTCGAAATTGGGCATCCCGGAGGTGTTATTGATCGCTGCTAACATTAAGGCAAGGGATTTGTGTGCTTAAATTACGTGTTTGGGGGTATTGGGGGTGAATTCCGGCAAGGGATTATGTGTATTGCAGTTGAGATTTTCTGTTTCTAATGACACCATATTTGTGTGTATATATATATAGATATACACGGCTATGTATGTGTGTTTCACTGTATAGATGCGCAGCCCTCTCGGGTGAGATTGCAATTTGAAACGTGAATCGTTTTAGGGAATATATAATCAGTTACACTAAATTGGTTGAGGTGATTTGAGTAATATAGTTGTTGACCCGGATCCATTTCTTTTGAAAATTGTTTTGCTTGGTGAAGGCCGATCAGTTCATTGATATAGAATTCTAAATACACGCAGAATGGTACAATTCTTTTCAAATGTTTTCTTAGTGTCGTGGGAAAGGATAAGTTTGATGGCTATTATAATGGATTTGTTTTACATAGTCTAGAAATATAAATTTTTAATATATTTAAATTAATTCCTAAACTACTCATTCTTGCTTAAATTCTGTACCGGTTCATGTTGCTTAGTTTATCTATTCAGCTTTCATAGCTTGAATCTCACTCAGGTGATTATATTCGTTTTATCTTAAATTAATTAGCTTGTTGAGTTACATGTTGAGGGATTAATGGAATTAGCCGATGAGGAAAATGTCATGATTAGACGGGCAGCCTTTACAGGTGTTGTTGAGTCCCGATGATCCGATGTGGTGTTATGTTTTATGTGATTGATCGGGCAGCCTTCATAGGTGTTGTTGAGTCCCGATGGCCCTACGGGGTGGTTATTTGGCTGTGATGCCTGTGTTCCCTGCGAGGATGGTGTATGTTACCCTGTAACGGGTTGGAGTTGATGATATCCTCACCCGTGGGTTCATACCGCCCGGGTTTTTAGGTGCCGGCTAGGCATATTCATTTGCATGTGCATATAGGATAGATAGGTGTATGTTAGGCCATGCATCATGTGCATAAATTGTATGATTGTGGTTGAAGCACCGGTATGGGACGGTGTGATGATTAATTGCTTTATTCATATTCTGTCATGTTAATTCATGCTTATTATTATTATTATTATTATTATTATTATTATTATTATTATTATTATTATTATTATTATTATTATTATTATTATTATTATTATTATGATTTACTCTTGTCGCTCTATTTATCCTTTACTCCCCGGCATGTAGCCTTGCTCAGTACGTTGTACTGACTCCCTTTGCTTTTGTCTGTTTTATAGATCCTGCTGGAGGCGCCGGAGCATGATCTGGGTTTGGGCATGAGAGATCACATAGATAGGATTTAGCATGTTCATCTTATCATGTTTATTTATGTGGTACTCTGTGGATTGTTATTATTTGATACTTACTTGACTAGTTGAGGCCTGTGAGCCTAGGATTTACATTCTGTCGGCCTGTGGCCTTATGTGATTTACTGTTTTGGGCTGGTAGTCCTGTTTCTGATATATGGGCAGGATGCCAGATTATGTTTGAGAGGCTTGTACCCTGATACTCTGACAGGAATTGTTTTATTTAGTTGTTATGATGGATTATCTTCGTGCCTATGTGTTTTATTTTATTTTAGATTCCGCTTGTAAATGGATTAATCAGATGATCACTTTAGGTTGCTCAGCCTGGTACTAGCTGTTTTAAATTAGCTGGCCACTAGTTTAGAATAGTTAGTACGACGGTAATGCTTGCGAAAATCAGGTTTAAATTTTCGGGGCGTTACAGAGTGGTATCAGAGCCTGTGTGCTCTTTAATTGCATTAAAATTGGTGTAGACATAGGCGGTGAGATGTGTGTGGGATACATATAGTGCAGATTTGCATTCCTATTCTTATTTTTGTTGAGTTTTGCGCATACCAGTGTGAGACACAGTTGGGGAAACTGTGGAAAAACAATGGTACTCCAGTCAGGATCCTTGAGACTTCACAGTCATTGAGGACTGCGAATTCATTGTTATTTATTTATTTAATTGTTTTATTCTTTATTATGCCATCAGATATATGGGATATATGGTATGTTGGTGATTTCTGCTGACATGTTTGTTCATGTTGTGTCTGTTTTGCATATCAGAATGGTTCCTTATCGTGCTAGAGGTGCTGGTCGACGGGGAAGGCCCCGCAGGAACCAGGGTCCACCCGTTGGAGATAGGGTAGGGGACTTTGCATCTGAGGAGATGGGAAATATGGTTCCACCTGCTGGAGTTGAACAGGGGAACGACGAACTACCTCTTCCTCCTCCACCAGCACCAGAGGTACCACCTGTTGCTCAGGTGCCTCTCGGGAATCCACCAGTAGGTGGTGCAGCTGCCTTCAATCCAATTGAGTTCGCCCGACAGCTGGCACAGTTCTTTCAGTTGTTACCACAGCCTGTCGTGCAGCCTACCCCTGTTCCGGTCCATGTGGACTATGTGGATCTGTCCACAAAGCACCGTCCACCAAAGTTTGCAGGGGTGCCAGTCCTTCTGATTTGGAGAATTGGAAGTATCAGTTGGGGCGGGTTCTTATTAGTATCAACTGTCCTGAGGACCAGAAGGTCTATGTAGCTTCCCACTACCTGAAAGGGGAAGCACTGCATTGGTGGAGGACTCGCGAGCACGACCTACTCGCTCGACCCGGGTTCAACTGGGAACAGTTTACAGAGGCTCTTAGTTCCCATTTCTATCCACCACATGTCTTGGAGGCGAAGAAAGTGGAATTTCTGGGTTTGAGACAGACAGAAAGTATGAGTGTGACCGCTTATCACAGGAAGTTTGTGGAGCTTATGAGGTATGCTCCGGAAGTTATGCCCACTGGTAGGGACGAGGTTCGTCGTTTCATTTCGGGTCTCCGAGCAGGGATTAAGTCCTCTTTTGGCTATCGAGGTTATGATACATTGTTTGAGGCGTTCGATCAGGCCCTATACGTGGAGGAGAGTCGGGCTGAGGAACGCCAGCAGTGGCAGAGTAGAAAGAGGCAAAGGGACCGGGGCCGTGAGGGGCAGAGAGGCGGCGATCAGAGGGGCCAGCCTGCTGTTAGGGGTCGCCGTGATGGTGGCCGTGCTGATGTGGGCAGGGGTGATGGTCGTGCACCGCTACCTGTTCGTGAGGTTGGACCCGATGGGCGACCTGTATACCGTTGTTGGACTTGCCACGAGGTGGGTCATCGCCGAGCGGATTGCCCGCATGCTGGCAGGGGTAAACCGGTTCGGGCTGACAGGGGTGGCAGACTGAACGTCTTGGATCGTGCGGAGGCAGATCGTCGGGACGATGTTCTTGCAGGTGTGTTTTAAATTCCTGCAGTTTTCTATTTTCTTTTCGTTGTGCTCTGTCTTTGTAAACTTTGTACCCCGTTTAGGTACTATTACTGTTGCGGATCATTCTGCCTTTGTATTGTTTGATTCGGGAGCCTCGTGTTCGTTCGTGGCTTTGCGATTTGTGCGGGAGCACGGAGTAGGACCGTTGGTGCCCTACCAGATGCCTATTTCCTTGCCTTCGGGCGATATCATCCGTAGTGATCACATATGGCGAGATTCGGTATTGAGCATCGAGGGCCGTGAGTTCAGAGCCGACTTGGTTGTATTTAGCCTGGCTGACTTTGATGTAATTTTGGGCATGGATTGGCTGACTCGCCATCGTGCTGTTATCGATTGTGGTATTCCACGTATTTCCTTCCGAGATCCTCTCGGTAAGTATGTCTCTTACCGACCTTCTTTGATTCCACCTGCTATTAGTGTGGTTTCGGTTGCTGCGTTGTGTGATTTGATGCGCAGGGGTTGTTCTCTTTCCCTGTGGCAAATGAGGGATCTTCGAGTAGAGGTTCCTGCTGCTTCGAGTGTCCCTGTTGTCTCTGAGTTCGGGGATGTGTTTCTCGATGAAATTCCTGGTCTCCCACCTGCTCGGGAGATTGATTTTACTATCGAGCTGATGTCTGATGCAGCTCCTATTTCTAAGGCTCCTTACCAAATGGCTCCTGCTGAATTGAAGGAGTTGAAGGATCAGTTGAATGAGCTTACTAGTAAGGGGTATATCCAGCTGAGTAGCTCGCCTTGGGGAGCTCCTGTACTGTTTGTTAAGAAGAATGATGGGTCGATGAGGATGTGCATCGACTACAGGGGTTTGAACCGAATCACGGTGAAGAACAAGTATCCTCTACCTCGGATTGAGGATCTATTTGATCAGTTGAGAGGGGCCAGTATATTCAGTAAGATTGATTTGAGATCGGGCTACCATCAGATAAGGGTGGCAGAAGCTGATAGGCCTAAGACAACATTCAGAACTCGTTATGGACACTTTGAATTCACGGTCATGCCTTTTGGTTTGACTAACGCACCAGCAATCTTCATGGATCTTATGCATAGGGTATTCCACCCCCTGCTGGATGTGTGCGTGGTTGTGTTCATAGACGATATTCTGGTCTACTCGCCGACTCGTGAGGCACATGCTGGCCACTTGAGGACAGTGTTGAACACATTGCGAGAGCATAAGCTATATGCTAAACTCTCTAAGTGTGAGTTCTGGTTGGAGAAGGTGTCGTTTCTGGGACACATTGTTTCGGGTGAGGGCATTGCAGTTGATCCTGCTAATGTGGAAGCGGTACTAAAGTGGCAGGCCCCGAAGAATGTGGGAGAGATCCGGAGTTTCTTAGGTCTTGTTGGCTACTACCGCAGATTCATTGAGGGGTTCTCGAGCATTGCTAGACCTCTGACTAGACTATTGAGGAAAGATGTCAGATTCAGATGGGATGATGCTTGTGAGCAAGCATTCGAACTATTGAAGAAGAAAGTGACAGAGGCACCTGTTTTGGTACTACCTGATGATTCAGGCGAGTATGAAGTTTATACGAATGCGTCACTTAAGGGTTTAGGTTGTGTGTTGATGCAAAAGGGCAAAGTGATTGCTTATGCATCTCGACAGCTTAAGCCACATGAGCAGAATTACCCGACTCACGATTTGGAAATGGCAACGGTAGTGCATGCTCTGAAAATCTGGAGACACTATCTGTATGGAGCGAAGTGTAGAATTTATTCAGATCATAAGAATCTGAAGTGTCTGTACACCTCAAACCACATGAGTGGCAGACAGAGGAGATGGATGGAGTTATTGCAGGACTATGACACGGATATTCAGTATATTGAGGGAAAGACGAACCGGGTGGCGGATGCTTTGAGCAGGAAGGAGCATCATTCAGTGGCATGCTTGGGTGTGATGCCTGAGTGGCGCAGGGAGCTACTCAGACTTGAGGTTCAGGTAGTTCCTGTTGGCTCTGTTCAGCACACCTTAAACATGCTAGTTACTACATCTTCTTTGATTGATGAGATATTTGCTAGTCAGCATGATAGCGGGGAGATGGCAGTACTGAGACAGAAGATTCAGGATGGTAAGGCTCCGGGTTTCAGAATCGATGATAGGGGCATGGTGAGATATGGTGATAGATGGTGTATTCCGGAGTGTTGTGTTGACCTGAAGAAGAAGGTCATGGATGAGGCTCACACGACTCCTTATTCTGTTCATCCAGGGGTCACAAAGATGTATAAAGACATCCGACAGACTTATTGGTGGAATAACATGAAGAGGGAGATAGTTGAATATGTGGCTAAGTGTGCCACATGTCAGCGAGTGAAGATTGAGCATATGAGACCGATGGGTTTGCTACAGCCTCTAGCAGTGCTCGAATGGAAGTGGGAATCCATTTCCATGGATTTTGTGACAGGGTTGCCTCCGACTGTGAGGAAGATGGACACTATCTAGGTGGTGGTGGATCGATTGACTAAGAGTGCAGTGTTCATACCTATGAGACTGACATGGAGTATGAGCCAGCTTACCCAGGCCTATATTCAGCACGTTGTTAAGAGATTTGGGATTCCCAAGGAGATTGTGTCTGATCGGGATTCCAGATTCCTGTCCAAGTTTTGGAAGGATGTGCAGGCAGCGTTTGGCACGCAGATTAGCATGAGTACTGCATGGCATCCTCAGTCAGATGGTCAGACAGAGAGGACCATTAGGACTTTAGAGGATATGTTACGAGCTTGTGCACTGGACTTTCAGAGTAGTTGGGAGAATCACCTCAGTTTGGTGGAGTTCAGTTACAATAACAGTTATCATGCAAGTATTGGCATGACTCCCTTCGAGGCATTGTATGGGAGGAAGTGTAGGAGTCCTTTATGTTGGAATGATCCAATAGATAAGGTAAATGTGGGTCCTGAAATGATTGAGCAGACTGTTGCGTTGGTGAGGGTCATTAGGGACCGTATGAAAGAAGCTCAAGACAGACAGAAGAGCTATGCTGATCTAGCTCGTCGTGATGTGGAGTTTGAGGTTGGTGATAGGGTATTACTGCGGGTATCGCCTATGAAAGGGGTACGCCGGTTCGGTAAGAAAGGCAAGCTGAGCCCGAGATACATTGGACCCTATGAGATAGTGGAGAGAGTTGGTAAAGTGGCTTATAGGTTGGCTTTACCAGCCGAGGTGGGTCGAGCTCATGATGTTTTTCATGTTTCTCAGCTCCGGAAGTTCGTATCTGACCCATCTAAGATTATCAAGCCTGATGAGATTGAGTTGGATGCGAGTCTTGAGTATGAGGAGTATCCAGTTCGGGTGATTGATGCAAAGGAAAGGGTTCTGAGGCACAAAACCATCCCGATGGTTAAGGTGTTGTGGTCTAGGCATGGAGCTGAAGATGCTACTTGGGAAACCGAGGAGCATATGAAGCTGAAGTACCCAGAATTGGACTTGACTCCGTTGCCTTGAGGTAACATTTTTCACCTTGTTTTGATTTTTGATCATGTTCTTGAATGTGCATTTCGGGGACGAAATGATCGTAAGGGGGAGGAATGTAATGACCCAATTTAATTAAATTGTACTGTTTAAATAATTTGATATTTGGATATTTTGCATTTCAGTCCGGATGGGGTTCCTTTTGTGTAAATTGAGAGTGATGGGGCCTTTTTGCAATTATTTAACTATTGTAGAGTTAAATGGGGTTATTTTATAATTTGGAAAGAAAAAAGAAAGAAGAAACGGGAGAGAGGCAGGGAACGGCCGAGAGAGGAGAGGGTTTTGGAGTGATCTTCGGCTTGTTCAAACTATCGCGTTTCTTGGCTGATTGATTAATCGGTTGTTGGTAAGTGTTTCTCTTCGTCGTCTTCTTCGCTATGATTTTTATTTCGATCGTTTTGGTGGTGAATTGGGGATGTTTCGAAATGCTAGGTTTGTGAGTTGTTTGGCCGATTGGATTCGAAATTGGGCATCCCGGAGGTGTTATTGATCGCTCCTAACATTAAGGCAAGGGATTTGTGTGCTTAAATTACGTGTTTGGGGGTATTGGGGGTGAATTCCGGCAAGGGATTATGTGTATTGCAGTTGAGATTTTCTGTTTCTAATGACACCATATTTGTGTGTATATATATATAGATATACACGGCTATGTATGTGTGTTTCACTGTATAGATGCGTAGCCCTCTCGGGTGAGATTGCAATTTGAAACGTGAATCGTTTTAGGGAATATATAATCAGTTACACTAAATTGGTTGAGGTGATTTGAGTAATATAGTTGTTGACCTGGATCCATTTCTTTTGAAAATTGTTTTGCTTGGTGAAGGCCGATCAGTTCATTGATATAGAATTTTAAATACACGCAGAATGGTACAATTCTTTTCAAATGTTTTCTTAGTGTCGTGGGAAAGGATAAGTTTGATGGCTATTATAATGGATTTGTTTTACATAGTCTAGAAATATAAATTTTTAATATATTTAAATTAATTCCTAAACTACTCATTCTTGCTTAAATTCTGTACTGGTTCATGTTGCTTAGTTTATCTATTCAGCTTTCATAGCTTGAATCTCACTCAGGTGATTATATTCGTTTTATCTTAAATTAATTAGCTTGTTGAGTTACATGTTGAGGGATTAATGGAATTAGCCGATGAGGAAAATGTCATGATTAGACGGGCAGCCTTTACAGGTGTTGTTGAGTCCCGATGATCCGATGTGGTGTTATGTTTTATGTGATTGATCGGACAGCCTTCATAGGTGTTGTTGAGTCCCGATGGCCCTACGGGGTGATTATTTGGCTGTGAGGCCTGTGATTTGGCTGTGATGCCTGTGGTCCCTGCGGGGATGGTGTATGTTACCCTGTAACGGGTTGGAGTTGATGATATCCTCACCCGTGGGTTCATACCGCCCGGGTTTTTAGGTGCCAGCTAGGCATATTTATTTGCATGTGCATATAGGATAGATAGGTGTATGTTAGGCCATGCATCATGTGCATAAATTGTATGATTGTGGTTGAAGCACCGGTATGGGACGGTGTGATGATTAATTGCTTTATTCATATTCTGTCATGTTAATTCATGCTTATTATTATTATTATTATTATTATTATTATTATTATTATTATTATTATTATTATTATTATTATTATTATGATTTACTCTTGTCGCTCTATTTATCCTTTACTCCCCGGCATGTAGCCTTGCTCAGTACGTTGTACTGACTCTCTTTGCTTTTGTCTGTTTTATAGATCCTGCTGGAGGCGCCGGAGCATGATCTGGGTTTGGGCATGAGAGATCACATAGATAGGATTTAGCATGTTCATCTTATCATGTTTATTTATGTGGTACTCTGTGGATTGTTATTATTTGATACTTACTTGACTAGTTGAGGCCTGTGAGCCTAGGATTTACATTCTGTCGGCCTGTGGCCTTATGTGATTTACTGTTTTGGGCTGGTAGTCCTGTTTCTGATATATTGGCAGGATGCCAGATTATGTTTGAGAGGCTTGTACCCTGATACTCTGACATGAATTGTTTTATTTAGTTGTTATGATGGATTATCTTCGTGCCTATGTGTTTTATTTTATTTTAGATTCCGCTTGTAAATGGATTAATCAGATGATCACTTTAGGTTGCTCAGCCTGGTACTAGCTATTTTAAATTAGTTGGCCACTAGTTTAGAATAGTTAGTACGGCGGTAATGCTTGCGAAAATCAGGTTTAAATTTTCGGGGCGTTACAAATATAAGAAGGACTATTTTGGATATTAGTTGTAACTTGTAAGCGTAGAGGACTAATTGGAGCGATAAATAAATAAAAAATTATTTTGAATTTTTGGTAAAAAAAAAGACTATAATATATCTGAAGAAATTTGTCTGCGTTTTTTAGAACCGAAGAGGAAGGGTGTCGGGTCTAACTTGGATAGGGATAGGGGTGATTAAAGAGTAGAGCTACTCGAACTCGACTCGGAAAAAGCTCGATTCGTACTCAAAAAATTCAAATCGAGTATCAAGTATTATAATCGAGTATCGAGCTCAACTCGAGTAGGAGCATATAATACTCGTCGAGTAGTCGAGTCGAGTCGACTACTCGTTTATTGATTAATTTGATTATATTTTATATTTTGGGCCACAATTCTTTTTTAATAAATGAATGAAAGCAACTCCAATACTAGTCCATTTCTTAGCCTAATTTCCTCCCCCAAATTAGGGCTAGGGCTAGGGCACGCACGCACAAGAATCCTCTGATCGACTATTCGACTTTGGGAGTTCAAAAGTTCAGAGTTAAATCCGGAGTCGCAAGTCACGACAGTCGTCGTCGGAGGGATTATCACCGGTTTGAGTGGAAGTTGAAGCTCTGTTCGCTGCAAATTGCAATTTTCTGTGTCAATTGCAAGCTCCGTTCGCTGCAAATTGCCAAAGAAACCGAATGCCCACGCCCGTCTATGTCCATTGACTGTCCGTCTAATCGCCGGGCCCTAGCTCCAACTACCGCTCCACCCGATATTGTTGCTGTCTGCTCCATCGCCACTGTAGATCCTTAGGTATGATGGGTGGTATATACTCCATTAGACTATTAGTGCACTTGCAGTAGCAAAAATAATGAAATTGATACTTTATAGCCCTTGCTAAATCTCTTCCTTTTTAAAGCGGTTGTCGTGACTCTAAAATCTATTCTGTTGATGATATGCGTATGCTCTCTTTTTTTCCACACCCACGATCCAGCAGAAGAACAAAAAAATAAAATAAAATTCAAGCTACTAATGACTACTTGAGCTCGAGCTAGTCATACTTCCTTACGAAGTCAACCCTCAAGTAGTTCACTATTCGGTTCGACCCGACTCGATATGACATAGGGGAGCAGGCGGGTCTAAATTGTTGGGTCGGGTAGGATTTTGTGTAATAAAGAGGCCAGAATATCCTCCTCCTCTATTTATGGTTTAATTCCTTCTTAAAAATAAATATTCGTTTAACGTCTTCACCGATTATCTGTGTCCTCTCTGTCCTCATTCCCAGCCACGGCCAGCAACGATACTCTTTCGCCGTATCTCGGTGCACTCCCTCTGTAGACGTTCTGATTTGCTGCTGTCGCTCATCTACCAGTTTCAGTGAGTATTTTGTATTTTTGATGAAAACTCCCATTGTGCCCACGCAATTTTAATGCGCTGTGAGGTGAATCTCTTCAAGTTTAATTTCTATAATTAAGTGATTTTCAAGTATGCCTTTAACGTGTGCGAGCGCGTGCTTGTGTACTGTTCGGTATAATGCTTCTAATGTTAATTAAATTAATCACCGTTCGGTTTACTAATCATGTTTCAATATCACAGAATGCAATCGTTTTACGTAATGTTGGCCCTCTGCGGAATTTTATATATAACTTTTAATAATGATATCAGAGAAAGCAACTATAAGCAATAGAGATGCGGCAGAGAAAATTTGTATGTTTGAGAGATTTCCGGCATTTGATGTTTTGAAATTAGGGAAACAGGAGGTCTGATGATTGTATGATGGTAGGGATTAGGCTAAACAAATTTCTGTCAAAAATCCACAAACTACTGAATCATATATTGCCTTCTTAGTTGGCATTGAATGGGAATTGTTTCTGATGATTGTATGATGGTAGGGATTAGGCTAAGTAAATTTCTGTCAAAAATCCACAAATACTGAATCATATATACTCTCATGTTATGCAAATATGTTTTTAGGGGTATGGATATTGGTTGTCTGCATCCCCCATTGATAAGAACTGTAGTTTTACAAAGTAAAGGGAAGAATGCATATCCACGGTTTGATCTCCTGAACCCTAGCACCCAGAAAGGACTCAGTTCATCCAACTCTTTGAAGGTATTTCTTCTTTATTTGTTTATGTTGTAGTATAACACTGTCTATGTATCTATTACTACTTATTCTGTCCTAATTTCAATTTATTGTGAAATTACTTGTGCGTGTGTGTTTTTTTTCTTTTTGGTTTTTAAATGATTTTCAATCTTGTCCGATTAGCATGCTTATACCTCACTCTAGAGGCCTTTCACTTTAGTTCCATTGCCAATCTGGAAGTATTGATTAAATTTTACTCTCTCTTGCAGAACAGTTACAGTAGGATCGGTGTTCAACTGGACTTCAGAAGTTCGCCACCGCACTTGTCTCCTGTACATCCATTGGTCATTAAGTGTAATTACCCTCAGAATGCGGATTTTCCTCGTAATTACTCGAAAAAGGAGAAAAAACCGTTTCCAATACCCATAGTGGAGTTAAGGCGAAATGCTAGAGAGAGGCTGAAAAATAGGATGAACCAACCAAGAGGACCAGTCCCTCCTCCGAAACGAGGATTGGTGGTTGCAAGACTAATACCCCTTGCATACAGGGTATTGAATGCACGGGTAACATTAGTAAACAACCTCAAGAAGCTCTTGAAAGTGATGCCTGTAAAAGCCTGCAGGTAATTCTCAACCTTATTCTAGATTGCTTGCATGTTTCTTTTGCAGACCCTTTCTGATAGTCGTTTTGTGCGTTGGTGTAGCAATTGACATATAGTATTCTCTAAAAGTTGAAATAGTCTCACTGAATCATACATTATTTTTGGCTTTTTATTTTAAAATAATTGTCCGACGTTCAATCATGTTAGGAGGTGTTCTTTTGATTGAATAAGTGATAAGCTGCGGAATGCTTGCTTACTTTAGTGTTACTTGATTAGTGATCATCAAGAAGTTTGTTCTTTTGTTTAATAAAATCTAATTACTGAATTAATAATATTAAATTATACTACGTATAAAGTATATTATTGCAATATATTTATTACTCCTAAATGAAAAATAAAAGTATATATTTATATATTAGTGTTAAGTGATAAGTGAAATTTCATTACTTATTGAATAAGTTATAAATAAGTGGAAATTTTTATTAATCACTTATTTTAAAGAAACATCCTTATTGGTGCAGAAAGAACACCACCTTAGTTTTTTGTGTTTTAGCACCTGATTTTTTTATCTTCTGGTAGGTGGTGTAGCGAAATTCATGTCGGCCCTATTGGTCATCCTTTCAAGTCGTGTAGAGGACAACAAGCTTCAATCCGAAGAGGGGCTCATGAATGGGGTGAGGCAGTTGTTGATGACGTATTGGTACCAGTTGATGCCTACCACTTATATGATCGTCTTGGGAAGCGAATCTCTCACGAGGAGCGATTTTCCATACCGAGAATTCCAGCCGTTGTTGAGCTCTGCATTCAGGCAGGAGTTGACCTGGCAGAATATCCAACAAAAAGGAGAAGAAAACCTGTCATACGCATTGGGAAAAAAGAGTTCATTGATGCTGATGAAAGCGAACTACCAGATCCAGATCCTAATGTCCCAAAGCCAGAAATATTATCTGAAATACCGGATTCTGAAATAGCACCACCTTCCAGCGAAGAAGACATAGTATTTCTTGCCGAGGAGACACTCCAAGCATGGGAAGAAATGAGAGAAGGAGCCAAGAGGCTGATGAAATTGTATGTTGTAAGGGCTTGTGGTTATTGTCCGGAGGTGCATGTTGGACCGAGTGGCCACAAAGCACAAAACTGTGGAGCCCATAAGCACCAGCAACGTAACGGGCAACATGGGTGGCAGGCAGCAGTTCTTGATGACTTGATCCCACCAAAATATGTCTGGCATGTACCTGATGTTGCCAAACCTTTGAACAGGGAGTTGAGAAACTTCTACGGCCAGGCTCCCGCAGTTGTAGAACTATGTGTACAGGCTGGTGCTGCTGTGCCTGAGCAATACAAACCCACTATGAGGTTGGATGTGGGAATTCCTACAGATGTTAGAGAAGCAGAAATGGTTATTTGACCTGTCTTTTCCTTGATCTTTCAAGTTTCATCCTTAATATCAGGCAAGTTTGGTTGTTGATTATTATTCATTCCCTGTCAATTTTGTATTTGCTTGATACTTGATAGTAGCTTATAGCGTAACATTGTTTATTATTGGCAGCTGTGTAATTAACCACGATCATTAGTAGCATATGAGAATAGAAAAGTGAAAACTCATAAGCTTTTTATTTTCTCTATTTTTAGCAGCTTGCGTTACAGAATTATGTATATGAATGTGGTAAATAGCATCTCAGAAGTGGAAGTTGTTGCCAAATGATTTCTGTAAGTATGCTAAGGTTATAATTAAAGGCATGTACAGCTCCGCAGGTATAACTAATGATTTTACAGTTGGTCCTGATATTGATCATCTATTTTTGTAATCTTTTGTTAATAAAGTTAGTTTTCATCCTGCACCGAAAACTTTAATTGCCATTTGTAATCCATATAATAACAGCTTAAGGGTCTGTTAAGTATAATTTGGCAAGACATCTGATATCTCAGTACATTGTTGAATATAATGTTTTCTATGTGCAGAATTTTATCAAGAAAAGAACTGAAAACGTGAGCTTCTAATTCAGGTTTATATTGCAGACTTGCTTAGTGTTAGTGCAAGGAGGAAGCTTGTTCCCATTGTCAATCATAACTAATTTTCGGATAGTATATTGGGCTCAAATATTGAAATAGTTTTTAGGGTGTTTTGAACCCTTTCTAAGGAATAAAGGCTAATGAGGGACAAAGGAATCAAGAAAGTGCCTGGTTGGAGTTGGATCGAATTGGCGAATGACGTTTATGCTTTCAATTGAGGCCATCGTTCCCACCCGAAATCCTTGGAGATTTACCAGGTAGTGAAAGAGTTAACTGGAGAAATAAGATAGCCTAAAAGGGTTCGGGACAAAGCCAAGCTGATACATACGATAGGCGAAGGAAGGCTTGGGATGGATTTAGGTGTCTTTGTTTTTCCCTTGATGATCTGGACCTTGGCAATGGTTACTGGATTCTAGGCTGTGATGGTTCTATTAATCCTATTAATCCTGGCAAAGTTTGAAATATTAGGAGACAATGTCAATCTCTCACCCTAAATGTTAGTATGTTTTTCTTCTTGTGCCATACATCCACATTTTGGGTTTTACCAAATATTTCTCTTAAGAATTCAAAACTATGGAGGGGAATGCTTCTAATGATTGTGGAGATTGAATTTTGATTGATATGAAGCTAAATTAATGAGGCCAGCGTTCTAAATGTTAAACCTAAGAATATTGATTGATACCATTAATACTTCTCAACCACATTAACAACTGACTCATTGATACCTATGAATTCAAGACCCAAAACTAAACCCAACCCCAAAATTAAAGAAAATAACCACACAATTTCTAACACATATGACATAACCACATTAACAACTCACTCATTGTCTGTACAGTGACAAACCAAAAGTGGCAGATATGTAGTAATCAAGAAGTGTGATGATAACCCTACAAGCTTCAACACATCAAACACATTAAGAAGTGACAAAGTCAAAACTAATCAAAAACACTTCTTCATACCCATATTTATATACTATTCCCTCCGTCTTTGAAAAATTGTAACGTTTGGAAATTGGGTACTGTTCACACACGTACATTGACTTAAAGTTTTATCATAGTTATACAAGTTAAAATATAGTCAAGTGGGATCTTATTAGATTCGTCTTGTCGAGTAGTCTTTAAACATGAAACTTTTAGAATGTTCACTTATACCGAACTTGAGTTATTAATGATTTAAAATGTGCATTGGACTGTGTGCACTGTGGGTCCATTTCAATTTTTTGAAAACGGAGGGAGTACTATATACTAATTCATACACACACTAAAAGATCACTACACTAGCAATGTAGCATTCCATTTTGGACACACAATTACTAAAAAGATGCAGTAGGAAAGATGTGCACATCAAGTACAACAACATTGTTTGACTTCTTTCTCATAAATTCGAAGGTACAAATATCTCCCAACTTAAGCCCATTCCCCTCATAGAAATCAAGCCAACTTTCCCCCATTCTGCATCTGAAGTGGCCCATGCATTTGTCAACATATAGCCTCAAATCCCATTTCCTTCCTCGGTGATCTCTTAGAATCACATCTGTCCTCTCAGTTATACCAATTGATCTCCAAATGTTTGCCGCTATACAGTGCATTTACATTAATTATCACCATGATTCAATATAGCCAAAAGAAAAACAACATATTTGCTCGAGGGTAAGCACTTTAGGAGGAAATATAAGGTCTCACCACCCGAGAGCGTTTTCTAGCATGATAAGGCTTCATTGTCACAGAAATATATGGATTTTTGCTTTTGTCTGATACGCCCAATTCCTTCGCTTGCTTTCCTACCAAATGTGGACAAATTAACATTTGTAAAAACGAATACACACCACATTCCTTAAACTTTCTAGAGTTGTGATCTTAAAGAAGAATTTTTTACTCTTCCTGGTGCTTGTTGATCCATTATCTTTAGTCTCTCTTTCGGCATCATCCACAAGGTAATTTTTTCTCGCAGACACTTGTGTCAAACACCATAGCGTTAAAATGTAAGTTTCCGGTGTGTTCAAACACCACAAACTCCCCAAGGCTCAACCCATGGCGACGGACAAAATCCGGCCATCCATCTTGGAAACTGATTAAACCCTATTCATCATTTCTACACACTTTGACATTTGATGTTTCCATTGTGGTCCGGAATGTTGCCTGGTCTGATTTCTCCCCCGCAAGCTTCTTACAAAATGCTTGTGGTAAATTCTGCTTTACAAGGAAAAAGGGAAAGGTAAAGGAAGAAAGGATGGATGAGCTAAGTACCTGATGTTAAAGAAATGCATAAACGGATGTAACTAACAACAGTTTGTAAGAAAATTGAAGAGATTTTGAATTTGTAAGAGGCGCTGTACCAATTTGTGATGGAAGCCAGAAACCATGATCTTGAAGAACCTGCTTCTTGGTTCTGCAAGTGAATAATGTTTCTTCCATTCTATACTTACATCTGTGAAGCCAAACAATGATATGCCAATATATTGGTGTTATCTTGAGCTTTCTGTGCAGATGAAAAGTGTTGTCAACAGTAGTCAGAACGACGCGGGGACTACAAAAACTGAACAAATTCAACAGTTATGAAAGAGTTGCACTGTGACAGTTATTTGGTTGATTCGAACTGCATAGAGGAGCTGCTCTGCATCTGATTACGAATTTACTCTCCTCTATATTAGTGTTTTAGTCATAGATGAGTTTAGAGAGATTATTGAAATTGCTAGATTGAGAATTCGAGTTATTTATTTCGATTTCGCATTTTAGAATTCGGGTTTTTCTCTCTTGTTTTTCATAGAGTTCATTCTTGAGAGTTTTTAGATAGACTTTGATGAGAGTTCTACATCTGAGAGTTTCTTGAAGATTATCAAAGTCTTTGCGCTTTATATGCTTCGATAGGATTGCCGTATTGAAGATCACGTTTCTACACATTACGTTGTGGAGGTTTGCTTTGCGAAGGAACCTTTGGAATCTGATGGGAAGATTCAAATCATCTGCTGTGTTCAAGATTCAAGTCATGTAAAGATCATCTGTCCAGATTTCATCAAATTGGATCGGTATTCCAGCGACTGCAGTTGAGGGGGAGTTTCGACTATAGACGTTCTGCTAGAACAGATTCTAGTGTGATAGAGTTTGGTGTCAAGTTTTTTGGTCAGATCGAGTCTTGTTTTGATTGAGTCTTTTGCATAGTGAGAGCCCCTGGATTGGAATCCCCCAGACGTAGGTTGTGAAACCGAACTGGGTCAACAAATCTGTTGCCTTGTGTGTTTTTACATTTCGCTGTTTACACGTTGTTCTGATCACACACCGACGACCGCTCATAATCAAGATTAAAATCGGGACCCACAATTGGTATCAAAGCATGCTCTCTGACGCACTAGAGAAGATCTGAAGAATATTGAAACGATGAGCAAGGAAGGAGCATCCAGTTACAGACCGCCGTTGTTTGATGGTTCAGACTACAGATACTAGAGAACACACATGCGAATCTATCTGATGGCCCTTGGAGATGAAGTCTCGGAGGCAGTCGAAACACCCTAGAAACCACCAACTAGACCCGTTACAGTTCCTGCTGGATCAACCGCACCACCTGGATCTCGACCTACAACGAAAGAAGAAATTACTATAGCCGAGAAAGCCGCAAAGATAGGAAACTTCACTGCCCTCAATGCAATTTTTTGCGCTATGGGTGAAACACAATTCAGACTGATCACCAACTACACTTCAGCTTATGAGGCTTGGAATGCACTGGAAGTAATGTATGAATGTTCTGAGGACGTCAGAGCTACCAAATTACAACAGATTGAAACTATGTTTGACGGTTTGAAGATGAAGGAGGATGAAACAATACCCGTATACTATGGAAGATTCAAGGATGTTGTAAATTAGGCCTACTCACTCGGATTGGTGTACGACAATCAAAAGCTTGTTCGAAAGATGCTAAGTACCGTGACAAAGAAGTATGCTCCCAAAATAGCCGCTTTGGAAGAGTCAGAAAAGCTGAATACTATTTCTTATGGATTAGTTGGGATACTTCAAACATACGAGATGAATCACTTGGAGGAAGAACTACCAAGAAACATCGCTTTGAATGTTGATGAAGATTCCGGAGACAATTCAGAAGATGAAGATTCGTACAAAATCAAGAAAGTGGTCAAAATGCTTAAAGATAGAAGGACCAAGAAATTCAACAAAGGAAAGAACCAAGAACGCAGTTCCGATGACGTTCCGACGACTGACAAACAATGCAGAAACTTGAAACGAGGAGAAAGCAGCAAAAGTTATCGTTCCAACCGGAAAAGCATAAATCATGAGAAATTGGAGAAAATCACATTTGTTCGATGTTATGAATGTGAAAGGTTTGGGCATATTCGTTCTGAATGTCCTACAACCAAAAGAAAGAAAGAAGGAAAAGCACTTCGTGTGACATTATGTGATTACGACGACGAAGAAACTACAGATGATCACAGCAGTGAAACTGAAGAAGCTGTTGCATTTACCCTGAGAGATGCTAGTCCCACTCCATCAGAAGGTAACTCAAAGTCAATACATTTTTCTACTAATAAAGTTGTTTCTGATATAGGTGACAATGATGATGAGTTTCAACAACTAGCTAATGACTATGATGAGTTGAGAGTAGAATATGAAACAACACTACGAGAAAATAAGAAGTTGTTACGACAACTCACTGAAAGCATAACAACTTGTGATCTAGAGATTGAGGAGAAAGACAAAGCTCTAAAAGAAGTGAAAACCTTGAAAAAGAAGAATATTGAAATTGAATCAAAAGTCCTATAGTTGCAAGAAGAAAAAGCTGGAATACAAAAGGAGTTGGATGAGCTAAAAGAGGAAAACCGCAATTCCCAAAAGGTAGTGAAAGGTAAAAGTAAACTCGATGAGAGTTTCGACTGCAGTTGAGGAGGAGTTTCGACTACAGACGTTCTGCTAGAACAGATTCTAGTGTGATAGAGTTTGGTGTCAAGTTTTTTGGTCAGATCGAGTCTTGTCTTGATTGAGTGTTTTGCATAGTGAGAGTCCCTGAATTGGAATCCCCCAGACGTAGGTTGTGAAACCGAACTGGGTGAACAAATCTGCTGCGTTGTGTTTTTTTACATTTCGTTGTTTACACGTTGTTCTTATCACACACCGACGACCGTTCATAATCAAGATTAAAATCGGGACCCACATGTATATGTAGTGGATCGAAGAGTGTACGAATGAGTTTGACAGATGAAATGAGACCAAATAGAACAGCCGCCGACTGATATAGGAGTACTTTTCTGGAACCATTGCTGAGAGTTTCTATGCAAAAAATCGATTGGATTCGCGTGAGATTTGATCTGCATTGTCATGATTATTTTAATTTTTCATTTTTAGTGCTATATAGTTTGGCTTTCATATTGTTTATTTTTAAACTTTGAAACTTTTTGTTCCAATTGTGTAAGATAAAATATAATGGCAAATTAATGATTTATGAATGTTATGGTATTTAAATTTTTTTGGTGAATAATAATCCTTTCAAGTATCTGGTGGGCATTAAAGAGTTGTCTCATCTAAAGCAGAATTTTGTATACACAAGGTATTTGTTTAAGCCGTCAGAGTTCATACCCCTAAGACCAACTGTATTTGGTGTGATAGTATTTAATTTGAAATTAGAACTTTAATTGATTTATTTATTAATATAATATTTTTAAGCTTGAATTTGATGATGGTACAGTACAAGAAAATCACCCGTAGGCGACGACACGATTTTACCACTAGTTCAATCCATACTCTATCTCGGTTAGGTTTATTTTGATAAATACTCCATGCAATAAGTGTGTTATCCATTTATGAGTTTTGAGTAATTTCAGTCAGATGCATACCCCTCCGTATCTCCCTCTTTAATAAGTTTTGCATGATTTATTATTAGATGATGCAATATCCGGCTATAAACACTTCGAAAAGAGATCACTCTGTCTGGTATCTTTACGGTTTCATAAAATTGTGTTTATGGAATGTTCTTCAGTGTTAAAAAAGTGACATGGGTGATTTGAGCTTTGGAAATATTCTTTACATCATTTAGGCAAAAACATATAAAAAGATTACTTATTTTCTTTGGTCGACTCCTGAATGCATCTCTTTTTTTCTTTGATCAACTCCTGAGTTGGAGTACATCTGGTATATTGCAAGAGCAATACTCTTCCCACAATTGGTAGGACAATCTAACACAATTTATTTTCTAGCTTCTCCAATTGTAAGTAGGAACATTGTCATTCATTATTTAAAGAGTAGTTCCCAAAAAAAGAAAAAATTGTTAGTCTGTTTGTTTGTTGGGCAAAAGCATGTTTTTGTTCAATAATTTGTTGAGCATTTGAAATGATTGCTTTGTTTCCGTGCCTATTGCAGATCATAATGCCTTGGCATCGTGATTCCATATTTATTATTTGAAATGATTCCTTTGTTTCCCTGCCAGTTGTGGTCTTAATGCCTTGGCACCATGGTTCCATATTAATTCTATTATAATAGCTTGACATTAAATCATTTTCTTTTGTGGTTTCCAGTTCTGTTACCATTTATCCTTTTCTATTGAATTAATTGCCCAATGCATCGGCTCTCGCTCCTTGGGACTTAACAGAAGTGGGTGGTCATGCATGATTTTCCTGAAATTAAATTTACAATCAAAATACAACTACTAAAATTTAGAGAATAAATAAATATTATAACTTACTTTGTGTAATTTGTCTGACTGCAAAATGAGTCTATCTCACTAGTATAATTATAATGCACCAAGGGCTGCAATGTTTGTTTGAAAACCGTTTTGAGGTTTTCCGTTACAACTTTCTTATGAAACGGTGTCAATTCCTCCGATACCTGACAACTTATCAATAAGAATTTTGGTTTTAAGTGTCCGTCTTCACCAACCAAGGATATACTTTTCTCCCAAATATAACTAATAAGAATATTCTGTCGGTCAAGTTCTCGTATTAATTGGAGAATACTCCTGCACATTATAAAAAAAGAAAAAAAATTATATATTAAATATCCAAACCTTATTATAAACTAGTATTATTTAGCTTACCTAAGTATATTCCTGAGTTCTTCTTTTAGATATATTTCATCTACAAGTCGAGCCTCGTCAAAGTCGCAATATTGCCCATAAGTATATTTTACTCTTTCCGTTACAAGAATACAACTTTCATGAACAGCGCCATACACCCTTAAGAACGAGTCAATATGACGCTGTCCACCTGCCAAAGTATTGGCTACAGAACTAAATGTATCATATGTAAGTCTGAATATTGAGCACGGAAACGGAAAATATTTTTCATTAACCCACGCTAAACCATCTTCAACAGCTAGAACCATTTCCTCATGCAAATTAAACAATTAAGACCTAGAATTATGGTTTGGTTTGGTTTGAAAACTCCTGAAAAATACGATTTGGTTTGTTTGAAAATTTTTGAAACCGTAGAATTACGATTTGGTTTGCTTTGACCATAAACCAGCTAATAGTTTGCCAGGATGAATTTTTATTTAAAGCCTTTATTTTTTATTACCATAAATATGATATTGCTGCAACTCAAAGATAAAAAATATTCAAAAGATATGATAAACCAGCGAACCATTGCAAAGGTTAGCTTGTTTCTCAATCTCCTTTGCCCTTCTTTTTGCTTTTGCCATTCCTATTTTCACAACCACCATTCATTGGAACAGTACGATTTCTTCGTAAGGCATATATATAAGAGACGAGAGATATTTATTCCTACTCACCCTCGCGGATAATAACACTCAACCGGGGAATCTTCACAGTATTTGCATATGTGCAGAAGACAGTCAGGCCCCATTCTTCTTGCCAACAAATCATTAATACTCCTCACAGCGCGCTCATTCTACAAAAGATAAGAAAATAGTAAAAAAAGACATTGAAAAAAATAATAAAAATAAACTAAAATATTACCTCCTTCAGAACATTATCGCGCCCATGCACGATATAATTTCTTATGAGCGTCAAAAATGCCTTGAAATCTGTAACATAACCATTGTCGTATTGATTGTTGAATTGAGCGCACTGTTTGAACTTATCAAAAGCGTCAGTGTCCAGCTGTTGAGTTTTAGTTTCCCATGCCTTAATAGCTGTATCAATAGCTTTTAATCGTGATTGTCCTTCAATTGTAAATCCTATTGGGCAAAAGCCTCCTGATGCCATTGTTGAACTGTAGACCACCAATGGCATCGTCTCTCGCTCCTTGGGACTTAACAGAAGTGGGTGTTCATGCATCATTTCCCTGAAATTAAATTTACAAACAAAATACAACTACTAAAATTTAGAATAAATAAATATTATAACTTACTTTGTGTAATTTGTCTGACTGCAAAATGAGTCTATCTCACTAGTATAATTATAATGCACCAAGGGCCGCAATTTTTGATTGAAAACCGTTTTGAGGTTTTCCGTTACAACTTTCTTATGAAACGGTGTCAATTCCTCCGTACGTGACAGCTTATCAATAAAAATTTTGGTTTTAAGTCTCCGTCTTCACCAACCAAGAATATACTCTTCTCTCAAATATAATTAATAAGAATATTCGGTCGATCAAGTTCTTATATTAATTGGAGAATACTCCTGCACATTATAAAAAATAGAAAAAATTATATATTAAATATCCAAACTTTTTATAAACTATTAGTATTATTTAGCTTACCTAAGTATATTCCTGAGCTCTTCTTTTAGATATATTTCATCTACAAGTCGAGCCTCGTCGAAGTCGCAATATTGCCTATAAGTGTATTTTACTCTTTCCGTTACAAGAATACAACTTTCATGAACAACGCCATACACCCGTAAGAACGAGTCAATATGACGCAGTCGACCGGCCAAAGTATTGGCTACAGAACTAAATGTATCATATGTAAGTGTGAATATTGAGTACGGAAACGGAAAATATTTTTCATTATCCCACGCTAAACCATCTTCAACAGTGCCCAATTTATAGAACTGATGAATATTTGTGTTCTCTATAGTTCTGAAGTGTAATCGGTCAGCTAGAACCATTTGCTCTTGCAAATAAAACAATTAAGACGTAGAATTACGGTTTGGTTTAGTTTGAAAACTCCTGAAAAATACGATTTGGTTTGTTTGAAAATTTTTGAAACCGTAGAATTACGGTTTGGTTTGCTTTGACCATAAACCAGCTAAAAGTTTGCCTGGAGGAATTTTGATTTAAAGCTTTTATTTTTTCTTACCATAAATATGATATTGCTGCAACTCAAAGATAAAAAATATTCACAAGATATGATAAACAAGCGAACCATTGCACAGGTTAGCTTGTTTCTCAGTCTCCTTTGCCCTTCTTTTCGCCGTACTTTTTATTTTTGCCCTTCATGTTTTTACAACCACCATTTATTGGAACAATACGATTTCTTCGTAAGGCATACAGATATATATAAGAGATAAGAGATATTTATTCCTACCCACCCTCGCGGATAATAACACTCAACCGGTATTTGTATATGTGCAGAAGACAGTCAGGCCCCATTCTTCTTGCCAACAGATCATTCATACTCCTCACAGCACGCTCATTCTACAAAAGATAAGAAAAACAGTAAAAGAAGACATTGAAAAAAAAAGTAAAAATAAAATAAAATATTACCTCCTTCGAAAAATTATCGCGCCCATGCACGATATAATTTCTTATGAGCATAAAAAATGCCTTGAAATCTGTAACATAACCATTGTGGTATTGATTGTTGAATTGAGCGCACTCTTTGAACTTATCAAAAGCGTCAGTGTCCGGCTGTTGTATTTTAGTTTCCCAGGCCTTAATAACTGTATCAATAGCTTTTAATAATCATTGTCCTTCAATTGTAAATCCTTTTGGGCAAAAGCCTCCTGATGCCATTATTGAACTTTAGACCACCAATGGCATCGTCTCTCGCTCCTTGGGACTTAATAGAAGTGGGTGGTCATGCATGATTTCCCTGAAATTAAATTTACAATCAAAATACAACTACTAAAATTTAGAGAACAAATAAATATAATAACTTACTTTGTGTAATTTTCCTGACTGCAAAATGAGTCTATCTCACTAGTATAATTATAATGCACCAAGGGCCGCAATGTTTGTTTGAAAACCGTTTTGAGGTTTTCCGCTACAACTTTCTTATGAAACGGTGTCAATTCCTCCGATACCTGACAGCTTATCAATAAGAATTTTGGTTTTAAGTCTCCGTCTTCACCAACCAAGAATATACTCTTCTCCCAAATATAACTAATAAGAATATTCTGTCGGTCATGTTCTCGTATTAATTGGAGAATATTCCTGCACATTATAAAAAAAAGAAAAAATTATATATTAAATATCCAAACTTATTATAAACTAGTATTATTTAGCTTACCTAAGTATATTCCTGAGCTCTTCTTTTAGATATATTTCATCTAGAAGTCGAGCCTCGTCAAAGTCGCAATATTGCTGTAACACCCCGGTTTTGGTAACCTAGGCCAGGATGCCACCGCCACACCCCCCAAGGAAGACACGACTTCATTCGAGCTCACTTGAGAGATGCAAGGCTAATGTATTTCAGAAGTAATTTAAAAGAAAGCCCCAAAAAGATTTAAATTTAAAATAACATAATATCATCCACGATAATAAAATAAGTCGCAGCGGAAATATAACTTGGGCCGACATGGCCAAAATGCAGTGAGTAATTTAAGTCTAATAAAATGCAATATTCACAGTTATCAATTTAATTCCTGAACCCCAATATGCGTGCATGCTCATGCCATTTCTCCATACTCTGTAAAGAAAAATAAAATAATGGGTTTTATCAGTATATAAAATACTGATTAATTCAATCCCTAACATAACAATAATGGGTTTTAAAAATATAATTAAAAAGATTCACATTTTTACTCATGCACATTTTATAATATGAAAATGTATTTTGACAACATTGATAATAAGGATTTAAAGGCATGATTCTAAATGCAAAAAGGCGTACACGAATATTAAGTATACAAACTTGAAAGCTTAGTTAAAAAGGAATTTATTAAATACAGAGAGTTCTAAAAACCATGGGAAAAGATAAATGTTCTCGCATAACTAATATTTCATTCTTCTACTGTTGTTTCAATATGATCGAGATCACCATATTTCGCTAGGGCCCTTATGTCCACTAGCCTTACAGATTACCATTCGCTAGGGCTCTTATGTCCTCTAGCCTTACGCTTAGGCTCTTATGTCCACAAGCCTCATAATCGATATTTCACTAGGGCTCTTATTTCCGCTAGTCATACGCTTGGGCTCTTATGTCCACAAGCCACATGATTAATATTTCAATAGGGCTCTTATGTCCGCTAGTCATACGCTTGGGCTCTTATATCCACAAGCCACATAATCAATATTTCATAGTATCCAACTCGATCATAAATCACAAAGTTTTCAAAATCGTTGAAAGTGTCGCAAGGAAAGTTTTCCATAGATCTCAAGGTTTAATAAGCACACACGTCGCAGGTTACGCCTTTTGGTTTCAAAAATTCATTCTTAAGGCGATCACTATGAAATTTACGCAGTATACCACAGACACTCTAGCAAACAACTTTCTGTTTTAAGTTTCTCGAAATTAGGTAAGGAAACAAGCCAAATTTTACAATCTTTTCAAAAATCAAAATCTGTCAAACTACTGGTAACAGCGTACTAGTTTTAAATCACGTTTTCGACCTAGCAAACGAACTCCAAAATTTATGAAACTTTACAGGTGCTTACACAACACAAAAATAAGCAAGTTTTATTAGTGGTATTTTATCCGAAATGATTCCGGATCAAATCAGATTCGCACGTTAAGTTCGGATAGAAATATGTCAGAATTTTTATTTCAAGAATGCAGACTGATCAGATCGATTTGAAGGCGCAAACGTTAACGAAAATTCACGAAATTTTACGGACATAATCTTCAGACAGTTATCTACAACTTTCATTTTTACATCAAAGTTTATTTTCGATTTTATCCATTAGAAAAACGTCAAAGAACTAGAACACTAAATCCTGTCAGCTTTTTCGGTTTCGAAAAATAACTCAAAATATACCAGATGTGATTTCGGGGTTCAAACGTTGAGGAAAATACTTGAAATTTTGACACAACCTTGATTAAGGTGTTAGGAACAAATCTTCAGTTTGGAGTTTTTCGTTTCGGATTCTCGAAATAGGAGTTTTAGATGGATTTCAGAAAATGCGCAAAGGTGAGTCTTTTGGTGATGGATTTTAGTATTATGTTTAGATCTCTCAAAACACTCGACCAAGGGACTCCAAAATTGATATGGAAGGTGTCAACTTACTTAATATGAATCCTAGGACAACTCTGGACTGATCGGGGCGCCTAAGCTTGCTCCGGACACGTCCAAATCACCCCGTCTCCACTCCAATGACCCCGATTTATGGTTTTTGAAAATAAACCCAAATGTTAGAATCTAAATCCAACGAAAACTATGAAACAAAGTTTCAAACCACGTCTTACCACTAACTATGGCCTGAACACCTCTTCTTCACGTCCTCCTTGCTCCGGTTT
This sequence comes from Hygrophila difformis, assembly GCA_030278955.1. Classification (NCBI taxonomy): domain Eukaryota; kingdom Viridiplantae; phylum Streptophyta; class Magnoliopsida; order Lamiales; family Acanthaceae; genus Hygrophila; species Hygrophila difformis. Next base: position 8,763,580 of record JAOANR010000011.1, read on the forward strand.
GTTCGTCAGAAGCTCCAAAACACAAGAATTTGGGGTTTTTGGTTTGAATGAGTTTGGGAGAGAATGAGAGGTGGTCTGGATGGGTGAATTAGAGTTAGATAATCTGATAAAAGGGTATTAGGATCATCAAAATTTGTCCCTAATATCCTTCCCTCAATGGTGATTGTGTTTCCATAGTCGGGGGTCGAAGTTGTAGGGAAAGGGTTCACTAGTCTTCTTCATGAATTGCAACCAAAATTCAGAATTCTAGATAGAAACAAAGTTGTAGGTATGGTTTATGACTTTTTTTAGTTGAGAAAGCAAAAATACAAAGTGTGATTAGTGGACAAAGGGTGAGTATTACCACAGACACATGGACATCTGTTCAAAATATTAATTACATGGTTATCAAAGCTCACTTTTTAGATAGTAATTGGAAGTTGCACAAAAGAATAATTAACTTCAGCAAAATCACTAGTCATGTGGGGGAAGAAATTGGTAAGATGATTAAGCTTTGTTTGAGAGAATGGAGGATAGAGAAAGTATTTTCAATTGTAGTTGATAATGCATTTGCTGATGACACTGCAATTGAATACTTGAAAAAGAGAATGTTGATTGAGAAAACTTTGTTATTCAGTGGAAAATATTTGCATTTGAGATGTGCATGCCATATACTTAACTTGATTGTTAAAGATGGATTGAAAGAACTGGATTCTTCAATTAAGTCTATCAGGAATGCAGTTGTGTTTCTTCATTCTTCTCCTTCAAGATTGAACAAGTTTTGAGAGTTTTCCACACTAGCAAAGTTTTCTAGTACGTCAACGGTGCCTATGGATGTCAAAACAAGGTGGAATTCAACCTATAAAATGCTTGAAATTGCATTGAAGTATAGGAGAGTGTTTGAAAGAATGGCTGAAGAATGGGTGCCTTTCATAAACTATTTTGGTGAAAAAGATGACAAGGGAAAAGTCAGGATGGGGCCTCCAGTTGCAAAGGATTGGGATAATACACAAGCATTTGTGTACTTTCTCAAAAAATTCTATGATGCAACCTTGGAGTTGAGTTCATCAAAAACTCCTACATCCCATTTGATTTATCAGTCAATGGTAGCCCTACAAATTGAGATTGAGAAGAAGTGGAAAGATGATTCTGAGCCGATTCTTAAGAAGGTTGCAAGTGCAATGAAGAAAAAATTTGACAAGTATTGGGGGAAATGGGATAAAATCAATCACTTGATTTTTATTGCTAATATTTTGGATCCAAGAAACAAGCTTCAGATGATTAAAGTCAGCATTAAGAAATTGGGAGGTACTTTCGAAGAGATCCAGGAGTTTATTGGTCACATTAAAAAGGACTTGATAACTTTGTGGATAGAGTATAAGGGGGAAAATGATACACTAATTAGTGAAAGAAAAAATGCTCCATTAGAGTGTGATGATGGAGGCACTTCTAATGAAGGTGGAAATGGTCTTTTTGATGAATTGTTCAATGATGTTGATGCACAAAATGAAGAAGAACAACTTCAACAAATTTCCAATGAAGTGGATAAATACCTAGCTGATGAGATTGAGAAGCGATCTAACCCTACTTTTAATCTTTTGGCATGGTGGAAAGGAAGTGGAACTAGGTATCCTATCCTTTCATTGATTGCAAAAGATATATTTGCAGTTCCAAGCTCAACGGTTGCTAGTGAGTCCGCTTTTAGTTTGGGCAAAAGGGTTGTGGATCCTTTTAGAACTAGCTTGAGTCCAAAAATGGTTGAGGCGCTGGTATGTACAAGTGATTGGCTAAAGGCTGAAGATTTCAGCTTGTAAAAAGATCCAACTGATGATGATCTTGATTTGTACAAGGAAATTGAACAAATTGAAAAAAGTAAAGAGTTTATTTTATTAATAATTTTCATTTTACTTGTATTAATTCAAAATAATGTGTATCAATTGTTTATGTGCTTGTTTTACAGGTGCAACTCAAGATCCTCCATCAACTACCTAATCAGGTATATGAGTTGGAAATGTAAGGTTTATGTTATAACTTTTTTGCTATATTTTCCCAAGTTTACTCAAAATCAGAGATGATGGGTACTGATGGATTCGAGATGGGTGGTTGGTTCATATTTGTAGTAATGATTTTCACTTCATCAATTAGTGGTTTATGAAATTTGATTATTGCTTGTAGTCTTAAGTATGATCCTAATTGTACCTCATTTGTCTCATTGGTTTTGTAGCTACAAAAATGATCCTGGCAATGAGTAACCTCATTGCAACGTGTCAAAGGAATGAGATTTTGGAGTTTGAAAAAATTCTTAAGGTATTTGATGGCGTTATGCATGAAACTGGGTTGTATCAGTATTTTTTGAAAACTTGACTATATGTCTTTGGTCTTAATAATTTGGTCTCATTGAATGCTGCAGAGTAACAGGAGAACAATAATGGATGATCCATTTATTCAAAATTACATTGAAGATCTTCTGAAGAATGTGAGAATACAAGTGCTACTTAAGCTCATAAAGCCTTTTGTGTTGAGCAGTTTCTATGAGTTATTATATTGAAGACTTGAAGTTTGATTGTTGAAGATTTGAACTATTTGTTTCATTGTTCTAGACTTGGAGTTTATTTGTTTGGATTTTATATTTATATTTCAGAATTTAATTTGTGGATTTATTTGCAGTTTTGCACTACTTCTTTCTATAATTATATATGTTTTAGGTGTCAAATGAATTTTTAGAAGCTATCAAATAATGGCTTATGTTTTTTTATTTATTTTTTTAAATAGTTTTGGTATGCACAGCAACACAACTAAATAGTTCGGTATTCTTCGGTATATTTCGGTATACCGTATACCAAAAAATCGGCACGGTATACCGGAAAGTCAGTACGGTAACGGTATGAAATATTTTCATACAGAAGTCTTCGGTATACCGAAGGTTTCGGTACGACATCGCTATGAAAATTTTCATACCGTAAATTTCGGTACGGTATACGGTATGGCGAAAATTTTTCGGTATACCGTACCGACCCACACCTAGTTGTACCAATACTTAAAAATACTTTAAAACCATTCAATCTATGCCCGAAGTTAAAGATCAGAGTATGTGTTAGGTCCGTTTGCGTGGATAACCTGTGAACTTGTCCTGTAAACTAGTTCAAACACCTTTCGTGGATACGTTATTCAGTTTAAGATAATATGCAGTGGAAGATTAAAAACTGAAAAACATAAAGGGAACAAACACATGAATTTGTTGACCCAGTTCGGCCGTAGCCTACGTCTGGGGGATACCAATCTAGGAGTCTCCACTATATGTTCGAACAGGATCCGCGATCCAAACAATAGTGAATTGAAATCTGCCGAACTCCGATCTCCAAGCGGTTGAATTGTCAGACCAAAACTCTCCCTAGTTTTGGTGAAGATCTCCCCGACCTTGCTTCAATTCCTTGAAGGCTCCCCCTTCAAGTTTCCCTTGGACGAAACCTGTCCGCAGACCCTGCTCTTCAAGATATGTCTTTTCAAACGCGGGTTTGACGATGCCTTGAATAATCCATTTGATTGAGTTCGTTTCCTCCAATCAATGGGCACATGAACACCTTGTCGATCCAAGTTTACTCAAGGCACGGTTGCATAAAGATGATTACATCATCATATACAAAGTGGATCAATGAATTCTTCACGGATTGATGAATGCAAGAACACGGGTGAAGAATTTCTCTTGACACTCCGAATAATGAGAGGGAGAATTATGATTGTGTCAATTCACCCACCTCCAAGTGAATGGCCAGCCACTTATATAGATCCTCCTTTGAAGTGCAAGAATCGGCTAAAAAAGGTAAGTAGATTCCTTCCATGCATGCAAATATTTTTGGTGAGAAGTTTCCATGAATAGAGATTTTCCTCCCATAAAATCTTGATAGAAATCTCTGGAAATTTGCAGACAGCTGCTGGGACAATTCTGGAAGATCTGCAGATATACTTTCCATAAATAGTTTCTTCTGGATAAGATTTGGCCGGAGTCCATCGATGGTGTTCGAACATTTTTTGTGAATTCTGCCAAAACAGGTCCTAACAATCTCCCCCTTTTTTGGCAGGATGTGGTCCATTTACAACTTAATCAAACCGATGTCGAACTTCTAAACATCAAGCATGAAGAACACCATCTAACCTCAACCACCAATTACACCAAGTCCTAATAAAACAAACCTATACTAATGCTCCTTACAAAATATGTTCTATCACAATCTAGGAGCATGTACAACGCAAACAACACTTGGCAACAAAAATAAATAATGATAAGCATCATCACACAAAATATTTTATTACTGGCCAGTGCATATCAGTAGTTCATAAAAACTGTTCCAACAGAAACAAAGAACAGAATACCAAAATCATAAAACGATATTACCAATAACTGAGTAGCAGCAGCAATGATCTCCCCCTCAATCATTCATCGGTATGATTAACTTTCTCCCCCTCTGGGTCACATCTTCGCCAAAATAGGCCCTTTTAAAGATTACTTAATCTCCAACACGGGGTATTTCAACATGGATATCTCCCCCTCAATAATAGCATTCAATCTCGATCATCTCTTTAACCATCTTCTCCTTTTGACACATAATAATATCCAAGTGCCTATTTTCCTTGGAGTCATCAATCTTGCACACCATAAGATCATCATAATAATGAATAAACAATAAGAACAATTTAGATTGTATAAATATAAACACTTAGTCCATGAAGACTGCCGACAGTGCAAGGTTCAAGGTCCCTTATTAATGTTCCACATCTGTCACGGTCAGGAACCTTGATCAATAAAGGCGTTCTAGTCCAGAGTTCCGACATGTTTCATGAACGTAAAGCCATATTCGACCAATCCTTTAATAAAATGATGTCTTTGAATTCCTCTTTCAGATTCAGCCTCAACACTTTTTTGTCCCACGGGTGGGGTTCGATCAGGAGTTTGAACCGTTTCCCTGGACTCCTGAGTTTCAGTCTCTTTTGCTTTCACCCGTTCACCTATGATTGTTTGGTGATTCTCCTCATTCTTTTCTTGATTATCACCAGCTTCAACCGGAATGGCCTTAAGAATTTCTCTCTTCGGTGTAACTTTCTCAATAACATTTGAAGATTTTGCCACCCATACTCTTCTAATAGTTATCCTCTTTTCCATTTCTTCATTAGGCCATGACACGGGTCGACCATCAAGTAGATCATTGATGATTCTTTGACAATGGTTGGTCTTGTGTCCCTCCAATTTGGAATAGTCACATGTAAGAGGTACTGGAGGAGGTTGTCTTCTGTTCTATCTGTTGCCTTTAGATTGTTGAACAGTCGTTCGAACTTCATTCTTTGAGTAGTTTTCCTTCAACATTCCTCCAGAAATAAATTTGGCCGTGCCTTTATCACTAGATGAAGATCCTGTTGAGGATTGGTATCCAAGGCCTTGTCTATTTCCACTAGGCCTTCCTGCAGCAATTGCATCATCCAATTTGGCTTTGCCTTTGTTCAATCTCGCCAAAGTACCTTCTGCTTTAGAGAGTTTTTCTTTGAGCTTCGTCATTTCGACCGTCAATTGATCATGTTTAGCTGAAATTTGGTCTTTATCAACTTGGAACTGTAGGGTTCCACCTTCCAGTTCAGACACCTTCTTGGACAGATTCTCAGATTTTTCAACCAATTGATCTTCTTCATCCGAGAGACTGTTTATTTGCTTCATCAGGTTCTGATTGACCACTTTAAGTTCCTCGACCTCAGTCAATGAGATTTCTAGTCTCTTAGAGATTTCATCATATAGTTTAGATAACCTTGCAATACTTTTTTCCTGTTCTCTGTAAGATGAAGAACAAATAGGATTAGTAAAACAAGTATTGACTGAGTTGGGATTGTTACCTGGTTCGAACTTTGTGTCTGAACCCGAGTCTGAATCCCAGGTGTCTGCACTTATAAGAGCATATTCCACTTCACTAGAGTTGAATTTATTGTCCGAATCCCTGAAGGTGACATGACAAGTTTTCTCATGCTTTAGATTTGCACATTCATCCCTGATATGGCCAAATCCACCACATTCGAAGCATTGGGGTCGTTTGTATACATCATTTTTCCTTTGATCAAAACTGTCTTCATCCATTGGTCTGGATTTCTTGGATGGACAACTTTTCTTCCTGGCAATGTCTTGATTGGGCATCTTGTTTCTCAATAGATGGGCCAACCGATCTGTGAGCCTAAAGATTCATTATCATCGCCTCCCTCTACACCATAATCTTTATTGACATCATCAAGTGTTTCGACGGGCTGTTTGGACTCCGCGTTAAAAGCAATGCTTTTGACCTTAAATTTGCAATGATCCATCTCCCGGGATTGTAGGATTCCAATCAACTCGTCAACCTGCAAGGTGTCATAATCTTTGTACAACTCCAAGGCTGCAATTTTTGCATTGAACCTTTCAGGAAGCGTATCAATGATTTTACCTACAATTTCCTGTTGAGAATACACTTTTCCAAGCTGAAGGGCTTGGTTTGTTAGATCACGAATTTTACAAATATATTGACCAACGGTTTCATTCTCATCCATGCATAATTTATGAAATTGAGATTCAATAGTGATGAGACGAGACTTTTTTTACCGGGGTCATACCCTCGTAGGTATTGGCAAGTGTAGTCCAAGCATCATGTGCAATTTTACAACTTGCAATAAGTCGGTATTGATCTCTTGTGATAGCATTGTGAATGGATAAATGGCTTTGGAATTTCTCGTTGCATCAATCCTTTGTTTTTGAGTCCACTTAGATCTGGGCTTGGGAACTTGAATTCCATCATCTTACTCGATCATTGGTGGTTGATACCGTGTCTCAATGGCATCCCAGATTCCATCATCAAGTGACATCATAAAGGATTCCATTTGATCTTTCCAGAATGTATAGTTTGATCCATCCAGCAAAGGAGGTCTAGTAATCGATCCACCTTGGTTGTCCATCTCGTCTATCCGGATCTCGCTCGAGAGCGTGTGACTCTGATACCAATTGTTAGGTCCGTTTGCGTGGATAACCTGTGAACTTGTCCTGTAAACTAGTTCAAACACCTTTCGTGGACACGTTATTCAGTTTAAGATAATATGCAGCGGAAGATTAAAAACTGAAAAACATAAAGGGAACAAACACAAGAATTTGTTGACCCAGTTCGGCCGTAGCCTATGTCTGGGGGATACCAATCCAGGAGTATCCACTATATGTTCGAAAAGGATCCGCGATCCAAACAATAGTGAATTGAAATCTGCCGAACTCCGATCTCCAAGCGGTTGAATTGTTAGACCAAAACTCTCCCTAGTTTTGGTGAAGATCTCCCCGACCTTGCTTCAATTCCTTGAAGGCTCCCCCTTCAAGTTTCCCTTGGACGAAACCTGTCCGCAGACCCTCCTCTTCAAGATATGTCTTTTCAAGCTCGGGTTTGACGATGCCTTGAATAATCCCTTTGATTGAGTTCGTCTCCTCCAATCAATGGGCACATGAACACCTTGTCGATCCAAGTTTACTCAAGGCGCGGTTGCATAAAGATGATTACATCACCATATACAAAGTGGATCAATGAATTCTTCACGGATTGATGAATGCAAGAACACGGGTGAAGAATTTCTCTTGACACTCCGAATAATGAGAGGGAGAATTATGATTGTGTCAATTCACCCACCTCCAAGTGAATGGCCAGCCACTTATATAGATCCTCCTTTGAAGTGCAAGAATCGGCTAAAAAAGGTAAGTAGATTCCTTCCATGTATGCAAATATTCTTTGGTGAGAAGTTTCCATGAATAGAGATTTTCCTCCCATAAAATCTTGATAGAAATCTCTGGAAATTTGCAGACAGCTGCTGGGACGATTCTGGAAGATCTGCAGATATACTTTCCATAAATAGGTTCTTCTGGATAAGATTTGGCAGGAGTCCATCGATGGTGTTCGAACATCTTTTGTGAACACATTATGCCAAAACAGGTCCTAACAGTATGTCTACCATGCATAAATTTAAAACAGTGCGGAAGCTAAACAGGGCCAAAACATACGGCCAAAACAAAGTTCAGAGTCTTAATGCAGAATTTAAATAAATTAAAAATGCGACAAGTCTTCATAAGAAACAATCTCATCCCGCGTGCGAATGCTTACTCGCAAAATCTGAGAAAAAATAGGAAACAACAACTAATCAGTAAAAGGGTACTGCATAAGTTAATATGCAACACAGCGAATTTTAAAAATTTTAGAATAGTATATAAAAATAGGATTTTTAATTTAAAGAGACGAATAAAATAATTTACGAAAATCTCTTACACTTGCCCCACGAATATTTTTACCATTGTTCGTTATGATCGAGGACACCACATATGCCCTTTGGGACTAACACCCACAAGGACTCCAAATTCATAATAAGGATCCTAGGGATGTACCCGTGGGATCAACCTCTGGGACTCGTACCCACGAGGGTTGTGAAAGAAGTGACCCTATACGGACCGCTCTGGAGCCCTAGATAACCCATACAGATACATCTAGGAGTATAGACTCTTACAATCACTAATAAATCATTTACCATAATTGCCATTTTGGCTACGAGAGGGGGCGGCCCAACGAGCTCCACCAAGTGCACTTACCCTCAAGAAATAACATTGGACATCCCACTCGATCAAAACTCCCAAAGTTTCAAAACACACTTTTTATCATTATCATAAAATGACTACATTTCAAGAATATATATAATTCAACATGAGGGAAAATCGACTTGAAAATCACCCCAAACACTCAACATGGATTTCACCATTTTTAAATACAAGTTCGCAACCGTAGCAGTATTTAGTTTCACTTTTAGAAATGTAGCAAACCGTTTTCAAAAATTCTGAAACTTTTACATGAGCTAGAAACCACCAAGATGAACATTTTTCATAGAAATAGGTATCCTCAAATTCGTAGTCTAAATAGGCCAATTAAATCGATTTCAGAAAGCTTAGATTCAAGGATTTTGAAAGGTTCAGCAGATTCGACCACAGTGAAATTAAAAATCCATAACTTTTTCAAAAGTGTTCCTAAAATCATAAAAATCGACAGACACATTCTAGACACAATATAGAACAAGTCTCATGAAGACATCGACCACAAATAACCAAGAGGTAATAACTAAAATAGGCCACCAGAATGAGTCATTTCCACTTTTGGACCACCATATTTTGATTTACGGAAATAGGCAATTAGAAGGATTTTGGGCCTGAATTTAGGCAATTGGGCTGGAATTCGGGCCACGATGGTCTAAAAGTAGAAATGACTCTTTCTCGTGGCCTATTTTAGGTTTTTTGAATTTTTTTATATTTTATGTAATTAAAATAAATAATACTCATTCTGTGACATTATTTATGTCCTACTTTCTTTTTTTTCTTGTTCCAACATTTTTTTATTTCATTTCCATTTTAAAAATAATTAAATATTAAATGCCAAAAATACCCATGTCCAAAAAATTCCTTGCATTTAATACTAATTATTCCTACATAAAATACCATCTCCTAAAATTTTGGGATACTTATAAATATCTTTTCCTATATGGCAATAAATTTTGGGATACATAAAATACCATGTCCGAAAATTCATGGCCAGGTTATGGTCATTTCATATATGGCAATAAATATCTTTTCCTAAAAAAATAATAAAACATGTTTATTTTTATTTTATAATTTATTTGAATATGTATTTTTTTTACTTATTTTATAATATATTTGAATTAATATTTATTTAATTTCTTATATTACTCCCTCCCTCCTATTAATAGTGTTAAAAAAATGTAACTTAAAAATTTATATAATGTGATTGTAATGAGCTACAATTTCATTTTTTTTTTGAGGAGCCATTGAAGGCCTGGAACGGATGGTGGGAGCCCAAGCCACACAATTACAAAGTGGAGGGATAGGGGACCGGGTGGGGATTCGAACCCCCAACCTATAGGTTGGAGTTGGGGGACTTACAACTGGATTAAGTGTTAAACCCTACAATTTTTATTTATTTATTTATTTGTGATTTATTGATATGTGGTTATAGGGTGGACTGGAATTATTAATGGTAGTGGGTAATTTTAAAGTTTAATATATTTATTTATTAATGTGAGGTGATGGGTAGGTTTGACGATTAATATTTAATTATGTTTTAAAATGAAAATGAAATAAAAATATTGGAACAAGAAAAAAAGAAAGTATGACATAAATAATGACACATAATGAGTAGTATTTATTTTAATTATATAAAATAAAAAAATAATTTAAAAAAACTAAAATAGGCCACCAGAAGTAGTCATTTCCACTTTTAGGTCATTGCGGCCCGAATTCCAGGCCAATGGCCTAAATTCAGGCCCGAAATCCTTCTAGTAGCCTATTTTCCTAAATCAAAATATCGTGGCCCAAATGTAGAAATGACTCCTTCTGGTGGTCTATTTTAGTTATTACCTCAATAACCAACATAGGCTGATCTAAAATGCACAACAAAACCGGACTCCATGAAAAACCAAATCTGACAGCAACTTATACCAGAATACCAGATCGAATTTCGGGTTTCAAATCAACTCCAAAAATTTACAGAGATCATCTTTAGATTGTTAGGAACAATTTTCATTTAGGAAAGATCTTTTAAAAATGCTCGGATCTAAGTCTAAAATACAAGACAATAGAAACTAACCACGGAAAACCCTATTTGGCAGATTTCAAAGAGAATGGAAATGGATCTATATCTCGAATTATACTCAACCAAAATTTCTAGAAAAATGACGTGTATGATACTAACTTATCTTGTATCAGTTTAGAATCAAAATCCCCTTTGTTGGAATCCCCGAGAACGTCCGAATCAACCACACGATCAACACCTTTCTCCGAATGAACCTATTTTTGGATTGTTGGAAGAGATCTTAGTTCTAGGGCCTGAGATTCGAATCTAGGACCATGAAATTGGAGTAGAATCCTTACCTAACAATGGATGAATGGTTTGGGTGGCCTGAACTCGTCCAAAGCCACTGGAAAGAAGGAGAACAACTCATAAACTCACCAACACTCACTATGAATTTCCGATTTTCGGATGGATGAATGAGGGTTGGTTTTTGAGGTTGTGGGAGGGTTACTACTGGAGTTTAGGCTTTCCAATTGTAGCCATAATGACCCTAGGGAAGAGGGGGATGAGTTATACTAATCACCCTCGAGTTTGTAGCCCCCATAACTCCACCAATTCCCCCACAACTTCATCCATTCACCACCCTTCCATCCTTGTGCATGAACTCCACTTAATCCAACTATGTAGGGGTTCTAGATCCATCCAAATTCATCCAATAGAGTCCTAATACACCCCCAAGGGTCTGAGATGTGAATATGGATCGATTGGGTGCACCTTGCCTCGAAATAAATGCCAAAACCGAGCAAAATACGTAGCAGCGTTTTGCTGCTGCTGGTGGCGCGCCCCCGCGCCACGGCCGCGCGGCCACCAGCCATCGCCCTTTTTTTCTCATGATTTTTATTTCAAAAATCATAGTGCGGGAATTATCCAAGATCATTGGGATATATTTCGATAAACTTATCCCGAGTCGCGATTGTCCGAAAATGTTTAATTTCGCTCTCTCGGAATTATTTCGGTTTTGATAATTAAATCCAACTCTTTAATTTGGATTTAAATTCTCGATGTCGATTTCTTGGGTATTACAGTTTGAACTTATCAAACGAGTCAGTGTCCAGCTGTTGTATTTTAGTTTCCCATGCCTTAATAGTTGTATCAATAGCTTTTAATCGTGATTGTCCTTCAATTGTAAACCCTTTTGGGCAAAAGCCTCCTGATGCCATTCTTGAACTGTAGACCACCAATGGCATCGTTCTCACTCCTTGGGACTTAACATAAGTGGGTGGTCATGCATGATTTCCCTGAAATTAAATTTACAATCAAAATACAACTACTAAAATTTAGAGAATAAATAAATATTATAACTTACTTTGTGTAATTTGTCTGATTGCAAAATGAGTCTATCGCACAGTATAATTATAATGCACCAAGGGCCGCAATGTCTATTTGAAAACCGTTTTGAGGTTTTCCATTACAACTTTCTTATGAAACAGTGTCAATTCCTCCGATATCTGACAGCTTATCAATAAGAATTTTGGTTTTAAGTCTCCGTCTTCACCAACCAAGAATATACTCTTCTCCCAAATATAACTAATAAGAATATTCTGTCGATCAAGTTCTCGTATTAATTGGAGAATACTCCTGCATATTATTAAAAAAAAGAAAAAATTATATATTAAATATCCAAACTTATTATAAACTAGTATTATTTATCTTACCTAAATATATTCCTGAGCTCTTCTTTTAGATATATTTCATCTACAAGTCGAGCCTCGTCAAAGTCGCAATATTGCCCACAAGTGTATTTTACTCTTTCCGTTACAAGAATACAGCTTTCATGAACAGCGCCATACACCCGTAAGAATGAGTCAATAAGACGCTTCCCACCTGCCAAAGCATTGGCTACAAAACTAAATGTATCATATGTAAGTCTGAATATTGAGCACGGAAACAGAAAATATTTTTCATTATCCCACGCTAAACCATCTTCAATAGTGCTCAATTTATGCATCAGATGAATATTTGTGTTCTCTATGGTTCTGAAGTGTAATCGGTCAGCTTGAACCAATTCCTCTTGCAAATTAAACAACTAAAACGTAGAATTACGGTTTGGTTTGGTTTGAAAACTCCTGAAAAATACGATTTGGTTTGTTTGAAAATTTTTGAAACCGTAGAATTACGGTTTGGTTTGCTTTGACCATAAACCAGCTAATATTTTGCCAGGAGGAATTTTGATTTAAAGCTTTTATTTTTTCTTACCATAAATATGATATTGCTGCAACTCAAAGATCAAAAATATTCACAAGATATGATAAACCAGCGAACCATTGCACAGGTTAGCTTGTTTCTCAATCTCCTTTGCCCTTCTTTTTGCCCTTCCTGTTTTCACAACCACCATTCACTGGAACAGTACGATTTCTTCATAAGGCATATATATATAAGAGATAAGAGATATTTATTCCTACTCACCCTCGCGGATAACAACACTCAACCGGGGAATCTTCACAGTATTTGTATATGTGCAGAAGACAGACAGGCCCCATTCTTCTTGCCAACAGATCATTCATACTCCTCACAGCACACTCATTCTACAATATATAAGAAAAATAGTAAAAAAAGACATTGTAAAAAATAATAAAAATAAAATAAAATATTAACTCCTTCGAAACATTATCGCGCCCATGCACGATATAATTTCTTATGAGCGTAAAAAATGCCTTGAAATCTGTAACATAACCATTGTGATATTGATTGTTGAATTGAGCGCACTGTTTGAACTTATCAAAAGCGTCAGTGTCCAGCTGTTGTATTTTAGTTTCCCAGGTCTTAATAGTTGTATCAATAGCTTTTAATCGTGATTGTCCTTCAATTGTAAACCCTTTTGGGCAAAAGCTTCCTGATGCCATTATTGAACTGTAGACCACCAATGGCATCGTCTCTCGCTCATTGGGACTTAACAGAAGTGGGTGGTCATGCATGATTTCCCTGAAATTAAATTTACAATCAAAATACAACTACTAAAATTTAGAGAATAAATAAATATTATAAGTTACTCTGTGTAATTTGTTTGACTGCAAAATGAGTTTATCTCACTAGTATAATTATAATGCACCAAGGGCCGCAATGTTTGTTTGAAAACCATTTTGAGGTTTTTCGTTACAACTTTCTTATGAAACGGTGTCAATTCCTCCGATACCTGACAACTTATCAATAAGAATTTTGGTTTTAAGTCTCCGTCTTCACCAACCAAGAATATACTCTTCTCCCAAATATAACTAATAAGAATATTTTGTCGGTCAAGTTCTCGTATTAATTGGAGAATACTCCTGCACATTATAAAAAAAGAAAAAAAATATATATTAAATATCCAAACTTATTATAAACTAGTATTATTTAGCTTACCTAAGTATATTCCTGAGCTCTTCTTTTAGATATATTTCATCTACAAGTCGAGCCTTGTCAAAGTCGCAATATTGCTCATAAGTGTATTTTACTCTTTCTGTTACAAGAATACAACTTTCATGAACAGCGCCATACACCCGTAAGAACGAGTCAATATGACGCTGTCCACCTGCCAAAGCATTGGCTACAGAACTAAATGTATCATATGTAAGTCTGAATATTGAGCACGGAAACGGAAAATATTTTTCATTATCCCACGCGAAACAATCTTCAACAGTGCCCAATTTATGCAACTGATTAATATTTGTGTTCTCTATAGTTTTGAAGTGTAATCGGTCAGCTAGAACCATTTCCACATGCAAATTAAACAGTTAAGACGTAGAATTACAGTTTGGTTTGGTTTGAAAACTCCTGAAAAATACGATTTGGTTTGTTTGAAAATTTTTAAAACTGTAGAATTACGGTTTGGTTTGCTATGACCATAAACCAGCTAATAGTTTGCCAGGAGGAATTTTGATTTAAAGCTCTTATTTTTTCTTACCATAAATATGATATTGCTGCAACTCAAAGATCAAAAATATTCACAAGATATGATGGGTCCATTCGCTTCGCCAATTTATCATTCCGTATTTCTATAAAAGGCTGAAATATAAAACATAATATTAAAAGAGATACACAGAGAAAGAGTAAATTTAAGAACGAAGTAAAAATCATTACCTTATCTTCAATTGCCATATCGTCGTAACCATGGACGACATAGTTACGCATAAAGCGCAACGTTGAGTACATAGAAAAACAATTGTAACTTTGTCCATCTTGTGTCTTGTCCTCTTCCCTGACAAACCTTTCATCGAATTATTCGTAGAACCTGAAGTTCTTTCATCCAATTTCCACTTTCTGATATTATCCAGAGGCCCTTAATTACTTCAGTCAAATCCTTATGAGTCAATTTGATATAAGTCTTCACATACTTGGTTACCATTACTGGCATCATTTCTCTTTGTATTGATTTAAAAGAAACATGTGCTTCATCATACATGACCTGAATAAATTTAAAATTAAAATATAATTTCTAAATTAAAATATAATAAAATAAATATTACTTACCTGGAATAATCACTTAGCTTAGTAAATGACCCAAACTTCTCATCAAAATTGTCTCTTAGTTTCTATAATCCTGTCATGCTCTTTCTAAAAGCAGTTCCGAGGCATTCCATCATATTCTCCTTTTCAATCTTGCATTGATTTCTCTTTCTGCCAGGAGGAACTTTGCTTTAAACTTTCATTTCCCCGACAACAAATATGGTATGGCCGCATATGTGTGATAAAAGTATGTTTTCCTTTACAAACTCTTGCATGCAATTCAATATACTCCCAGATATTATTTTTCAAAAAAAAATTAGATATTCACGTAAAAGTTGTAAACTTAAATGAACAGCAACATCATTTAGTTTACTTTAATAGATTTATCAGGTCTTCATTTGGATGTTCACCGCCATCAGTAAACCATATTTCTCATAAAAAATTCATCGAACGTGAAGTCTACCCTTTCAGTAATAAGTGTTCGATCACGCTGAATAATTCCATACATGCATAATAATGACCCAATGTGTCGGAAATTTACTCCCACCATTCTGACAATATTAGTAAATAGTTCATCATTGGTAATTCTAAACACCGAGCATGGAAACTTATCAACGTTCTCATATCAAGCCCTCTATCAGTGTATCTATTCTATCATAAACAAAATCACCAAAAGTAGAGTCCACCCTTTCGGTAATAATAGCTTGACGATGCTCTATAATTCTATAAACTCGCAAAATTTACAATTTGGTTTTTAATAAACTTATCCATTTTCTCGTACCAGGCCCTCTGTCAGTATATCAATTCTATCATAAACAAAATCACCAAAAATGAAGTCTACCCTTTCGGTAATAATAGCTTGACAATGCTCCATAATTCCATAAACTCGCAAAATTTATGATTTGGTTTTTAATAAACTTATCAATTTTCTCGTACCAGGCCCTATGTCAGTATATCTATTCTATTAAACTTACCTGGAATAATCACTTAGCTTAGTAAGTGACTCAAACTTCTCATCAAAATTGTCTTTTGGTTTCTACAATCCTGTCATGCTCTTTCTAAAAGCAGTTCCGAGGCATTCCATCATATTCTCCTTTTCAATCTTGCCATTGATTTCTCTTTCTGACAGGAGGAACTTTGCTTTGAACTTTCATTTCCCCTACAACAAATATGGTATGGCCGCATATGTGTGATAAAAGTATGTTTTCCTTTACAAATTCTTGAATGCATATCAATATACTCCCACACATTATTTTTCAAAAAAAAAATTAGATATTCACGTAACAGTTGTAAACTTAAATGAACATCAACATCATTTAGTTTACTTCAATAGATTTATTAAGTCTTCATTTGGATGTTCACCGCCATCAGTAAACCATGTTTCTCATAACAAATTCATCGAACGTGAAGTCTACCCTTTCGCTAATAAGCGTTCGATCACGCTGAATAATTCCATACATGCATAATAATGACTCAATGTGTCGGAAATTTACTCCCATCATTCTGAGAATATTAGTAAATAGTTCATCATTGGTAATTCTAAACACTGAGCATGGAAACTTATCAACGTTCTCGTACCAAGCCCTCTATCAGTGTATCTATTCTATCATAAACAAAATCACCAAAAGTAGAGTCTACCCTTTCGGTAATAATAGCTTGACGATGCTCTATAATTCAATAAACTCGCAAAATTTACGATTTGGTTTTTAATAAACTTATCCATTTTCTCGTACCAGGCCCTCTGTCAGTACATCGATTCTATCATAAACAAAATCACCAAAAATGAAGTCTACCCTTTCGGTAATAATAGCTTGACGATGCTCCATAATTCTATAAACTCGCAAAATTTACGATTTGGCTTTTAATAAACTTATCCATTTTCTCGTACCAGGCCCTCTGTCAGTATCTCTATTCTATCATAAACAAAATCACCAAAAATGAAGTCTACCCTTTCGATAATAATAGCTTGACAATGCTCCATAATTCCATAAACTCGCAAAATTTTCGATTTGGTTTTTAATTAGAAAAATACGGTTTGGTTTGTTTGAAAATTTTTGAAACCGTAGAATTTCGGTTTGGTTTGCTTTGACCATAAACCGGATAATAATTTCTCCTAGTGCCAGGAGGAATTTTGATTTAAAGCATTTATTTTCCTTAAAATAAATATGATATTTCTGCAATGCAAAGATAAAAAAATATTCAGAAGATATGATGGGTCCATTCGCTTCGCCAATCTATCGTTCCGTATATTTATAAAAGGTTGAAATATAAAACATAATATTAAAAGAGATATACAGAGAAAGAATAAATTTAAGGATGAAGTAAAAATCATTACCTTATCTTCAACTGCCACATCGTCGTAACCATGGACGACATAGTTACGCATAAAGCGCAACGTTGAGTACATAGAAAAACAATTGTAACTTTGTCCATCTTGTGTCTTGTCCTCTTCTCTGACAAACCTTTCATCGAATTCTTGGTAGAACCTAAAGTTCTTTCATCCAATTCCCACTTTCTGATATTATCCACAGGCCCTTAATTAATTCAGTCAAATCCTTATGAGTCAATTTGATATAAGTCTTCGCATACTCGTTTACCATTGCTGGCATCATTTCTCTTTGTATTTGATTTAAAAGAAACGGGTGCTTTCTCATACATGACCTGAATAAATTTAAAATTTAAAATTAAAATATAATTGCTAAATTAAAAGATAATAATATAAATATTAAACTTACATGGAATAATCACTTAGCTTAGTAAATGACTGAAACACCGAGCATGGAAACTTATCCATGTTCTCATACCAAGCCTCTCCTTTATGAATAGAACCCAAGTGCGAGTCACAGACATCTAAAGTTTCCTTTCTTTTGCTTATACTAAAGCTAAAGTACAATTCATCAACTTTCCATATGCCATGCTCCCTACAAATTAAACAAATAAGACATTTGAATTTATAAGTTTCATTTTTATAACTTTTATTTAAGGATATAGAATTTTTGACTATATAAGAAACACACTACTTCAACTGAATCAGAATGTATTCAAGCATAATGGTGTCACTAGTCAGCTGTCGGCAGACACCATCAGCCAAATATCCAGTTTGAAAAATCTGCCCTTTTTCACCAGCGACAGTTTTTAGTAAACCAGGTTGAGTGTTGTAATTATCGAACATGAAAAAAAACACCATTTATGATCAAACAATGCCTTACCACAAAATAATGAATTTCTTACGAGAAAATTTTGAGAAGTAAGAAAAGCAATGTATAGCTTTCAATAAAGAGCATTAAAACAAGATGGCGTATCAAGCGCAAGCTAGGTAGTTTAATAAATGATCAAATTATTTAATATGCATACATAAATACATACATACATACATACATAATAGATACATTACATTATACATACATACATACATAAAAGGCAGTACAGTTAGTGTCCTGAATCCACTAATTCATCAAATCCT
The DNA here is from genome assembly GCA_030278955.1 of Hygrophila difformis. NCBI lineage: Eukaryota > Viridiplantae > Streptophyta > Magnoliopsida > Lamiales > Acanthaceae > Hygrophila > Hygrophila difformis. The sequence goes on from JAOANR010000011.1 coordinate 8,782,105, forward strand.
GAATGTGCTGAACTTAGGACGAATTTGCTGCGAAATGATCAGAAGAGGTAATAACCATATTAGTCCTTCATCAATTAATTGGAAAGAAGATCCTCTCCCCACGCAATTAAATGCAATAATTACCGCGATTAAATATTCCTTAAAATGTATGATTGGTGAATTAATTGTCCACAAACTGCTGCTTCTCAGATTGGTGGACCATCCACAACACGAAAACCACAAAGACAATGACATCATTGAAGCCCTCATCCGCCGGAACATACATCTTCACGTCACCGGGATGCTGGATCTGAATATTTCTCCGGATGATGATACCAACGCCAAAGTCAACACATTCGGGCATGGTGGTGATGAGGGCAAGGGGAGATCTCAAAATGTTGAGGAGTGCACTGTGTTAAATGATTGAGCCTTCGATGTCGAAAAATGTGGAGAAGGCGATGAAACACCAATTTTGTATTAATGTGATTTTCGCTATTGCCGAAACGATGGTGTTTGTATAATAAACTATATCTATGGAATTTTGGGATGGTGCACCTGGCATGTTGGGGGGAAATGAAACTGGTTTGGGTTTACAAATGTTAGGTTGCTGTAGCAGTTCGAACTTATTGAAAGTGAAATACTCCATGTTTGAGACTATGAATAATAAAATATTCATTCAATTTGGATGCATTCCTACATAGGGCAATTGATTAGATGGCTGTGTCTGCTGCTTGATTAAAATGATATTTTATGCACAATTTACATACAATAAATTATGAACATGAGTACATATAACATGCAATTTTATATGTGTAACAATAATTGCAGGGAGTTAGATAAAATTAATATGCATTTGCATAATCGATCAAATGGCATAATATCAAAATTAATTTGTGACGAAGTAGTGTAAATACATGCATCCCACCCATTACACACATATATTGATTCTAGCAGTACAAAGTGATTCGTTTACAGCACATATATCAATTCCAGCAACACATTTAAGCAAGGGTTACATGCCGTATACAAATCATATCAAGCGACTGAATGCTAAATGATGAACAGACCAAGAACAAATAAAAAATCCATGTCAAATGCATAAAAAAAAACATTGTGAATCAGTGCAAATTCGTGCACCTCACCAGTTTCAGCACGTATATCGATTTTAGAAATACATGGTGATTCATTTTCAGCATATTTGTGTAAGTTAATAAACAACTAAAAGTTGAATTCATGAATCAACCAAGAACAAAATAAAATTTCCACGTGACATGGAAATTGCGACTATACAGACCAAGAACAAAATAAAAGACTAATGAGATCATTTTATTATATTCATCTCAAAAAGACTTTAATGTTCTAAAACTCTTAAGCATTGATCTTTCTACAATACTTCCTTCTCCCTTGGACCTGTCTGTGGATATATATTTTCCATCTTATCCTGATATCTATGGACTTGGCAAACTACTGGAAGAACAACCATTGCTCTGTAGCTCAACACGTTCCTGAAAATTATTTAGCACAAAGTAATTGCCTTTTAGCACTTGATGATTTATAGTATATATTCATATATTAATTTCTTACAAACCAACCCAAAAATCGGTCCCCATTATAGATTAATTGAGGACTGCAAAATTATAGGGATGATATATGTTATTATAATGTAATAGAACTAAGTTTTAACAGTATTAAAATCATTCTATAAATGACAATATTGAATTAAATATCACTCTCACAATTCAATCCCATAAAGCAGCACATATATTACCAAAACATCATTTCAGAATTTGCAGAATCAGGATGCAAACTCGTCCCCATAAAAGGTTCTAGTACAATAAGCAAAAAACAGTAAAGCACCCTCATTACTCATCAGTCATCAGTGACATATTATATCTCCAGTCTTAAATTTTGTTTCACAATTCCGACTATGCTTAATCATATTATATCTCCAGTACTAAAATCATTCTATAAATGACAATATTGAATTAAATATCACTCTCACAATTCAATCCCATAAAAGCATCACATATATTACCAAAACATCATTTTAGAATTTGCAGAATCAGGATGCAAGCTCATCCCCATAAAAGGCTCTAGTGCAATAAACAAAAGACAGTAAAGCACCCTCATCAGTCATCAGTCATCAGTGACATATTATATCCCAAGTCTTAAATTTTGTTTCACAATTCCAATTATGCTTAATTATATTCCCCACCACGTTTTGTCCTTTCCTTTGAATTAATTTATTCACTTGTCGAAATGACAAAACACTTTGAATTGGAGACTAGTTTTAATTTCTTTTTGGTTCAATTTTTAAATGAACTCTGGCTTATACCTACAAGTGTAAGTATATCCACAACAATAATAAAGAATTGGTAGATCATTTTAGTACGCAAAAGTTTTGACTACAGGAATAAAAATACGATGTCGTTTGCTTCGAAAATTTTCGATAATATAAAATTATGGTTTTATTTCGTTTGGTCATAAACCGGCTAAAACCGGACTGCAATCACCCCTATCATGTAACACCCCCATTATTCCTAAAGGTACAGCGGAAGCAAAGTGCGGGAAAAATGGGCCGATGTTACCGCTACGTATTTCAGGTCGTCTGAAATATGCTAAGGCTAGCAGGCACACTTGCATAAAATCAGAGTTTAATGTATATGCTAACCAATTTTCGGACAAGTTAACATATAATGTTCGCATAAGCTTATAATACTGTGATAAGTACTAAAATAAGCTTAATAAATTTGTTTGGTTTACATAACCAAAACGGATGAATACATTTCTCGAATGCAGCCAAGGGGCCCCCGGCAACCATTTACCAAACCAGACGCTTGTGTCGCCAGCCCCAAGCGGAAACGGAAAACCAGGTTCCAATAGTGGACCAAGCCGTTGAAGGGCTTGATAGGTGGGTGATAATGGCCAGAAATGACCATTATTTTCAATCCATTTCCGTGTCTTAAACGGGCATTTGATCGCATTCCGGTCTTACATTAAGTAAGAAAGCAGTCGAATTGGACTAATTTATGCATAATTGTAAAAATAATAAGCTGGTATGAAAAAAGGCATAAATATGTAATTTTATTACATATTTATGTTAGAAAAATCCAAAAACATGAGAAAAAGAAAAGGAAACAAAAAGATGGGAAAAAGATAGAAAAGCCCACAAAAAGAATATTTTCGGCCCATCTGGCCCAATCCAGCAGGCCCAGGAAAACCTTTGGCGCGGAAGCCCTTTGTCGCGATGCATGGTTCCGCGACAAAGGAACGCTCCGCGACCAAGCAAGCTCAGATGAAGGAGAAGACCAGCCAAAGCCCTCTGGCGCGATACCTTTGTCGCGATGCCCTGTTCCGCGACAAAGGTCCATTCCGCGACCAAGATACATTTTTAGAGACACAAGACCCAGTCGAGAAGCTTTGCCACATGCAGTGTGTTCCGCGACCAAACTTGGTGCTCCGAGACAAAGCTGTGATGTGTGTGATGTCTTGAGACACAATGGGCTCAAATCAAGGCCCATGAGCTTAGGGTTTCCCCTCTATAAATATGAGGTGTTTCCTTTGAGCTAGAGGTTGGAAGAATTTTAGAGAAAATACTCACTCTTGAAGACAAGTGGGAAGTTCAGTAGTTAGTTTAGTTTAGGGTAGTTTAGTTAGATTTTCTTTTGTATTATTTAATTTATGCACTAGTTAGAAGTAGTTTACTGCACTTGGGTTAGATAGCCAGTTTTACACCTTGTTCTTGTTATAAACTTTTGTTTAAGGGTTTGTGGTACCCAAACCATGGGTATGAACAGCACCGTTTAATAATATGGGAAAACATTCTCCATTTGTGTCCCAAAATCATGAAATGCGTCTCACACCCCATGGATCTTACTGTTTTCGTTTTCCTTGGGTCATTTGACCCTCGTTTTGCATTTTAATGTCACTGCTTAGTGACTTTTTCTTGGGATAATGTTGCATGCTTATGGGTGATCAAGCTCAGATTAGGGTTTCTTAAGTTTTAAGTTTGTTTTGTTTCTTTTATGTTCAAGCATGTTCTAGCTAGATTCAAATTCTGTTTTGTTATTTTGAGCTTAGTTTAGCTTTTGAATCTGAAATGGGTGAGATCACACATAATGCATGCCACTGTTCCACTTTACTTTTCTGACATGTGTACTGGACACACCTTTGTCGCGGAACAACTCTTGTCGCGGAACCACGTTCCGCGACAAAATGGTGCTTTGGCGACAAAGGTGCCAAAGAACATTTGTTGACCATTATTTTAAAACCCTTGGTCGCGAAACACCCCTTGGCGCGGAACCACGTTCCGCGACAAAATCTTGATTAGCGACCAAGGACCCAAATACTTGTGATTTTATTCTGGAAGGGCTTTGTCGCGGAGTTACCTTGTCGCGGAACCACGTTCCGCGCCAAAACCTCTTGTTCCGCGACAAGAATTATGCCTTGTCCAATTTTCAACCTTTTTGTCGCTATGCCCTTGTCGCGGAACCACGTTCCGCGACAAAATTTTCTTTACTTAGCGACAAAGCAAACCCTAAATTTTCAAAATCCCATTCCTCTTATTTCCCACCCCTTTGTCGCGAAACCTTTGTCGCGGAGCCACGCTCCGCGACACAAACTCTGCATCGCGACAAGGTGGCACCTTTTTGCCATGTTTTCATTCTTCATCTCACTTCATTAATTAATTGAACCTTTATATTAATATTTTGAGGTTGAGATCCAATGATCTCAACCCACGATCAATTTGATATAAAGAACTTTGTTCAATACCCCATTAAAAGATTCTTCTACAAATGATTAAACTCTAATGATCTAAGTATATAATCCGGACTGTAATTAATTAATTGATTATGGAATGAGTGATTATTTAGACATAAAGAGTGATTATGGATTTAATTCCATACCCTTGCATGAGAAACCAATGTCTCTCATGCAAGATGACCCAAAAAAATATTTTTCTTTTATTTATTTTGTCTTTTCCCGTAATGTGTGAAACAGCTAATAAGGAATATATCAGATTAATGTTGGCGGGTATTCCCACACGGATAACTAGCTCGTGGTCCATATATTAATTATTAAATGTTATTTTGCATGGTCTGGATAGTGGCCGGTGGAAGCCTTGGCGGTTCGTCCATCCGGGATTACAATAGCTGCTCAGCTGACTCCTATCCGGATACAGTTTTCTTTTCTTTATTTTAATTTCGAACCCGAATCTGGAGCTGTAGTAATGTTAGATGATATATGCCAATGTCATCTAATAATTATTGTAGTAATAGAATATGTGGGTTTTTATCCAAATTCACAGATAGTGGAGTCTGAGATGACGGCGGCAACTGTCATTTGAGGCATTCCACTGTCTAAAAATCATCCCACCTGAAATGATCAGGACCTGGATAGCAGATGTTTGCAGTCCGGATTATCCTGATTATTCTTGTCATCTTTTTAGCCAAATAAATTCTTCTCATCTCCGGCTATTTCATCTCTGTGTTTCACATTCTGTCTAAACCCACTTTAAATTTTGGGTTATTTTATTTTACACTTCTCTATAAATTTATGCATGATATTACTATGTAGATAGTGTGGTCATATTATTTTGGGATCCCTCCCTTGGACATAGAAGTCTCGATTTAAATCAGATGTTCCTTAATAAATTTCCAACAAAAATTCCTTTATAAAATCCAGATCTGAGTAATGGATAAATTCGACAGTTATGACTAATTCATATCCGACTGGGGGTTGATTTTGGGAAATTAGAAGCAGAGTCAACGATTAGGTCTCACCTAGACTGAAAGGATCTGTGTTTTAATTGAGAGTCTAGTACCTGATAGGGAATGATTTTCAGATTTATTATTTTCCAAAATTGCTGTTTGTTGGAAATCTTGTATTAAATATTGCACTGGGTCAGATTCCACTTGGATTCCGATAAGGTGTAATAGATAATACTAGAGGAACAACATCCGGGCCTTGGTTATTTTCTAAGGTAGGGTTGAGTATTCTCTCAACTGCTATTTTCTTCCGCCAAAGCCTATTTTTGAGTCCTGAGTGAGTGCATCCGGAACGAACTAATTTAGTAGTTTGTTTCATTAGTTTGTATCTCATAATCACCCGACGCGAAGTGAACACTGCGAGCGGTTCACCGAGAATATGGAATTCTTGATCCGCAACCGGTCATCCTGACTGGGGGCTTTCTCTTACTACCAGGGTCAGACTTTCAAAAACCTCCGAGTTATAGGATTTTAAATGCTTTCCTTATCGCTTTCTTTTAAATGCTTTTGTTAGAGGTCACTCGGTTGTATTGAGAGTTGTGTAACTGCTACTAGGACTGAGAGTTAAGGGATAGTTCAGGGCTTGATTAGAATCTTCGGGTGTGACATGGGGGAATGATAGCGGTACTTGCCACTTCAATAAATGATTTGTCAGGTGTTGCTTGTCCACAACAGATGAATAACATGCCTCCACACGGCCGTGTGAGGGCAGTTGTGAGTCTGTGGTATCTTAGAGTTTGTTGCCTTGAGAGCATGTAAACTCTTACTGTAAGTACCTGTCTGTTAAAGGGAACATGGTATAGAGAGCATGAGAATTAGCTAACTGAAAGGATTATCCCAAACAAAGATCTGTGTATTAAAATGGAAGTTTAACTGTGTTTCATCTGAATCTTGTCCAATCTTTATTCTTTTCTCCCTGTCCCTTCTGTCTTATTTTAAATCTGCTTTCTTAGATTAAATTTAATTCGCTTTCTAGAATAATTTTGCCTGCTTTGTTTTAAGTGCTTTCATAGCTTAGTTTAAACTCTGTCAAGTAGTTGTTAGTCATTTCACACACTTGAATCGAGTACCGAGTGGAAAATCTTAGTAAATGACGTGGGCCCTGCTTCCATCGCACATCCTCCAGTGAACGATCCGGTACTTACTATAAATACTGCAATTTTTGACACCGTGCGCTTTCGGGGGCACAGTTTCTTAAACACGAGCAATAAAAACATGACTACGTATAAATATATCCCTAATCACAACCCCGCCATCATAAATTGGTTTCATTAAATAAAACCTAAACCAGGATCATGATTTTTCGGAAAATACTCATGTAGTGGGAATCAGTCAAAAGTTTCATGGCAGGAAATCTTATGGCAAGAATTGATGAGAAGTATCATGGCATATTTACCGGGGATCCTCAATGTGACAGGCTGAAGGTCAACCTATCCCGGCTATGCCATGAGATTTGTCAACATTTCATGACAGAGAGGACCACAGCGCCATTTGAAACCAAAGCACCACACTTGAGTAATAAAAAGACTAATAATCTTGATGTATCCCTAAACCCTTTCCCGTGAATCATAACGCTTTTCATTTAATAAATCCTAACCTGGTATAATTTTAGCAAATGCTCGTGTTAATGAAACTTGTCAAAAGTTTCATGGCGCCGTTGCCGGGGAGGATGCAGCGTCGTTTATTAAGAGGATTACACTCCTGATTACTCCTAGATTAGCTTAGATCAGTCTAGTTTAGTGTAATATATCTAATCCAGAACAGAAAAAGTACCCTCAAGATTAATTGAACATTTAGAGTACCAAGACTCTAAATGTGAGGATGTTGAACTGAGGAGAAAACCTAACCTAATGGGTATTTATCTGTCTTGCAGGAAATTCGGAACCAACCAAAAAGAAGGAGCAGAAAAAGCAAGGAAAACCAGGTTCTTGGTTGGGAAAATTCCACAAATCTGAGAAATTATTTTCGGAATTTAAAGAAATTTAAGATCCGGAATAAATCTTGCAGATAAATGGAACTGACCCAACCTAATTTTATGCAAGTAGATTATTTTAAATAATGGCCCAATGATTTGAATTTACTTGGACTGAATTCATTCAGGTCCGACTCAAATAAAATGGACGCAGGCCTAATATCACACTCGGGCCCAATCAGTTGAAAATTTGAAAATTCAAAAAGTTTGTCGAGGAATGACCATCTTGTCGCGGAACAACGTTCCGCGACCAAGTGCCACTCCGCGACAAAGATCTCCTTATAATCAAACCTTGTCTGTCCTTGTCGCAGAGTGATCATTTTGTCGCGATGCCCAGCATCGCGCCCATGTGCAAATTCCGCGACAAAATTTTACTCGCCCCTGAACTCTGTTTGTCCTTGTCGCGGAAGCCTTTGTCGCGGAGCACTGCACCGCGACAAAGCTCCTATTCCGCGACACGGGCACACCACTCCATTCTTCCTCGCCATTTTGTCGCGGTACACTTTGTCGCGGTGCATGACTCCGCGACAAAGTCTCACACTCCGCGACAGATCTAATGTCGCCAAGCCTGGTCGCGTAGTCCTGTTCCACGACCATGGGCTAGGGTTCCGCGACCGGCTCATTAGTATTTAAACCTCTCCGCCTCCCTCTTCTTCCCCACGCTCCCACACTTAGAAAATTTGCGAAAACTGCTCGTACGCAAAAGCCTTTTCCGAAGAACACCACAGTGTTCCTCGCACTCGTTTTCCACCACTTCCAGGCGTTACTCTGTCCGATTTTCGCGAACCCAATGGAACCTCCATCTTCATCTTCGCCCCCGAAGGAAGCCAAACCCTGGTAACCCTTCTCCCTTGCATTTCGCGAGTGCGCGCAGGCCCCTGTTTTGCCATTCTTGTTTTTCTTTTTCCATTTATGTAAATAGGGCTGTTTTATGTTCATTCCCTCTGTTTTAGTTCGATTTTAGGCGATTCTTGAAGTGGGCTTAGTTTATTTGAGGATTGCTGTGATTCCTTGTGTTGGCCGAGCATGTTTTGGAAGAAGTGTGTTCTTGTTTGGGGTTGGGGAAGATCGATTTGGTATGGGGCGTTCGATTTTGAGAAGTTAGGGCTGTTAGAGAGCTCAGACAGCAAATTCTCACCATTGTTGGTTTTTCAAGCTTTTAGTGTTCACAGGAATAATTCACTTTCCAAAGGGAACTCGGTCTTTATCTCATTTAATTGCTTCTGTGTGCATTCATGATTTGAGAAATCTGAGCCTTATCTGTATGTCAATGAACATTTGGTTATTTTTTTCTCTGGATAGCTTGGTGTTATTGATTGTCTCGATTTTGCAAAGCATGAGTGTTTTTGTTGGGTCGATTAGTAAGAAAGCATGCTGATTTGATTAATTTGACGTTCTTGCTGAGATTTTGAAGCATGTTAGTAGGTTGATCTTATGTTGAGAAAGAGCATGAGCATGTGTTGATGGTTTGCTTTGAGAGTTCATGTTGTTTGCATGCCAATGTTCATTTAATGCCCCTCCCCTGATTTTGGCAACTTGTGTGTATGGGTACAGCAATCTGCATAAAAGTGGGTGTATGGCCTTTTTATGGCAATCCCAATGCACCATCCACTTTTCAGCAAGAATCACTTTTTCACAAAGGACAAAAATAGTACTAGGAATTTTGGGTTGACAAATGTGTTTTTGTTCCCAATAGAACTAAAAAGTGTGAGTTAAGTAGCAGTATTTTGCCACCTCAACTGCTACCTTTTTACAAAAATCCAAAAATGGGACCACACACATCCCACTTTTCATTAAATAAAATCAAGTCAACCTTTTCAAAAATTAAAAATAGTGTTTGCATTTTCTTGAACGTTTTAACTGTCCAATGACAGTCCAAACAATTCGGAAATAGCGAATCCAATCCGCCATGCCTCCATTGCACACTCCATTTTCGAGCCATCCATTCCACCATCATCTTTTCATTCCATTTTCAACAAGTGCCTCGAGCTTGTTTAATAAAATTGGAAAAACAAACTTTTGGGCCCAATGGCCCATTAAAAAAGGGAATTTTTGGTCCAATGACCACTTCATTTTTATATTTATTTTTATTTCCCCCTTTTTGATTGGACTCAATAATCCAATTAAGTTATCTCCTTCTAGGTCCTAAGGCATAGTACCTTATCTTTGGATCTTTTTATAAACTCAAGATTAAATCACTCAAATCACATTTCGAGCTTAGCAAAGCTCAAAATGTGAGGATGTTGATTTTCGCACCTGAGTAGTCTTTGAAAACTTATAAAAATTTGGATGTATCTAAACATTTTGACCTTTTTCAGGAATGCATTGGTAGTGCACTCAGGCATCGGGTTACCTGACTGCACATATGAGGCTGCTGGCAAGCAGGCCTCAATTGATCGAACAGAGATTAAGGACGCAAGAGATGCCATCAAATCAGTTTACAAGGTACCTCTGGACCACACTACGGACGAAAAATTGAAACTTTCTCCGGGATGGGACGTGCATATCCCTCCAGAGGAAAGGTCGATAGTCGCTGCATCGATAGAAAGGGACTACTATCACTTCCTGAAGAAGTTTTGGATAAGGATGATGGGGCATGCCCCTCAAGACGAAAAGACAACTCCTGAAGTCCACCATGAGCGCATCCAATTGAGGTTCAAAGAGCACAGGGCTGTGTGGAATCGGCATGTGGAAAAAGGAACGAAAGATCCAAATATAGCTGACTTTGACATCATCATCCCTAACCAGATCGTAGATCCTCAAGTCCGGATGGCCTTCGAACACAAACATATGGATCTAAGTAGGGTTATCAACAGTGGGGCCATCATGATGTATGAAGCATTTCCATTCAAATGGAATCCATATCTGTTTGAAGCAAAAGGACCAGTGGAGCAGAGGTGGATTACAGATCTAGCTCGGGCCAGGCATCGAGAGCTGACCTTCAATCTGTACAAACGCCTCAAAAATGCTGAGAAATTTGAACAAAGCCGCAACACCTCACTGTTGAACACAATGAGGAAGATGATCAAGGATGCACGCGATCAATGGGACGACTTGACTACTGTCTGGGGAAAAGGCAATCCAAGTATCACTAAGTCCTTTCTGGAAGAAGGAGTAGTATTACCTGCAGATGAGGTACTTGAAACCATCTTCACACATAGAAGGTATGGACGGTACGGAACGAACAAAGATGATGAATTTCCCCAGCACATAGCAGTATTAAGGGACCAGCTGCAAGTGGATATACGCAAAGGTGGCTGGAAACTCAAAAGGAAAAATGAAAGGCAGTTCAATTTACTATCCAAAACTGAGGCTGGGTTGTATCTCACGTACGATTCAGCAGAAGACATGTCCTACCTAGAAGGAATTCAAAAGGATCTGGTAGGGGGCATGATGAATCAGTACAGGGACTCCTACTGGGAATTGATCATGGAAATGGACAAGTTTGCACTTGAATACTGTAATAGTACTGCTAATGGAAAGAAGGTCTTGCACTACAACAACAACGTTCGGAGTAAGTTCTGCTCCAAGATCAAGAAGGACTGGGAGGACCAACTGAGGAGAATCACTCAAAAGAGTTTCATTGAGGATTATTTGCAGCGCGCCGAGAAGCAACTAGGCTACGAGGGTGAACCGAACAGGGAAGAGGACCCAGATGCTGAGATTGATGCTTATTTTTCCACCCCTCCTGAGGCCAACCCACAGCCTACCCAGCCAGCAGTACAAGCTTCGGCATTACCACCAAGAGGGCAGACTGAAGTACAAAAAGTTGCTACGTCCGAGCCAGTGGTGCAGCAAGAAGCAGTCCGGACTCCAGTACAGCCAGCTCAGACTGAAATGACAACATCTGCTGTAGCACCTGCCACCACTAAGGCACCCATACATCCCGAGAAAACCTCCACCGCTGTTGTTACATCTGAAGGTCAGCCAGCACCTCAACCGGGAACGAGGAGAAGGTTGATAAAGTCTACTGATAAGGATAAACCAGCAAGAGCTCCGGAAAAGAAAGTGGAGATCAAGGAACCTGAGCCAACTGTCAGGAAAGTGGTAGAGCCCACAGATCCCAAGGACAGAGGTAAAAAGCCGATGCCGCCACCACCCCCGAAAAAGAAGCACCAGGTGATATCCGATGCTGAGCTAGCCAGAAAAATGCACAATGATGAACTTGCATTAGCTGGTTTGCTGGATCAAGTAACAGGTGGTTCGGGAGTAGAGAAATTGACTGAGGAAGAACGCTTGGCAATGGAAAAGAAAGCTGCAGAGGAAGAGCAGATCAGAAAGAATATCCAGCAGACCAGGGATGAAGAAACTGCCAGAAAGATGCAGGCTGAGCTGGAAAGCAGGAAATCTGGAGAGGTTGAGCGGGGTGATGAGGAAGATTTCGAACTGAAGATCACTGGTGGAGTCGAAGGAAAGGGATTGAAGATCAAAGAAGAACAACCACCAGGATGGACTGGCCCCTCGATTCGTAGTGCTGAGACACTTCGGAAAGAATTGAGACAGAACATCAACGAACAGATTGAAACAAGAATTGATGCTGGAGAAAAGCCAAATCAAATCAGATATCAGACAGAAGTGGGTCAATTGATTGATCCCCTCGTGGGCACGGCCAGAATTGAAGAATTCATCACTCACGAAGGCCCGTCGCACCAACCTGAACAGTCAGAAGGACCGCAAGACTCCATAGATCCGGTAGCACTGGCCAAAACCTTGGAAAAGCAGCCAGGCGACCATCTCATGGCCTCTGCGCTTAAGGAAAAGGTTCAAGGAATTTTGACTGAAGCTGCAGATGGGAATGATTCAGAAGAAGAAGCTCAGCAAGAGGAGCAAGAATTCATGGACCAAATGGCGCCTATTTTCCAACGTCCAGTTGGACGAGCTGCAAGAATTAGGGAGGAGGAGGAGGTATCAACTGATGTTGATGACCGTAATTTTCATGTAACTACATCTTCTTTGCCTGTAAATTGTGAACTCAATACGATGAAACATGTAATTAAACAGGTTGAGGAGGAATTCGGAGATGAAACAGCTCATGGAGAGCGAGAGCCAAGTCAGAGGGGAGATGAGGCTGAACCAAGGGATGACCAGCCACAGGAGGGAGACGATCAAACAGACTGGCACACGAGCGACGACGAGTCTGTCGGATCCATTCGACCAGTCGAGTTTTGGTCTGAAAATACTGTAAGGCAAAGAATGGGCGTTTCAAAGGAATATGGGAAGAAAAAGCTGAGTGAAGAACAGGTTCAGATCAAGTTCAATGGCAACAAAGAGAATGCAGAAAAGTATAAGAAGTTGCAGAAGATGATAGTGCCAGATAAGGGGTTCAGACCCGATGCGTTGTCGCACCCCACTGTTGAGACTTTCTACAGAAATCAAGAGTGGGGTAACTTCATGCTGCATCACGACGAAGATGGCTTCGTGGAACTAACAAAGGAATTCTTCTGCAACATTGATAAAGATGCCAGAACAACATGGATTCGTGGACAAGTGATTAACATTGCACCTGACTGGCTGAATCAGTTCTTCGGGACTCCAGATATCCAAAGTGAATTTCCCCCTGATGAGATCATGACAAAGAGAGCCAAAACGAGTGAATATGCGAAGTATGCAACATTGGCTAACAGCATGACAAGCGTGACCGCCCCTGGACACACATTCAATGCAAAATGGCTGCGGATACAGTTCATGCCAACTTATGAGTTCCACATGTCCAAGATCCGGCCAAACTCGCATCCGCACACCACATCTGGAAATGTGCTAATGGGATTTGCAAGAATGTGGAGCGGAGCAAAACTAAATATAGGAAGGCATGTATTCGAGGTGATGATAACCCGGATAAAGGATAGACAGGTGCTATGCTATCCAAATCTGATTAGGAGAATCTGCATAGCTCAGGGAGTTGATCTGAGCGCTTTCGAGGGTGACACAGTGGTGAAAGTGAACCCACCTATTAGTGTGCCGAGACTCCCCTTGTGTGAGAGTATCAGATACTCCCTCCCCCAACTGTTCGTCAGAGGAGATTCAGACGCTCAATCCTCTTTCATATCGGGTGGGCAGGCATCAAGAAAACGAAAGAGGCAGCCCAAGACAAAGAAGGGAACACAGAAAACCTGTGCTGATGCAGGACCTTCGAATGTTCAAGAGGAGCCTCCTGCGGACCAAGAACGGACAGAGATTCCAATTCCACCTCTGACTCAACCTCAACCTCAGATGCCTCCTCAAAGCCAGAACGTATCTCAGTTCCCTGCTGATTCCCAAACGATTGAGATGGTGAGCAGAATGAGTCAATCTATGCTCGAGGGAATGAAGTCCATGACTGATGTAATTATGGCAAGGCAAGATGAACAGCAGAAAAGGGCAGAAGAGGAGCGTGAAGAGCGAAGGAGGGAGAGAGAGGAAGAATGCCAAGAGCGTAGGAGAGAAAAGGAAGAGAAATGAAAGGAGAAGCAAGAGAAGGAAAGGAAAGAGGCGGAATTCAGGCAAATGATGATGGAAAGGGAAGAGCGCATACATAGAGAAAGAGTGGAGAGTGAAGAAAAGCAGCGCAAGATGATGGAAACACTGATGCAAGCACTCATCAGTCAACTCCCCAAGCCACCCCCACCTCCATCAGGTGTCGCAGAGCCGTCGAATCAGCCAGAAGAGAAAACAGATTGAGCGTGTAATTGTCATTTCAATCGAGCATAATTGTAAATATCATATAAGAGAATTTCATTTCCCTTGTGCAAAATCGTTCTGATTGCAATGAAATCTCTTGTAATTGATATCATTCACTGTTTTAATTTTGGAATTTTGCAGTCCAAACAATTTTATTCTTAAAAAGATGTCTGCACAGTCCGAGATGAATAAGTGACTGTCAGGCCAAAAATATGCTGTTGGCATACTCAGTATGTCAGCAGTGCCTCTTTACTGCTTTCAATTAAATAACCAGCAAAAATATGCATAAAATTGCTCTAAATTCACATGTTGAATTTAGGCTTGTGATTAAATTTTCAAACTTTTAAATTGGGATAATATAATTGAGAACATGCATGACATGAATTCCTGAGGTTTTGAGCTATAAAAATTTAATGATGCGATCAGCTTATTGGGTAATAAATCTGCATGTTAGAGATTTTGATTGAATAAATTGTTAGAATTAAGCTTCGATTAAATTTGAGAATATTGTATGACATGAATCAACCCAACCTTGTGAGATTTGAGCCATGAGTCATTTTTACTCATTCATTTTCTTTGATGTGTGAATCATTTTGATTAAAGGAAACTAGAACTTGCGATTGGGACCGATTCAAGACCATGCCATATTCCCAAAATCGAGAACATGATCGAGGCACTTAGAAAACCCAATTTTTGGCCTTCTTTTGAAATCCAAACCCAAAAAATATTTACCCTTTAGGATTAACCAATTTGAGCCTATAAGCCTAATTTTTCTTTGAAGCCCTTTATATTATTCCAAGCCTTCTAAAAAGACCAAAAATTCAAACCCAAGTGTGCAAGAATAAATTTTATCAAGGCATTAAATTTGTGATCATAAATTCATCAACTCGGTATTCAATAAACCGATTCAAAAAAAAAAAAAAAAGTTGAATTTCATTCAACATCAATAAATTGCAAATGACAAAGCAAATTAGACATAGTCTAATGTCATGCAATATGAAAAGAGAAAAGCAAAAGAAAGAAAAACATATTGATGATCATAAACTTTTAAATAAAAATATGCCATGTTATGATAATATTAATTCTTGCCACTTCTTAACCCAATAAATTCCTTTTCCTACCCAATGTTACAACCGTTCGCCCCGTTATAACCCTTAAATAAGACCTCGTGATCTCGATTTGAAGAAATGAGCCGGTGGCGAGTTGGTCTGATTGCAAGCATATGGGAGAATTTAATTAAAACTGATTATGAGCGTTCACTGACTGAACCCCAATTGAGAGTGAGTGATCTTTCCGATTCTCTTATAAGTGAGGCTCTGTTTCATTAAGAATATTCATGTCATGCCTTAATTCTAATTTTTAATCTTTGCATCTTTCAAACATGATGTTCATGAAGGATTGATAATAATGTTTGATTTGTAGGCCCGATATAGTGAGCAAGTATCATTTCATTAAACACTGCAATCAAGGGAATTCAATGCTTGTAATTTTTTATTGTCTTATCCCAATCCATAAAGGATGTGATTTATGAAGCCACGAAAATGAATTGAATATGTAGAGTCCGTGTTCTTAGGAACATTGACTCTGACTGCTCGGGGACGATCAGTATTAAATGTGAGGATGTTGATAATGGCCAGAAATGACCATTATTTTCACATCCATTTCCGTGTCTTAAACGGGCATTTGATCGCATTCCGGTCTTACATTAAGTAAGAAAGCAGTCGAATTGGACTAATTTATGCATAATTGTAAAAATAATAAGCTGGTATGAAAAAGGCATAAATATGTAATTTTATTACATATTTATGTTAGAAAAATCCAAAAACATGAGAAAAAGAAAAGGAAACAAAAAGATGGGAAAAAGATAGAAAAGCCCACAAAAAGAATATTTTCGGCCCATCTGGCCCAATCCAGCAGGCCCAGGAAAACCTTTGGCGCGGAAGCCCTTTGTCGCGATGCATGGTTCCGCGACAAAGGAACGCTCCGCGACCAAGCAAGCTCAGATGAAGGAGAAGACCAGCCAAAGCCCTCTGGCGCGATACCTTTGTCGCGATGCCCTGTTCCGCGACAAAGGTCCATTCCGCGACCAAGATACATTTTTAGAGACACAAGACCCAGTCGAGAAGCTTTGCCACATGCAGTGTGTTCCGCGACCAAACTTGGTGCTCCGAGACAAAGCTGTGATGTGTGTGATGTCTTGAGACACAATGGGCTCAAATCAAGGCCCATGAGCTTAGGGTTTCCCCTCTATAAATATGAGGTGTTTCCTTTGAGCTAGAGGTTGGAAGAATTTTAGAGAAAATACTCACTCTTGAAGACAAGTGGGAAGTTCAGTAGTTAGTTTAGTTTAGGGTAGTTTAGTTAGATTTTCTTTTGTATTATTTAATTTATGCACTAGTTAGAAGTAGTTTACTGCACTTGGGTTAGATAGCCAGTTTTACACCTTGTTCTTGTTATAAACTTTTGTTTAAGGGTTTGTGGTACCCAAACCATGGGTATGAACAGCACCGTTTAATAATATGGGAAAACATTCTCCATTTGTGTCCCAAAATCATGAAATGGGTCTCACACCCCATGGATCTTACTGTTTTCGTTTTCCTTGGGTCATTTGACCCTCGTTTTGCATTTTAATGTCACTGCTTAGTGACTTTTTCTTGGGATAATGTTGCATGCTTATGGGTGATCAAGCTCAGATTAGGGTTTCTTAAGTTTTAAGTTTGTTTTGTTTCTTTTATGTTCAAGCATGTTCTAGCTAGATTCAAATTCTGTTTTGTTATTTTGAGCTTAGTTTAGCTTTTGAATTTGAAATGGGTGAGATCACACATAATGCATGCCACTGTTCCACTTTACTTTTCTGACATGTGTACTGGACACACCTTTGTCGCGGAACAACTCTTGTCGCGGAACCACGTTCCGCGACAAAATGGTGCTTTGGCGACAAAGGTGCCAAAGAACATTTGTTGACCATTATTTTAAAACCCTTGGTCGCGAAACACCCCTTGGCGCGGAACCACGTTCCGCGACAAAATCTTGATTAGCGACCAAGGACCCAAATACTTGTGATTTTATTCTGGAAGGGCTTTGTCGCGGAGTTACCTTGTCGCGGAACCACGTTCCGCGCCAAAACCTCTTGTTCCGCGACAAGAATTATGCCTTGTCCAATTTTCAACCTTTTTGTCGCTATGCCCTTGTCGCGGAACCACGTTCCGCGACAAAATTTTCTTTACTTAGCGACAAAGCAAACCCTAAATTTTCAAAATCCCATTCCTCTTATTTCCCACCCCTTTGTCGCGAAACCTTTGTCGCGGAGCCACGCTCCGCGACACAAACTCTGCATCGCGACAAGGTGGCACCTTTTTGCCATGTTTTCATTCTTCATCTCACTTCATTAATTAATTGAACCTTTATATTAATATTTTGAGGTTGAGATCCAATGATCTCAACCCACGATCAATTTGATATAAAGAACTTTGTTCAATACCCCATTAAAAGATTCTTCTACAAATGATTAAACTCTAATGATCTAAGTATATAATCCGGACTGTAATTAATTAATTGATTATGGAATGAGTGATTATTTAGACATAAAGAGGGATTATGGATTTAATTCCATACCCTTGCATGAGAAACCAATGTCTCTCATGCAAGATGACCCAAAAAAATATTTTTCTTTTATTTATTTTGTCTTTTCCCGTAATGTGTGAAACAGCTAATAAGGAATATATCAGATTAATGTTGGCGGGTATTCCCACACGGATAACTAGCTCGTGGTCCATATATTAATTATTAAATGTTATTTTGCATGGTCTGGATAGTGGCCGGTGGAAGCCTTGGCGGTTCGTCCATCCGGGATTACAATAGCTGCTCAGCTGACTCCTATCCGGATACAGTTTTCTTTTCTTTATTTTAATTTCGAACCCGAATCTGGAGCTGTAGTAATGTTAGATGATATATGCCAATGTCATCTAATAATTATTGTAGTAATAGAATATGTGGGTTTTAATCCAAATTCACAGATAGTGGAGTCTAAGATGACGGCGGCAACTGTCATTTGAGGCATTCCACTGTCTAAAAATCATCCCACCTGAAATGATCAGGACCTGGATAGCAGATGTTTGCAGTCCGGATTATCCTGATTATTCTTGTCATCTTTTTAGCCAAATAAATTCTTCTCATCTCCGGCTATTTCATCTCTGTGTTTCACATTCTGTCTAAACCCACTTTATATTTTGGGTTATTTTATTTTACACTTCTCTATAAATTTATGCATGATATTACTATGTAGATAGTGTGGTCATATTATTTTGGGATCCCTCCCTTGGACATAGAAGTCTCGATTTAAATCAGATGTTCCTTAATAAATTTCCAACAAAAATTCCTTTATAAAATCCAGATCTGAGTAATGGATAAATTCGACAGTTATGACTAATTCATATCCGACTGGGGGTTGATTTTGGGAAATTAGAAGCAGAGTCAACGATTAGGTCTCACCTAGACTGAAAGGATCTGTGTTTTAATTGAGAGTCTAGTACCTGATAGGGAATGATTTTCAGATTTATTATTTTCCAAAATTGCTGTTTGTTGGAAATCTTGTATTAAATATTGCACTGGGTCAGATTCCACTTGGATTCCGATAAGGTGTAATAGATAATACTAGAGGAACAACATCCGGGCCTTGGTTATTTTCTAAGGTAGGGTTGAGTATTCTCTCAACTGCTATTTTCTTCCGCCAAAGCCTATTTTTGAGTCCTGAGTGAGTGCATCCGGAACGAACTAATTTAGTAGTTTGTTTCATTAGTTTGTATCTCATAATCACCCGACGCGAAGTGAACACTGCGAGCGGTTCACCGAGAATATGGAATTCTTGATCCGCAACCGGTCATCCTGACTGGGGGCTTTCTCTTACTACCAGGGTCAGACTTTTAAAAACCTCCGAGTTATAGGATTTTAAATGCTTTCCTTATCGCTTTCTTTTAAATGCTTTTGTTAGAGGTCACTCGGTTGTATTCAGAGTTGTGTAACTGCTACTAGGACTGAGAGTTAAGGGATAGTTCAGGGCTTGATTAGAATCTTCGGGTGTGACATGGGGGAATGATAGCGGTACTTGCCACTTCAATAAATGATTTGTCAGGTGTTGCTTGTCCACAACAGATGAATAACATGCCTCCACACGGCCGTGTGAGGGCAGTTGTGAGTCTGTGGTATCTTAGAGTTTGTTGCCTTGAGAGCATGTAAACTCTTACTGTAAGTACCTGTCTGTTAAAGGGAACATGGTATAGAGAGCATGAGAATTAGCTAACTGAAAGGATTATCCCAAACAAAGATCTGTGTATTAAAATGGAAGTTTAACTGTGTTTCATCTGAATCTTGTCCAATCTTTATTCTTTTCTCCCTGTCCCTTCTGTCTTATTTTAAATCTGCTTTCTTAGATTAAATTTAATTCGCTTTCTAGAATAATTCTGCCTGCTTTGTTTTAAGTGCTTTCATAGCTTAGTTTAAACTCTGTCAAGTAGTTGTTAGTCATTTCACACACTTGAATCGAGTACCGAGTGGAAAATCTTAGTAAATGACGTGGGCCCTGCTTCCATCGCACTTCCTCCAGTGAACGATCCGGTACTTACTATAAATACTGCAATTTTTGACACCGTGCGCTTTCGGGGGCACAGTTTCTTAAACACGAGCAATAAAAACATGACTACGTATAAATATATCCCTAATCACAACCCCGCCATCATAAATTGGTTTCATTAAATAAAACCTAAACCAGGATCATGATTTTTCGGAAAATACTCATGTAGTGGGAATCAGTCAAAAGTTTCATGGCAGGAAATCTTATGGCAAGAATTGATGAGAAGTATCATGGCATATTTACCGGGGATCCTCAGTGTGACAGGCTGAAGGTCAACCTATCCCGGCTATGCCATGAGATTTGTCAACATTTCATGACAGAGAGGACCACAGCGCCATTTGAAACCAAAGCACCACACTTGAGTAATAAAAAGACTAATAATCTTGATGTATCCCTAAACCCTTTCCCGTGAATCATAACGCTTTTCATTTAATAAATCCTAACCTGGTATAATTTTAGCAAATGCTCGTGTTAATGAAACTTGTCAAAAGTTTCAGTGGGCGAAGTGGCAGGACGTTGAGGAAGAAATCCCTCATGGCAACAATACTTTGCCAAGAAGATAGACGTCTAAGCATGTGGAGCATGGCAAAGAACATCACGATAAAGCTTCCCCAGCAGTGCTAGATTCATGTTCCTGCTCTTCCGAAGGCCAAGCCCACCCAACTTGCGAGGCTTGGCAACCACATCCCAATTTACAAGATGAATGTCGTGTCCATGTACATCCTTCCAAATAAACTGTTTAATAACCTTATCAATGGCATCACATATAGATGTTGGAAGCCACATGATCTGCATAACATAGGAAGCAATCGAATTTAAAACGGCACGAGCTAAAGTAATCCTGCCGGCTTTATTAAGGAGAGCCCGCTTCCAGGCTCCCATTTTGATATGATATCGATCCACTAAGAATTCCAATTGACTAGCCCGCGGCATACCAACCATAAGCGGGAACCCAAGATACTTCATGATGTCAGCCGAGACCGAATATTGAGTAGACCTTCAAGACGTGCCACAGTAGCCGAGGAACTGAGGGAACTATGCTGATAATATTGTTAATATCATGCACTATGTTGATTGAGAAAATTTTGACTTAAAATCATTGAAAATAAGTTAATTGGATGACCTAATTAATAGTAAAGTAGTAAATTTTATTTTTTTAAAAAATTTTTAAGAAAAAAGATATTTTTAGAATCAAGAATTTTTTTAAAAAATTAAAATTTTTGGAAATTTGGTAAAATTTCGGAAAATATTCCCGGTGAAGCGAATCGGACTCTCACCCTATTCAGTTCTCTTATTCGAAGCTACGCATACCCCCGATTCTGTAAGTTTTCCACTTTTCCCTCCGTGGCCTTTTTATTTCTCGTCCATTGTGTTTTATTGCTGATGATTTCCCCTTATCCATTTTCCCTGCTTCTGCTTTTCGTTTCCTTTTCCGTTTTCGTTTTCTTTTTTTTGTGTGTTCGGTTTTTCTGCGTGCAGGTGTATGTGGAGGGGGTTTGGAAGGTTTTTCTAGTTTCCTTTTCGTTATTGGTTGTACGAATTGTGATGTCGGAATGTCAAGCTCCTCTTCTCTAAGTGATTGCCGCCTCAGCCTCTCCAAGCTGACCTCAACCTGTTCGATTGTTCCCATGAAAAAAAAAATCCTTCTGTTTTCCGTCCCAAAACCAATCCCCATTGGAACTCCTCGTCTCTTAATGAAATCCCCCTCGTTGATTTTTATAAATTATCATGAAGAAATTTGTCTATTTTTTTCAGAACCGAAGAGGACGGGTATCGGGTCTAACTTGGATAGGGGAACAGACGGGTCTAAATGGTTGGATCGGGTAGGATTTTGTGTAATAAAGAGGCCAGAATATCTAGGGGTCGGGAAAAATACCAGATATACCGTATACCGCACTTACCGTACCGAAAAATACCGAGAATACCGAAACTTTCGGTATACCGTAAGTTTTCGGTACGGTTGATTTTGTGATACCGCGGTATACCGAACTTCGGTATATACCGCGGTATCGGTATTTCGGTATGTACCGACGATACGGTATGCCGGTATATACCGTATACCGGTATGTCGGTATATACCGAAAGTTCGGTATATCGGTATATACCGAACTTACAGAAAAAAATATCTAATTACATAATTCTACATGTTTAATCCTAATTTTAAATATTCAAATTTATATAAAAATATTGGTAATTAAGCAATTGAAGAGAACTCGAAAACAAATTATTTTTTTACAAAAAATATTATTTTGCCAATCTTCAATAAGATGATTTTAGATATCTAATTGCAATTTTAAATAATCAGTTTTATTTTTTTTAAAAAAAATAATGAAGTAGTATTCATAAGAAAATCACAATCCAAATCTTCCGTGACAATGTAGATTAACGCATTTTCTGATAACTCATGCATGAAGAGATAAATATAGGCGTAATATATGATCCAGAAAATTTTAAATTCTTGAAAATTATTTAATAAATCATATTAATTTTGAACTAAATTCTAAGAAAATAATAGAAAACTAGTATTCCATTCCGCCCTGTTAAATATCTTAACACCCTAGATGGTGGATTGTCTTTGTGAGACTGTGTAAATACTAAAATATTTTTGACTAACTCTAAATATAACTAAGAATATATATATATATATATATATATAAACTATGTTATATATTCATATATGAAGATGTGTGGACTATATTTTAAAATTATTTTTCTCATGAATGAATTTTAAAATTAAAACTATTCATATGATACTTATTTTAAAAAATTACTGTATTTGTTTATATACCCATACTTTTTTTTATTTACCTTTTGTGGTGTCCATAAGCTACAAGCCAACAAAAATAACTAGTCTCATGCTTTAGCGAGAAAAAAACCTATATAATTTTTATTAAATTGGTGAAATTTTAAAGAATTGGAATTAACAATGAATGAAAATTTGATCCCTACCTTTAGCACATTAATTTTTATATGCGTGTGATTATAAAAATGGCTAAAATTCGAACAATTTATTTGTAAAAT
This sequence comes from Hygrophila difformis, assembly GCA_030278955.1. Lineage (NCBI taxonomy): Eukaryota > Viridiplantae > Streptophyta > Magnoliopsida > Lamiales > Acanthaceae > Hygrophila > Hygrophila difformis. The sequence continues at coordinate 8,805,131 of JAOANR010000011.1, forward strand.
TATATGTTAATATCTAAAAATTTTAGTTTTACAATTTAAATAAAAATAGTGGCATAGTGTCAAAAGAAATTAATCTTATATCAAATCATTAAATTGACTTATATAAATTATTGTATAATTATCCTATTTTGACTTAATTGAATTATTGAATAATTATTATTTAAAGAGATACATATATAATATATTACCATTCCTCCATTTAAAAACTAATGTCTCATAACCTTTTTACTTAGGAACTCATTCAATGCACTTGTTTAACGGTTAATATTTCAAAACGTGTACAAATATTAAAAGATATATATCTAAAACAAGACTATTACGGTGCGTTTGGTTGGAGGAATCTTAGATTACCAGTGGGAATGTAAGATTACTGGGAATATAAGATTGCTGAGAATTTTATTTTTTGATGTTTTAATATTATTGCATTTGGTTAGATTGAGAATTTCAGATTTACAGTTATAATTAATTTACCATAATGTCATTGAATTTCAATTAAATGAATTTTAAAAAAATATGTTATTTTGCTGCACAATAGAAATATTTAATCCGATTTATTTTTTAAGATATTGAAAATTCTTTATATGTAATTTATTGTATGATAATTACTTATTTAATGTCTCTAAATCCTTATTATTTTTGTTTTATATATAGAAGTAAAGTAAATTCTAAGAAAATACGAATATATATATAGAGGTAATAATTAAAATAGGCCACCAGAAGGAGTCATTTCCACTTTTTGGCCACGATATTTTGATTTAGGGAAATTAGCCATTAGAAGGATTTCGGGCCTGAATTTAGGCCATTGGGCTGGAATTCGGGCTGCGATGGCCTAAAAGTGGAAATGACTCCTTCTGGTGGCCTATTTTAGTTTTTTTGAATTATTTTTTTATTTTATTTAATTAAAATAAATAATTCTCATTCTGTGTCATTATTTATGTCATACTTTCTTTTTTTTCTTGTTCCAACATTTTTTTATTTCCATTTTAAAAATAATTAAATATTAATTACCAAATATACCCATCATATCGCATTAATAAATAAATATATTAAAGCGCTGGTATTCACTCCAATTGTGAATTGTCTGTAGTGTGTTGTTCGAAGGGAGGTGTTTTCCGAAAGTATGGCGTGGCAAGGAGCAGCGAGGAGGAGTGGAGATGGTGATCGCCATGGAAACCGGAGGGATGGGATTGGTGTTTTCGTTGGTAATATACCTGTGGAAGCAAGCTGCCGTGAACTTCTTCGAGCAATTGATATGACGGGAAGGCTTCGGGATTGGTTTATTCCAAATAGAAGGTGGCCGGAGAAGGGCTACAAATTCGTGTTTTTTAGATTCTATAATCGCATGGATGCATAGAAAAGAATCAGAGATTGGAATGGGCGACTGTTCATGGGGAGAAAACTGATGGTGCACTGGGCTTTCCCTAGAAGAGAGAAGGGGTGGGTCGATGTAATAGGAAAGGAGCGCAAGTGGGTGGTTAAGCAAGATAGGGTTACCTCGGCTGAAGGGCAGCTTACGGGGGGAATACCAAATAAGGGAGGTGCATGGCGGGATGATCGTTCATACGCAGATGTTATAAAGGGGGGTCGGGCAGGTAAGCAACCCTCTGTCGATGTAGAGGTAGCAAGTACGGTCAAGCTGGATGAAGTCCCAGAAGTGGTAGAGAAGATGCAACGCTCGGCTTTGGTGGAGCTGAAAAGGTTGGGAGTACTTAGCGATTTTCAGGAGTGGGTGGATGGCGCATACCATGACGAAATTGATATTTTATATGGAGGGGGTCTAACGGTTATGGTGGTTTTTAGAAATCTAACAGAGAGGGAAGAATTCATGGAAGATGGGAGAGATAGCAAATACATAGTTTGGAAACAAAGAGGGGATGAGGGACAAGCTGCTAAAAAGCATTTTGTATGGATTTACATCTTCGGTCTCCCATTTACAGTCTGGTGCGAGGAGAATTTCAAGAGGGTGTTACACGGGTGGGGGGAGATTGTATGCATGGATGTAACGCCCCAAATATTTAAAACCAAATTTCTGTGACGTCACGGCCGTGTTACCTCTCTTAAACTGTTGGCCAATCAATTTAAGATCAATAACACGTAGCCAAGTAACCAGGAAGCCAATGAATCATAATATCAGAGTACAAATCCAGAAAAGGAAACCTCACGTCATAACAGACGTCCGGCTTACAAGCCTTATTTATGCGCCATATCAGTCTCATCTCACCTGTCAGAGATATCAAATTAAACACAAGACAGAATATAGTGTACCAATCCGTACTACAACAGTACGAGACTAGGTAATAAGTCATAGCATATTATTCAAGTCAAGCACATAAGTCCACAACATGCTAATGCATCCCTAGGTAGATCACTCATCCCCAAACCCCACATCGTGCTCAGGCTCTGCGTCCTCCCCGGGAATATCTATACATGAAAACATAGCAAGGGTCAGTACAAGGTACTGAGCAAGAATAGAAGAATCGGCATAAGGGGAAACAAGAATTAACTTGATTCCCTAGAAGTATATTTATACATATAGGTGGAGATATATTCCGTTTTTAAACATTTATTAGGCATAACATAAAAATTGAGCAGAGCAAATAAGTAAACATCACACCGTCCCATACCGGTGCTTCAACCACAGCAAATAAGATGAATGATGGATGATGAGATGAAATGTTATGACCTAAAATGTCTATCTACCCTAAATGCAACACATAAGCATGTCTAGCGCGCACCTAGGTACCATGGTCGGTATTCCCTCCCATATAAGGGTCCACACCCCTTAATGGTCGAGAGACATACCCACAGTGCCCCCGCCGCGGACACTAACAGCTGAAATCGTGGCTTACGGCAAGCGGGTCAGGCTAAGGGTCATGAGCCCTTTCTAGCCAAATACAGACTAGGATATAAATCCTTTTCAGTCTCAATGCCCCGGGAAAGATACCATTATGCCCAATCGGAGACCGATTCGTAAGCATAGGGTATCCTACCCGCGTAGCATTATTTTTCAGTCTCAACATATCATCACAGATATTCACATATCATCACAGATATTCACATATCATCACAGATATTCACATATCATCACAGATATTCACATATCATCACAGATATTCTCATATCATCACAATCACTCATCTCGAGTGAAGTATTTTCTTTAAAATAGATAGCTTTAAAATAGTCTGGGCTCTTTGAAATATACTACTAGTTTATAAATGATAACTTTAAAAATAATAATACTTGAAAATAATAGTTTTAACAAAAATAATCCGGGCTCTTTAAAATAGTAGTTTTAAAATATTCCGGGGTGTGCCAAGTCCCCCATATCGGCATTAACAACTCATCGCGAGTTAAGTATCAAGTGTGTACCAAGCCCCACATATCGGCACCAACACATAATCAGATTCAATTCCACATACATCAATACGTAAAATTACGCGTCATGACAAAATAAACAACTCACCACGAGTTAAGTGTCAAGGGTGTGCCAAGCCCCACATATCGGCACCAACACTCACATCAACGTAGAAGCGAAACAAGACTCGATCTCAACTAAGGCATAGTAGATCACCGCTAATCGCAACTAAGTTCAAAGATTGTGAGCATAATGATGGTTATGGCATGCTAGAAGCATAAGAAGAACTAAGGAAACACGAAGGACGAAGAACCGGAAAACGAGCGAACAGAACGACGCAACAGCACGGACCGCGCGCTCCCCGCGCGGTCTTTGTGGGAAGGGCGCGCCAAGAGCGCGCGCCCTGTACAGTGCTGGCGTGACTTCGCGTTTCGCGCGCTGCTCGCGCGCTCGCGCGTCGAGGGCGCGCCGACACAACAGAAACGATGGAAATGGCGATTTCCGGCCATTCCACCGATTATGCCCCCATTTAGGCCTATCTCTACCCTTGCCTGATATGTAGATGAGTCTCCAAGCTCCTCTTCTCAACCTGCAAGCTTCCAATCAACAATTCCAAGCCTATATTGCAAGAATCAAGCTCCAAACATCATAATTCTTCCAAGAACATGATTTCTTGATCTTGAAACCATTTGAAGCTTAAAAACTGAAATCAACAACACCAAAATGGTCTCAAGTACTAACCTTAGCTCCCAAGACTGATTTGCAACTCCCAAGCAAGGATTTAACACAAATTCCAAGCCAATCTACAAGAGTTCATCCCAAAAATTGGATTCCCGTCACCAACTTTCATCACTTCCAAAACCCACTTAAACATCCTCAAAATCAAGTGTTGAAGCTAGGAAAATACTTACCAAAGCATATATAAGCAATCCCCCAACTTGATTGGAGCTCAAACTTGTCAATTCCTTCCCGATGGCACCATTTTTCTCTCTTCCTCCACAAAAACGGGATGAGCCCTAAATTTCTAAGTGTTGGGTGCAAATGAAAGGTCAAGGCTGATTTGGGGGTGTGAAGGGTGGAAATGATTTTCCCCCAAGTCCAAAATCTGATTTTTAACACCCAAGTGGATCCGGGTCGGGTCGGAATGTGGGTTAAAAGAGTTACACCACTTGTCTTGACCACATTGCACCCATTTGAGCACTTGACTCTTATTATCTAGTGAGTTGAACTCACTTATTTCCCCCACTTAAATCTTCATTCCCTACAAAATAATCCACATACTAAGTCTTTTGTTAATTAACCACAATTAAATTAATTAATTATGAGTTAATTAAATCGGGGTGTTACAATCTCTCCCCCTTAGGATCATTCGTCCTCGAATGAAAAAGTATGGATTAGGGTCATTACCTCACTGAATTGGAGTCAAATCCAATTCAGGATAACGCTCAGCCATGCTTTCCTCTGTCTCCCAAGTGGCATCCCCTACGCCATGTCTCGACTAAAGTACTTTCACCATTTTGATCACCTTATTGCGAAGTACCTTTTCTTTAGTGTCGAGAATCGCCACGGGGTATTCTTCGTATTCTAGGTTGTCATCCAACTCCACCTCCTCCGGTTGTATAACCTTGTTAGGATCCGATATAAACTTCCTCAACTGAGAGACGTGGAAAACGTTGTGCACCTTTCCCACCTCAGTTGGCAATTCTAACCGGTAAGCGACCTTCCCAATCTTCTTAGTGATCTCATAGGGGCCTATAAATCTGGGACTCAGTTTCCCTTTCTTCCCAAATCGTCTCACGCCCCTCATGGGTGACACTCTCAAAAGTACCCAATCTCCAACCTCGAATTCAATGTCTCTCCTGGACAAATCAGCATAACTCTTTTGACGATTCTGAGCTTCATTCATTCTGTCTCTGACCACTCTCACCACTTCAGTGGTCTGTTCAATGAGTTCAGGACCCATCACCACTCGCTCTGAAGGATCACTCCAACACAAGGGTGTCCTGCACTTTCTTCCGTATAAGGCCTCGAAAGGCGCCATACGAATACTCGCGTGATAGCTATTGTTGTAAGAGAACTCCACCAAATGTAGATGTTCCTCCCACGATCCTTGAAAATCCATCACACGCGCCCTCAACATATCCTCCAAGATTCTAATGGTCCTTTCGGTCTGTCCATCAGTCTGAGGGTGCCACGCAGTACTCATACTGATCTGCGTCCCAAAGACTGTCTGCAATTCCTTCCAGAACCTTGATAGGAATCTGGAATCTCTGTCGGAATTGATTTCTCGAGGAATACCAAAACGTCTAAGCACATGTTGGATGTAAGCGCCAGTGAACTGTTGCATGCTCCAGTTCAATCTCATTGGTATAAACACAACACTCTTGGTTAGTCGGTACACAACTACCCTAAATAGTATCAAAACTGCTCCGTGTCCTGGGTAGCCCAGTGACAAAGTCCATAGCAATGGATTCCCATTTCCAAGTAGGAACATCCAATGGTTGTAATAAGCCTGAAGGTCTCATGTGCTCGGCTTTCACCTTCTGGCAAGTGGAACACCTAGACACAAATTTCTGCCACTTCCTTCTTCATGCCTTTCCACCAATAGTTTTGCCTCAATCCTTGTACATCCTTACTGCTTCCGGATGTACGGAGTAAGGTGTGCAATGTGCTTCCTCCATAATTTTTCCTTTCAGCGCTTGATCTTTCGGAGGCACACACCAACGGTCCCCAAACTTGATCATATCCTTGCTATCAATCACAAAGCCTTCCGCTTTACCCTTACGAATCTGAGCTTTTAAATGCATCATCTCTTGACTTACAGCTTGACTTAGTCTGAGTTCCTCGAGTAATGATGGCACCACTGTCATAGCATTCAACCTCGCTATCGTGTCGTAAGGAAGAACCACAACACCTTCCTTGTCTAACTCTTGCCTCAACTTCCAAGGGAGAGTAATTGAATTCAGTACATGTCCTTTACTACTTAGTGCATCAGCCACCCGGTTGGCTTTCCCTTCTATGTACTGAATACTCGTGTCGTAGTCCTGCAAAAACTCTAACCACCTTCTTTGCCTACCGCTCATTTTATCTACAATGTAGAGACATTTAAGATTCTTATGATTCGAATAGATTTGACACTTGGCTCCGTAAAGATAATGCCTCCAAATTTTTTTAATGCATGCACGACCGCTGCCATCTCCAGGTCGTGAGTCGGGAAATTCAGCTCGTGAGGCTTTAATTGTCTAGATGCATACGCAATCACCTTGCCATACTGCATAAGCACACACCCAAGTCCTCGATAATATGCATCTGTGTCTACCTCATATTCCCCCGATTCATCAGGTAACACTAAGGCCGGAGCCTCTGTCACCTTCTTCTTCGGTAAAGGAAATCCTTGGTATCCCGCAGTCTAATCTGGCTTGGTACTTAGACAGCCAATCCATTCCCAAAATCACGTCAAAATCGGCCAAATCTAGCACCACTAGATTCGCTCTGAACTCTCACTCTTTGATGATTATCTGTGCATCGGGTTTAATCCACTGGCTCCGTATGAGGTCTCCCGAAGGTAGCTAACAGGGAGTTGATAAGCCTCCAGTGGTCCCATATCATTATTAGTTACGAATTCCGATGATATAAACGAGCATGATGCACCAGAATCATATAAGGCATAAGCAGGCACATTATTAACTAGTATAGTACCTACGCATTTAATAACATAAGGCACTACCTGGGGTACTTGTTACAGATGGTTAAGTCGATCAAGATTGAAATTGAACAATGGGCAACTTACCAGTCATGACATCATCTCGCCCATCTAGCTCAGCCCGCTCAATCACATTGAGACGGCCCCCACGGTCCCCCTGTGGTCCACGATCTCTGTCTGCACCTCGTCCACGCGACGCATTCCCACCAGACGCATCTGAAGTAGATCCTCCTACTCGACCCACCAACTGTGTGCACTGTGACCTCAAATGTCCTTGCTGTCCGCAATTCCAGCAGTGGGGTCCGCTTCTATACGGTGGCTGTGCATAAGTCCGAGGCCTAGAGGTCTCTCCACCGCTTCTCGGCCTCGTCTGCCTATGATGGGGTCTAATCGGCCCCCCTGACTCCCTGCGACGAGCGGCCCTCACGCGCTGCATATAAGCACGAGCTCTTTCAATGCATAAAGCCTGATCATATGCTGAAGCTAAGCAGGCGTGTTGGTTGCTAAACCCAGTCCGGATCTCAGCCTTCAATCCATCCACAAACTTCGAAACCTTATCTTCTTCATTAGCAATTAGCATTGGTACGCATGACATGAGTTCCACAAAACGACCATAGTATTCAGACACTGTCATATTTCCTGCTTGCTCTAGGTTGAGAAATTCCCTCTTTTTAACATTCATTATCTGTGTAGTGAAAAAGTGGGATCTCAAAGCATGACAGAAAACTTCCCATGAGAAGTTGGGTCTCGCCATAAGCTCACTCTTACGCGACCTCCACCAATGGAGAGCTGGTCCAGTAAGATACTGCTGTCCCACCCTGACCTTCCAATTCTCTGGGCAGTCTATATTCTCGAAGATCTCCTCCATATGATAAATCCAAACAGTCAGAGCAACCGGGTCTACTTCTCCACTAAAGACCGGCGGTTGATAATGCCTTGCTAGATGCACGTAATCCACGGGTCTGGGTGGTGGTTGTGCAGGTTGATTCGCCTGCCCCTGATACATCCCATACATAGCACTAAACATATATTGCATAAACTGAGGGTCAATGGGCATCTGTACAGGTGGCGGCGGTGGTGGAGGCACTGGTTCGTCCTCATAGTTCCAGTCATCCTCCACCTCTACAGGTTCCTCAATTGGAACATCTTCCACGTGATCATTGCCAAGTCCACCATTCTCATGGTACTGTCCATGACCCCCAAAAGCTGGCCCCGGATTCCTACGAGGCCTTCCCCTCCTCCTGGGCCTTCCATCCCTGCGCTGCGGCATCCTATATTCGTAACGTAACGAGATATTCAATAACACTCGGTAAATAAGAATAATTCTTTACCGAACAGCAATTATTAAGTATAGAATTCCCGGAATATCCCCAAGGATTGATCCTGGTTTGATTCACAAACCACAATCCACCCCTATAGGGGACGCAGATAACCAAAAGCAATGCAATCTACAAGAATATAAGCAGAGTTAGATGCAATTCTTACACTATATGCTTTCCCCCACACATCTCACCACATGCTTGTGTTAGAATTCTAAGCACATACGAGCAGACATGGCTCTGATACCAAATGTAACGCCCCAAATATTTAAAACCAAATTTCTGTGACGTCACGGCCGTGTTACCTCTCTTAAACTGTTGGCCAATCAATTTAAGATCAATAACACGTAGCCAAGTAACCAGGAAGCCAATGAATCATAATATCAGAGTACAAATCCAGAAAAGGAAACCTCACGTCATAACAGACGTCCGGCTTACAAGCCTTATTTATGCGCCATATCAGTCTCATCTCACCTGTCAGAGATATCAAATTAAACACAAGACAGAATATAGTGTACCAATCCGTACTACAACAGTACGAGACTAGGTAATAAGTCATAGCATATTATTCAAGTCAAGCACATAAGTCCACAACATGCTAATGCATCCCTAGGTAGATCACTCATCCCCAAACCCCACATCGTGCTCAGGCTCTGCGTCCTCCCCGGGAATATCTATACATGAAAACATAGCAAGGGTCAGTACAAGGTACTGAGCAAGAATAGAAGAATCGGCATAAGGGGAAACAAGAATTAACTTGATTCCCTAGAAGTATATTTATACATATAGGTGGAGATATATTCCGTTTTTAAACATTTATTAGGCATAACATAAAAATTGAGCAGAGCAAATAAGTAAACATCACACCGTCCCATACCGGTGCTTCAACCACAGCAAATAAGATGAATGATGGATGATGAGATGAAATGTTATGACCTAAAATATCTATCTACCCTAAATGCAACACATAAGCATGTCTAGCGCGCACCTAGGTACCATGGTCGGTATTCCCTCCCATATAAGGGTCCACACCCCTTAATGGTCGAGAGACATACCCACAGTGCCCCCGCCGCGGACACTAACAGCTGAAATCGTGGCTTACGGCAAGCGGGTCAGGCTAAGGGTCATGAGCCCTTTCTAGCCAAATACAGACTAGGATATAAATCCTTTTCAGTCTCAATGCCCCGGGAAAGATACCATTATGCCCAATCGGAGACCGATTCGTAAGCATAGGGTATCCTACCCGCGTAGCATTATTTTTCAGTCTCAACATATCATCACAGATATTCACATATCATCACAGATATTCACATATCATCACAGATATTCACATATCATCACAGATATTCTCATATCATCACAATCACTCATCTCGAGTGAAGTATTTTCTTTAAAATAGATAGCTTTAAAATAGTCTGGGCTCTTTGAAATATACTACTAGTTTATAAATGATAACTTTAAAAATAATAATACTTGAAAATAATAGTTTTAACAAAAATAATCCGGGCTCTTTAAAATAGTAGTTTTAAAATATTCCGGGGTGTGCCAAGTCCCCCATATCGGCATTAACAACTCATCGCGAGTTAAGTATCAAGTGTGTACCAAGCCCCACATATCGGCACCAACACATAATCAGATTCAATTCCACATACATCAATACGTAAAATTACGCGTCATGACAAAATAAACAACTCACCACGAGTTAAGTGTCAAGGGTGTGCCAAGCCCCACATATCGGCACCAACACTCACATCAACGTAGAAGCGAAACAAGACTCGATCTCAACTAAGGCATAGTAGATCACCGCTAATCGCAACTAAGTTCAAAGATTGTGAGCATAATGATGGTTATGGCATGCTAGAAGCATAAGAAGAACTAAGGAAACACGAAGGACGAAGAACCGGAAAACGAGCGAACAGAACGACGCAACAGCACGGACCGCGCGCTCCCCGCGCGGTCTTTGTGGGAAGGGCGCGCCAAGAGCGCGCGCCCTGTACAGTGCTGGCGTGACTTCGCGTTTCGCGCGCTGCTCGCGCGCTCGCGCGTCGAGGGCGCGCCGACACAACAGAAACGATGGAAATGGCGATTTCCGGCCATTCCACCGATTATGCCCCCATTTAGGCCTATCTCTACCCTTGCCTGATATGTAGATGAGTCTCCAAGCTCCTCTTCTCAACCTGCAAGCTTCCAATCAACAATTCCAAGCCTATATTGCAAGAATCAAGCTCCAAACATCATAATTCTTCCAAGAACATGATTTCTTGATCTTGAAACCATTTGAAGCTTAAAAACTGAAATCAACAACACCAAAATGGTCTCAAGTACTAACCTTAGCTCCCAAGACTGATTTGCAACTCCCAAGCAAGGATTTAACACAAATTCCAAGCCAATCTACAAGAGTTCATCCCAAAAATTGGATTCCCGTCACCAACTTTCATCACTTCCAAAACCCACTTAAACATCCTCAAAATCAAGTGTTGAAGCTAGGAAAATACTTACCAAAGCATATATAAGCAATCCCCCAACTTGATTGGAGCTCAAACTTGTCAATTCCTTCCCGATGGCACCATTTTTCTCTCTTCCTCCACAAAAACGGGATGAGCCCTAAATTTCTAAGTGTTGGGTGCAAATGAAAGGTCAAGGCTGATTTGGGGGTGTGAAGGGTGGAAATGATTTTCCCCCAAGTCCAAAATCTGATTTTTAACACCCAAGTGGATCCGGGTCGGGTCGGAATGTGGGTTAAAAGAGTTACACCACTTGTCTTGACCACATTGCACCCATTTGAGCACTTGACTCTTATTATCTAGTGAGTTGAACTCACTTATTTCCCCCACTTAAATCTTCATTCCTTACAAAATAATCCACATACTAAGTCTTTTGTTAATTAACCACAATTAAATTAATTAATTATGAGTTAATTAAATCGGGGTGTTACAATGGATGGGGAAACAGATGGTAAGCAGCATTTTGATCGTGCGAGATTGCTGGTGGCAGTGCACGGTGAGACAAACATACCGGAGATGATCAAGATTCAGGTGGGGGGAGCGAAAAGGATGTCCGGATTGTCGCAAACTATAGTGAACCGGTGGTCGTGGCGGACGTAACGGGGGTGGATACTCAAAGGAACACCACCGGTCGAGTAGAGGAGGCCGCGGAAGGGGGTGCATCGCCGGGATATCGTATAGAGGGCAGGTCCTGGACTTCTGGTCATGGGGAAGTGGAAAGATCCATAGATACTGCTGGTGGGAAAATGAGCTTTTCAAAAAAGTCGGCTAGAGTGATTGAGGAGATCACTGCAGCACAAATCTGTGATTCCCAAGAAGAAGATAGTAACGGTTCAGTCGAGGGGTCGGGAGAAAAGAGGCAGGATTTACCCAGATCGCACGGGCCGCAGGATGTTGGGCCGAGCATAGTTAATGAGGGTTGTGGGGACGTCGATGTTGGGCTGAGTGAGATTGGGCCGCAAGGAAATGGGCTGTCTAAAGGGGCAATAGCGGACAATATGGACCCGAGCATGATAGCTTTCGGACCTGCAAATGTTGGGCCTTTATTACAGCCGGATGTGGGGTTAGGGTCTGAGCACATATCCGATTTTAATTTGGAAATTAGGGGTAGTGAGGATATAGGGTGTGGAAAACGGGGGTTGGGCGAAATAATTGGGATAAGGGGCACACATATGGGGGATGCGATGGCGGGCAGTGGGATTACCAGGTTGGAGGGGGGGCAACTGGGAAGGGGAGGTGGCGAGTTGGATAGGGAGGGAGTCCTAGGGATAGAAGGTATTGAAGTGGTTATTAACGTTGAGAACCAGGAGGCGGAAGTTGAGTCGCTAAGCCCTCGAAGCCGTGCGGAGGCATTGATACTTTTGAGTTCCCTGAAATGAGAATAATTGCTAAGGCGATGGCCCAAGTCATGACAGGACGGAAAGGTGTAGAGAAGAGGGGACGGAAGCGGGGTTGCCGGGGGGGCGGTAAAAAAGGAGGGCGAGGTACGAAAGGGGCGAATTTTAGTAATGGAGCAACTGACTTCGCTATGCTACAATTCGCAACATTCCGAACAGCAGAAGGCAATTCATTTGTTGATTTTATGGAGGCTGAGTCAATTTTGGACCTTGCGAGCGTTTTGGGGCTAGGATGTAAGCTGGGGAGGAAGGAGGCTCTGGACAGGGTGTGTAAGGAGTTGGTTAAGTCGTGAGAGATGGAGCGGATGTTTTTGTGGGTTGTTTTTAGGATGCGGTTTGCCACATGTAATTTAAGGGGTTTGAATGGGAGGGGTTAGGAGGCGGGCTGTAATGAGGGTGTGTAAGAAATTGAGGCTGACAATTTTTTGTTTTCAAGAGACGAAGATGAACGTGATTAGAGACGGGTTGGTGGCCAGGCTTTGGGGGTCCAGAGGGTATGCGTTTTGCTTTCAGGAGGCAATTGGGAATTCAGGGGGTATTCTGGTGGTGTGGGATGCGTCGTTTTGCAACTTTACTCTCATTGAAAAATGTCATAACTTTTTGTGGGTTAAAGGCAGTATTAGAGGGGTGGAGGGAGAGGTGAATCATATTCTGTGCACGCACCAAACAATAGGTGAGATAGAGCGGAGTTTTGGGCACTACTGTGTCAAAAATGTGATACTATGAATGGGTTTCTCCTCTCACCGGGGTGGCTGGGATTAAATATGGATATTGTTCAGAGGAGGGGAGAGTCTGTTTTGTCCGATCATTATCCGGTGTTTTTGGAAATCGGGATGAAGTCATGGGGCCCCAAACCATTCCGATTTTATAATTATTGGATGGACGTCAAAGGCTTCACGGATATAGTTTCGGCGGTGTGGGGGGATGAAGGGGTGAATTCAGGTTCATCCAGGGGTGTTAGATTATTTGGGAGGCTTAAGCTATTGAAAAACAAAATCCGTGAGTGGGATGGGTATGGAGCGGCAGATCTTGAGAATAAAATAAAAAAATTAATGGTGGAGGTGGAGGAATTAGAAGGGAGTTTACAGGGGGGGTGCGGGGAGGGAGAGTGAGAGGGTTGCTTGGGCTAATAAGAAAGGTGAATTGAAAAAATTATTTCTTGCCGAGGAGAGACGTTGGTTTCAAAAATCGAGAATTCGGTGGCTCAAAGAGGGGGATCAAAACACCCGATTTTTTCATACGGTTGCTACTCTTCACAGGAGGAGGGGATTCATTGGGTCCATAGCTAGGAATGGAGTTGTAGTTGATGACCCGAAGGAAATAAAGCGCTTGGCTGCTCAATACTTTCAGGCTGCTTTTGTGCAACAGGAGAAGGAATTGTTCGATGTTAAAAATGTCGGGCTGGCGGTGATTGATGAAAATACTCGGGGCTGGCTGGAGAGAAGTTTTTCAGAGGATGAAATAAGATTGGCAACATGGAGTTGTGACAGTAATCGGGCGCCAGGACCGGACGGCTTCAACCTTGGTTTTTTTAAGAAGTACTGGAATGTAGTAAAAGGAGAAATACTGGAGGTATTCAGTCTGCTTGAAAGGGGCTGTAAACTGCCGAAGGAGATGGGGGGGTCCTTTATCGCTTTAATTCCAAATAAGGAGAACCCGCTGGACTTTTGTGACTATAGGCCAATATCCTTGGTCGGTAGTGTGTACAAAATAGTCGCGAAGTTATTGGCGAGGAGGTTGAGTGGGGTGCTAGGCGATATTATAGGGTCGACTCAAATGGCATTTGTTCGAGGGAGACAGATTTTAGACGGCGCCCTCATTGCGGCCGAGGTGGTAAATGCGGTGTCATCTTCAGGACGGAGTGGATTTGTGGTTAAATTAGATTTTGCAAAGGCATATGATAACGTGTCGTGGAGTGCCTTATCCGGTTTAATGGCGGCAATGGGATTTGGTGATAGGTGGTCGAAGTGGATATTGGAGTGTGTCACCTCGGCAACAGCGGCTGTCCTCATCAATGGATCTCCTTCAAATTTTTTTGGATTGCAAAAAGGGTTAAGACAAGGTGATCCATTATCCCCATACTTGTTCGTTTTGGTGGCAAAAATTCTAAATACATTGATGACAAAGGCGGCTGCTTTGGGGCTGATTAAGGGACTGGGGTCTGGAAATGGAGGCCCGATTATTACCCATCTTCAATATGCAGACGACACCATAATATTCCGCCAAGGGGAGATCTCTCAGGTGTTGATTATTAAAAGGCTATTGAGGTGTATAACACTAGCTACAGGGTTGCGAATAAACTTTAGTAAGAGTAGTATCTATGGAATAAATTGCTCGGCTCAACTGGTGGATGCTGCCGCTGAGATGCTTGGATGCGGAGTTGGGGGCTGGCCTATGAAGTATTTGGGCGTTCCCATTGGGGGTAGGATAAATGGTACATCTATTTGGCAACCGGTGTTGGAGAAAGTAGAAAAGCGTCTAGCTGGGTGGAAAGGAAAACTCTTATCACAGGCGGGAAGGCTATGCCTTATAAGGTCTGTGTTAAGTAATCTACCTATTTATTTTCTATCTCTGTTTAAAGTCCCTAAGGTGGTAGCTGAGAGGTTGGAGAGGCTCAAAAGGGGTTTTTTCTGGAATGATTTGGATGGGAGTAGAAAATTACATTTGATAGGATGGGATAGGCTATGTACAGACAAGGGGGCAGGGGGTTTGGGTCTATGGCAAGTACAGGATGTAAATTGCGCAATGCTTCTTAAATGGAGGTGGAGGTTTGGAAATGAGAACTCTTTACGGAAGGAGGTGGTGGATGCAAAATATTATGGTAGGAAATCTCCTCTTGTACCGGGCGTGAGGTCATGTAGATCATCTGGGGTTATATATGCAAAGCTTGGGAAGGTTTCGATTCCAGGAACTCGGGAAGAGGATTAAAGATTATTGTTGGAAATGGTGGTGCTACTCGTTTTTGGGATGACATTTGGGTAGATGAAGGGTATGCACTGAAGGAATTGTTTCCTCGGATTTTCTCACTTGCTATGTATAAGGAGGGGCTGATTACAGAATATGGAAGTTGGGAAGGTTTAGAGTGGAAATGGAACATTCAATTGAGGAGAGGGTTGTTTGATTGGGAGAAGGATGTGTGGGAGGAGAAGGTTTTGGTGCTGCAGAGGGTGGAGCTGAGCAGATTCACAGAGGATCGTGTGGTTTGGACACAGGGGGGGTAATGGCGGATTTTCTGTTCGATCATGCTTTAGTTCTCCCCAGGCGAGTGCGATGGATACATCTCATAGTAGGTGGTGTGAGCTCTGGAAAATTAAGATCCCCATGAAGGCAAAATTGATGATTTGGAAATTACTACAGAACGCACTGCCTGTAAGGGATTTACTCTTCCATCGAGGCTGCATTCCGATTGAGAACACACTCTGCCCTTGATGTGGTGCAAGTACTGAGACACTTGACCATCTTTTTTGCGGATATAAATTTGCACAAACACTATGGTACCAGGGCGCTGCTTGGTATGGAATCAAATGGGCAATCCCAGGGAGAGTTGATAATCTGATTGACTGGTGGTTGCACTGTAGTTTGGAACGTAATCGTTGTGAAGGTTGGATAATAACGGGCATGGTAGTAGCATGGACAATATGGAAACTTCGTAACGCAGTGGTGTTTAAAGGGACGGTAATTGACATCGAGGCGATTCTTGAAGAGGTTAAATGGAGAGTTGTGTTGTGGTGGCAAGCGGCTGGTCAAGGGTATAAGGCTTGGCCAGGTCTATTTGGTAACCAATTTCCTGAGGTACTTACTCGAAACAGTGGGGTGCGAATGAGGTTGCCTAGGCAGGGGTTAGTTTGGATTCGTCCCGATAAAGGGTGGTGGAAAATTAATACGGATGGTTCATCTCTTGGAAATCCGGGGCCGGCTGGGGTCGGGGGGGTGATTCGCGATGAAAATGGAGATGTTATCTTTACTTTAGCAGATCTATTGGGATAACTGATTCCACAGACGCAGAGGTCCAAGCAATATATCGGGTGTGCAGGGCTCTAATAAGGGACCAAGGTTTTCCATTACATAACCTCATATTTGAGTGTGATTCAATAAACGTCGTGAAATGGATGACTGATCCAGATAAACTTCCATGGCGGTTTCGAAAGTTCATTGGCTCTATTAATACATTATTGAGGTGTGCGGGGGAGGTTCGATTTCAACATATTTTGAGGGAGCGGAACTCTCTAGCGGATTATTGGGCAAAACTCGGTGCTTCAGGGGAATGTCATATTGAAGAATGGCATTAAGGCGTTGGTTCGAGACCTTTCAGGATGGGGAGTTGCTTTAAAGGCTGATGAAATATTGGTGGATGCTGGAGGGAGTACGGATGATGCTGCATGCTTGGACTTGTTGAGAGAACATCTCCATATGTTCCCCCTTTATTTTAATAAGTACGGATTTGTTTGAAAGGTTGCTGAAATATTTGTTCTCCATGGCGTCCACATTGTGAGAGAACGGACACGATTGCGGAGCAAAGGGCATGATCGGAAGCCCAGGAAGCTGACCAAGTCGTAATATGGCGCAGTTTCTGGTGTACAGGCGGATGAAAACCAGGAGCCTGATCCAGTCTAACCTTTTTCTTTCATTTCGTTTTATTGTTGTTTCAGGTTGAGGACGCGATTGGTGACCTTCGGAATTAGTGGAGATCATGATTATGGACATGGTTGCTGCTGGATTGGGTATTGGGATATCATTATTGTTGTTGGAGAAATGGCATGTGGCATAGAATGGTCCTTATTATCCAGAATACTGCCCGGTGAAATGCTGTATAGATTGATCTATTACCAGGCGAACCCGGTGATGCCTGCTCATTAAACTCTTTTTCACACGTACATATGTGGTGTTCATTGTGATCTCCTATACATTGTTTAAGCACTCACATCGAACTTGCAAAGGTACCATGTCAATGTATTTGGGTTCTATATGGACACTAGGATGTTTCTTCTGGGATTCTTGTCCTCACCAATTTTCTTCTATCTTGCTTCCCCCTTCTGAGCCTTGTATCAGAACATTCGTACCTTCCTACCTTTTGGTTCACCATATGTTTCCCCCTTTATTTTAGCCTACATCCCGCTCTCCATTTCAATTTCATTCATTTGATTATTGGAATTCAGTATCGCTTATCAACTCTCGGTAGAATAATTCTTTCGTTGGGCAAGCTTGTTGGTTGGAGCATTTATGTTGGGTGATGAATGGTGATGAGATGGGACAGCATTGATTTTTCCTTTGTGGAATTGGGTTTGTTCAACATCTGGGTAGAAAAAAATAATAATAAATAAAAGAAAGAAAAAAAAAACGAGATGAAAAAAAAAATAGATAAAAAAAAGTAGATCAAATATATTTCATAACAAGTCAGCCAAGTGAGTAACGAGTTCAGTGGTGTTTTCTGGTCTGTTTCATTGAGCATAGAACTTGTGGTCTTTATTCTTTTGGAAGTTGGATGGATTACACTATATATAACTTCTTGCTTGTTTTCCTTGAATCTCATCTCAGTCCTGGACAATTCATCTCCGGGTCATGCTGTGCTTTTCCTTTGATTTATTCCTTTCTTTACACCAGCTCTTCTCCCTATCTTATCCCGTGCCTTTGGTCTCATCATCCTAGTAGTTTGTCCTTTCGAATGGTTCCTATACATTGGTTTTGTGTACTTTTTGCATGGGAGGTGTGATGCGGAAGCAAGTCTATAGGTTGTTCATTGTGCTACACTACATGTGTCGCCTGCTGCCAACCCAAGTTTGAAAAGCGCAGGAAGGGAGTCCATATGGTGGGGCTTGAGTTCGAATATGGCATTTTCAGGCTAAATCTAAAAGTCCCTTGTAGACCACTGCTATGCTTTCTTATTTTGATTTTGAGGAAACGG
This sequence comes from Hygrophila difformis, assembly GCA_030278955.1. Lineage (NCBI taxonomy): Eukaryota > Viridiplantae > Streptophyta > Magnoliopsida > Lamiales > Acanthaceae > Hygrophila > Hygrophila difformis. Next base: position 8,823,311 of record JAOANR010000011.1, read on the forward strand.
AGGTCTGAGGTCTCAAGTCGGGCAAATGGTAATCTAGGTAGATGGTATTGTTGCGGTTTTTCCTTGCTGATGATTTCTCAAGTTTTTCAGATGCTGCCGAACGCGGTCAGACATTACAGAGGCTGCACTTGCAACGCTATATGACGGGTTTCAGGTGGAATGTTCAATTGGATTGGAATGTGTTGTTGGTCATCGCATCTAAAAATGTTTGTAATCGGTGCCCTATTGACGGGCGTTCGAGAACGGCACTCTTCTGAAACACTATTTTGCTGTTTTCTTCCTTTTGTGGTTCTTATGGAATAAAATACATTTCCTCAAAAAAAATATATATATATATATTAAACTTTCAAACCAACTACCATTAATAATTCTCATCCAACCTACAACCATATATCAGTAAATCACACATAAATAAATAAATTTAAATTGTAAATTCATTACAACCACATTATATAAATTCTTAAGCTACATTTTTAACCCTAATATATCATTGTATTTAATACTAATTATCCTTACATAAAGTACCATGTCCGAAAATTTTTTGATACTTATAATAAAATATGTTTATTTTTTAATTTATAATTTATTTGAATATGTGTTTGTTTTACTTCTTTTATAATATATTTGAATTAATATTTATTTTATTTCTTATATTACTCCATTCGTCACATTATTAGTGTTACAAAAAGTAACTTAAAAATTTATATAATATGATTGTAATGAGTTTACAATTTTAATTTATTTATTTATGTATAATTTACTGATATGTGATTGTGGGGTGGACTGAAATTATTATTGGTAGAGGGTAATTTGAAAGTTTAATGTAAGGTGATGGGTAGGTTTGAAGATTAATATTTAAATATTTTTAAAATGAATATGAAATAAAAATATTGGAACAAAAAAAAGTAGGACATAAATAATGACACAAAATGAGTATTATTTATTTTAATTACATAAAATAAAAAAATAATTGAAAAAAACTAAAATAGGCCACCAGAAGGAACCATTTCTATTTTTAGGCCATCGCAGCCCGAATTCCAGCCCAATGGCCTAAATTCAGGCCCGAAATCCTTCTAATGGCCTATTTTTCTAAATCAAAATATCGTGGCCTAAAAATGGAAATGACTCCTTCTGGTGGCCTATTTTAATTATTACCTCATATATATATATATATACTAGAGTTCTTTTTGCAGCGCGCTACGCTGCGCGCGCCCGGTGAGGAAAATACATTATGAAAATAAAAGCAGAATTAATATAAATAATTCAAAGGTTAAGCCATTTTCAAGGAAATATCCAACAGAAACTATGGTACAATTTTTTTTACACCTTGTGCAAGAACTTTAAACAAACACAATTTTGAAAGAAAGATATTTAGAGAATAAGAAAATGACACTATAAAAAATGAAACGACACGTGATACGTCCCATACTTGGAAGTAGCACAAACTGTAGACACAAATAGAGGTTTTCAAAAATTCAAAAAGTTAGATAGACAAATGCTAAAATTGAGAAATAAATAAAATAAAATAAAAAAATGAATGCATATAAGGATACACAGCTCTTGAGTGATTTTGGCAAACACTTGTTCTTTGCACCGGACACCATCGAATGTCGAATGTACATAAGGGTCATATAAATGATGGGACAAGCACACCACAGAAGATTGATGAGCTCTGATTCGCGTTTCGAGGTCTAGATGAAGCAAAGGCGGAAGCAACTGATAAATAAAAACTTGAGCAAGCCTAAAGAACAAAGAGCACTCAACAGCATTTGGCTCATTGAGAGTGGGGAGCATTATTCTTTTAAAGGTCTTACCTTCTTGGTATGTTAATCTTGGTAAAGAAGCCACAATTTGAGCAGTGTGATAAACAACAGATATAGTAGTCTAGTAACAGGAATGTTTGGGACATTATAACATAGTAGCAATTACATCAAGGATCAGACCAGTATCTCCAACCTGTCAAAAATTCAATTGAAAAGTCAAAAGATAGTAGTAATGACTAAAAACGTAATGAAGATGCAACTGGTGCTAAAAGCTACGTAAAACAATATGTGTTGAAATCAAAATCTCTAAGAACAGTTAAAAAGTCATTCAAATGTCTGCAAAACAAAACAGTAATTTCTATCTCAAATCTAACCTGGATAGACTCATGGACATCCATAATTGTTGGAATATCAATGTCGTTTTCAATCTTTCAAGAATCTGCAAACCAGAGGCATAAAATTCAACGCATGACAGCCTCATCCCCAAAAACCTTAAAAAACAGTAGATGAACTTCCAATGGAGTGTTCGTCCGAAATATCATCGCCACCAGTATATTTCTTAAAACTTTATTTATAATCTTTCAGTCTTTGAACAAACAGTAACATAACAACCACAACCACTTATGTATAATCTTCCAGTCTTTCAACAACGTTGCCCTCTAGGCAGAACGTGAGAAAACATAACTGAAGTATGGAACATTAAGTCGTACCTTCCAGAACCATGAAAATGTAGCTTTGGATGAGACAGATAAACCTGGAATTTTAATGTACAAGATTGTATTTCCCAAATCTGAAAGGTTTTGTGCAGAGCTTCTCCCTCATTCCAGCTTCCCATAGTGTTATATCACCATTATTATAACCCAATATTTGCACAATAGTAACAAATATTTTAATATTAATCAAGATGATCCGTTGTTTTAGTGCAACTGGAAAGACAATTCTTATGCTAATCCAAACAAAATAAATTATAAGAGATAACATACCAAGAAATAACGTCTGGTGTGATGGATGGAAGTCCAAGCTCATCACAGCAGACCCCTGATGCAACGTAAATGCAATAGTTCTAGACAAGTCACCCAGGGACCAAGATGCTTGTTGACAAGCAGTGGGATATCTAACCTGAACATTATTTGTAATATATATATATATATATATATATATATATATATATATATTATTGAGATTTTCAAAGGAAAATGGCTAATTTTCGTTAAACTGGGCGGTATGGTATTTTCAGAAAAACCTGATCTCTTCAACTGACTGTGCAGGGCGCAAACGTTTCATCAGTTGCTCATGTTCACCGTCTGGATAATTCATCATACCAAAAGTTGCAGGAAGGAGAACGCCTCAATATTGAAACTGTTCAAAATATCAAGTGGCAATCAGTAAATTGCATGAACATAGATTTATGTGGATCATTCTGATCCTCATCATGCTGGCACAAAAAAGGGTTGTCTCTCAAAATATTTAGTTGGAAACAGATAAATTATAGATCCACCTAGAAACATAAACTTGATTCCCTAGATAATCAGATTTATTAAAGTTGAATAGAAGTTGACAGCTCTCTTTCTTAACTGACAAGGAGTCAATTTCCTATCCCAACAGATGCAGTTATAATTGAATGCAGATTTGGTATGGAACCAGCACTTTCAATCTTTACAATGGCGTGAATGTCCACGCCAGCATCTGCAGATGCAACAATGATTATAATGCCAAATGCATGGTCAACTATTCCAGGAAACACTGATAAGATGCCCTAAAATTGAAATTTACCTGTAAGATATTTCTTCAGTTCATGGACAACAGATGCATCTTTGTACGGCCTAAAAATCCAGTACGATTCTTGAAGAGTTGCCTTTGGTTCTACCGTCTTTAAGAAAGAAGAAGATCCCATGTGTTATCCTCCAGTCTTCTTAATCTTGGTTCTCAGATCCTTAAGCTACAAGGATAGAATTAGAATATGCCGCTATTGAATGAGCTTTGAATCAAAGCAAAAAAGATAATAAAAAATTGCAATACAGTGCTAATTTTTAGAACATTGTTTTACCCAAGTAGACAAAATCAGGGGTTCTAAGCTTGCTGACTTTTGGATGGTTTTCGAATTATGTATTCGGTGAAGGCTACGGTAATGGTTCCAGCATTTTAAGGTGCAGAAAATTACAAATCGTACAAACCTGAATAAAATTACAAATATCTAGATTAGAGAAGTGGTGTGGAAGACAAAATGTCTTAAAAAGGTTGAGCACTGGCTCTAAAATGTACCCTTGGTGAAGCTTGTTTTAGCCTTTTGACAATGTCCAGCTTCAAGCTTCACTAATTCAGCAGCAAGAGGCGGTGTTGCTCCAAAACCTTTAAATGTGGAATAAATGGTTTAACCAATCCAGATGCAAGTTTTTCTGTGCAACCGCCACAAGAAACCAAGAAGCGACATCTGAGCAAAAGGAAGGAACTCATGGTAAATATAATTTCACTAAGAAACTTTATTAATAAAAATATTAATCAGAAACAAGGGAAGTCACACTGTGACTAAAATAAAGCATAATCCAAAAGGCATTAAACTCAATCTTGTATTTGCTAGAAAATGGAAATACTTGCCCAAACTTTAATACACTAATTTTTATCTCTTGAAACCACTTGGAGTATCAAAATAAAATGATTATGTTATGCAACACGATCATAATTAGCTTAATCAGAAGCAACAGCGAAATGCTCGGGCATTCACAATAATTAGCTAGGACAACTTCAAAAAATACAATAGCATATCCGAAACTACGGTTTTCTATAACCTCAAAGAACAAATGGAGCAAAATTTAAAGCTACCTCAACAATGTACCCATCCCGACCTTTGGATTCAAAGCCAAACAAGCACCAAAACAGCAACAATATGCAACTAAAAATTTGAAATGCTTGGGGATGTCTATGAAAGAACCCTACAAGCGAGGCTCTACTTTTCACTTTACTCCACAATTCATCCACTGAAGAAACCCATGAAATTAGGAAAAAGAATTGTATTATAAGCTTCTCCCTGAATATATACGCACAAAATCAATGAATTACTATATTATAAGCTTCCCAAATCAAACTGTTCAATCAACATCACTGTACCAAGATTTCAAGTATGAAATGAGCAAAATGATAACTTATACAACATAAGAAATGTAGACATCATTTGTTACCTCTACAATTGAAGGAGCCATTCCAAGTCCTCGCTTCTGCCGTCGCCGTAGTGCTAAGCCTCCGATTAAATGCATAAAACATTGAATTTGAAAACAAACCCCTGTTTAAACCAAAGTTTATACAACCCCAATTCCTACAGAAACCCTAAATTCCCAATCGAAACAGACACACAAAGTGATAATTTGGGCGAATTCGAGGACGAATTACCTGAAGCCCGAATTACCTAAAGCGGCTGGTCAACTTGAGATGAAAGATCCAGATGAGTGATGCGGCAAAAGCCTTAGCGGAGGGAAGAACCGATCCTCGATCCAGGTAGTGGAAATTAAGTAGGTCGATCCTCGATCCAGATCCTAAAGGAGGCTATAGTTCGGCCCGGCCAGTAGATAGCTGGAGGGAAAGCAAACGGCCGGCGTGGTAGGGCCGCGCAGGCGCCGGACGATTCGCAAGTCGTCGGATGGCGGAAGCAGAGGAATGCAGTGCGAAAGGAGAAAGCAGCGGCGACGAAGCAGGGCCGGCGGCGTACAAGAAGCAGCGCAGGCGCTCAGGCGACGACAATGGATCGCCAAAGGGAGATGGGCAGCAGAAGAGGAATTGCGAGAGGGAACGCCAATTTAGGGAATGGATCGCCGACGGGAGAAGGGCAGCAGAAGAATTTTGAGGGTACGCGATTTAGGGAAATCTTGGAGATCTAATTTCAGATTCATTTGAAGCTCGGGATACTATTCCTAAGGAGAACAACTGTTCCAAAATACGGTTAACTGTTCAAATATACTGTCTTGTGTTTATATATATAAGATATACTCCCTCCGTCCCATTCCAAATGTCCTACTTACTATTTTTGGATGTCCCGTTACAAATGTCTTCTTTCTATAAAAAGAAATAATTTTCCCCTCCAACAACTATGTGGACCCCACCATATACTCACAAACCAACTCTACCTTAATTCCCGTGCCCAACAGTAACAAGACACTTGAGGTGGGACGGAGGGAGTATTAAAATATAAGAATCTAATCACACAGTATTATTAGATCCGTCTAATACTATAGTTTCACATATATAGCTTATAAAATTTTTAATTAACACCTAACACGAGATTTTTAATTATATACTACCAATAAAGTACTCTATTTTGGACGGAGTATTTAATTTAGTAGTACATTTAATATTATTTTTTAGCAAAAATTATTATTTCAATTTATGTGATTTGGATATATTTTGTTCATTGTAATTGTATATACATATTACATATATATACGTAAGACATCATATATCTAATTTATAATTAATTTTTTAAATATTAGGTGAGAGATTATTTAGAAAATTATTTTTTTTCGATAAAAAGAGATTATTTAGAAAATTGTTAGAGTAAGAAACTTTGTTTTAAGGTTTATATAGATAGATATTATATCATATATAGCTCAAATTTAAATCCAAATAAGAGAAATAAAAATTTTCAAATGATCATACGCACTTCCTAAATTCAAATCCTAATTCTTAATAAATTTAATATATTCGACGGGTAATGTTCCATAAATTTTGAATTAGTTGGAATCCCATAAATATATAGTCTGATTTTCAGTATTAAAAAAAATGATGAGAGAACCATCCAATAAAAATACCCTAAAACAATAAAACCCCCAATTATCCCAATAAATTAAACATAGAGGAAATCCAAAAGACTCTGACGTTTCTTCTTCTTCTGGAAACTGTAAAATGTCGATAATGGAATACCCGTCATCTTCTTCTTTGTTTCTTCTTCCCTCTGGAAACCCCGAAACTCTACTGGCAACTCTTCCAATTTCGTACACACCCGAAAAGTGGAAACACCGAATACCCAACTGGGACGGCACACATTTCTCAAATCAAAATTCATAAGGTAATTTAGTTGTGATTTTGATTAGATCTTCCAAAATTCTATTTAATATTTTACTTTCTATTTGGTATTGTACTGATTACGTGAAACAAGGATGAGTGAGGGAACATAGATTTGTTGTCTTTCACAATTACAATCAATTGCAGTCCCTTGATTCAATGTGTTTCCGGGCACAAGATTTTCTTCAATATTTCTTTTAGTTTGAAGTATTTTCGAACCTATTACATTGGTACACTTGACATTTGATAATACAGGCATGTATATTATATGGAATAGACAAAATAATACAATGGATATTTGAGATTCTTCTTATTGGGGTTAATTTCTACCGTGGCTTTCATTCTACTTGTAACACCCCGGATTTGATAACCCAGGCCGGGATGCCACCGCCACACCTCCCTAGCAAGACACGGATTCTCCGAGCTTGCTAAAGAGATGCAAGGCTATGGGTTTTGGAAAAAGTTTTATAAACAAGTCCGGAATTGCTTAAAATAATAATATAACATCATCCACACATGTAATAATATTGTTCCTCATAACAAGAGATAATAACTAAAATAGGCCACCAGAAGGAGTCATTTCCACTTTTGGGCCACCATATTTTGATTTAGGAAAATGAGCCACTAGAAGGATTTCGGGCCTGAATTTAGGCAATTGGGCTGGAATTCGGGCCGCGATGGCTAAAAATGGAAATAACTTCTTCTGGTGGTCTATTTTATTTTTTTTTCAATTATTTTTTTTATTTTATGTAATTAAAATAAATAATACTCATTCTGTGTCATTATTTATGTCCTTGTTTTTTCTTGTTCCAACATTTTCATTTCATTTTCATTTTAAAAAATAATTAAATATTAATCGTCAAATTTACCCATCACATCACATTAATAAATAAATATATTAAACTTTCAAACCCACTACCATTAATAATTCCAATCCATCCTACAACCACATATCAATAAATCACATATAAATAAATAAATTAAAATTGTTAACTCAGTACAATCACATTATATAAATTCTTATGTTACCTTTTATTACAATCACATTATATAAAAGGTAACCTAAGAATTTATATAATGTAATTGTAGTGAATTATAATTTTAATTTATTTATTTATGTATGATTTACTGATATATGGTTGTAGGTTAGATTGAAATATTAATGGTAGTGAGTTTGAAAGTTTAATATATTTATTTATTAATGCTATATGATGGGCAAGTTTGACAATTAATATTAATTATTTTTAAAATAGAAATAAAATAAAAATGTTGGAACAAGAAAAAAAAGAAAGTAGGACATAAATAATGACATGGAATGAGTATTATCTATTTTAATTACATAAAATAGAAAAATAATTCAGAAAAACTAAAATAGGCCACCAGAAGGACTCATTTCCACTTTTAGCCCATCGCGGCTGAATTCCAGCCCAATGGCCTAAATTCAGGCCCGAAATCCTTCTAATGACCTATTTTCCTAAATCAAAATATCGTGACCCAAAAGTGGAAATGACTCCTTCTGCTGGCCTATTTTAGTTATTACCTCTTAAATTATATAGTATAATTTTACTAGCAAGATATATTTGTTCATATTTTTATAAGGATCTATTTAATTGTGTAATAAGTTCATAAAATTATCTTGTGCTATCGAATTCAAAATTTTCATTCCAACAAATTAGTTTCGAACTCGAGCTCGACTTATTTTTTTTATTATACAAACCGAGCTTAAGTATCAATTACCCGGGCTCTTTGCGGCTCGTTTAACAACTTTATTAATTACTTTATGTATTAGGGAATGCATTTTTTAAATTATCAAATTACACTTAAATAAAGGAAGGTAACAGTTTTGTTTTTGAGGGGCCGAAGTCAGAGAAAGATTGATGGGATCTCATACCACACAAATTACAAAGGGATAAATGAGAGAAATATGAGACCGGATGAAAAATCTAACTCCAACCATATGGTTGGTTGGCATGAACTTTATCGTAAACGTGTGGGACCTATGCATGCCTATCGGTTAGTTTATTTAATTAGTAAAACAAATTATAAAATAATAGTATTAAAAGGGATGAAGATTGGGAATGAGACTTGGTCCAAGCGGTCATGTTCCCTGCCATCCAATCATAGGTTGAGGGTTCGATTTCCATTTGGCCCCTATCCATCTCCTTTATCCCCCTTTGTAATTTGTGTGACTTGGGCTCCCACACACCTTTGCCGACACAGGTGTCAATTTTTACCAAAAAAAAAAAAAGGATGAAGATTGAAAAATTAAATAATTGAAGAAAGGGCTGCACTATAATGAAACAAGGCTGTTTGGCATCCTACACACATTTAGGAGCTTAATTCTCTAAGTTTATGGAGGGGCCCATCCCCTCCCTTGTGATTGTATGGTTTCGCCCCTGTCTAGATTATTTTGGTTTGAACCCAAATTTTTGCATGTATAAAATTTATTCCAAGTCACAAATTGAGATTCGAATGGCAAGAGGATCCGGCAAACATGTAGGATCCGAAGTGTGCTAATCGTATCAACATAAAGGATTTGGAAAAATTCCTAAATATCGACTGTGGTTCCGAACCCAGGAAATTTGAGTAATTTAGGCCACTGGAATCCCATTCCCTTTACTTGGATTTCCTGTCAAAAACTATTTTAAGTATTCTATTCACCTATCTCTGATCCGAATGAGAACATGGTGCGAAATGTCAATACCATTTACACCATATTTTAATTCAAATCCCATCCACACCTCATTATTTTTATTTTTTATTTTCTCTTCTCATCTACGTTCGTCATTCTGTTTTTGACCCGGCTTATTTATTTTGGGTCACTTGACTCCTTTTTAAATGAGATAAATATTTTTTTAGGTAATCAATAGACAGGTAATTCACTTTTGAGCCATGAAAGATGAAATTATGAAATTGAGCCACCAACATGCATTCGGGCCGAATTTAAAGCCAATTTGACCAATACCACACAAAATCGGGCCGCGTGCAACCCACTCACCACCACACGATGCCTTAAAAGCGGAAATTGTCTCCTTTTGGTGGCCTGTTTTAGTTGTTTGGTAATTAAAATAAATATTTCTCCATTATTCCATTATTTATGCCTCACTTTCCTTTTTCTGTCTATTTCAACATTTTTGTCTCATTCTCATTATAGTAAATACTCCCTCCGTCCCAGTTTAATTCTCTTGTTTGACTTTTTGTCACTGTTAATTATTTAACTTTGACTTAATGTTATTACAAGTATATATTTGAAAGAAATAATCGAGTTGGGTCTTGTTAGAATCTTAAACTCATGTAGTTTTAGAATATATATTTTATATAATTCTTTTTTTTTACATATTTTGAGATATTAACGATTGAAAATGTGCATTGAATGTGTGCACAAATCAAACAAGACATGTTAAGTGTGACGGAAGAAGTAATGAAATATTAATCACCAAACATACCTTAAGAAGTAATGAAATATTAATCACTGTATAGGCTGTTTTGCAACAAAAAAAAAATTCACTAAACCTACTGCATCACATCAATAATTAAAATTTCAAACTGACGAAAATTAATAAATTCCAACACACGACCATATAACACACATAACTAAATTAATTAAAAATTCAAATTTAATATAAGTATATCACATAAATTTCTAGTTTATACCTACAATAAATACTAATATACACTACATTAAATACGCTCTATCCCCACATAAAATACCGTGGTCAAAATACCATGATGTAAAATAAACATTCATTAAAATAAATAATAAATAAAAATAAAATAAATATATATTATAAAAAATTAAAAAAATAAAAAAAATAATAAGTAGAATTAATTGTATTAATAATAACATCAAGAATTAATTAAATTATCTAACCTAAAATAAAAATTAAATAATTAAATCTAAAAAATAAATTAAATTTTGACGGACAAAAAATATTGTGACGGACAATAAAAATGAAAGTGAGACATAAATAAATAGTTGGATGAAGTATTATTTAATTTAATTTAAAAAAATAGAAAATTAAATAAAAACCTAAAATAGGCCATTAAAAGGTAACCATTGCAACTTTTAGGCCAGCGCGTGAGAGTGTGTGGCGAGTGGAGCACACACGGCCCGTTGAGATGTTGACTTGGTCAATTTTGCCTAAAAAACCAGCCCGAATGCCTGTTGGTGGCTCAATTTCATAATTCAATTTTTCGTGGCCCAAAAGTGAATTACCTGCCTATTGATGGCCTAAAAAAATATTTATCTCTAATAACAAATTTGCAGCGGAAATTTAAAGATAGGGCCGACATGGCCAAAGTCGGGTTAACAAGCCCGTATGCAAATCATGTAAAATAAATACTAAATGTCCAAAGTGATCTCCCGATGCATGATCATGCTCCGTACTCTGTAATAGAAAAATAAACAACGGGTTTTATCAGTATATAAAATACTGAGTAAGTTAATCCCTAACTAAACAATTTGAGGGGTTGCATGTGTTTAATTAAAATTACACTTTTCATGCATTACGAAATTAATTTAAAATTCATAGTTTGCTCGCAGAGGAAGAACACGATTAATTTATTCAAGACGAGAATACATAATTCAAGGACTTAATTTTAAGGCGTAATTTAAAAGCATAATTTAAAAACGTGATAAATAATTTCAGCATAATTAAATACGCACACAAGTCTTTTATATTTTTATCCCGCAAACTAAGAAGAGGACACCATACCGGGGAGATCACTAACGAGGCAATCTCAATAATCATAATCAGTTAGCCGGCGAGCCGACGGCCGCAACCATATCAGTGTTGACTGCCGTTTTGGCTAGCCATGTATCTCGATTGCCATTCCGGCAAGCCGTGTATATCGATTGCCATTTTGGCAAGCCGTGTATATCGATTGCCATTTTGGCAAGCCGTGTATATCTACTGTCAATTTGACAGGCATGTATATCAACTGTCGTTTGACAGGCTTTTCAAGCGGTTTCACTGCCATTCGGGCAGGCCGTGTATTTCTCACTGCCGTTTTGGCAGGCCATGTGCACAACTGTCGTTTTGGCATAATAAGGAGATCACTAACGAGGCAATCTCAGATAGTAGAGAGACCACTAACGAGGCAGTCTCAAAATAATGATAGCATGAAGATCAGCTCAGCCTAGTGAACGGGATTTTTTCGAAAGTTCATATTTCAATGTTACAAAATATTCGATATCGCATTTCGTAGTTCGAGTTTTCTCAAGTTCGAAAAATCCGATTCGACACAGTTTACGCCTTTCTTAATTAAAAATTCATCTTTAAACCAAAAATTCTGAAATTTACACAGTAGCTCAAGAACACACATACGAACAACTTTCATGTTGTAAGTTTTTGGAAATAAGGTTTCGAAGTGAGTCAAATTTCGAGTTCTTTGCAAAAGAAGATTTCTGTCCAAAAGACTGATTCCGACACAGTTACGTGCGACGCCGATTAAAAATTCATTTTAAATCCAATTGGTCCGAAATTTTTACAGGATGTACATAACACCTTAATGAACAACTTTCATGTTTTAAGATTTTGGAAATGATGAATTTTAGATGTCAAAAGTCGACACCAAAACGCTGCATACGCGCGGATTCAAAAGTTGGTTTAGAACAGGTTCTGAAATCGTCCGTTTTGACATATCAAATGAACTCCAAAATTCATGAAATTTTATATACATAATTTAGGCACAATTATCTACAACTTTTGTTTAGAAATTCAAAGTTGAATCGGTCTAAAAATGGGTGAAAAATATGCATCAAGTCGAGTCAAGAAATCTGTCCAGAATTCAAACGTTCGGTTTTATTACAGAAACTTTACGGTATGATTTGGGATATCAAATCTTTATGTCAATGGCTGAAATTTGGACACAAGGTAGATTAGAGTCTTATAAACAAAATCTATGTTGAAAAGTGTTCGGTTTGAATTCCCGAAGGTCGGGTTTTAGGCGAGTTTCTAAAGTTGGACGAAAATAGGGTTTTTGAAAACCGATTTTAGTTACGTGGCTAGATCTTAAGTTTTAAACGACAATAAACCACAAAAATTGAAGAGTAAGGTCTTAACTTACTTAGTTAGAGGGTAAGGTCGCTGTAAGGGATTTCCGGGCGTCCTAAGGTCGCGACGAACGACCAACTTCTCCGATCTCTTCTTGTTCGCCCCCGACGAGAAATTGCAACGAGAAATAGAGTGTTAGATGTCGAGTATTTGGGGTCTAAGGACGAACTCAAAACTGTAATACGACTCACCAAAGTCTTAGAAGGCAGATGCCATGCTCCGATCATCCCGTCTTCGCCGGAATCCTTGCCGGAAAGTGAAGTCGAAGGAGTTTTGGCTTAGAGGGGAGAATTTGAGAGGGTGGAACTTTTGTTTTCTGTCCAAATGGGATTGGGGGCGCCCTAATCCGCCCTTAAGCCTTTCCCAAAGGCTTTGATCCTCTTGCCCTCGAAAGGAAACAGATTTTTGGCAAGAAAATCGCCATAGAATGAAAGTTTACACCTCCTGCACCTCTGGCGCGGTGGTGACGCGCTCGTATTGCTTTGGCCGCGCGACGTGCACGCGGGCTCAACGTTGGACGCATCGTCCTTCTCCCACGCGATGGCCGCGCGTGGCCGTGCGGAGAGCGCGCGGCGCCCGGCCCAACCGGTTCGAGCGGTTCGCTGGTTCGTCGGGTCTTTTCCTCTTTTCTCGATCGGGTTTCTATCCTCTACGTTTTCGGTTCGACTTTTCGGGTCATTTCTGGGGTTACGATTCCTTTCTTAAATTTATTTCGACTCCAATGAATTTCATATTCGAAATCTCGAATCCGTCGAGTTTGAATCCGTCGGCTTGAATTTGTCGTCTTTTGGCTCCCGTGCAATAATTTATCTAATTAAATTATTTCCGACTTCACGGGTTCTTGGAATTAAAATTCTTTTCCTTCTTGAATTTAATTCCAATTCTTTTGGGATTAATCCATGGAATATCTTCGGGCTTCCCTTCCCTCTTTCATCCCATTTCGACTTGACCAAAATTTGGGTTCGAATTTTTTGAATTTATCGGTCACGCCATTTCCGAGCAATAATTTATTGTAATAAATTATTTTCTTCTCGGAAATAAATTTTATTTCGTTTCTTTGGGCGTTGTAAAAACCCCGGGTATTACACTACTGATTATGTGAAATAGGCCGAAATAATACAAATATACAATATACAATGTATTGCTTTCATTCTACTGAAAATTGGGGTTATTTTCTACTGTGGCTTTCATTCTATAATGGTTTCTATAATCTTTATTTTTCAGATTTTAATGGAAGCCGAATATTCTCACACACTTGAAGGTCCAGCAGAAATGCAAAACTCAACAGACACATTGACAAATGATGATGGCAATAGTCGAAAACGAGCAAGAGAAGCTGCAACACAAAGGCCTCCCGTGGCTACTAAGAAGAAAAGTCCATATTGGGAGCATTGTGAAAAAGGAACAAGGACTACAAGTAATGGAAGTGTACAACATATAGGAATATGTAACTATTGCAAAGCTGAAATACCAGCTGCCTATGGAAGTACAAGTGGGTTGAAAAATCACTTGGTGAGGAGGTGCAAGAAAAGTCCACTATATGATGTCAAGGGGAGTGAAAAAGGACAATCTGTCTTGACCAATGAGACAATGGGGCAAGGGGGTCAAATGGTGTCTCACACATTCAATCAGAAAAGATGTGAATTGAAGCTCACAGAGTTTGTGGTTATCGATGAAGCATCATTTCGAGCTGTTGAAGGGAAAGGGTTCACTAGTCTTCTTCATGAATTGCAACCAAAATTCAGAATTCCGGATAGAAAAAAAGTTGCAGGTATGGTTTATGACTTGTTTTTAGTTGAGAAAGCAAAAATACAAAGTGTGATTAGTGGACAAAGGGTGAGTATTACCACAAACACATGGACATCTGTTCAAAATATTAATTACATGGTTATCAAAGCTCACTTTTTAGATAGTAATTGGAAGTTGCACAAAAGAATAATTAACTTCAGCAAAATCACTAGTCATGTGGGGGAAGAAATTGGTAAGATGATTGAGCTTTGTTTGAGAGAATGGGGGATAGAGAAAGTATTTTCAATTGTAGTTGATAATGCATCTGCTAATGACACTGCAATTGAATACTTGAAAAAGAGAATGTTGATTGAGAAAACTTTGTTATTCAGTGGAAAATATTTGCATTTGAGATGTGCATGCCATATACTTAACTTGATTGTTAAAGATGGATTGAAAGAACTGGATTCTTCAATTAAGTCTATCAGGAATGCAGTTGTGTTTCTTCATTCTTCTCCTTCAAGATTGAACAAGTTTTGAGAGTTTTCCACACTAGCAAAGTTTTCTAGTACGTCAACGGTGCCTATGGATGTCTAAACAAGGTGGAATTCAACCTATAAAATGCTTGAAATTGCATTGAAGTATATGAGAGTGTTTGAAGGAATGGCTGAAGAATGGGTGCCTTTCATAAACTATTTTGGTGAAAAAGATGACAAGGGAAAAGTCAGGATGGGGCCTCCAGTTGCAAAGGATTGGGATAATACACAAGCATTTGTGTACTTTCTCAAAAAGTTCTATGATGCAACCTTGGAGTTGAGTTCATCAAAAACTCCTACATCCCATTTGATTTATCAGTCAATGGTAGCCCTACAAATTGAGATTGAGAAGAAGTGGAAAGATGATTCTGAGCCGATTCTTAAGAAGGTTGCAAGTGCAATGAAGGAAAAATTTGACAAGTATTGGGGGAAATGGGATAAAATCAATCACTTGATTTTTATTGCTAATATTTTGGATCCAAGAAACAAGCTTCAGATGATTAAAGTCAGCATTAAGAAATTGGGAGGTACTTTCGAAGAGATCCAGGAGTTTATTGGTCACATTAAAAAGGACTTGATAACTTTGTGGACAGAGTATAAGGGGGTAAATGATACACTAATTAGTGAAAGAAAAAATGCTCCATTAGAGTGTGATGATGGAGGCACTTCTAGTGAAGGTGGTAATGGTCTTTTTGATGAATTGTTCAATGATGTTGATGCACAAAATGAAGAAGAACAACTTCAACAAATTTCCAATGAAGTGGATAAATACCTAGCTGATGAGATTGAGAAGCGATCTAACCCTACTTTTAATCTTTTGGCATGGTGGAAAGGAAGTGGAACTAGGTATCATATCTTTTCATTGATTGCAAAAGATATATTTGCAGTTCCAAGCTCAACGGTTGCTAGTGAGTCCGCTTTTAGTTTGGGCAAAAGGGCTGTGGATCCTTTTAGAACTAGCTTGAATCCAAAAATAGTTGAGGCGCTGGTAAGCACAAGTGATTGGCTAAAGGCTGAAGATTTCAGCTTGTATAAAGATCCAACTGATGATGATCTTGATTTGTACAAGGAAATTGAACAAATTGAAAAAAGTATAGAGTTTATTTTATTGATAATTTTCATTTTACTTGTATTAATTCAAAATAATGTGTATTAATTGTTTATGTGCTTGTTTTATAGGTGCAACTCAAGATCCTCCATCAACTACCTAATCAGGTATATGAGTTGGAAATGTAAGGTTTATGTTATAACTTTTTTGCTATATTTTCCCAAGTTTACTCAAAATCAGAGATGATGGGTACTGATGGATTCGAGATGGGTGGTTGGTTCATATTTGTAATAATGATTTTCACTTCATCAATTAGTGGTTTATGATATTTGATTATTGCTTGTAGTCTTAAGTATGATCCTAATTGTACCTCATTTGTCTCATTGGTTTTGTAGCTACAAAAATGATCCTGGCAATGAGTAACCTCATTGCAACGTGTCAAAGGAATGAGATTTTGGAGTTTGAAAAAATTCTTAAGGTATTTGATGGCGTTATGCATGAAACTGGGTTGTATCAGTATTTTTTGAAAACTTGACTGTATGTCTTTGGTCTTAATAATTTGGTCTCATTGAATGCTGCAGAGTAACAGGAGAACAATAATGGATGATCCATTTATTCAAAATTACATTGAAGATCTTCTGAAGAATGTGAGAATACAAGTGCTACTTAAGCTCATAAAGCCTTTTGTGTTGAGCAGTTTCTATTAGTTATTATATTGAAGACTTGAAGTTTGATTGTTGAAGATTTGAACTATTTGTTTCACTGTTCTAGACTTAGAGTTTATTTGTTTGGATTTTATATTTATATTTCAGAATTTAATTTGTGGATTTATTTGCAGTTTTGCACTACTTCTTTCTATAATTATATATGTTTTAGGTGTCAAATGAATTTTTAGAACCTATCAAATAATGGCTTATGTTTTTTTATTTATTTTTTTAAATAGTTTTGGTATGCACAGCAATACAACTAAATAGTTCGGTATTCTTCGGTATATTTCGGTATACCGTATACCGAAAAATCAGCACGGTATACCGGAAAGTCAGTACGGTAACGGTATAAAATATTTCATATCGAAGTCTTCGGTATACCGAAGGTTTCGGTACGGTATCAATATGAAAATTAAATTTTCATACCGTAAATTCCGGTACGGACCCACCCCTAAGAAAAATTTTTCATACCCTCAAATTCCGGTACGGACCCACCCCTAAGAATATCCTCCTCCTTTATTTATGGTTTAATTTCTTCTGAAAATATAAACATTCATCTAACGTCTTCTCCGATTATCACTGTCCTCACCGTCCCATTCCCAGCTACGGCCAGCAACGATACTCTTTCGCCGTATCTCTGCACACTCCCTCTGTTGATGTTCTGATTCGTTTCTGTCGCTCATCCACCAGTTTCAGTGAGTATTTTGTATTTTTGATGAAAACTCCCATTGTACTTTACTTTGGTGTTTGCGGAGATGTTGTAAATTCGTGCAATTTTAATGCGCTGTGAGGTGAATCTCTTCAAGTTTACTTTCTATAATTAAGTAATTTTTAAGTATGTCTTTATGTGTGCGAGCGCGTGCTTGTGTGTTGTTCGTTATAATGCCTCTAATGTTAAATTTTCAAAGAATGCAATTGTTTTAAGTAATGTTGGCCCTCTCCGGAAATTTATATATAATTGTTAATAATGATATGGGACTATGGGAGAAAGCAACTATATAAGCAATAGAGATGGAAATTGTTGTGCAGTGACAGAGAAATTTTTATGTTTGAGAGATTTCAGGCATTTGATGTTTTGAAATTAGGGATCTGAAGTCTGAAAGTATGCTCTCTCTCTCTCTCTCTCTCTCTCTCTCTCTCTCTCTCTCTCTCTCTCTCAGACACACACACACACACACACAAAATTGCCTTCTCAGTTGGCATTGAATGGGAATTGTTTCTGATGATTGTATGATGGTAGGGATTAGGCTAAGTAAATTTCTGTCAAAAATCCACAAACTACTGAATCATATATCCTCTCATGTTATGCAAACATGTTGTTTTTAGGGGTATGGATATTGGTTGTCTGCATCCCCCATTGATAAGAACTGTAGTTTTACAAAGTAAAGGGAAGAATGCATATCCACGGTTTGATCTCCTGAACCCTAACACCCAGAAAGGACTCAGTTCATCCAACTCTTTGAAGGTATTTCTTCTTTATTTGTTTATGTTGTAGTATAACACTGTCCATGTATCTATTACTTATTTTGTCCTCATTTCAATTTATTGTGAAATTACTTGTGCATGCGTGTTTTCTTTCTTTTTGGTTTTTAAATGATTTTCAATCTTGTCCGATTAGCATGCTTATACCTCACTTTAGAGGCCTTTCACTTTAGTTCCAGTGCCAATCTGGAAGTATTGATTAAATTTTACTCTCTCTTGCAGAACAGTTGCAGTAGGATCGGTGTTCAACTGGACTTTAGAAGTTCGCCACCACACTTGTCTCCTGTACATCCATTGGTCAACTTCAGAATGCGGATTTTCCTCGTAATTACTCGAAAAAGGAGAAAAAACCGTTTCCAATACCCATAGTGGAGTTAAGGCGAAATGCTAGAGAGAGGCTGAAAAATAGGATGAACCAACCAAGAGGACCAGTCCGTCCTCCGAAACGAGGATTGGTGGTTGCAAGACTAATACCCCTTGCATACAGGGTATTGAATGCACGGGTAACATTAGGAAACAACCTCAAGAAGCTCTTGAAAGAGTGATGCCTGTAAATGCCTGCAGGTAATTCTCAACCTTGTCCCAGATTGCTTGTTTCTTTCTTTTGCAGATCCTTTCTGAAAGTCTTTTTGTGTTTTGGTGTGGAAATTGACATATATTCATTAAACATTGAAATTCATTGAGCGTACCTTATTTTGGCTTTTTGTTTAAAAAAATAATAGTCCTACGTTCAATTATGTTACTGGCAAATGTATTAGGGGGTGATTCTTTTGAATAAGTGAATAAGCTGTGGGATGCTTGCTTACTTCAGTGTTACTTGATAAGTGATAATCAATAAGTTTATTCTTTTGTTTAAATTATGTATATATAGTATATAATTGTAATATACTCCCTCCGTTTTGAAATAGATATAATATTTGCATAGTTGTTATATTCATTGAGTAACTTTGATTCAAATTTTAACACAGTTATATAATATAAAACATAGTCAGGTGGGATCTTGTTAGATTCGTCTAATCGCGTTGTTCAAGAATATCAAATTTTTATATTTTTTTACTTTTACACAATTTAGGATATTAAGCGTTAAAATATGTATTGGATAACGTCTAATGAAGGAATGTTGCAATCTTTGAAAAACGGAGGGAGTAATTATTATAAATGTACAAATACAATACTATAATTATAATTATAGTATACTAACACATATAAATATAATAAATATATAATATAGTAGTATAAATTAAATATTTATATATTGATAAGTGTTAAATGATAAGAGAAATTTCATTACTTATCGAATAAGTAATAAATAAGTGGAAATTTTTATTAAATCAATTGTTATAAGGAAACATACTTATTGGTCCAAAAAGAACACCACCTTAGTATTTTTGTGTTTTAGCACCTGATTTTACTATATTCTGGTAGGTGGTGTAGCGAAATTCATGTCGGCCCTGTTGGTCATCCTTTCAAGCCGTGTAGAGGACAACAAGCTTCAATCCGTAGAGGGGCTCATGAATGGGGTGAGGCAGTTGCTGATGATGTATTGGCACCGGGTGATGCCTACCACTTATATGATCGTCTTGGGAAGCGAATCTCTCATGAGGAGCGATTTTCCATACCAAGAATTCCAGCAGTTGTTGAGCTCTGCATTCAGGCAGGAGTCGACCTGCCAGAATATCCTACAAAAAGGAGAAGAAAACCTGTCATACGCATTGGGAGAAAAGAGTTCATTGATGCTGATGAAAGCGAACTACCAGATCCAGATCCAAATGTCCCAAAGCCAGAAATATTATCTGAAATACCGGATTCTGAAATAGTACCACCTTCCAGCAAAGAAGACATACCACTACTTGCCGAGGAGACACTCGAAGCAAGGGAAGAAATGAGAGAAGGAGCTAAGAGACTGATGAAATTGTATGTTGTAAGGGCTTGTGGTTATTGTCCGGAGGTGCATGTTGGACCGAGTGGCCACAAAGCACAAAATTGTGGAGCCCATAAGCACCAGCAACGTAACAGGCAACATGGGTGGCAGGCAGCAGTTCTTGATGACTTGATCCCACTAAAATATGTCTGGCATGTCCCCGATGTTGCCAAACCTTTGAATAGGGAGTTGAGAAACTTCTACGGCCAGGCTCCCGCAGTCGTAGAACTATGTGTACAGGCTGGTGCTGCTGTGCCTGAGCAATACAAACCCACTATGAGGTTGAATGTGGGAATTCCTACAGATGTTAGAGAAGCAGAAATGGTTATTTGACCAGTCTTTTCCTTGATCTTTCAAGTTTCTTCCTTAATATCTGGCAAGTTTGGTTGTCAATTATTATTCGTCCCATGTTTAGATGTATCTCATAAAAGTGTAGGAATTTTATATTTGCTTAGTTTATAATATTGTTTATTATTGGCATTTGGCAACTGTGTAAAATTGACCAGGATCATTAGTAGCATATGAGAATAGAAAAGTGAAAACTCATAAGCTTTTATTTTCTTATATTTTTAGAAGCCTTGCATTACATAATTATGTACTTCATATGAATGTGGTAATAGCACCACAGAAGTAAAAGTTGTTGACAAATGATTTCCATAAGTATGCTGAGGTTATATTTGAAGGCATGTACAACTGCGCCAGTGTAACTAATGCCTTTACCATTGGTTCTGAAATTGATCATCTCTATTTTTGGAATTGTTGAGACATTTACAACTGAATGAGCTGCTAATCTTTTGTCCAGATGTTTATTATCTTGAATCTGCAGGTAAGCACATAACTACTTTACAGTTATCAGGATAAAAATTTCCATGAAGCAATTAAATGGCATGGCAGTCGCTTGATGTAGCCTGGAGTTCAACAGCAGATGCCCTACCACCTCATGGAGATATAAAAGAAGTTAGATTATATTGGGCGTGGCCCATTAGGGTTTTAACCAATAAGCAATATTATTATAAAGAGAAAAAGAAAGAGGAAACAAAATACAAGAGGAGCCAAATGGCGCTACAGAAAGAAAGGAAGGCCAGTGATCAAGGCCAGAAAAGGTAGCCGGGCAAGCACCCAAATAACTCCCCACCGGCCTCGTTAAAACCCTAACATGGTAAAACCCTGAGGGAAAAACCCATGAAAGGGAAAAAGAGTACCAGGCAGAAAAGGAGTGAAAAACTACCGTACACGATCACATAAAACTAGTGAAATCTAAAGTGCTCAAAGTGCAAGTCATGAAAAATGTGCTTCTGCAAAGCCGCGGGGGTGGAGGTGTACCAAGTCAGATCACCACCAATAGAGGAGAGAACATCTGCTGCAGCATTCCCTTCCCGGAAGATGTGAGAGATACGGAAGTTAAGAGTCGCCAAGATGTCCATTGCCGCCGTCCAACGTCCATAAATGCGCCAGGGAATGTCCGGATGAGGAGCGGTAAACGCATGCACTACATAGGTAGAGTCCGTTTCCATCCAAAGATTGGACCAACCTTTCTGGTAAGCAAATTCGAGAGCAACGCAGGCTGTAATTAATTCTGCTTCGAAAGCAAAGCCAATTCCAAAGCCACTGGAGAAGCAACCCAGCGCAAGCCCCCTGCAATTGTGGAAGATCCCTCCACCTGAAATCGTACCAGGAGCACCCGATGCATGCCCATCCAGATTACATTTGATCCAGCCTGGAAGAGGAGGGTGCCAGCGGACACTAGTAATTCTAGGTGCTTTACGGGCTGAAACTCGAAGACCAAAGGACTTGATGACGCAGAGATCCTCCTGCGAGTTGTGCATACTACCGAGATGAAAGTGGTCCGCCTCCTTCATAAGAGCCATAATGGTCGCTATGATATGAGAGTCGCGGAGGGGAGACAAATGATCACTATGCACGAGCGAATTACGAGTAGTCCAGATGAGCCAGACATAAGAAACAATAAACAACCGCCATAGGGAATGAACTTGAGGGCTTGCCTTGATGTTAATGCATTTAATAAGAAAATCCATGAAGCTGTCCGCAGCAAGGTCTTTTGAATGAAAACCAAAAGCTGTAACAAAATGGAAAAAAACTTTGGAGGAAACTGTGCACGTAAGGAACAAGTGATCTAGAGTCTCACCAGAAGCGCGACACAGGTAGCACATGGACGGACCATTAATACCTTTGGACTGAAGGACCTCCCAAGTGAGTAATACGCCTCGGATAGCTTTCCAAACCACAATCGAACGTCGCCTGGGGATGAACTTATCCCATATCCATGATCCCCAGGAGGTCTCCGGGAAGGATGGCCGCAAGTGCCTATATGCAACCTGGGAGGAGATGTTACCATGGGTGGTTCTAATCCACACCCTACGGTCAACTGAGCTAGCAGATATGTATACACCATTAATAGCGTGAATAAGGTCCGGATAATTCCCAACAAAATTAGCCGTGAAGTGCCATTCCCCATTTATCAAGTAGTCACTAATAGGTTGATCAAAAAGCTCCCTCAGATCCTCTGGGATATCCAACACATCCGCAATGATACATCCCGCCCAGTTGTCTAGCCAGAATCGAACTTTGGAGTGATATCCAACAATCCAGGCTTCATCCTCAATCAAGCGCCTAGCATGAGCCAAGCAGGGAGAACGGATGGATGAAGATATATAATTATGCCGAGGGACACCATTCACAAACCATCTGTTCTTCAGGAAGCCAAGAGAGGGATGACCTTGTAGGACGTCCCAAGCCAGCTTCATAATGTATGCTTCATTCGCGGAGCGAAGAGACCTGATGCCAAGGCCCCCTTCGGCTGTAGGGCTACAAATTCTTTTCCAACCTACACAAAAATGATGAGTCTTATTTATGTCACCAGTCCAAATGAAATTGCGGCAAGCAGCTTCAATACGTTTGATGTGAGGTCGCGGCCATCTATAAATCATCATCGAGTGCACCGTGGAGGCAATGATCACATGATTGACCAGACAAATCCGACCAGCCATGGAAAGGGAGCTACCCTTCCAGCGTCCAAATTTTTGTAAGATAGCATCAGTGCATGCCCGAAAATATAGGCTTTTAGGCAAACCAATAAAAATCGGGCAGCCAAGGTATTTAAATGGGTAATGGCCTGCGGAAATTCCATAAGCAGCAAGCACGCGGCATTTGAGATCAGTGTTGACAAATTTGCCAAAGTAAATTCTTGATTTGGCAGGATTATGTTTTTGTCCTGAGACCGCTGCATATTCAACAAGAACGGCATGAATGGAGTCGATCGACACATTGTCTCCTTTGCAAAAGAAAACAATATCATCTGCATAAAATAAGAAAGGCGGGAGGCGAACTGATCTGTTAGCTAGGCCAAGCTGAATATCTCTAGAGTTGATCCGATGAGTAATCCAAAGTGCAAGGACTTCCTCAGCCAGGCAAAAAAGCAGCGGAGAGAAAGGGTCCCCCTGACGAACCCCACGGCCATAGGAAAAGAATCCGCGAGGAGAACCATTAATAAGCACCGAAACCTTGGCCGAGGAAAGGATGGAATGAATGATAGAGCGGAATTTAGAACTGAAACCCATACGACGAGCAGACTCCAATAAAAAGTCCCAAGGAACAGTGTCAAATGCTTTCGTGATGTCAATTTTAAGGCCAATCCCTCCCGTTTTAGAGCTGCTCAAACTGTTAAAACATTCAGACGCAATAGCAATGCAGTGATGAATGTTTCGCCCGGGGATAAAACCAAATTGCAACGGGTTGAGATGCTTGCCAAGAATGGGGCCAAGCCGGTCCGAAATTATGCGAGTGAAGATTTTGAATAGAAAATTGCAAAGATTGATCGGCCTGTAATCTTCAACACGGTCAGCACCCTCCTTTTTGGGAACAAGAACAATAAAATTGTTATTAATACCCCTGGGCATCAGGCCATGAACGAAAAAGTATTGAACAGCCTTGCAAAGATCATGTTGAATGAGGTACCAGCACTTGTGATAAAACTGGCCACCAAATCCATCCGGCCCAGGGGAGCTGTCGGCCGAGAGGTCCATCACCGCCTTGCGGACTTCCTCCATATCAGGCGTCTTAATAAGCTGCAAGTTCTCCTCATCCGTGATAACCGAAGACATGAACTCCATGGTAGAAAAATCTGGAGTGTCCGCAGGGGCTTGAAATAAGATCCTGTAATAATCAATAATATGGTTTGCAATGTCAGCCTCATTCTCAGAGGTTACGTCACCAATGACCATCGAATTAATGTTGAATTTGGCGCGTTTCATCCTGTGAAGTTTGTGAAAAAAAGCAGTGTTGTGATCTCCATCTTGCAACCAAGACGCCCTGCTCTTTTGTGATAAAAAATCATATTTCGCCCGCAATTTGTCGTTGAGGTGAATGAGAGCGTCCACCTCCTCACAAAAGAGCAACTCACTGTCTCCCTCATTGTCTAGACGAGTCTGGATCTCCAGGAGCTGGTCGGAAGCAATGTTAACCTCCTCAAAAATGTTGCCGAAAGAGGCCGAGTTCCAAGCTTTGATAGCGCCTTTAAGACGCTTGAGTTTAGCCGCAAACATAGAAATCAGGTTCTCACCCGGGACATGGGCGTGCCAGTCCGTTTCCGCCATGACAAAGAAGCTGGTGTCATTAAGCCACATGGATTGAAAACGGAACGGCTTAGGAGAGGAGGTATTGGAGCAGCATTTCAAGAATATGGGAGTGTGGTCCGAATTATGCCTAGCAAAAGAGGAGAGGGAAACATTGTCCCAGAGCGCCAGCAAGCCATCGGAAATAAGAGCCCTGTCGATCCGAGAAGCTTGAATGTTCCTAGAGCAAGATCTTTTATACCAGGTAAATTTGCGCCCATGAAGGTTGATGTCATTGAGGCCAGAAGCATTCAGGAACTCCAGGAAGGCGGCCGAGCTCCTGTGATCATTGCCCGATGGGTTCAGTCTCTCATGCGCTCCCAATGTAGCATTAAAGTCCCCCATGAAGATCGCATTGTCGTGCAAGAGGGATGCAATATCCGTCCAGAGATCCAATCGAATAGAATGATCATTATGAGCATGAACAAAGCCAATTCTGTAATCATAGTTATTAAACTGGAAGTAAAAAATGATGATCTGGTCCGAGGAGAATACCTGCCTGACTTTGAAGATGTAGCTCGGATTATAGAAAACCCAAATATTTGGACGCTTATTAGCACGAGAATTAACCCCAGCAAGTTGAAGAGAAATGTTCTTCCAATAGAAATCTTTAATATCCAACAGGTGAATTTTGGGTTCCGCAAGGGCAACCCAATAAGGATGATGCTTATAACACAAATCTTTAAGCGCAATCTGGGACGGCTGATTTCCAATCCCACGGATATTCCAAAATAGGACTCTCATTTTTTACGCCGGCCCTTGCCATGCTTAGGCGGCAGATCATTCCATTGTTTATCAGCAGCAAGATGCATCAAGTGACTAGCCGAGGTACTGGGAGGGATAATGTTGATTTGATGTCCCCGGGAGCGAGTGATCGGGCCCTCGTGCCGGGATAACGAGCGAGCATGCTCAGCGTCAAAGTCGATCTGTTCCGAGCAAAATGGAACGATCTGATTTTGTGGAGGGATGTTGGCACCAGGAGTTGGGTCATCAATGACCGGCTGTGAATCCACCACTGGGGCCGAGACCGAGTCAGGGTCAGCATTATAAATAGATAGTTGCAAATTTGGTCCCGCGAAGTGTTCATCTCTATCCCCAACACAATCAAGAAGGCCGCCGAGTGTTCCCCCACTGGAAGTCGGCCATCAGCAGGAGGATCTCCAACCTCCGTCCTTTGGAAAACCTCAAAGAGATTCGAAGTAGGCAGATCCGGAGCCTCATGGGTGTTACTTACGACGCTCTTCAGTTTCCATGTTCGCTTGGGGGCAACAAAATCATCAGCTGTCCCCTCATCAGGATAATTCGTTTTAGGCTTCAGCCTTCTCTTTTTACAATCCTACGGCAAATGGCCCATAATGTGGCAATTGGTGCAATAGGTCGGCAAGTTTTCATAAGACAGCGACACATGAATAAAGGAGTCCTGAAGGTCCAGCTTGACCGCTTGTGGAAGCTCTTCCAATACATCAACTTCCACCAAGACACGGACAAAATGCCCGAGAGTACCATCAAGCGCACGCTCATCGATCTTCATCACGATACCGACGACCTCAGCTATGTTTTTGATAATGATTTTATGCCAGAGTTCAAGGGGGAGTTCATATATTCGAACCCACACATGAGCGAGGGAGGACTTCACCTTGTAAGGATTGAAGTTCTGAATCCAGGGTTGCACCTTGATTCGGCCATGGCCAAAATTATAAACTTTAGTCTGCAATAATTCCTCACGCAAAGTTGCATCGTCAATAAGCATGTTGTAATATACTCGACCAATTGGAATAATGAACAAGGCGATGCCCCACAATTCTGATAGAAGCGACTCCAGCTTGCTGTGCGACAAAGGCTTCTGACCTTGATCAAGAAGCACCCTAATAATCACAAAATTGGAAAAAAGTTTATGTCTTTCCTCAATGAATTGTTTTTCCAAAGTAATAGAAACGATGTCACCTGATCGATCCGGCGGCCGCGCCACCGGAGGGCATGCACCTCCTTCACTTAGGGCCGCACGAAATTTCTTAAGCGAATCCGATTCATGTTGCACATGCTCACGTCGAAGGGTTTCAGCGTAAGATGAACCCCTGGGGGGCAACCGAATATGGGCGTCTCCGCCTGCAGCACGGGGCGACAGTCGTGGGGTATCAGACGTTCGCCCGCCGAGAGCATCAGGCCGAATCAATAAGGCCGAGGGGGCTACGGCATCGGGCCTAGGCGCGACAACAGGCAAAGCTTGGGGCTGTCGAATAAATCCCTCCACCCATGGGAAGGCTTCGCAGAGGCGAGTAAGGTCACCAGGAGAGTAAGTGCGAGTGCGGGAGATAGAGTTGAAGGGGTTTGCGGGGGAAGACTCCACCGGAGAGGCCATTGCCGAAAAAGGTTTAAGGAAGGGCGGCTAGGGTTTTCGGAGAGGCCATCTTGAGTGGCCCATTAGGGTTTTATGTTTATCTATAAAATAATAATACTTCATCCGTTCTTTTATAAGTGGCACATCGGAGATTTTGTCGCTGTTCATTGAGTAACTTTGATTCGAGATTTTAATATAATTGTGATGTGTGTGTCTGCACATGTGTGTAGCAGTTAGTAATTGTCATAACAGTTAAGTGGTAGTTATTTTCTTTCTAGTTTTGGAGTGTACTGGCTGATCTTGGAGATAGAATTCAGCAAATTTAAAATACACTCTTTGAGGGAATACTGTGAGATTATTCAGTATTGAGATTGGGAGCATTTTGTACACAAGTTTGATGATTACAAGAGAGAGATATCAATTAATGATAGATCCTTGGGGAGAGTACTAGCTAATTGAGTGAGATATTTTCATTGTAATCTTGGGTTGATTTGTGTTAGTGGATTTTCTGCTGTTGGCTCCCGTGGATGTAGATCATCTTGATCGAACCACGTAATTGTTGTCTTCTTGCTTGTTTTGTTTTCTTGTTTTATTCTTGTTCTTAACATAACAATTGGTGCCGTCTGTGGGAAGGTATTAAGATCAAGAATAACTGTTTCCATGGCAACTAGATATGAGATTGAGAAATTCTCTGGTAAAAATGATTTTGGGCTATGGAGGATCAAGATGAGGGCTATGTTGGTGCAAGCTGGTGTTGCAGAAGCATTGAAGGGGGCTGATGGCCTGCCAGCTACCATGAGTCAAGAAAAGAAGGATGAAGTTCTTGAAAAGGCTCACTCATTGCTGATCCTAAGCCTAGCAGACAAGGTCTTGAGGGAGGTGGCCAAGGAATCAAATGCAGGTGTTTGGGCTAGACTAGAGTCATTATATATGACCAAGTCATTTACAAATCGATTGTATATGAAGCAAAGGCTTTACTCCACTAAATTCACTGAAGATAAAGGCATTGAGGAGCAAATTGATGACTTTAATAAAGCCTTGGATGATCTGGAAGACATCGATGTGAAGTTGGAGGATGAAGAAAAGGCCAT
The DNA here is from genome assembly GCA_030278955.1 of Hygrophila difformis. Classification (NCBI taxonomy): domain Eukaryota; kingdom Viridiplantae; phylum Streptophyta; class Magnoliopsida; order Lamiales; family Acanthaceae; genus Hygrophila; species Hygrophila difformis. Next base: position 8,851,661 of record JAOANR010000011.1, read on the forward strand.
CATCCTATTGAATGCCTTGCCAAAATACTTTGAGCATCTTAAAGATGCAATACTGTTTGGAAGGGAATCCACCATTACATTAGAAGAGGTGGAGTCTGCCCTTAGAGCCAAGGAACTATAAAGAAGAAATGAAGTGAAGACTGATCAATCCAGTGAGGGATTGATGATCAAGAAAGCTAAGAATAGCAAAGCTGCACCTTCCAAGAAGCAGAAACAATCCAAGGGAAAAGAAGTAGCAGGCCAAAAGGAAACCAGGAAATGTTATCACTGCAACAAAGTTGGCCATATCAGGAAGAATTATTTTCTCTGGAAAAAGAAACAGGCTGAAGCACCTAAAAAGTCTCCAGAAACAGCAGATTGCATTGAGGATTATGATGCAGAAATGCTCAATGTATTGGAATCGCCTATACATAATACTTGGATCATGGATTCAGGTTGTAGCTTCCACATGTGTCCTCACAAGGATTGGTTTTCTGAGTTGGTGCTTCAAGATCATGGTTCTGTGATTCTAGGCAACAATCAAAGGTGCATAATAAAGGGAATTGGCAGCATCATGTTAAAGCTACATGATCAATCTACAAAAATTATCACTGATGCAAGGTATATTCCTCAACTTAAGAGAAATCTCATGTCTCTTGGCATGCTAGAAAGTAAGGGATATCACTTTGAATCAAGAGATGGTTTTCTGCAAGTTAGGAGAGGAGGACAGATTATTCTTGAGGGTGTTAGAAAAACAGCCTTTACCATTTAACTGCAGAGACTGTGGTAGAAATGTAGATGTAACATTGAAGGATGATGCTGGGATTTGGCACAAGAGATTGGGGCATGTAGGACAAAAATGTCTACTGGAGCTTGTCAAAGAGGAAGTGCTGACAGGGGTTAGCAAAACTGATATCACAGAGCTTGACACCTATGAAGAATGCATCATGGGGAAAATCAAGAAGATGATTTTCCCAGAGGGAAAGCATACTTCAAATCAACACGTGGACTATTGTCATGCAGACTTGTGGGGGCCAGCAAGGACAATCACCAATGGAGGAGGAAAGTATTTTCTGAGCATCATTGATGATTTCTCAAGAAAACTTTGGATTTTCATACTCAAGAGTAAAGATGAAGCTGTGATTAAATTTCAAGAATGGTGTAAAGAAGTGGAGTTGGAGAAAGGCACTACATTGAAGTGTTTAAGGACTGACAATGGATTGGAATTCCTGTCAAAGGAATTTGCAGACTTCTGTAAGAACAAAGGCATTAAGAGACACTTGACAGTTCCAGGAGATCCTCAGCAAAATGGAGTGGCTGAGAGGATGAATAGAACCATACTTGAAAGGATTAGATATATGTTATTGGGATCAGGCCTATCAAGAAGGTTTTGGGGTGAAGCAGCTATGACAGCCGCCCATCTAATCAACAAATCACCATCAACTGCCATTAAGTTTCAAATACCTGATGAAAAGTGGTATGGATCATGCTCTTCTTATGCAAACCTTAAGATTTTTGGTTGTATGGCCTATGCTCACATTAGGCAAGACAAGTTACTACCTAGAGCACTGAAGTGTGTCATGCTTGGATATCCTCAAGGTGTAAAAGGGTACAGGTTGTGGTGCATAGAACCTGGAAATAATAAAATCATCATTAGTAGAGATGTCACTTTTGATGAATCATATTTTCATATGTTGCAGAAGGTAGTTGAAGTCCCTTGTCAAAAAACTAAGATAGGAAATGATACAATGGTTAAGGTGGACCTGGGTGATAATGATGTTGAAACAGATGTGCCTGATAGATCTGTTACTCAGCTTGAAGATCAATCAACCACAGAAAATCAGCAATATCTGGAGGGATATCAGCTCGCTAGGGATAGAGAAAGGAGGATCATTAGGCCACCAATTAGATTTGGAGAGACTGATCAAGTTCACTATGCTTTGTACACTACTGGAGAGGTGGATATGACAGATCCAAGCACATATGCTGAAGCCATCAAGAGTCCAAAAGTAAAAGTTGACAGAAGGCTATGAAAGATGAACTTGATTCTCTTGAAAAGAATCAGACTTGGATCCTGGTAGACAAGCCTCCAAATCAGAAATTGGTGAGTTGTAAATGGTTGTTCAAGAAAAAGTCTGAGGTTACTAAGAAAGGCGAGCGGATCAGGTTTAAGGCAAGGCTAGTAGCTAGAGGTTTCACACAAAGGGATGGAGTTGATTTTCATGAGATATTCTCTCCAATTGTAAAACATACTTCTATCAGAATTATCATGGCCTTGGTTACTCAACTTGATATGGAACCGGAACAACTCGATGTAAAGACAACCTTTCTCCATGGAGATTTAGAGGAGTCAATTTTCATGCAAATACCTGAGGGAATTATGAATAAACAGCTTGAAGGTAAGGTCTGTTTATTGAAGAAATCCTTGTATGGTTTGAAGCAAAGTCCAAGACAGTGGTATCTAAAATTTGATGAGTACATATCAAATATTGGTTTTGAGAAATCTGCATATGACAGTTGTGTTTACATGAAAAATAAAGGCAGGAAAGAGGTCATCTATTTGTTGATATGTAGATGATATGTTGATAGCAAGTAAATCTTTTGATGAAATACAAAAGGTCAAGACTCAGCTTCAAGAAAAGTTTGAAATGAAATTTCTTGGTAATGCAAGGAGGATCCTGGGAATGGATATTGTTAGAGACAGGCAGGAAGGTGTCTTGATTTTGCAACAGACGGACTATGTTCAACAAGTGTTGAAAAGATTCAATATGCATTTATCCAAGAGTGTCTCAACACCTCTAGGCCAGCAATTCAAGTTGTCAGAATCTCAGAAACCAATGGATGAAGTTGAGAAAGGCTATATGGAGAAAGTTCCCTATGCTAGTGCCCTTAGAAATGTTATGTACTTAATGATTTGTACCAGGCCAGACATTGCCCATGCAGTAAGTGTTGTGAGCAGATTTATGGCAGATCCAGGAAAGCCACACCGGGAGGCCTTGAAATGGATGTTCAGATACTTAAAAGGGTCGGCTGAGATTGGGATTAAATTCAGCAGAATAAGTTCAGATGGACAAGATGCTATGCAAGGTTTTGTGGATTCAGATTTTGCAACAAACATTGACAACAGGAAGTCTCAAACTGGTTATGTATTCACCTTATATGGAGCTGCTATCAGCTGGAAATCAATGCAACAATCTGTTGTAGCATTGTCAACTACAGAAGCAGAGTATATGGCTCTAACTGAGGCAGTAAAAGAAGCCATTTGGTTAAAGGGAATCCTGTCAGACTTTGGTGTGCACCAGGAATATGTTAATATGTTCTGTGACAGTCAAAGTGCATTATGTTTGGCTAAACACCAGGTGTTTCATGAGAGGTCGAAGCACATTGATGTCAAGCACCATTTTGTTAAAGACTGGGTGAATCAAGGTGTGGTGAAAGTGATGAAGGTGTCCACTGAAGAAAATGCTGCAGACATGTTAACAAAATCCCTTCCCACAGCTTAAGTTCAAGCATTGTTTAAAGATCATATCAGTTGGATCAGATTGTTGATGCTTGAAGGTTGGAGTGATGACACACATTGCAGACAATGTGGAGATTTGTGATGTGTGTGTCTGCACGTGTGTAGCAGTTAGTAACTGTCATAACAGTTAAGTGGTAGTTATTTTCTTTCTAGTTTTGGAGTGTACTGACTGATCTTGGAGATAGAATTCACCAAATTTAAAATACACTCTTTGAGGGAATACTGTGAGATTATTCAGTATTGAGCTTGGGAGCATTTTGTACACAAGTTTGATGATTACAAGAGAGCGAGAGATCAATTAGTGATAGATCCTTGGGGAAGTACTAGCTAATTGAGTGAGATATTTTTATTGTAATCTTGGGGTGATTTGTGTTAGTGGATTTTCGGTTGTTGGCTCCCGTGGATGTAGATCATCTTGATCGAACCACGTAATTGCTGTCTTCTTTCTTGTTTTGTTTTTTGTTTTTATTCTTGTTCTTGACATAATGATAATGGCCAAAATCGACCATTATTTTCAATCTATTTCCGTGTCTAAACATGGGCATTTGATCGCATTCCGGTCTTATTTAAATAAGAAAGCAGTTGAATTTGACAGATATATGCAAGTTTGTAAAAATAATAAGCTGGTTTTGAAAAAACACAAAAATATTGTTATTTTATTAAATTTGTGTTAAAAAAAATCCAAAAACATGATAAAATTATTAAAAATCCTCCACTTGATTAATTTTGGTTCGGTGTTGTCTATTCGGTAGAACACGGGTCTATTAGATGGAACACAAACCAAATAGTCAAGTGGAATAAATATACTTATTTATATTATTTTATATTTTGATTTATATATTTATATTTTTTATTTCTGTTTTCTGATATAATTAAAAATTAATTGGCCCACTAATCCATTTATTTGATTAAATGCAGGTGATTTGGTGATTTGGACCCAATAAAAATTATTAGTCCAGTCCAATCTATCTCCTCAAACCCATCTCCATGAGTCCAAAACTCCATTAGCCCACTCCAACAATTGTCCAAGCCCAACCATCCTAACCCTAACCCTAACCCCAACCCCGCCGCCGCCGCCGGCCACCACCTCAACAGCCCCCATTTCCGACAGCCAACGCCACCACCGGACCGCCACTGTCCCCTCCACACTCCGGCCACCATCAAATCTCTCCACCATCACCGCCGGCAGCACTCTCTCTCCGCCACTGCCGCCATCTCCGGCCGCCGCACCACCTCCGCTTCACCATCACTCCGACGAGGTCACCACCGGATTCCCTTACCTCCATCTCCTTCCCGTCGCACCAACCACAGCTCCGGCGGCCACCGCATCATCCACCACCACCAACCATTATCTCCTCCACAGTCACCACCCCTTCACAACAGCCCTCTCCAACCCGAGCAGTCCAGCCGCCGACCATCCTCCATCTCCTCCTCAACTTCAGTCATCTCCAGCCATCCCGAGCATCATCATCGCCACCCGCCACCAGATCCAGCGCCTCCTCGCCGCCCTCCACTTCCGCCCCAAATCCACCAACCGAGGTGCCCAAATCAACCACCACAGCCGCCGCCGACCCCTGCCTCCTTCTTCTTCTTCCATCTATTCCTCAATAAAGAAGAAAGCAAGAGGAAGAAGGAAATAGGGAAAACTGAAAACACAGCAAGAAAAGAAAGAGGAAGAAGGAAATAGGGAAAACTGAAAACACAGCAAGAAAAGAAAGAGGAAGAAGGAGATTGAGAAACTGGAAACGAGACCCAGCAAGGAGGAAAGAAGAAAAATTGAGAGGAAAGAGGAGAGAGAAGAACAGAAGCAATGGGAAAGAAAACAATTAATTACGACGCTAAAGAAGAAAGGAAAAAGCAGCTACAATGCTATAGAGAGCTGCTGCGACGCTATACGACGCTGAACAAAAGAGCTACGACGCTATACAAAAGCAGCTACGACGCTAGTGTAGCGTCGTAAAAGAGGATAGCGCCGTAAGCCCATTTCAAATTCCCCATGTGCATAAATCAGTTGGAAGGGCTGGGACCGGAAGTCCCGCAGTGCAAATACTTTCGTCTTTTCTCCCCGGACCTCGAAGACCCGTCCCTTCCCACTCAATTATTGGGCCTATTGGGCCTAGGTTTTTACTCTAGCCTCTATAAATAACTGTTATGCTCTCGTTGAACAGTAGCTCCCATTTTTCAAACAGTGCCCAGGTGCTGTTGGTGGGATGCTCACAACAAAAAAAAAATTGAAAAATATGCCTAAGTGCTGCTGGGTTGTTCCCAAAAATTCTAGATAGTTAGTTCAGCTTAATTTATGCAATGTAATTTCATTTCTGTTAGTTTTAGTTGTAGATTAGTTTTTAAATAGTTGTTTAAACCATTTTAGAGTAGTCATTTTCCATTTTTTTTTAAGCTTTGTAGTGTAGAAAATAATTTGGGAACACCCAAATGATGGGTTGTTCCTAAATTTTTATTGTTTTGGGTGATATACAAGAAAATGGTTCCAAAAATATGTTGTGGAGTCTACTCCATGTGCACTGTTACTGTTTGGATTTTGTATTTTGGTCACTTGACCTTTTTCTTTTTATTTTAGTTAGGTTTTGATGCTTTGTTAGATTTAATAAATGCACAAATGCTAGATGTTCATCGCTTTTTAGATTTATTAGTGTAATTTAGATTTTATTTTAGCTTAGTGGTGGTTTTTATTACTTTTTATTTTTATTTTAATTTAATTTTATTTTATTTTATTTTATTTTTAGTTTAGTAAGATAGATCTAAAAAGTGGATGGTATTTTTGTGTTTGTGCATATTCAAAAACTTGAAAATAGGGTTTGCAATCGCATAGATTGCATAACCCGACCAACTGTTTTAGGGTTTGCAATCGCATAGATTGCATTACCCAACCAACACTTATGTTCTGGGCTAGCTACGATGCTAACCGCCCTACGACGCTAACCAATGTTAGCGCCGTAGGTGAGGTTTTACGTCTAGTTGCTTCGAACTTAAGCAAAAAATTTGTACTACGACGCTAAGCTTACGACGCTATCCAAGTATAGCGTCGTAGTTCTTGTCTAGGGTCGTAGTACACCAAAATACTTCCTTTCTCACAAAAAATCCACCTTACGACGCTATACCTACGACACTATCCTAGGATAGCGTCGTCATTTAGTGTATAGCGTCGTACCCTCCAATTTTATCAACACTTCTAAAAATTCACCCTACGACGCTATCCTCACGACGCTATCCTAGGATAGCGTCGTAAAATCTGTCTAGCGTCGTAATTGGCATTTTTTGCCAAATTTTCCATCTCTCCATTTTTTCCTTCTTAATTAATTGAACCTTTATATTAATATTTTGAGGTTGAAATCCAATGATCTCAACCCATGATTAATTTGATATAAAGAACTTTGTTCAATATTCCATTAAAAGATTTTTCTATAAAATTAAACTCTAATGATCTAAGTATATAATTCGAATTGTAATTAATTAATTACGGAATGAGTTATTATTTGGACATAATGAGTAATTATGGAATAATTTCCATACCTTTGCATGAGAAACCAATGTCTCTCATACAAGATGACCCAAAAATATTTTCTTTTATTTTATTTATTTTGTCTTTACCCGTGTTGTGTGAAACAGCTAGTAAGAGATATAACAGACTAATGTTGGCGGGTATTCCCACACGGATAAACTAGCTCGTGGTCTGTATATTAATTACCAGTTGTTATTTTGTATGGTCCGAGCAGTGGTCGGTGGAAGCCTTGGCGGTTCGTCCATCGGGGATTATAATAGCTGCTCAGCTGACTCCTACCCGGATACAGTTTTCTTTTCTTTATTTTAATTTCAAACCTGAATCTGGAGCTGTAGTAATGTTAGACGATATATGCCAATGTCATCTAATAATTATTGCAGTAATAGAACATGTGGGTTTTTGTCCAAGTTCACAGATAGTGGAGTCTAAGATGACGGCGGCAACTGTCATTTAGGGCATTCCACTGTCTAAAAAATCATTCCACCCAAATGAGAGGGAAATTGGACAGCAGATGTTTGCAGTCCACCCCATCGTTTTGCCATCTTTTTAGCCAAAAATAAATTCTTCTCATCTCCGGCTATTTCATCTCTGTGTATCAACTTCTGTCTAAACCCGCCTTATATTTTGGGTTATTTAATTTTACACTTCTTTATAAATTTATGCATGATATTATTATGTAGATATTGTGGTCAATATTATTTTGGGATCCTTCCTTTGGACACAGGAGTCTTGATTTTAATCAGATGTCTCACAATAAATTTCCAACAAAAAATTCATTTATAAAATCCGGATCTGAGTAAGGGATAAATTCCACAGTTATGACTAATTTATATCCGACTGAGGGTTGATTTTGGGAAATTAGAAGCAGAGTCAGCGATTAGGTCTCATCTAAACTGAAAGGATCTGTGTTTTAATTGAGAGTCTAGTACCTGTTTAGGGAATGATTTTTCGATCAATAATTTTCCAAAATTGCTGTATGTTGGAAATCTTATATTAAATATTGCACTGACTCAGAGTCCACTTGGATTCAGATGAGGTTAATAGATAATACTAGAAGAACAACATGTGGGCCTTGGTTATTTTCCAAGGTAGGGTTGAGTTCCTTTCAACTGCTATCCTCTTCTGCCAAAGCCTATTTTTGAGTCCTGAGTGAGTGCATCCGGAATGAACTAATTTATTAGTTTATTTCATTAGTTTGTATCTCATAACCACCCGACGGGAAGTGAACACTGCGAGCGGTTCACCGAGAATAGGGAATTCTTGATCCACATCCGGTCATTCTGACTGGGGGCTTTCTTTTACTACCAGGGTCAGACTTTGAAAAACCTCCGAGTGATAGGATTTTAAATGCTTTCTTTACCGCTTTCTTTTAACTGCTTTCTTTAGAGGTCACTCGGTTGTATTGGGAGTTGCGTAACTGCTACTAGGACTGATAGTTAAGGGATAGTTCAGGGCTTGATTAGAATCTTTGGATGTGACATGGGGGATGATAGGAGTACTTGGCATATCAACTAATGATTTGTCAGGTGTTGCTTGTCCACCATAGATAAATGATACGCTCTGACGGGGGCAGTCGTAAGTCTGTGGTATCTTAGAATTTGTTGTCATTAAGAGCATGTAAACTCTTACTGTAAGTATGTTAAAGGGAACATGGTATAGAGAGCATGAGAGTTAGGTAACTGATGGATTATCCAAACAAAGATCTGTGTATTAAAATGGAAGTTAAATTGTGTTTCATCTGAATCTTGTCCAATTTTTATTCTTTTCTTCATGTCCCTTCTGTCACACTTTAACTCTGCTTTCCTAGATTATTGATAGATAGTTCAGTATAATTTTAATTTGCTTTCTAGAATAATTTTAATTGCTTTCATAATTTAGTTTAAATTATGTCAAGTAGTTGGTAATTAAAACACAAACTTGAATCGAGTAACCGAGTGGAAAATCTTATAAAACGACGTGGGCCCTGCTTCCATCGCACATCCTCCAGTGAACGATCCGGTACTTACTATAAATACTGCAATTTTTGACTCCGTGCGCTTTCGGGGGCACAGTTTCTTAACATGAGTAAATAAAAACGTGACAACCTAAATATATCCTTAATCCCAACTCCGCCTTCATAAATTGGTTTCATTAAATAAAATTGAAAACCAGGATTATTATATTTCAGAAAATACTCATGTAATGGGAACTTGTCAAAAGTTTCATGACAAGGATCTTCATGGCAGGAAATTGTCAAAAGTTTCATGCCGAGGAGGTCCACAGCGCCGTTTGAATTCCAAGTTTCTCACATGAGTAATAAAAAGTGAAATATATCCTTAAACCCCTTCCCACGAATCATAACTCTTTTCACTTAATAAATACAAACTTGATATATTTTATAAAAAATACTCGTGTTAATGAAATTTGTCAAAAGTTTCACATAACAATAATTATATAAGATAAAATATAGTCAAGTGAGATCTTGTTAGATTCGTCTAATCGCATTGATTTAAAATATCAAATATCAAATTTTCATAATTTTTACTTGTATGCAATTTAAGTTATTGAGGATTAAAAATGTGTATTGGACTACGTTAAATGTAGGTTCGTAACATTTAAAAAAGAACGTGAAATATAGGTTCGTGACATTTAAAAAAGAATAGAGGAAGTATATATCTTGTATTGGTGTTGGTTTGAATGACGCTTAACAAAAGTCATTTAGTTGCTGCCACTTTTGATGGAATTTTCAGAGAGTTCTCTGGAGAGTTCTATGCAGTATTTTCTAGAGAGAATTGTGAGTTCATAGTTATTGAGAGATTCATAGCTACTGCTCATAGATGATGCAGGTTGAAGAAGCTTAGTGAATCCCGATCACCCAATAGAATGAGGATGGCATCTGGTTTCTACGTCCTAATCACTTTGGGTATTGAGAGTTTTTCTTGATACAATTTAGGTTAATAGATTGAGACTTGGTTTTCATTTCTCATTCACTTGTATGTCAATTCGGCTTGCTATGCCTTGGGAGGGTTTTTTTTTTCTCGCATTGGTTAGATTAGGAATCCAGTTTTTGTGTTCTAGTCAGTCTATGGCCTGGATTGGTATCCCGGAATGTACGATTCAATCTTCTTTGATTTCCAGCACATTAGATCCTCATAGTTGTCAGGTGCATAAATCACCGCCGAAAAACAAAAAAGGAAAAAGGAAAATGAGTAGAGAAGGATCTCCGGATACTCGTCCTCCCCTTTTTTACGGTATCAACTACGTGTACTGGAAACCGTATGAGGATTTTCCTTATGATGTTTACTTCTGAAGATTTATGGGATGCAATAGAAACTGCTTGGGAAACACCAACTGGAACAATTGTAGCAGAACCAGGATCTTCACTGCCACCTACAGTCGTCGAGAATGGACCGCCGATGAAAAAGCACTCACCCAAGCCAATGCCAGAGCCCTTTATGCAATTTTCTTGTGCATTGGATGATGTTCAATATATAATCATTGCCACCTGCCAAATTGCCAAGGAAGCAAGGGTCAAATTGCAGCAGATACATGAAGGATCCAGCGACGTTCGTTAGAGCCGCCAAGCTACAAAGAATTGAGACCATGTTCCATACCATCCGCATGACCGACGTAGAGAACATTTCTGCCTACTATAACCGCTTCAAAGATCTTGTCAACCAAGCCTTCATGCTAGGACTCATCTATGATGAAAGTAAGCTCGTGAGGAAGATGCTACACACATTGTCCAAGAAGTTCCAACAAAAAGTTGTCGCCCTCGAAGAGAAGGAACTCAACACCATGTCACTTGAAGACCTCGTATGGATACTTGAAACCTATGAGTCGAACCATTTGGAAAAAGAAGTCCCCCGTAATATTGCTATCAGCAGACAACCGTCAAACCGTCAACAGTTTCATCCGTCCAACCGCCAATCCAAGAAAGTTAGAAATCTTCAGTCAAGTTTTTCGAAGAAAGACACTGTCAAATGCTACGAATGTGGAGGAGTAGGCCACTACAAATCTGAATGCCCCCACAGCCAAGAGACGCGAAGGAAAAGCACTTCACGCCACCTTGAGTGATGAAGACAGCGACAGCGAGGAGTTAATTGCATTCACTTCAAGAACCGTGGAGTCCCCATCTACATCCACTTCAAAGGAAATCACATTTTCTGTTGAATCACTGCCGGACTACAATCACGTTTATTAGCCAGATGGATGCTACTTACTGCCAATGATTTTCTGGATATTAGTATCTCAAACTTGGGTAAATTCCATCAGTAATCTTTTGTTATTGAAGTTTCATCCTGCACCTGAAACATTAATTGCCATTTGTCACCCATATAATAACAACTTAGGGGTCTGTTGAGTATAATTTGTCACCCATATAATTTGTCTAATACGCCCAACTCCTTCACTTGCTTTCCTACCAGATGGGGACAAATTACCAGTAGTAAAAAAAACGAATGCATACCACATTCTTTAAACTTTCTAGAGTTATGATCTTAAAGAAGAATTTTTTATTCTTCCTGGTGCTTGTTGATCCATTATTATCTTTAGTCTCTCTTCCGGCATCATCCACAAGGTAATTTTTTTCGCATGCACTTGTGTCGAACACATAGCATTAAAATGTAAGTTTCCGGTGTGTTCAAACACCACAAAATCCCCAAGGCTCAGCCCATGGCGACAGACAAAATCTGGCCATCCATCTTGGAAACTGATTAAACCCTGTTCATCATTTCTGCACACTCTGATATTTGATGTTCCCTTGTGGTCCGGATTGTTGCCTGGTTTTATTTCTCCCCCGCCAGCTTCTTACAAAATGCTTGTGGTAAATTCTGCATTACAAGTAAAAAAAACAAAAAAGGGAAAGAAAGAAAGGATGGATGAGCTAAGTACCTGATGTTAAAGAAATGCATAAACTGGAAAGAAAGAAAGGATGGATGAGCTAAGTACTTGATGTTAAAGAAATGCATAAACGGATGTAATTAACAACAATTTGTAAGAAAATTGAAGAGATTTTGAATTTGTACCAATTTGTGATGGAAGCCAGAAACCATGACCTTGAAGAACCTGCTTCTTGGTTGTGCAAGTGAAAATAATGTTTCTTCCATTCTATACTTTCATCTGTGAAGCCAAACAAGGATATGCCAATATATGTATATGTAGTGGATCGAAGAGTGTACGAATGAGTTTGACAGATGAAATATGAGACCAATTAGAACAGCCGCCGACTGACATAGGAGTACTTTTCTGGAACCATTGCTGAGAGTTTCTATGCAAAAAATCCATTGGGTTCGCGTGAGATTTGATCTGCATTGTCATGAATATTTTAATTTTTCATTTTTAGTGCTATATAGTTTGGCTTTCATATTGTTTATTTTTAAACTTTGGAACTTTTTGTTCCAATTGTGTAAGATAAAATATAATGGAAAATTAATGATTTATGAATGTTATGGTGTTTAAATTTTTTTGGTGAATAATAATCATTTCAAGTATCTGGTGGGCATTAAAGAGTTGTCTCATCTAAAGCAAAATTTTGTATACACAAGATATTTGTTTAAGCCGTCAGAGTTCATACCACTAAGACCAACTGTATTTTTGGTGTGATAGTATTTAATTTGAAATTATAACTTTAATTGATTTATTTATTAATATAATAATTTAAGCTTGAATTTAATGATGATAGTGAATGTGTATAATTTTACCATTTACGGAAATGCACCAAATGAGCTTGGATAAAAGTACAACAATTCGATTGGGACAGATGGAGTAATAACAGGTACATGCAAAATGGCCTTGTTTCTGCAGGTCCAGAAGTTGCTAGAAGACAACTCATTATGTGCTAACCAAATTATTCTTGTAATTATTGCCAATTAAGAGACACTATTAATTTGGGAAATGTGATATTTTGTTTCCATGTTGCATAACCGGTGGTTTTGGTATAATTATTACTGCCATAATTTGTCAAATTAGCATTATTGCATTCACAAAATTTTCTGCTTACGCGTTACACAAAACACTTAATTTCTCTCCGGATTCATCACCATTGCAGCATGTTTTTCTTGTGATCAATGTTGAATATAAGTGTGCTAGGCTTGTTTTTTTAATTTATGTGGATATACGCCAGTTTATATGGGGCTTGTTTTTGGGGTATGCGTTTATTTTAGAATTCGTTATCATTGATTTTTATATGTGAGTTTCATTGTGTTTTCATGAGTTTAATTTTGTCACAGGCTACCCCAGTAGTGGACAAATCATGTCCGACTTTCCATTACTCAAAGGGTGAGCTATGGTTGATTTTTAATGTGCTAATTATTATACTTATATATGCTATTAAATCGTTTCACCAATGCTATGTGCTTTTTTAAACTATACATAGTGATAGGTGCTAGAAAAAAACATAGGAAGTGCTCTGTGCTGATTTAATGTTTATAATCAAATTGTGAGCTGTGATTGATTTTTTAATGTGTAATTATTATAGTTATATGTGCTATTTTATCATTTCACCAATGCTATGTGCTGATTTAATTATTATAATTAAATAGTGAGCCGTGGTTGATTTTTTACTGTGCTAATGATTATAATTATATGTGCTATTGAATCGTTTCACCAATGCTATTTGATGGTTTAATGTTTATAATTGAATAGTGAGCCGTGATTGATTTTTACTGTTCTAATTATCATAATATATGTGCTATTATATCATTTCACCAATGATATGTGCTTTTTCAAAGTATAAATAATGATACGTGCTAGAAAAAAACATAGGAAGTGCTATGTGGTGGCATAAATGAAGTGATAATTAGTGATATGTGAATTGGTTGTCCACAAAGGAAAAACACTCAAAGGGTGCGCCATTCAGTGCTAATATAAGATTTTATTGAATGTAATTTTGTATTCTTCGTTACAGAACAAATGGTATTTGACAATGGCGCCGTCACATGCTTTAAGGATGATTTCGAGAATTATGCACCTAGCAAAGATGTGTGCAATGTGTTCGTTGATGCTTTTTGCCATGTGATGAACATTGCATTGTTTGAGGGGGTTGATCCGGATAACCCAAGAATCCAAGCTGCTTGCTTTCCATCATCGATAGCACTGTCAACCAGCAATTTTTTCATGTCTGTAAACACATCTTAGCATATGAAATAAAATAGAATTAATCTAAATGTAATACAGTATAAAAGGTTAATCCACCAAATGTATGCAAACAACACTAAATCATAATTTTTATTTTGTAAATCGTGTAAAACAACAACAACAATATAATGCTTACTTGTGTAGGACTCATGTCCGCCTCCAATGGCTGAATCTTTTGTGGTCTTATCACAGTTGTTTTCCAGCGTTTCAGATCTTTCATTCCAAATCGATCTCGTCTGCACTTTTTCACCGTCATGTCCAGAACTGAGCACATTCACCAATTATGTCTCTAACCATGTATTGCCGCCATCGTCGGGTGTCGAGTTCAAGTGTAACATCTCTATGCCGATCCTTCACCAAGTCAAAAAGATGCTACAACGGTGATGATTTGAAAGAGCAATCCAAATTAGGTTTTTTGTGTAATGAGTAAGTGGGAAACGTCTGTCAATGCACTAATATTTATTTGTCAAATTATGGCAGTAGTAATTATGTCAAAACCACCGATTATGCATTATGGAAATAAAATATAACATTACCCTAATTAATAGTGCCTCTTAATTGCAAATGATTGGAAGAATAATCCGTTAGCACATTCTCTACTCTCTCATGGCAACTTCTGGACAGATAGAAATTTGGGGATTCTGGATGCTAATAGGACCCGAGTAATAACATATAATTAGGGTTAGACAATTAGTTGGCATAGTCCCTAACCTCTATAAATCTTAAAGTTACGGGCTCAAATCCTATTTTCCTTTGGCTATATTTGGAAAATAATTATAGTTTAGGATTCAAAGCTTATTAGAGTCTGAAGTGTGGAGTTAATGGTAAAACATATAGTTTTAAATTGAGATAGTTTTGAGTATTGGTGTTTGGTTATAGAGTTTAATTAGAGTTCATAAATTGGAGTTTGAAAAATTAAAAGGTGGGAAGAATATTGTTTATAGTTTGAGAGTTTGAACTTTAGAAAAAAGGAAAAAAGATAGCAGGAGAAGGAGAAGGAGAATTCGAAAAAATAAAATAAAATAGCACAATAGTTGTTTGGTTAGATAATAGTAAAAGTTGATTTTAAGAGAAAACACGTATGGATGTATTTTATGAATATGCACTTTTTCTATATTAAAACTATCTAAAGGGGCATATTTACAATTTAAACATATTATATAGATAAGTATTCAAATTAATTTTTTTTATAAGTTTAACCAATTATATAATTTCAGTGATGCAAAAATAGTTATATAATTTAAAATGTCGGGTCAAGTTAATGTTGTTAGGAATAAAGTAACAAGAATAATAGTAAAAGATAGAGGAATATCATAAATTATGAATTTGACAAAATATGAAAGATAGAAAGGACGTTTTTTGGTCTTTATTCTGTGTTTGTCTTAGCACAGATTGCCAAGGTCGTCGGGACTTGAAGGCATTGGTGTACGAGTACAAACCCAATGGGAGTTTGGAGATTTTGTGATTCAAAGACTGAATAAATATCCATAGAGGTTTAAAATCATGTATGTAACATTCTTTCCTTTCCACCACCGAAAATACTTCAGTTGGTCTCAGGGAACCATAGGATTATATTGCTCCAAGTACCCATTTTACAGACAGTTGATAACTATTTTAATTTAAGCAGTAGAAGTATTACATACTTCATATATGTATGTGTTGTACTCATCAAGTAATATATTAACATTTTCCTAGATTATGGACATGAAGTTCTTCTGTTCATAAACATAAGGCCAATCAATGCTGCATTTAAGAACCACCACAACTCCAAATGTTCATAATATTTTTGCCAATGCCTCCATCCATGATGAAGATTCTTTATCCTTTCCATTGTTCAAGAAATACAAGTAAACAATGTCAACATCACTAATAAGGAGTGTATGATGTCTATACTCACAATCGAGTTGCAAGGGTTCAATAAATTTTGTTTGTTTGTTGATATAGAATTTAGTTCTTTCACATTGATTTGAAAATTAAATGGTTTCTGAAATTGATCTAATTCTAAGGTACTCCATATTGTACGATCAATTTTGAAGTTGCATAAAAATGCTATCTTGATTGTTAACCTATTTCTTTTTTTCCTTTTTTTCTTTAAAAAAAATCAGAAATCACACTAGCGAAGCGGATCTTTCGATATCATACTTTAAGGGATGAAAACCTCAATAATAATACTAAAAGAAAAATAAATTGGACATAAACAATATTGATTGAACAAATTGTCACATATACACTTGATACTAGACATTGACACCATTTAATTCGAGAACTTGTGGATGGGGAACTCGAAATGTGACATAATATAGATTACATATTGAACAAAGCTTGCAATTCAGCTCACAATCACAATAAAAATGAAAAAAATATTTAAAATAATGTTATAAAATAGTAACACATACATCATCAACATCATAAATCTTCCACGCAGATGTATGTCATAAACGATATACTATCCGAAAATTAGTTATGATTGACAATGGGAACAAGTGAGTTTGCAATGTAAACTTGAAGAAGCTCAAGGTTTCAGTTCTTATCTTGATAATATTCTGCACAAAGAAAATATGATATTCAACACTAATGAACTGAGATATCAGATGTCTTACCAAATTATACTCAACAGACCCCTAAGTTGTTATTATATGGGTGATAATGGCAATTAATGTTTCAGGTGCAGGATGAAACTTCGATAACAAAAGATTACTGATGGAATTTACCTAAGTTTGAGATATCCAAAATCATCGGCAGTAAGTAGCATCCATCTGAATAAGAAACGTGATTGTAGTATGGCAGTTATTTAACAGAAAATGTGATTTCCTTTGAAGTGAATGTAGATGGGGACTCCACAATTCTTGAAGTGAATGCAATTAACACCTCGGTGTCGCTTTGTGATTGAGAATCGGTCCTGTCGCCATCTTCATTGCTCAAGGTGGCTTGAAGTGCTTTTCCTTCACTTGTCCTGACCGATAAAACTACAAAAATAATCAAGACAAATTTCACATGATTACCCAGTTCCGCGAGAAATTGTAGCAGTTATATCAGCCATGGTTCTATGGAATGAGCTAATTACTCATGTTCTGTACAGCATATTGTAAGGGATATGTTGCAACCCTGGAGAGAAATCTTAAGACACACATGGAACATGTTATATCCTCATATGATTTAACAGAACAACAATGCAATGGGGACTAAACAACTAATTTTCCTCTACATTAGCATTCAGTGGGGGAAAGAGATGTACCATCAGTTGTTGCTTGTCAATACCTAAATGACTGATGAGCTCTGAAATGTGACACAAAAACACTACTACTCTAATGGATATAGGATTCAAATATAAAGAAATTTGTCTCTGTAAAATGTACTACTATATAGTAGCACAAGAAGGCATCATGCTTAATTTTAATTACAGTTACAAGACATTTCAGTTGTTTAGAAGAATTGTGGCTAGTGGCTAGACAGCAACTTCATCCACACACAAATATTAAACACCTATAATTTGGTTTCTTCAAAGGTATAAAGAAAATTAGACAAAAATTTTTCATTACAAAAGAAAAGAAACTTGTAGAAGTAGAATTGCCTTATATAGAAATAAGCACCCTACGAGATACATATAGCATTAGCCCCCAAAATTTTGTGATATCCCAGTTATAAAAAACCAGGTCTTTGCCAATTTATCCTTTGAATTTTAAAGCATCAACATGAACAGAAGTCTCATTTGAATGTAAGATCACACCAGATTCTGGTAATCCCAAGCACACAATCGAATCAATTTTTTCTTTAATAATTCTGAGGTTGAGAACAATAGAATCAACTTTTGGTTTACCTTCAAAAAAATGGAATCATCTTCCCATACCAATGTCCATTACAGGCCCTCTTCATTTTGTAATCGGCTGGAATACATTCCATCAATTGAAGGAAAAGCAGTCTCCAATGGCACTGCAAAAGAGAAATTTTGGTTATATATGAACCATCACAGCCTATATTCCAGTAACCATTGCCAAGGTCCAGGTCAACAAGGAAAACATCTAACATACACCACTTTTAGGATCTCTTATTTCCCCAGTTAGCTCTTTTAGTGCCCCGTAAATCTCCAAGGATTTCCGATGGGATGGGAACGATGGGCTGCATTGAAAGTGTAATCATCATTCCTCAATTCGATACAACTCCAACCAGGCACTTTCTTGATTCCCTTGTCCCACATTAGTCTTGTCATGCTGGCTTTCCCATCCCAACTGTTAATTTGGCTGCACAAATTGCAGAGGAGAACATAAGTTCAATAATATCAGAGTGCACTAGAAGCATACACATTATCATCAAATCCCTGTCTTTACGACATCCATGTGAACTTGTTGACCATCCAAGAGGCCTCCACCATTGCCAATGCCCTTGAGTACAACAAATGAAAGAAAAAACCTCTCCAATGTATCCTGAACAATTTTCTTGCTTCACCTAGGAATTTGGCTAAAGAAAACTTCCAAGTTCCAAATATTCAAAATAAGGGGGGAAAATAGCCCCAGTTTTCCTAAAGAAAGCCATAGATACAGCCTGAACACATTTAAAGCATTAAAAATTTTGAGAAAGCATATATTCTTCCATACCTGAAATCTAGCGAACTTCATGAATCATCCATATTTCTTCAAACAATTTTAATCTCGCTTACAGTGGAATAGGTTCATATAGTGCAGAATTCAACCACATATAATAAAGACCGACCTTTAAGTTTAAATTTTAGAGCAAAAAACGCAAGAAATACTTCACCATTTTCAAAAACTAAAAGTTCCGCAGAACAGAAGATGCAAGAAACGATTATACATTGTGTAACATCCCGAGTAATTAATTCATGATTAAATTAATCTGATTAAGTAGATTAAGTAGTTAAAAGGGCTTAAATAATTACATAGAGTGAGTGTATAATTATTTCAAACCCAATGTAGAAATATTGGAGGTCCAACCCAAGTTTGAGTTAACAAGGGTGCTTAAGTTTACTTAAAAAGAATTGGGGTCAAATTGAAAATATGGAATTTGCAAGTGGGTCCTTTGACCTTAAATTGGGGAAAAGCTCCCCATTCCCGTCATTGAACAAGAGCAAAAATTAGGGCTCTCTTCTTGGGTGGAATCGCGACTGGAGGAGGAAGAAGAAGAAGAGATCCACCATTGTTGTTGCTTGGAGGAGAAGACAAGCTCTTTGGTAAGTTGCATTTCCATTTTCCCCCTTCCTTCTCCCCTTATTCTTTCTCTTCTTCTTCTTGTTCGATTTGGAGTTGTTTGGAAGCAAATCGGGATTTCTTTCTTGGAGGCTCCGGCGGGTTTCGTCGGAGATGGGAAGGGCCAAGAGTGGAGGCGAGATGGATGGGGGTGGAGCTCGCCATTGGCGAGCTGCTGTGCAGTGGGGGGATCGCCGCTGCTGCTGGCGGCTGCCGCCGGCGTGGTGGTGATGGTGGTGTTTTGGTGGTAGTGGCAGTGGTGATGAGGGAGATGACAGTGGTGGTGTTGGAGTGCTCTTGTTTTTCTTATTTTAAGTTTTTGGAAATGTTGGAACCCTTGCTTGAGTATTTGCAAATTGGTTGTGTAATATGTGCAAATATGGTTATGCATTCTTGAATTGTTGAGTAGATGGGTGTTTGTAGATTTCATAGACCGGGTGTTTAGTATAATTATTGGAATTGAGCAAATTGTTGATTTTGGTGACTTAGTTGATCAAGGATTTCATTGGGAGATTCTTGAATTAATTGAGTGAGTTCTTGGTTGAACAAACTTGGATTTCATTTTAGAAGTTAGAAATTGAGTTCGATTTAAAGGTTGAGCTAAACTCTTATGGATTCAAGATATGCAACTTCAAGGGACTTTCTTGTTTAAGTGTTCTATGAATAAGTGGATTACTAAATGAATTGTTGGGGTTTTGGAAATCAAATGTTAGATGGATTATATGTGCAATTGTTGGCAATGTGCTTTTAGTTGGTGATTTTGAATGAAATGAGATTTTAACTATTGAATATTAGAATTGGGAAGATTGAGTATTTGTTGGTATTTGTATTCAAGTATTAACATAGTTGAGCATATTTGGATTCTAGAATTTAATGAAATCTTGTAAGTAATCCATGATTATTTAAGTTGGAGTACTTGTTAGAAGTATGAGACTTGTTGGTGTTAAGTGAATTACTTGAGATATGTTGCTAGTATTAAATTTGAGAATACTTGCATGCTTAAAGTTAGAATATTATGTTGGGTGATGGATTAATCTTTGTTATTTGGCTTTGTTGAATTATTTTAGAGTTATCTAATTCTATGTTGATAAACATAGAATGAGAATTGTTGAGTGGTTGGTTTGATGGGAGTGTAGAAGGAAATTGGAGATGTTGGTGTTGGGGAAAGGAGGAGACGATGGTGTTGGTATCATTAAATTATTTTAATTCTTATGATTATGTTTTTGTATAGGGATCACTCATGAAGCACTGGGAGATTGAAGGCAAACAAAGGAGGCTTTGAAGATTATAAAAGACAATGGTTAGAATAGCATATTAGATAGGGGTTATGTATTATAATTAGAAATAGGCTATTATATAGTCTATGTAGGCTTAGAGTGGGAATTTCCGTGTGATCGGATTCCCTGTGAATCTTGCCTTAGAAATTAGGGAATGCCGGGTGGACGGATTCCATGCGAACTAATTATGAACTTATGCTTTTGAGTCGTGTGATTGGGCATGCTTTTAATGATATTATGATTGGTGATATATTATGCTTTCGAGGATACAAATATCATGTCTATGCTTTCGAGTTATTAAACTGGGCATACTTGATTATTTGATTATCTTGGGCATACCTATTGTGATGATTATGTGTTTATGCTTTCGAGAACTTAGTTCTGGGCAT
Organism: Hygrophila difformis; assembly: GCA_030278955.1. Classification (NCBI taxonomy): domain Eukaryota; kingdom Viridiplantae; phylum Streptophyta; class Magnoliopsida; order Lamiales; family Acanthaceae; genus Hygrophila; species Hygrophila difformis. Next base: position 8,872,660 of record JAOANR010000011.1, read on the forward strand.
GTAGGCTTTCGAGAGCGAGATGCTCTGGGATAATACCCGCTAGATGTGGTTCGATCCTTGGGGATGCCACTCTGTAAGTCCACTCGACCTATTATGCATATAGTGCTCGCGGTGGGGCACTGTAGGTATCTCTTCCGACCATTAAGGTGAGGTGGAGCCTTAATGAGGAAGAATGCTAGCCATGGTATTAGGATGTGCGCTAGACATTTTATGTGTTGCATTTAGGGTAGATAGACACTATAGGTCATAACATATCATCTCATCATTCATCATGTATCTTTTATTGCAGTGGTTGAAGCATCGGTATGGGACGGTGTGATGTTTATTTCCGTATTTATTTATGTTTGTAAATATTGTTATTATTATTATTGTTGTTATTGTTATTAGCATAGTATTATTGTTAAAGTACCCCATTTCCCCTGCTATATATATTCCTTGCCAGTACGTTGTACTGACACCTTGTTGCTGTTGTCTGTTTTATAGATTTCCTAAGGATAGCGCAGAGCACGATGGTGGGGGTTCGGGTTGAGCGGACTAGCTAGGCTGCATTTAATTGTATTTATCGTATTGGCATAAACGTCATATGCCCATGCCTGATCTTTGTGAATAGAATATGTGGTTATTCTTAGAATGTGATCAGTGAGTCACATAGGATTAATTATTATTTATTGCCTATTCCTGGTATTGGGCCGGTGGCCATGTCGTTAAGTTACCTTAAGGCTTGTCGCCCGGATATGCCATGTACTGTTCCTGGGTTTATGTACTGCTTTTGTTGGCATTTATTTGATTATGATACAAGTTTGTGATTATACCTCGCTTCGTATTGACTATCTAAGCTGAGTGATCAACAGTTTAGAATAGTTAATATGACGGTGACGTCACGAAAAATGTTTTAAAATTTTTGGGGCGTTACATGTTGGTATCAGAGCCGTTTTGCTCTAATATGTGTTTAAAATTTGATAAAAGCATGTGGTAAGGTGTGCGGGGATTGCATATAGGATAAGCTTGCATTGTCTTATGCTGGTTAGATTTACTATTTTCCCATTAGTTCTGAGTTATATACTGCGCACCTTGTGGATTCAAGCCATGGTTTGCAAGATAACCATGGGAGAATAACAAGGATATCTTTAAGGGATCTATTCTTTAATTCTGTTAGCAACTTGTTTAGAAGTTGCTGAATAATTATTTCTATTATTACTACTACTTGCGTGGTAATTCTGTCAACTTATTGGATTGTGATAATCTATAGAGCAATTGTCTTTAAGGTAAATTGCAGGTACCGAACATCGGAACATACACCCCAAACTATGCAGATACTCGATGATGATCCATTGTCAGCAGACGACCAGAACATCAAGAAAAATGATGTCCTGGACAACTCCAATCCCAAAGATACCATAAGAGACTTATGATCGACAGGGTTAAGACGAGCATTAATCATGAGACATTGAGTCGAGTGCATTGCAGAGATTACCAGAGGCGTTGATGCAAGCGAATGCTGCATTTTTATGTCGAGAAGTGCTGTTCAAAGGCTACATGGAGAGGAACGGCACCTAAACGACCTTTGGATCGCCAATTTGTGCGCCAGTTTTAGACTTGGAAAAAGATTGGAGAAGACTTTTCCCAGGAGGCGCCAGGCCTACTCTGCGGCGCCCAAATATCCCTCCGAGCGCCAGAATGCGCCTAGGCTGAAAAAGAATGAGGAAGCGCCAGTTGTGCCTAGTGGCGCCTGAAACCGGTCCCGGGCACCGCCATGCGCGCCACAGATGCGATTGGAGGTTTCCTAACCTCCCGAACATGGTTTTAAACACTGTTTCTCGCTATTTTCGACAGACGATACACATCCCTTTCGACAGAAACTCTCAGCAACTTCGAGGAAGAAGGTAGAAACACCATAATCAAGTCGGAGAGCAATGCTCGTAATGTTGATAAATATAGGTATTTATCTTATGTCTCAATTCTTCTTTTCATTTTTTTTGTTATGAGAAAATGAATTCCTCATTACTGCTCCTTGTTTCTTTGGAAATTCTGCTGTTTACTTTTCGGCACCAGTTCTTCTCTCCGAGTTAAACTCTCTTAGTTGGGACATGTAGTGTCCAATCACTCATGAGGCCATCTGAGTGGTTCTCATTTAATGCTCTGGCAGTATTGATATTTCTTCGCCATTTCAATGTTTTCAGTAGCTTGGGGTATCTGTCATATACATCAGTATATCATTGCATGTATTTAAATTTCAACTCCTCGATTTTTTGTTCTCTGAAGTTATATGATAACTTTATCCCTGACTTCCTTACATTTTCTGGAAGTTCCTTTAGTACCTGTTTGAGTCGGAGTTGCTCTTTCATTTCACTTGTTACTCATCATTCTTAAACTGTTCTACTATTTCATTTCCACCCGGAGTAGAGTTGCTTCTTAACAGACATTTTGTTGGTACCTTCTAATTTCTACTGATTTGTTATCCCTATAATAAATTAGAGTCTCTATCAGTCAGTATGATTCCTTTTTCTTATCCGAGTCATCTCATTGCTGGTTCACTTATTTAATTATATTTGTTCCATTATTGGACGTCGCCCATTTCATTGCCCCTATTCCCGCGATATATTTTAGAAATCATTATAGTTATTATCTACTTGACACCTTCCAGTAACTTGATTTTTGCCACCCGATTCTTTTACATCAAAATCGGGCTTTTATCTACTTTGGGATTCCTTTTAACTACAACAAGATTCTTTCCACCCTTTACCTACTTATTCATGTTCCTTCCATCCGAACATTGTCATGTAGACTCTTAAACTCTCATAGGGAAATTGATAAGACTTCTACAAGTCCTACTATTTCCTGTTATCTACCATTCAAGTGAAATACTTAAGGGTAATCGGGTGTGCTTTAATGCACCCTAATAATCTGTCTATCATGGCATTCGCTCTTCAACTTTTAGTTGAAGTACTCCTTGCTGAAATAGAACATCTTGTTGTAAAACAAGGTGTTATACCTATCTGTATTCGTTATGTGTTCCACAAACAATGATTTTAGTTGTTTTACACTCCTTTTTACCTGTATCCGGAGATTTTGACTCCCGATATAATTCTGAACTTACCATACTCCGGGGAACTCAATTTCACCTTCTACCTTATGTTGGAGGTGGTTTATTTTTTTTTTGCGATGCAGGTTTACCTCCAGGCGAGAATTTCTACGGAATCGTTTAGATAACATTGCACTGGTGCAATTGCCATCAAGGATATGAAGCAAAACATCCAACAGTGCGAACTTGGGAGCGACTGATTCAAAATGTAAATGGACTATCCGGAGCAGAACTCAGTCCTAATACAATCCAAATAGATTCTCGGGGAGTAATTAACTGTTTAAACAGTTGGGAATTATGTGATAAATCCTCGGATTGAGATAGAATCTCGGAATGCCACCAAGACTAACACTACGAGGCGTAGATTGAGATGGCCCCCAGGGTAAAAATTCACTGAAGTTGGGATCGGTAAGCATGGAAATTGAGTGGCTTGAATTAAATTTCCAACGTTTCAATGAGAAAACACGAGACCGACGAGAGAATTGTGTGACGAGATGCAACGAAACACAGAGTTTTAGGCTAACATAACGATTGCATCTCAAAAATCGTGATACATGCCGTAAAGAGTGTGAGGAGAAACACGACAGAAGCTTGAGGCATGCAGGTTACCAGCGGATGGTGAGCTCATTTAAAGTGACATATCTAATTGATCTGTCAGAAGTTGATGTAGCCTTAGAGAAACAGGCCATTGCTTGAAATGAAATGTCAGATGGAATCTAAATTTTTATGACTGGATATGAGTTTGTAAGTTAGTTCCAGTGTAAGTGGGAGCACCAACAAATTATATTCCAGTGTAAGTTAGTTCAAAGGAATAACAAAAATTGGGGAAGCACCAACAATTATAAGAGATGAGATTTAGAGCTGATCCTAACACAAATACTTCAAAAACAAAATAAAAAGAGTCGAGGATTCATTTGGTATCATACTTAAAATCGTCCATCATAAATCAAATCATAAAAATCTCAACTCAAGCTCAATACTCAAATCAAGAGCCCCATGAATCCTAATAAACCAAATCCAAAACTCGTGTATTATTTAAACTAAAATCAAAAGCACTAGCGTTCGGATTTCTTGAAAAAGAATACAACAGAGAATTTAATCTTTAAAAATAAAAAAATAAAAAAACGAAGAGAGAAAACAAATTGACAGAAGCCTAAAGCTGTAGACAATGACATTATTCAAACCTGAAAAAAGATAGATCCGGGGAAAGAAAGAGATCAAACCTGAGCCAAAGTGAGAATAGGAAATGGCACGGGGAAGGAGGTGATGCGTCAGGCGGCAGGAGCAGAGCGAGAGCGGTGGAACGGCGTTGTGCGCCAGGTGAATAATTCGGCGTAGAAAGGGCAGACCTACAGAAAGTGCGAGAATGAGCGATGGCGCCGGCGAGGCGAGATGGCTGATGAGAAAACGAGGTGGAGGGGGCGAGCGGTAGGGCTGGAGGAGTGGAGCGCAGAACAAATGTGGAGCGAGAGGAAATATTTCAAATGAAGTGGGTCTTAATACAGGCCATTAGATCACATGCTCAACTAACGGCCAAGATCAAAAGAAAGGGTGAAATCGTGAGTTTAACCAACTACTGTAGTATAAAAACCTCGATATGCTCAAGCTTAATTCAACTCGGTTTCCATATTTCACGCCGCCATTCGCCGCCGCAGAACTCTGCCGCCGGCCATAGACGATGTAGTTGAAGAACAATGATTGCGTTTTTGCGAATGAACAACAGAAATTTCGGGCTTGCAAGTGAACGAACGATTTTGGGAAGGACGGCAAAATTGATAATTCACCATAAGCTTTGGGCTGGACTAAATTCAATTTCAATCTCACGCATCCTGATTACTAATAATCCACACAATAGTGCCGAGTAGTGCGAGGAAAACTCCGACACCCTTCTTGAGGGAAACAAGCAAAAAGTTATTTTTGCCTGTAACCAATTGTAAACACTTCTCTTCCTTGTTCTTCATGGAAATGGAGACAGGGAAATCCCACGAATCCATTGAAATTGTCAAGGCTACCTTCCGTAATCTTCCATTGGAAAATAATAACATCAAATCGAAATCCATCCACCCTTCAATTCCATTTGCTTTTCAATCACGTACGTAGCGCTGTTTATTTTTTGATTTGAAAATTTTTTGGGTTCTTGATTTAACTTTCTGAAGCTTATGTTTGCCTGCAGAATTCCTGTGTTCGATTAGGGGCAAGACGCCGCCGAGCTTGTTGAGTTTGTGTCTGGGGGTCCTCGGGGCCAATCTTGAGGACATTATTGATGACTTGGCTGAGATTGCCCTAGCTTTCCCTTCCCATATTAAAGTATTAGTATCGGAAAGTTGGGGGGAAAAAACATGATGTCTTTAATATTATTGATTTTAATTAACTGAATTTGGATTGGTACTCTGTGTTTAATCAATTGATCTGCGGTAGCTCATGCGTTGTAATTCATCGTTTTAGTAGTTTTTTTTTTGGGTTTGTAATTTTAGGGGAGCCTTCTCACATGTTGAGCTTTTGAATGACATGAAGCAGTTGGTGTTGGTGGCTATTGCTAGAATAAGAAAGATGCTCAATGATGATGTTCTAATTGCCTTGACAGATAGCTCGTGGGAGACGCTTGATATATCTGGTTCAAATGTTTCAGATTCCGGGCTTCGTCACGTAATGAATATGTGTCAACACTTGAGAGCAGTAGATATAAGGTATCTTTGGAGTTACTCTTTTTGTCTCCTCTTTTGTATAATGACTTAGCTGTTTAATGTGCTACTAGTTGAAAATGAACATTTGAAAATGGTTATTATTGGTTGGAAAGCTACACGCTTAGGATCATTCTTCCTCGAATGAAATAAATGTATGAACTAGAAGGTTATTGTTACTAAGTGGTAGTGAGTTCCATTTCTGAACACTTCCTACACGCTTCTTTCGGTTCCTCAAATCATGTCCTCGCCACATGTTGAGGCCATAGTTCTTTCATCATCCGAAGCTGTCTTATACTGAAATACATCATCCTTCATTTGATTGTTCTCTTTGGTTACAAGTCAAGTTCTTGACTCTTGTAAAGCTTCACCTCATCAACTTGCATGATTCTGTTTTAATCATGTTCCAATTTCCTCCATTGAGGAATGTAGAACACATCATGTGTGTCCATCCCTGCCACACGGAGCATTTAAGTGATAGATCGTACTCCTAATCCTCTTCATGCTTCCCAACGGACCTATTACATGGAGTTCGTTCTACACTCAAGTTGATTATTTTGAGACTCTTCTCCAGACTGTCTCTGATAATTTCGACAACTCCAGTTGTCTCTTGAAGAGTTCTGAACTCAACTCTTTTTTGTTTCGAAGAACCACTCACTTCTTGAAAGATTCTTTACCTTCTTTTCAATTAGCTCTTAGATGGTGCCAATCTGACACTCGAACGTTGTTGGCTATTGCAAGAGAAACTTCAACATGTTTAGGTGTTTCTCTTGAAGATTGCAAATGGAATTGAAGGGTGGATGGATTTTGATTTGATGTTATTATTTTCCAATTGAAGATTGCAGAAGGTAGCCTTGACAATTTCAATGGATTCGTGGGATTATCTGTCCCCTTTTCCATGAAAACAAGGAAGAGAAGTGTTTACAGTTGGTTACAGGCAAAAATAACTTTTTGCCTGTTTCCCTCAAGAAGGGTGTCGGAGTTTTCCTCGCACTGCTCGGCAATATTGTGTGGATTATTAGTAATCAGGATGCGTGAGATTGAAATTGAATTTAGTCCAGCCCAAAGTTTATGGTGAATTATCAATTTTGCCCTCCTTCCCAAAATCGTTCGTTCACTTGCAAGCCCGAAATTCTCTGCTGTTCACTCGCAAAACCGCAATCTCTGCTCTTCAACTACATCGTCTATGGCCGGCAGCAGAGTTCTGCGGCGGCGAATGGCGGCGTGAAATATGGAAACCGAGTTGAATTAAGCTTGAGCATATCGAGGTTTTTATACTACAGTAGTTGGTTAAACTCACATTTCACCGTTTCTTTTGATCTTGGCCGTTAGTTGAGCCATGTGATCTAATGGCCTGTATCGAGACCCACTTCATTTGAAATATTTCCTCTCGCTCCACATTTGTTCTGCCCTCCACTCCTCCAGCCCTACCGCTCGCCCCCTCCACCTCGTTTTCTCATCAGCCATCTTGCCTCGCCGGCGCCATCGCTCATTCTCGCACTTTCTGTAGGTCTGCCCTTTCTACGCCGAATTATTCGCATGGCGCACAATGCCGTTCCACCGCTCTCGCTCTGCTCTTGCCGCCTCACGCATCACCTCCTTCCCCGTGCCATTTCCTATTCTCACTTTGGCTCAGGTTTGATCTCTTTCTTTCCCCGGATCTATCTTTTTTCAGGTTTGAATAATGTCATTGTCTACAGCTCTAGGCTTCTGTCAATTTGTTTTCTCTCTCCGTTTTTTCATTTTTTATTTTTAAAGATTAAATTTTCTGTTGTATTCTTTTTCAAGAAATCCGAACGCTAGTGCTTTTGATTTTAGTTTAAATAATACACGAGTTTTGGATTTGGTTTATTAGGATTCATGGGCTCTTGATTTGAGTATTGAGCTTGAGTTGAGATTTTTATGATTTGATTTATGATGGACGATTTTAAGTATGATACCAAATGAATCCTCGACTCTTTTTATTTTATTTTTGAAGTATTTGTGTTAGGATCAGCTCTAAATCTAATCTCTTATAATTGTTGGTGCTTCCCCAATTTCTGTTATTCCTTTGATGTCTTAGCAGCTGAAATTTTCCGCAGTGGATCCTGCTTATCATTACTGGACTATATATTTATTAGCATTCGATGTTTGTTTCATTGATTCAAAGGAGAAAGATAGGCATGACTATAAGGCAATTGTTCAGTAGATATGTTGTTGCCAAACTGTCAAAAACCAATGGCAGGGTATTGCCATCAAATCTGTCTTGTTACAGATGTTCTTGCAACCGCTACGACTAACCCTTACCCCTTATTTCTAACACCAGGAGGTTATCTTCCCTCAACTGCTTTATGTGGGCCTCAAAATCCAAATTCTACATGCCTTATGGTAGATGTATTCACAGTTTACATGGAGTTAGTTTAGATTTTCATCCAGTAATGTGACTTAGAAGAGGATCCTTCCTACCATGAATGAGTTATTGTCTCAGTTTTTGTTTGGATAAAGCAAAAAAAAAAAAAACTCAATGAAGTATATCCTGACTTTGACAAGAAAACTATTGACGGGAATGTTATCGATGGCGGATGGCGGGTCATGGCAAATTGCCAAAACACCATCATAGGGTTATGGCGTGTGGCGTGGGGGATTATGGCGGCCGCAAATATATTAAATTAAAATTATTTTTAATTTTTAGGTGAATATCAGGGTATCCCCACCCCACATTGGATCTAAGGCTAATCCCTCGAGGATCTGCAGGGGCAATTAAGGGTGCCTCTCCCGAAGCAGTTTTTTTGCATATACAAGGCTCGAACCCGAGACCTTACTTAAGCGACTAGAGCCCCATCCACTCAAGCCAACTGCTGTAGATAAAATTATTTTTAATTTTAAGAAAATATTTGAAACAAAAAATAATAGAGAAAAATTGAATAAAAATATTCAAATAAAATAAAATTCATAAAGTATTTAAAAATCTTAAACAAACACAAATAACAAAATACTATATTAAACTTCATTCACCAAGTATAAAAGCAACGAAAGTACCAAACAGAAAATTAGAGATGGCAAAAAAACCCATACCCAATGGTGAAAATCGAAAATCGAATTTTCGGTACGGTTTTCGGGAGGATTATCGGTGATTGGGGATTTTTTTGGGGATTCTTTTGGAGACGGGGATGGGGATGGGGAAGTAGTCCCCGCCCCGGCCCATCCACGATATATTTAATATATTATTTATTATATATTTTATATATTATTGTTAATATTTTATACATTATATTTTATAAAGTTTACTCATCCAATCCAAAATAATTACAAAATGGATGAGAACTTGACATAGTCGTTATGTCACTAATTCTTACTCTTATGATTGAGGGTTGGATTCTACACTCGGCGTCTCGCCCCCTATTATTTCCCTTACCCTCTTTAATTTGTATAGCATGGATTTTCACCACCCATTTATTTGGCCTTTTGGCTCGCAAAATAAAAAATAATTACTATAACTCATTTATTTGATATGTTGATTATATATTAGAAACACATATTAAATTTTGATGTGGATTATGGTTTAATAAATAATACATTTGTGTGTTTTAATATTACTATAATTTATGAAATTGAAAATTGGCTTAAATAATATGAATTTAGTCTTCCAATTATTGAAAAAATAAAAAATTAGCTTATAAATAAATCCCGATAAGATCCCGATGGGGATGGGGAATTGGGGATCCCCGATAAGATCTGGCGGGGCCGGTTTTGGGCCAAAAAAGAAAAAAAAAATAAAATACTAACGGTTTTGGATGGGATGCTCTCCTGCCCCAAAACCAACCGAAATTGAGGCTGGGCAAAGAAACGAAACAGAGTATGGGCAAAGAAACGAAATAGAGAGTGACAAAGAAACGAAACAAAAGGAGAAAACAAGAAAGAAACTGCTTCACCGGCAGCGCTGCTCGTCGTCAATCGCCGGAGATCCGCCGCCGCTTGCCGTTGTCGCCGGAAATCCGCCGCTACTGGCCAGAGTAGGGAAGACTCGGTAGGTATTTTTTGATTCTTAACCCTAATTTCTAACCCTAAATTCGACCTTTAATGTCGGATCTGGATCGGATCTTTCTAAATCTTTCGAAAATATCTATGGAAATTAGCTGTATCTTTCTTAAATTTCAAGAAACTCTCTAAAATCCACCATGGCTGCCATGGCCTCTGCCACTGCCATGGGCCATGGCGGCCGCCATCCCCACCACGGCATATGCCGTGGCAGAACCTGGTAAGGCGTGGCAATAGGCTCAAATCCCGCCACCGCCACCCGCCATGGCGCCGCTATGGCCGCCATTTGACAACATTGGATGCTTGTGATTATTATTGAAAAATTTGTGTCAGAGATGGAAAAGGGTGGTCTTGAGCAAATGAATGGAATTGCTGCATCAGTGCCCTATGAATTGGGTTTGAAGGTAACGGCAATGTGGTTTTTGATTGTGCCTATTGGTTACTGCATATTGAAATTACTTTAACTGTCAACTGTGGCCTGTCATGTTTCTCAAAATAAATAATAGATGCTCTTTTCTCAAGTTTTTCGGTTAATATTACTTTTTATGTTCTCAGTTTTGGGTTAATATTAGTTTAAATTTTTGGTATTGATTACACTATTTATCTTGTTTTGTACAGTAGTATATTGGAAGGGGAAGCAGAATTGTTCAAGTTGTTACCAGATGCATTCAAAGACATAAAGCAGATTGAAGTAATTGGTTGGGGCTCGCAGGTATAACTTGTGCTACCTTTTTGAATTGTTTTCAAAATACAGATAACATATTAGAATCATGCTATTCAATATATTCCTGTCATATAGCTGATTTACTTGTTCTTCCCTCTCAAATACTCAAATACAGATACTATTTGCCCGGAAATAAATTGGAATCATAAGATGAAAAAGCATATAATTTCTGTTTTGTTTTGCCTACTAATTTATACTCCCTCTGTCCCATTCCAAATGTCCTACTTACTATTTTTAGATGTCCCATTACAAATGTCTTCTTTCTATAAATAGAAATAATTTTCCCCTCCAACAACTATGTGGACCCCACCATATACTCACAAACCAACTCTACCTTAATTCCCGTGCCCAACAGTAACAAGACACTTGAGGTGGGACGGAGGGAGTATTTCATTTGTGGAACCTCACAGACTTTCTGATGCTTGTACAAATGATGAAAATTGGATTAGTTTATTTATTATATTATTTTTCTTGTGGTTAAATCTTTGTCATATTTTGTACACTTTTTTATGAACAAAATTGTAATATGTAATTATTTTGTTACTTAACGGTTGAAAAAACAAATTCTAGCCTTACCTGTGAAAAATTATAGGTCCGCTAATTCCCTACACACTACACCACCCTCTCATCATTTCATCGTCTCTATTGCCCTCTTCAGTTTTGCTACCGCTTGAATATGTTTAAATCGCATTTAGTTTGAATTGATTTTGTGGTGACTGATTTGAATCTGTTCGAATTTAGCTGAACCACCATTTTCCAGTTTTTGGTTTTTGTTTGAATCGTGGATTCATTTGTATTGTTGTTCCTCTGCTCAAAGTGTGAATAGTTTGAATTTTGGATGATAATTAATTGGCTTCAAATCACTTTAAATTTTGGTTACCTCCTTGTTCTCTTTGCAAATCAATTTGGGTTGTTGTGCATTGAAGGTAGTTCCTGCGGTGTATTGAATATAGTGAAATTTGGTTTAGTTCATTTAATACTGTATAGTTTCCAAATTCATCTTTAAATCCAATGCATGTTAAATCCTTTATCTTTTAAAAATATTCATTGTGAATTCAACCATAAATCCAACTCACTAAATCCAAATGATACCTTAAAGTACATATGGCTTAATCATAGTTGTACTTAATCCTTTGGAGTAGGCTTTACTGCGTACATATGGTTAGTGTAATACTGGCTGGCTGAAGATATAAAATTGGTTTTAGCCTTTTGAATTTGAGATCTGTGTATTTCTACCTAAACAAACAACAGAAGGAAAAGGGAAACACCAAGAGAAGGGTTCTACCCTAATCAATGTCAAAGATTTTCGCTGCACAAAATCTTCCGGCAGACTTGAACCAAGTGATTGAGCAACTGGAACGCCACTGCTTGGCTCCTGATGGGTCACTCATCTCCAAATCAACCTACTACGACCTACAGCTGGTATTACCTCCCCCCCAACTTTTGAATTTTTCTTCTTTCTCGTACTTGCATACAGTTTCAATTCTAAGGATTTTTATGTGGTTTTGTAATGTAGGCCAGAGAAGAAATGTGTAAAGAGAGGCAACGATACATGGAGGGGTTGGTAGGTTTCTGTGCTATTAATCATATGAATCACGTTTTGATGGCTTGGAATTGTGTTTGATTTTTATTTGTTAATGTAAAATTGCACAGGCAGTATACATAGAGGCAATAGCGATGGTGGAGGAATATCAGCAGGCTGTTTCGGTGGCTAATTTGGGTGGCATTCGCGATGTTCAAGGTCTTTATCCGCAGCTAGGATTGAAGAGCCTACCTCAGGTCTAATTTTATGTTACTTTTATCAAATACTTCCTCTATTTTTTTATAATTGCTACGGACCCACACAGCTCACAATCCAATACACATTTTAAACCATTAATAACTAAAGTTCGGTACAAGTAAAAATTATAAAGGTCCGATATTCAAAAACTACACGATGAGACGAATCTAACAAGATCTCAATTGGCTATATTTTAACTTGTATAACTATGATAAAACTTTAAGTCAAAATGTTTGTGCGAACAATGTCACATTCTCATATGTTGCATTCTTGCAAACTTGCAATTAAAACAAAACGGAGGAAGTACTTATTAAAAACTTATCTTGAGGTGCTTCATAAACCTAAACATGTAGAGATTCAAATGCCACAATCGGCAGTAGCAATTTTTTTTTTGTCTATTTTCAGTTCTAGTTCAATGCACCATTGAATTGAGGTGGCTGAAAAAAAATTGAATTTGCATGCATGAACTTCCAATAAATAAATGACTTTGAATACGTCTTTTATTTCTTGTTAGCAGAAGAGATATCTGAAAAAAAGGTATGCTTTCCAGGTTTATGAGACCCTTGAGCATCGAATGGTTGTTGCAGAAGCTGCCCAAAGATTGAGGCTTCCTCTCATCTCCAAAGATGGTGAGATACACGAGGAAGATATTGAAAAATGGAGTATTATGTCGAGGAGCTCACTTGATAGTACAAGTACCAGTGTTACTATCAGCTCAAGCACCAATTCAACTAACTATACAAATATATCTGGTCTTGGGGGTGGGACTCCTGCCACTAGTTCTGTCTCTGCTGGGGTCACTGATCCATCTGAGCCTGAAGTTGGCGGTGTCCCAAATAGGTTCCTTGGGATAACACCATCGTACTTGTGGCAAACACAGCTTCAACTGACACCACTTTCCATGGTATGGCCACTTATCGTGATCAATATGCTGGCTGATTTTATGTTAATATTAAGTTAGTTACATGATCACTTATTTGGATCAATTGCATGTTCCTTCATTGATTGTAGTTAATCATTTCACTAATATTGTAGCAACCTAAGAAGACAATGGACTGATTTTTCTGAAAATGCAGGACAGTACAGAATACCAGGTGCTGCTGGCTCGTGAGATTGCTGGTCGGTTAGATGCCAAATGTGATAAGTTAGCAGATGCTATTGTCTTTGATGACACTGGTCAGTCTAAATATCAACCTTAATAATTGTGCTGTATTGTGAAAAATATGTCATTGCATGATTGATTTTCGTCTGATGTGTATATTGGTCAATCATTATCTTCCAGACTCACCAATGACCTATTGATCCTTTATATTACTAATTACTTATCTTCAGCTTTGCTGTCCATCTCTTGACATACAATTTGTATGTTCTAGTTATTTCATATTTGCAGTGTGGTTCTGTGCATGTATGATCCAAAAACTAGTCAAAACTGTTCATGCTTTGTATACTCTGATTATTGCCTATTTGTTACTCTGCATTGATGACTGTATTTATATATATGTATATATATATATATATGTATTTATTTCTTTTTCTGTTGGTTTGCCAGATTCATCAACAGGCCCCCAGAATCTGCCTTCCAGACTGCCTGAAAGGTCTTTCTCCAATGCTGCAATTTAAAATTGACTGACTGAAAAAGTTGGAGATTGTAATCACTGCATATAGAAATTTATTTTCCATTGTTAATCCTCTATTACAGTTTGAATTTTTGTATAACAGGGTGAAATTGATCATTGAGGAGATTGAAAGAGAAGAATTAACATGGAGAGAGGATTTGTATTCATCTGACAGAAAATTTGCAGAGTACTACAATGTAAGCAAGAATTTGTTCCATAGTTTGACGGTCATTTATGTCTGAATGAATTTGTGTGCATAGAGTTCATAATTACATATTATTTGCTTATAATGAAGGTTCTAGAGCAGATACTCGGGGTGCTTATTAAGCTTGTCAAAGATGTCAAACTTGATCATCAGCACAAATATGTAAGGCTGTAAGCTTTTAATTCAATTTGGATAAGTGTGTTTGAATCTCCTTTTCTGGTACCCAAGCACATTCTTTGAGGTAGCGAATCATATGCTTGCTACCTCATTTTAACATTTTTTAAGTATTCTTATAAAGACTGTGATTTCATAGGATGAACTACAAAAGACTTGGTTATGCAAAAGATGTGAGACCATGAATGCTAAATTGAGGTATTGGTTCTCTTTATCTTCTGTTGATCTTATTCTAGTATGTGAACTAATTTGGAAATTCATTTATAGAATGTCCAAACAAAATCTTTTGTAAATATAATCTGGGTGACAGCATTCTTTGCTTGATTTGTTTGAAGAGTTCTAGAGCATATTCTCCTGCTTGAAACATATACTACAGAAACCATTCCTGCACTCCACAAAATTAGGTAAGCATTTCATATCAAGTTGTATGTTTCTTCCTGGGTACTAGGTAGTAATATCAACTAATCCGTCTTTACACAGGAAATATCTGGTTGAATCAACAGAAGAAGCTTCCCTTGCATATAATAAAGCAGTAAGTGAACTTTTTCACACCGTACAGTTTGATTTTAATTTTGAGCCTGCTGCTGCTGTGTAGCAATGGAATTTTTGAGTTTGAAATCTATTAAGGATGTTGCAATTGCCAACCTTGAGGCCTGCCAACTGGAAACCACCATGGTTTGGTGGAAAAGTTACACACCTCGTGCTTGTTTATAAGAAACAGTATTGGTTAGTAGAACCATTAAATTAGTGATTGTGGAAGTTCTATATACTTTCATTCCAAGTATGGACTATGGAGCGAGTGTTATGGCGGTATGCAGAAACATTTGAGTGTTGCGTATGCCTCATGCTAACTTAAGTGTTCATTCAGCGACTTTTCTTTCTATGCTTAAGGACTAGACCTGGAGATTCGGTGCTTTGTCAGCTTTAGGCTACCTTTGATTTTAGATTTAAATATTCCTACTTGTGGCCTCTCTGGTGTGTTTTCTCCACCACAGCAGGGAGCACTGTACTGTGTAGAAATCAAAATACAATGTCAATTTAATGTTCGATTATTAAACAGGTCACGAGGCTTCGTGAGTATCAGGGTGTTGACCCTCACTTTGACAACATAGCAAGACAATACCATGACATTGTGAAGGTAAAATTAGTTCAGTAGTGTCTGTTTTGGTTCTATGGATACATTTATGAGTAAGCTCTAACAGAAAGTATCCGGGCAGAAATTGGAAAATATGCAGTGGACAATTCATCAAGTGGAAATGGACTTGAAGCGATTGCCCGACCATCCTGGCGGCCCTTGAGTATAGGTCGAACATTACATTTGCTTATATAAATATACCTGTGACAAGGGTGTATCTGTGTGGGAATGTAATGCAGAGTAGTCACATGACTTGGGTTGATTTGTGATGATATCATCTTCATTTTTGGGATTTCAACTTTGAATATACTACTTGTTTGACACCATGCGTTGTGGCAGCAAGATATGAATTTGAAATTGCAGCCCATTCAGGGAAGAAACAGAGACTGGAGAATGGGAATCAAAGTAAATAACTTGTACCAAGGCAGGTATTGATCTTTCCTTTATGATTGACCAAACGTACCCCTTTCAACTCTTGCATCCAGATCACCTGTTATCCTGCTTCCGTCGTTATTCCAACTTCCTGCCGGCGAATGTGGTCTTGGCCTCTTTCGAGCATCGCCCTTGTCGCAACCTGCCTGCGTCCGACTGTTCCCTTCCGACATTTTGGTTCTTTCACTTCCTCTGTAGAGAATACTGCATAATTGTGATCATGGTATCTGTACCTGGCTTACTGGCTCCCTCTTCATCATGCTCCAAAATTGATGGTCTCATGGGTTCAATGTTTTACTTGTTTTACTTTGATAATCTATATATATATATTAAAGCATTAGTAAACAAATTATTCTACAATTAAGGTGGTGTCTCCATTCCAATATTCCAATTTTTATAGATTTTTGAATTTTTTATTTATTAATTATTTATTTTTATTTTTTCATTTTAAATTTTAAATTAGATTTATAAATTTCTTATTTTTGCGTTTATTTATTTATTCATTATAAATTTTAATTTTTGAAATATATGGAATTTCCTATATATATGGAATTCTACAATATTGAACTTTTAAAAAGATTTGAAAGATTTGAAATTTGAAATTTTATATTTTTTTATTTTATCTATATTATTTTATAATTTTTAAGTTACCAATTTTAGATTTTTGCATGTATTTTTTATTCATCTATGTATATTTGTAAAATCAATAGTGAAGATGTCTCCCTTTCAAATTTTCAATTTTTTTTTATATAGATTTTTGCATTTTTATTTAATAATTTATAGTTTTGAATTTAATTTATTTATTTACGTTATAAGATATATTAATCTATATAATAAATTCTAAACACTTTTTGGCCTGTGCGGACTGTATTGTCCTTATTAAATATAACTTATTCTTTTTAATCTTTAGGGTTTTATCAGTAATTATACCACAATTTTATAATCAATGGCTATAATTATTCCACATCATCGCTGATTAATTGCTGACTAATTCCAACTCATCTTACACGTCATCAATATCTATATTTAGAAATAAATCTAACTATTAATATAATAAAATCTTGAGAAAATCTCCATATATATTTTAAAAAGATATAAAAAATTTATTACACTTAAAATATATAAATTGATTAAAACTATATTATATAAATTATTTGTTTGCATATATATTTTAATAAATATTATTATAATATTATTAAATAAATTTAATTTAGGTTAAATTTATGTCTACATATCAACATAAGAAATATAATAACCGTATTTTAAATAAAAAAATACTTCATTAAAAATGTATATTGAATAATCAAATTTAAAAAATTTAGTGAACTACAAAAATTTAATGAAATTTTAATTCTCATGTCTGTACAAGGCTTAATTTTAAAAATTTAATCTCACAAATACAATTTTGATAAACTAAAAATTATAAAGGAAAATATAAGTATGTGTTTTTTAATTATAGTAAATATACTTATCATTTCAAATATTAAGAAATATAAAACTATATAACATAAATTATTTGATTGTATATATAATAATATTTAATAAAGATTGACATATGATAATATTTATCTATATAATAAATCCTGAATACTTTTTGGCATGTGCAGACTCTTTTGTCCTTATTAAAATTAATTCATCCTTATTAATTTTAAAGGGTTAATCAGTCATTATATATTATTTTTCAGATCAACGGTCCTTATAAAAACACATAGACAGACTGATAGCTGCTGAGTAATCGCTAAGTAATGTCATGTCATCTTCCACGTCACCAATATCTAAGTTTAGAAAACAAATAAGTATATCTATTAATCTAACAAAATCGTGAGAAAATCTTCATATATATTTAAAAAGATATAATTCTTTTTATATAAACTAGTAACTAACCCGTCGAGACTCGACGGGTATAATTATATATTTTATATATAATATATATAGTTATATCATATGAAACTAATAGAGAATATATGATAATTATAGTTTAATTATTTTTAAAACTAATAGAGAAATCATATTAAACCGTCTTCTTGTTGCTTGTCCCGTACAAACCTACCAGATCAATAAAAATAAATAATAAAATTATATTTTATTTAATTTGAAATTTAATTTATAATTAAATAAATTTAAATAAGTACTCTATTAAGCATGATATAAACATTTTCCTTACAATTTGCTGAAAATTTCACCGTAAATAACGTTTCTTGTAGTATCCTAAATTAATCCATCTTAACTAAATATTAATACTATGAGTCTCATCTTGCTAGTGACACGAGATATCACAACATATAACTATTTATTGCTAAAAACTGATTTCCGAAGATAGAGTCCAACCTTCTTTAATGATTGACATTGACATTTCTTTACATTCACGTAACAAACTGCGAATGGGAATTGTCTCATTTGAAATCGAATGGAGAATTTGGTTAAATCATACGGGCTTATAATCATTCTACCAATCAAGAATTTTATACTTTCATGGTTTCTCAAAATTAGTTTAACCTTAATTATATGGTTTCGCATCTTGGTTACTATCAACCTACTTCCATTGCATAATTTATTTGATGGATCTATATAACTAAAAAAAATGATTATACAACACTCATTCAACTTTAACACTCATTCAACTTTATTTTATGATTCAGGAGACCAGAAAACTTGATCGTTTTTAGATATTGTGATGAAAATATTTCATTGTCATTATCCATGCTTTCATCCTCTTGACAAATATTTTTAGAACTGAGATATACATTTTCATTTGCAGACAGACATTACATGATGTAATCATTGATTGTATCAACTCATCTCATTGGAAGGGGCTAGTATAGCACATATCTTTAAAAATGTCTATATATAAAGTAATGCAGTTTATATTTGTATATGTACATTAAAAAAAATACTTATATAGGATCACCCGTAGAGTTTATAAGAATATTATCCGAAAATGTCATATCTGACTGCATCTCCAAGATCAATTCCATTTCTACCATCACCTACATGAAGTATCCATATTGCAATTTTCTTTTATATATAAATTTCATTGTAAACAATATTTCTTGTAGTACTTGAGTTAATCCATCTTAGTTAAATATTAATACTTTGATTCCTCTCTTGCTAGTGACACGAGATATCACAACATATAATTGTTCAAAGCTAAAAATTGGTTTTGAAAATAGAGTTCAACATTCTTTAAATATTGACATTGACTTTTGTTTATAATCATTTTAAAATAAAGTGAGAATTTTCTCCTTTAAAATCGAATGGAAATTTGGTTAAATCCAATAGGCTTATAATCATACTATCAAGAATTTTCAAATTTCATGGTTTCACAAAATTATTTAGCCTTAATTGTATGGTTCCGTATCTTATTTACTATCAACGTGCTTCCATTGCATAATTTATTTGATGGATCTATATTCTTAAGAAACATGACTATGCAGCCCTACTTCAACTTTGTTTCATGATTCGGTAATCCTGAAAGTTTGATCATACTTTGATATTCCGGTGAAAATATTTCATCGTCACTATATATACTTACTTTCATCATCTTGACAAATATTTTTAGAACTGAGATATATCTTTTGATTTGCAGACATATGTTCCACGATGTAATCATTGATCGTATCAATATCTTATTTGTAGGGGCTAGTCTAGCAACATCTTTAAAAATGTCTGGATTTGAAGTAGTACAATTTATATTTGTATATATAATCTCAACAATTGTCGACCCGTATAGTTCATAAGAAAATCATCTTGAAATGTCACATCTGATTGTACATCTCCAGATCAATACCAGTTTTGCCAATTACCATCACCTGCATGAAGTATTCATTTTGCAATTTTTTTGGCATATATAAATTTCATTGTAGACAATATTTTTATTGTATCTTGAGTTAATCCATCTTAATTACATATTAATGTTTTGAGTCCCATCTAAAAACCGATTCTGGAAGATAGAGTCCAATATTTTTTAAAGATTGACAATGACTTCTATTTATAGTCATAGTAAACAAACTGCGAGCGAGAATTTTCTCCTCTGAAATCGAATGGAAAATTTGGTTAAATCAGATGGGCTTATAATCATTATACCAATCAAGAATTTTCATCCCAAATAATGAAGTTTGTTTTAATTAGAAAAGATGTTAAATCATTTTCTTTGGTAACTTTTTTGTAGGTAGAATTCTCATCACAATCTAGTGCAATACCAAATCTAGAATGTGCAGTCCTACCTCTTGGAAGAAGTAGTGATGCTATTCCACTGGATGCTACAAGCAATATAATATCACGCTGATAATGGCAAAAATTGACCATTATTTTCAATCTATTTCCGTGTCTAATACGAACATTTGATCGCATTCCGGTCTTATTTACATAAGAAAGCAGTTGAATTTGACAGATATATGCACGTTTGTATAAATAATAAGCTGGTATTGAAAAATACAAAAATATGGTTATTTTCATTAAATTCTTATTAAAAAATCCAAAAACATGATAAAAATATTAAAAACCATACACTTGATTAATTTTGGATTGGTATTGTCTATTCGATGGAACGCGGGTTCATTAAATGGAGCACAAACCAAATAATCAAGTGAAATAAATATTATATTTATATTATTTTTATTTTTACATTTTGATGTATATATTTTTTATTTTGTGTTTAGTTATTTCTATCCCCATTTTCTGTTTTAATTAGAGTTAATTGATCCACTAATCCACATTTTAATTGCAGGATATTTAACTTAATTTGGTCCAAAGTTATCAGTCCAATCCAGTCCAATTCCCCTAGCCCAACACTCCACCATTGTCCAGGCCCAATTACCATTAGCCCAATACCAAATTCCAATCAAAAGCCCAAAATTAAACCTTACCCTAAACCTAACCCTAATCCGGCGCCGCCAGCCGCCGCCGACCACCGCCGGCCGGCGACCCCATCCAGCTCCGCCACCACTGCCACCAGTTTCATCCTTCAACCTCCGCCCTCAACCCCATCTCAGTCACCATTTCCGACCACGGCCTCTCCTCCATCTCGCGCCCACCAGTCCCGTCGTCAGCCGCCGCCGCAGCCGCCTCCACACCTCCACCGCAACCATCCACAATCCGTTCCACAGCCCCTTTCCCCCATCTCATCCTCCGACAACCCATTACCACCACCACATCAAATCCTGCCGCCACCACAAAAAAACCAAACCCCCATCTTCTCAACCCCCATCTTCACCAACAACCTCCAACCACATCTCCCTCCGAAGCACCCAACCACCGCCGCCGCTAGCCTCCGACGCCTCCATCTCCGAACACGGCTCGCCGCCCACCTCCATCTTCATCCCCCTGCTCCAGATCTGGCGCTCGCCATCGCCGCCGCCGCATCCGGCCAACACCATTCCAGTCGCCACCAGTCCTCGTCTCCACCGCCATCATCTCCTCCGTCGCACAGCCGCCGCTCTCGTCGCCCATCCATCTTGCCATCCACCACATCCACAAACCCAGAAAAGAAAACGAAAGAAAAAATTGGAGGAAGAAGCAAGACAAGAATATCAGAAAACTGGAAGAGGAAATGGAAGAAGAAACTGAACGAAAGAAGAAATAAAGAAAGAAGAAGAAAGAAACAAGAAGAAAGAAAATTGAAGAAGAAAGAAGAAGAAAGAATTTTGAAAAACAAAACTGGAACGAATGAGAAAGAGAGAAAGAATGGAAGAGGAAAAGAAGGAGAGAGAGGAAATTAAATCCTTTGTCGCGGAGTAGTACATCGCGACCAAGTGCTCCGCGACCAAAAAATTGCTCCGCGCCCAAAAATTATTCCGAGACTGTGAGAGGAGAATCAAGGCACATAATTTTGTCGCGGAACCATGTTCCGCGACAAAGTGGATCGCGCCCAAGACAGCTCTTCCGCGACAGAGACAGGCAGCTCACGTGACCCACTCCCTTTTCAAATTCCCACATGTTAAAAGACTCGGGAGGTCCAGGGACCTCAGCTCCCGCAAGCATGGATTTTTGTCTTCTTCCTCCTGGACCTCAAGTCCCGCCCCCTCCTGGGCGCCATCTTGGAGCTAAAAAGTGTTTTGTCCCTAACCAATTTGTTCCGCGACAAAGCAGTTGTTTGGCGACCAGGTGGGCATTGAATGGGCCTAGGGCTTATTTCCTACTCATCTATAAATATAACCTCCCACCCCCTTGAACAGTAACCTAGCTACACTTAGTTTAGTTTTACTGTTCTTGGAGGCACCACTGTGCTCTCCAAGAATTTATTAGAATAAGTAGTTTAGTCTATTTTAATTTTATGCAATGTAGTAATAGACTTTAGCTTAGTTTTAATTTATACTTTGTAATAAATAAGTGTAGCTAGTGTTCATTTTATTTTTCCAGTTTTATATTTTGTATTTTTGGGTTGAAAACACTTAATCAATGGGTGTGTTTAACCCATTTTTGGTTTTTGATGTTATAAAGAAAATGTTCCACCAAAAATGTGTATGGATCTCTCTTCCAATTTATGTACTGCTTTGTTTTTATTTTTGGGTCACTTGACCAATTTTTTATTTAGATAGATTTTAATGCTTTCTTAGTATTAATAAAATGCATAATCACTTGATATCATCCCTTGATAGGTTTATTATTTTAGTTTAGCTTCCTTTTTTAGATTTTTGTTCCTGTTTGACTTAGCTTGCTGTTTAGTTTAGTAGTTGCTTGCATTTTTATTTTAGTTGTTGTTTTATTTTATTTTAGTCTAGTGTGATAGATCTAAAAAGGGATGTTATTAAAGTGTTATGCATATTTATACAAATTGCATTTCTCTTATATTGTATTGCATCACGTTGTAACCCCACGGGTTGCAACGTAATTTTCCCGTTGTGATCCCACGGATCACAACGCACTCCCCCGCAATGCAATATTAGGCGTTATGCTGCCAAAATTTTTATAAAATTTTATAAAACTTTAAAACCCTTTGTCGCCATACACTTTGTCGCGGAGCCACGTTCCGCGACAAAACCCATGTTTAGCGACAAAGGACCAAATTCTTGCATTTTGTCTGCATGGCTTTTGTCGCGGAGTACCCTTGTCGCGGAACCACGTTCCGCGACAAAATCTTATTCCGAGACAGAAAATTATGCCTTACCATTAATTTTGAAACCCCTTGGTCGCGATGCAACTCTTGTCGCGGAACCACGTTCCGCGACAAAATCCTTGATTAGCGACCAAGGACCCAAATACTTGTAATTTTATTCTGGGAGGACTCTGGCGCGGAACCTTTGTCGCGGAACCACGTACCGCGACAAAATCCTTGTTCCGCGACCAGGAATTATGTCCTTACCAATTTTCAACCCTCTTTGTCGCTATGCCTCTTTGTCGCGGAACCATGTTCCGCGACAAAATTTTTGCTTAAGCGACAAAGCAAACCCTAATTTTCAAAATCCCATTTCTCTTATTTCCCACCCCTTTGTCGCGAAAACTTTGTCGCGGAGCCACGCTCCGCGACACGAACTCTGCATCGCGACAAAGTGGCACTTTTGCCAAATTTTTATTCTTCATCTCACTCCATTAATTAATTGGACCTTTATATTAATATTTTGAGGTTGAAATCCAATGATCTCAACCCATGATTAATTTGATATAAAGAACTTTGTTCAATTCCCCATTAAAAGATTCTTCTACAAATAATTAAACTCTAATGATCTAAGTATATAATCCGGACTGTAATTAATTAATTATGGAATGAGTGATTATTTGGACCATAGAGAGTGAATATGGAATCATTTCCATATCCTTGCATGAGAAACCAATGTCTCTCATGCAAGATGACCCAAAAATATTTTTCTTTTATTTATTTTGTCTTTTCCCGTAATGTGTGAAACAGCTAATAAGGAATATATCAGATTAATGTTGGCGGGTATTCCCACACGGATAACTAGCTCGTGGTCTGTATATTAATTATTAGATGTTATTTTGCATGGTCTGGATAGTGGCCGGTGGAAGCCTTGGCGGTTCGTCCATCCGGGATTATAATAGCTGCTCAGCTGACTCCTATCCGGATACAGTTTTATTCTCTTTATCTTAATTTCAAAACCTGAATTCAAGTTGTAGTATTATTAAATGATGTCGACCAACATTATTTGAGAAGTATTACAACAAGAAAATATGTGGGTTTTTCTTCCATTCACAGACAAAAGGGAGCTGAATGACGGCGGTCACCGTCACTTGGAATTACCTTCTGTCTAAAAATCTTTCCATCTGGAATAATTGGGAACTGGATAGCAGATGTTTGCAGTCCAGATCACCCCAGTTATTTCTGGCACTCTCTTTAGCCAAAATTCTTCTCATCCCCGGCTATTTCATCTCTGTGTGTCAACTTCTGTCTAAACCCACCTTATATTTTGGGTTATTTAATTTTACACTTCTCTATAAATTTATGCATGATACTATTATGTAGATATTGTGGTCGATATTATTTTGGGATCCTTCCCTTGGACACAGGAGTCTTGATTTTAATCAGATGTCTCATAATAAATTTCCAACAAAAATTCCTTTATAAAATCCGGATCTGAGTAAGGGATAAATTCGACAGTTATGACTAATTCACATCCGACTGGGGGTTGATTTTGGGAAATTAGAAGCAGAGTCAGCGATTAGGTCTCACCTAGACTGAAAGGGTCTGTGTTCTTATTGAGAGTCTAGTACCTGATAGGGAATGATTTTCAGATTTATTATTTTCCAAAATTGCTGTTTGTTGGAAATCTTGTATTAAATATTGCACTGGGTCAGATTCCACTTGGATTCCGAT
Organism: Hygrophila difformis; assembly: GCA_030278955.1. Lineage (NCBI taxonomy): Eukaryota > Viridiplantae > Streptophyta > Magnoliopsida > Lamiales > Acanthaceae > Hygrophila > Hygrophila difformis. Next base: position 8,897,273 of record JAOANR010000011.1, read on the forward strand.
AAGGTGTGACAGATAATACTAGAGGAACAACATTCGGGCCTTGGTTATTTTCTAAGGTAGGGTTGAGTATTCTTTCAACTGTTATCTTCTTCTGCCAAAGCCTATTTTTGAGTCCTGAGTGAGTGCATCCGGAACGAACTAATTTATTAGTTCGTTTCATTAGTTTGTATCTCATAACCACCCGACGAGAAGTGAACACTGCGAGCGGTTCACCGAGAATAGGGAATTCTTGATCCACATCCGGTCATTCTGACTGGGGGCTTTCTTTTACTACCAGGGTCAAACTTTCAGAAACCTCCGAGTGATAGGATTTTAAATGCTTTCTTTACTGCTTTCTTTTAACTGCTTTCTTTAGAGGTCACTCGGTTGTATTGAGAGTTGTGTAACTGCTACTAGGACTGAGAGTTAAGGGATAGTTCAGGGCTTAATTAGAATCTTTGGGCGTGACATGGGGGAATGATAACGGTACTTGACACTTCAATAAATGATTTGTCAGGTGTTGCTTGTCCACCACAGATAATTAACATACCTTAGCAATGCATTGCAAGGGTGGTTATGCGTCTGTGGTATCTTAGAATTTATTTTCTTAAGAACATGTAAACTCTTACTGTAAGTACCTGTCGGTTAAAGGGAACATGGTATAGAGAGCATGAGAATTAGCTAACTGAACGGATTATCCCAAGCTAAGATTTGTGTAACAAAATGGAAGTTTAACTATGTTTCATCTGAATCTTGTCCAATCTTTATTCTTTTCTTCATGTCCCTTCTGTCATAATTTAAATCTGCTTTCTTAGATAATTTTAATCGCTTTCTTAGAATAATTCTATTGCTTTCTTAGATTAAATTTAATTCGCTTTCTAGAATAATTTTATCTGCTTTATTTTAATTGCTTCCATGATCTAATTCAAATTCTGTCAAGTAGTTGTTAGTCAAATCACAAACTTGGATCGAGTAACCGAGTGGAAAATCTTAGTAAATGGCGTGGGCCCTGCTTCTATCGCACATCCTCCAGTGAACGATCCGGTACTTACTATAAATTACTGCAATTTTTGACTCCGTGCGCTTTCGGGGGCACAGTTTCTTAACACGAGTAAATAAAAATGTGATGTTTCAGAAAATACTCATGTAGTGGGAATCTGCCTAAAGTTTCATGGTAGGAAATCTCATGACCTGAAATCATGAGAAGTATCATGGCACATATGCCGGGGACCCTCAGTGTGACAGGCTGAAGGTCAATCTATCCCGGTTGTACCATGGGACTTGTCAAAAGTTTCATGACATGAGAGGACTGCAGCGCCATTTGAAATTAAAGCATCCCACCTGAGTAATAAAAAGTGACACTCTTAATATATCCCTAAACCCCTTCCATAAATCATAACTCTTTCATTTAATAAAATCAAACCTGATATATTTTATAAAAATATACTCGTGTTAATGAAATTTGTCAAAAGTTTCATGGCGCCGTTGCCGGGGAGGATGCAGCGTCGTTTATTAAGAGAATTACACTCCTGATTACTCATAGTTAGTTCTGTGTAGTTAGTTTTGTGTATGTATATCAGAACAGAGAAGTACCCTCAAATCAATTAAACATTTAGAGTACTAAGACTCTAAATGTGAGGATGTTGATTTGAGGGGAAGACCTAACCAATTGGGTATTTTTGCTTGCAGGAATCATGGAGCCACCGAAATTGGTGTAAGGAGTTAAATGTGGAAGTGTAGCATTGGGGCTACACTACTTTGATCTTTCGTTTAATTTTACACCTCTCCAATTGTAAAATCGAGGTTAATTAAACGAAAAATCAAAGAAAAATGGAGAAGTGTAGCAGTGGAGCTACACTAATTGGCAATTGTAAATTGCACAACACGTGAGACTCACGTGTTTGTCATCTCCACCACATCTGGACCACGAAGCTCCACCGCTGCTCCATCGCCCATCCACCTCATTACCACCACTGCGCTGAGGGAACCCTCATCACTGGTGAAACAACAAATGGAGTAGCAGATCTTCGGACTACCAACTGCTCACCACCATCGGACAAGCCACGGCCATCATCTCACTTTCCGTCGCCCCTGTCCCGACTGAGCATCTAAAGAGGTTCCCGGTTGGATTATTTCTGTAATTGATCGAAGATTATATCCGGAATTTAAAGAAATATAAAATCCGGAATAATTTTCGCAAGCACGGAATTAATCCAACCTAAATTTCTGCAAGTCAAAATTATATATACACATATATATATATTTATATATATAAATCTCTTGTGCATATTATTAAATAATTCGGGTGTTAGTCAATTGAATCACATTTAGAGTACTAATACTCTAAATGTGAGGATGTTGATATTTTTGAGAAAACCCGATAACTTCTTCTGTGTTTGCTTTGCAGGAATTTGTGGAACTACCAAAAAGAAAATTAAAGCTTCAAAACAGGTTCCCGGTTGGATCGATTCTGTGATTAATTGAAAGTATTCTTGGAATTTAAAGCAATTTAAAATCCGGAATAACTTTTATAAGAACAGAGTTAATCCGACCTAATTTATGCAAGTAAATATAGTAGAATAAATTTTATAAAATTCAAAAATGTGATTGAACAATTTTGATGAAAATCAGAATTTTTCTTAAGTATTGGGCATCGAACAATCGCCTTGTTCGACGAACCAAGCGATCACACATAGCCAAAATCGTCGAACATTTAATTGGTTTGATGAAAAAGGCTATCGAAATTATTTTTTCTATCTTTTATGTTAATATTTTCTCCCTCCCTCCCTCCTCTTTTATTTTATTTTGATTTTGATAATTTGTTTAAGTAGGAATTGATTTACTCACATTTCGAGCAAGGCTCAAAATGTGAGGATGTTGATTCTTCACTTTAAAAAAAAAAGTGTTACTTTTCTTTTTGTTTATTTTTATTATTTTATATTTAAACCCAGTGCAAAGCATGCATAACTCTGTCTAAGAATTCACATATTTGATTTTGGTTTATGATTAAATTTTCAAACTTTTAAATTGGGATAATATAATTGAAGACATGCATGATATGAATTTTTGAGGTTTTGAGCTATAAAAATTTAATGATATCATCATCTTGTTGGATAATGAATTTTCATGTTGAGAATTTAATTGAATAGATTGTAAGAATTTTTCAAAGATTAAATTTAAGAATATTGTATGACATGAATGAACCATTCCATGTGAGATTTGAGCCATGAGTCATTTTTACTCATTCTTCTCTTTGATGTGTGAAAATCATTTTGATTAGAGGAAACTAGAACTTGCAATTGGGACCGATTCAAGACCATGCCATATTCCAAAAATCGAGCATATGATCGAGGCACTTAGAAAAATCCAAATTTTGGCCTTCTTTTGAATTCCAAACCCAAAAATATTTTCCCTTTAGGATAAACCAATTTGAGCCTTAAAGCCTAATTTTTCTTTGAAGCCCTCTATATTATTCCAAGCCTTCTAAAAAGACCAAAAAATTCAAACCCAAGTGTGCAAGAATAAATTTTATCAAGGCATTACAATTTTTGATCATCAACAAAATTTCAATCGGTATTCAAAAATCCGATCAAAAAAAAAAAAAAAGAAGAGAAAAAGAGAAAATTGTTGAGTTCCATTCAACACAAAAAAAATGTTGAATTCAATTCAACACAAAATAAATTGCAAATAACAAAGCAAATTAGACATAGTCTAATGTCATGCAATATGAAAAGAGAAAAGCAAAAGAAAGAAAGAAATAAATTGATGATCATAAATTTTAAATAAATATGCCATGTTATGATGACATTAATTCTTGCCACTTCTTAGCCCAATAATTTTCCATTTCCTACCAAATGTTACAACCGTATGCCCCATTATAACCCTTAAATAAGACCTCATGATCTCGATTTAAAGAAATGAGCCGGTGGCGAGTTGGTCCAATTGCAAGCATATGGGATAATTTAATTAAATTTGATTATGAGTGCTCATTGATAAAACCCCTTTTTGAGAGTGAGTGAAATTTCCGTTTCTACTATATGTGAGGCTCTGCTTTTAATTATGTTCATGTCATACTTTAATTCTAGAATTAAATCAATGAAATTTTCTAAACATGATATTCATGAAGAATTATCAATAATGACTGATTTGTAGGCCTGATTAAGTGAGAAGTATCATTTCATTAAACACTGCAATCAAGAGAATTTAATACTTGTAGTTTTTGATTGTCTTATCCCAATCTAAAAAGAATGATATTTTTGAAGCCACGAAAATAGATTGAATATGTAGAGTCCGTGTTCTTAGGAACATTGACTCTGACTGCTCGGGGACGATCAGTATTAAATGTGAGGATGTTGATAATGGCCAAAATTGACCATTATTTTCAATCTATTTCCGTGTCTAATACGAACATTTGATCGCATTCCGGTCTTATTTACATAAGAAAGCAGTTGAATTTGACAGATATATGCACGTTTGTATAAATAATAAGCTGGTATTGAAAAATACAAAAATATGGTTATTTTCATTAAATTCTTATTAAAAAATCCAAAAACATGATAAAAATATTAAAAACCATACACTTGATTAATTTTGGATTGGTATTGTCTATTCGATGGAACGCGGGTTCATTAAATGGAGCACAAACCAAATAATCAAGTGAAATAAATATTATATTTATATTATTTTTATTTTTACATTTTGATGTATATATTTTTAATTTTTGTGTTTAGTTATTTCTATCCCCATTTTCTGTTTTAATTAGAGTTAATTGATCCACTAATCCACATTTTAATTGCAGGATATTTAACTTAATTTGGTCCAAAGTTATCAGTCCAATCCAGTCCAATTCCCCTAGCCCAACACTCCACCATTGTCCAGGCCCAATTACCATTAGCCCAATACCAAATTCCAATCAAAAGCCCAAAATTAAACCTTACCCTAAACCTAACCCTAATCCGGCGCCGCCAGCCGCCGCCGACCACCGCCGGCCGGCGACCCCATCCAGCTCCGCCACCACTGCCACCAGCTTCATCCTTCAACCTCCGCCCTCAACCCCATCTCAGTCACCATTTCCGACCACGGCCTCTCCTCCATCTCGCGCCCACCAGTCCCGTCGTCAGCCGCCGCCGCAGCCGCCTCCACACCTCCACCGCAACCATCCACAATCCGTTCCACAGCCCCTTTCCCCCATCTCATCCTCCGACAACCCATTACCACCACCACATCAAATCCTGCCGCCACCACAAAAAAACCAAACCCCCATCTTCTCAACCCCCATCTTCACCAACAACCTCCAACCACATCTCCCTCCGAAGCACCCAACCACCGCCGCCGCTAGCCTCCGACGCCTCCATCTCCGAACACGGCTCGCCGCCCACCTCCATCTTCATCCCCCTGCTCCAGATCTGGCGCTCGCCATCGCCGCCGCCGCATCCGGCCAACACCATTCCAGTCGCCACCAGTCCTCGTCTCCACCGCCATCATCTCCTCCGTCGCACAGCCGCCGCTCTCGTCGCCCATCCATCTTGCCATCCACCACATCCACAAACCCAGAAAAGAAAACGAAAGAAAAAATTGGAGGAAGAAGCAAGACAAGAATATCAGAAAACTGGAAGAGGAAATGGAAGAAGAAACTGAACGAAAGAAGAAATAAAGAAAGAAGAAGAAAGAAACAAGAAGAAAGAAAATTGAAGAAGAAAGAAGAAGAAAGAATTTTGAAAAACAAAACTGGAACGAATGAGAAAGAGAGAAAGAATGGAAGAGGAAAAGAAGGAGAGAGAGGAAATTAAATCCTTTGTCGCGGAGTAGTACATCGCGACCAAGTGCTCCGCGACCAAAAAATTGCTCCGCGCCCAAAAATTATTCCGAGACTGTGAGAGGAGAATCAAGGCACATAATTTTGTCGCGGAACCATGTTCCGCGACAAAGTGGATCGCGCCCAAGACAGCTCTTCCGCGACAGAGACAGGCAGCTCACGTGACCCACTCCCTTTTCAAATTCCCACATGTTAAAAGACTCGGGAGGTCCAGGGACCTCAGCTCCCGCAAGCATGGATTTTTGTCTTCTTCCTCCTGGACCTCAAGTCCCGCCCCCTCCTGGGCGCCATCTTGGAGCTAAAAAGTGTTTTGTCCCTAACCAATTTGTTCCGCGACAAAGCAGTTGTTTGGCGACCAGGTGGGCATTGAATGGGCCTAGGGCTTATTTCCTACTCATCTATAAATATAACCTCCCACCCCCTTGAACAGTAACCTAGCTACACTTAGTTTAGTTTTACTGTTCTTGGAGGCACCACTGTGCTCTCCAAGAATTTATTAGAATAAGTAGTTTAGTCTATTTTAATTTTATGCAATGTAGTAATAGACTTTAGCTTAGTTTTAATTTATACTTTGTAATAAATAAGTGTAGCTAGTGTTCATTTTATTTTTCCAGTTTTATATTTTGTATTTTTGGGTTGAAAACACTTAATCAATGGGTGTGTTTAACCCATTTTTGGTTTTTGATGTTATAAAGAAAATGTTCCACCAAAAATGTGTATGGATCTCTCTTCCAATTTATGTACTGCTTTGTTTTTATTTTTGGGTCACTTGACCAATTTTTTATTTAGATAGATTTTAATGCTTTCTTAGTATTAATAAAATGCATAATCACTTGATATCATCCCTTGATAGGTTTATTATTTTAGTTTAGCTTCCTTTTTTAGATTTTTGTTCCTGTTTGACTTAGCTTGCTGTTTAGTTTAGTAGTTGCTTGCATTTTTATTTTAGTTGTTGTTTTATTTTATTTTAGTCTAGTGTGATAGATCTAAAAAGGGATGTTATTAAAGTGTTATGCATATTTATACAAATTGCATTTCTCTTATATTGTATTGCATCACGTTGTAACCCCACGGGTTGCAACGTAATTTTCCCGTTGTGATCCCACGGATCACAACGCACTCCCCCGCAATGCAATATTAGGCGTTATGCTGCCAAAATTTTTATAAAATTTTATAAAACTTTAAAACCCTTTGTCGCCATACACTTTGTCGCGGAGCCACGTTCCGCGACAAAACCCATGTTTAGCGACAAAGGACCAAATTCTTGCATTTTGTCTGCATGGCTTTTGTCGCGGAGTACCCTTGTCGCGGAACCACGTTCCGCGACAAAATCTTATTCCGAGACAGAAAATTATGCCTTACCATTAATTTTGAAACCCCTTGGTCGCGATGCAACTCTTGTCGCGGAACCACGTTCCGCGACAAAATCCTTGATTAGCGACCAAGGACCCAAATACTTGTAATTTTATTCTGGGAGGACTCTGGCGCGGAACCTTTGTCGCGGAACCACGTACCGCGACAAAATCCTTGTTCCGCGACCAGGAATTATGTCCTTACCAATTTTCAACCCTCTTTGTCGCTATGCCTCTTTGTCGCGGAACCATGTTCCGCGACAAAATTTTTGCTTAAGCGACAAAGCAAACCCTAATTTTCAAAATCCCATTTCTCTTATTTCCCACCCCTTTGTCGCGAAAACTTTGTCGTGGAGCCACGCTCCGCGACACGAACTCTGCATCGCGACAAAGTGGCACTTTTGCCAAATTTTTATTCTTCATCTCACTCCATTAATTAATTGGACCTTTATATTAATATTTTGAGGTTGAAATCCAATGATCTCAACCCATGATTAATTTGATATAAAGAACTTTGTTCAATTCCCCATTAAAAGATTCTTCTACAAATAATTAAACTCTAATGATCTAAGTATATAATCCGGACTGTAATTAATTAATTATGGAATGAGTGATTATTTGGACCATAGAGAGTGAATATGGAATCATTTCCATATCCTTGCATGAGAAACCAATGTCTCTCATGCAAGATGACCCAAAAATATTTTTCTTTTATTTATTTTGTCTTTTCCCGTAATATGTGAAACAGCTAATAAGGAATATATCAGATTAATGTTGGCGGGTATTCCCACACGGATAACTAGCTCGTGGTCTGTATATTAATTATTAGATGTTATTTTGCATGGTCTGGATAGTGGCCGGTGGAAGCCTTGGCGGTTCGTCCATCCGGGATTATAATAGCTGCTCAGCTGACTCCTATCCGGATACAGTTTTATTCTCTTTATCTTAATTTCAAAACCTGAATTCAAGTTGTAGTATTATTAAATGATGTCGACCAACATTATTTGAGAAGTATTACAACAAGAAAATATGTGGGTTTTTCTTCCATTCACAGACAAAAGGGAGCTGAATGACGGCGGTCACCGTCACTTGGAATTCCCTTCTGTCTAAAAATCTTTCCATCTGGAATAATTGGGAACTGGATAGCAGATGTTTGCAGTCCAGATCACCCCAGTTATTTCTGGCACTCTCTTTAGCCAAAATTCTTCTCATCCCCGGCTATTTCATCTCTGTGTGTCAACTTCTGTCTAAACCCACCTTATATTTTGGGTTATTTAATTTTACACTTCTCTATAAATTTATGCATGATACTATTATGTAGATATTGTGGTCGATATTATTTTGGGATCCTTCCCTTGGACACAGGAGTCTTGATTTTAATCAGATGTCTCATAATAAATTTCCAACAAAAATTCCTTTATAAAATCCGGATCTGAGTAAGGGATAAATTCGACAGTTATGACTAATTCACATCCGACTGGGGGTTGATTTTGGGAAATTAGAAGCAGAGTCAGCGATTAGGTCTCACCTAGACTGAAAGGGTCTGTGTTCTTATTGAGAGTCTAGTACCTGATAGGGAATGATTTTCAGATTTATTATTTTCCAAAATTGCTGTTTGTTGGAAATCTTGTATTAAATATTGCACTGGGTCAGATTCCACTTGGATTCCGATAAGGTGTGACAGATAATACTAGAGGAACAACATTCGGGCCTTGGTTATTTTCTAAGGTAGGGTTGAGTATTCTTTCAACTGTTATCTTCTTCTGCCAAAGCCTATTTTTGAGTCCTGAGTGAGTGCATCCGGAACGAACTAATTTATTAGTTCGTTTCATTAGTTTGTATCTCATAACCACCCGACGAGAAGTGAACACTGCGAGCGGTTCACCGAGAATAGGGAATTCTTGATCCACATCCGGTCATTCTGACTGGGGGCTTTCTTTTACTACCAGGGTCAAACTTTCAGAAACCTCCGAGTGATAGGATTTTAAATGCTTTCTTTACTGCTTTCTTTTAACTGCTTTCTTTAGAGGTCACTCGGTTGTATTGAGAGTTGTGTAACTGCTACTAGGACTGAGAGTTAAGGGATAGTTCAGGGCTTAATTAGAATCTTTGGGCGTGACATGGGGGAATGATAACGGTACTTGACACTTCAATAAATGATTTGTCAGGTGTTGCTTGTCCACCACAGATAATTAACATACCTTAGCAATGCATTGCAAGGGTGGTTATGCGTCTGTGGTATCTTAGAATTTATTTTCTTAAGAACATGTAAACTCTTACTGTAAGTACCTGTCGGTTAAAGGGAACATGGTATAGAGAGCATGAGAATTAGCTAACTGAACGGATTATCCCAAGCTAAGATTTGTGTAACAAAATGGAAGTTTAACTATGTTTCATCTGAATCTTGTCCAATCTTTATTCTTTTCTTCATGTCCCTTCTGTCATAATTTAAATCTGCTTTCTTAGATAATTTTAATCGCTTTCTTAGAATAATTCTATTGCTTTCTTAGATTAAATTTAATTCGCTTTCTAGAATAATTTTATCTGCTTTATTTTAATTGCTTCCATGATCTAATTCAAATTCTGTCAAGTAGTTGTTAGTCAAATCACAAACTTGGATCGAGTAACCGAGTGGAAAATCTTAGTAAATGGCGTGGGCCCTGCTTCTATCGCACATCCTCCAGTGAACGATCCGGTACTTACTATAAATTACTGCAATTTTTGACTCCGTGCGCTTTCGGGGGCACAGTTTCTTAACACGAGTAAATAAAAATGTGATGTTTCAGAAAATACTCATGTAGTGGGAATCTGCCTAAAGTTTCATGGTAGGAAATCTCATGACCTGAAATCATGAGAAGTATCATGGCACATATGCCGGGGACCCTCAGTGTGACAGGCTGAAGGTCAATCTATCCCGGTTGTACCATGGGACTTGTCAAAAGTTTCATGACATGAGAGGACTGCAGCGCCATTTGAAATTAAAGCATCCCACCTGAGTAATAAAAAGTGACACTCTTAATATATCCCTAAACCCCTTCCATAAATCATAACTCTTTCATTTAATAAAATCAAACCTGATATATTTTATAAAAATATACTCGTGTTAATGAAATTTGTCAAAAGTTTCATGGCGCCGTTGCCGGGGAGGATGCAGCGTCGTTTATTAAGAGAATTACACTCCTGATTACTCATAGTTAGTTCTGTGTAGTTAGTTTTGTGTATGTATATCAGAACAGAGAAGTACCCTCAAATCAATTAAACATTTAGAGTACTAAGACTCTAAATGTGAGGATGTTGATTTGAGGGGAAGACCTAACCAATTGGGTATTTTTGCTTGCAGGAATCATGGAGCCACCGAAATTGGTGTAAGGAGTTAAATGTGGAAGTGTAGCATTGGGGCTACACTACTTTGATCTTTCGTTTAATTTTACACCTCTCCAATTGTAAAATCGAGGTTAATTAAACGAAAAATCAAAGAAAAATGGAGAAGTGTAGCAGTGGAGCTACACTAATTGGCAATTGTAAATTGCACAACACGTGAGACTCACGTGTTTGTCATCTCCACCACATCTGGACCACGAAGCTCCACCGCTGCTCCATCGCCCATCCACCTCATTACCACCACTGCGCTGAGGGAACCCTCATCACTGGTGAAACAACAAATGGAGTAGCAGATCTTCGGACTACCAACTGCTCACCACCATCGGACAAGCCACGGCCATCATCTCACTTTCCGTCGCCCCTGTCCCGACTGAGCATCTAAAGAGGTTCCCGGTTGGATTATTTCTGTAATTGATCGAAGATTATATCCGGAATTTAAAGAAATATAAAATCCGGAATAATTTTCGCAAGCACGGAATTAATCCAACCTAAATTTCTGCAAGTCAAAATTATATATACACATATATATATATTTATATATATAAATCTCTTGTGCATATTATTAAATAATTCGGGTGTTAGTCAATTGAATCACATTTAGAGTACTAATACTCTAAATGTGAGGATGTTGATATTTTTGAGAAAACCCGATAACTTCTTCTGTGTTTGCTTTGCAGGAATTTGTGGAACTACCAAAAAGAAAATTAAAGCTTCAAAACAGGTTCCCGGTTGGATCGATTCTGTGATTAATTGAAAGTATTCTTGGAATTTAAAGCAATTTAAAATCCGGAATAACTTTTATAAGAACAGAGTTAATCCGACCTAATTTATGCAAGTAAATATAGTAGAATAAATTTTATAAAATTCAAAAATGTGATTGAACAATTTTGATGAAAATCAGAATTTTTCTTAAGTATTGGGCATCGAACAATCGCCTTGTTCGACGAACCAAGCGATCACACATAGCCAAAATCGTCGAACATTTAATTGGTTTGATGAAAAAGGCTATCGAAATTATTTTTTCTATCTTTTATGTTAATATTTTCTCCCTCCCTCCCTCCTCTTTTATTTTATTTTGATTTTGATAATTTGTTTAAGTAGGAATTGATTTACTCACATTTCGAGCAAGGCTCAAAATGTGAGGATGTTGATTCTTCACTTTAAAAAAAAAAGTGTTACTTTTCTTTTTGTTTATTTTTATTATTTTATATTTAAACCCAGTGCAAAGCATGCATAACTCTGTCTAAGAATTCACATATTTGATTTTGGTTTATGATTAAATTTTCAAACTTTTAAATTGGGATAATATAATTGAAGACATGCATGATATGAATTTTTGAGGTTTTGAGCTATAAAAATTTAATGATATCATCATCTTGTTGGATAATGAATTTTCATGTTGAGAATTTAATTGAATAGATTGTAAGAATTTTTCAAAGATTAAATTTAAGAATATTGTATGACATGAATGAACCATTCCATGTGAGATTTGAGCCATGAGTCATTTTTACTCATTCTTCTCTTTGATGTGTGAAAATCATTTTGATTAGAGGAAACTAGAACTTGCAATTGGGACCGATTCAAGACCATGCCATATTCCAAAAATCGAGCATATGATCGAGGCACTTAGAAAAATCCAAATTTTGGCCTTCTTTTGAATTCCAAACCCAAAAATATTTTCCCTTTAGGATAAACCAATTTGAGCCTTAAAGCCTAATTTTTCTTTGAAGCCCTCTATATTATTCCAAGCCTTCTAAAAAGACCAAAAAATTCAAACCCAAGTGTGCAAGAATAAATTTTATCAAGGCATTACAATTTTTGATCATCAACAAAATTTCAATCGGTATTCAAAAATCCGATCAAAAAAAAAAAAAAAGAAGAGAAAAAGAGAAAATTGTTGAGTTCCATTCAACACAAAAAAAATGTTGAATTCAATTCAACACAAAATAAATTGCAAATAACAAAGCAAATTAGACATAGTCTAATGTCATGCAATATGAAAAGAGAAAAGCAAAAGAAAGAAAGAAATAAATTGATGATCATAAATTTTAAATAAATATGCCATGTTATGATGACATTAATTCTTGCCACTTCTTAGCCCAATAATTTTCCATTTCCTACCAAATGTTACAACCGTATGCCCCATTATAACCCTTAAATAAGACCTCATGATCTCGATTTAAAGAAATGAGCCGGTGGCGAGTTGGTCCAATTGCAAGCATATGGGATAATTTAATTAAATTTGATTATGAGTGCTCATTGATAAAACCCCTTTTTGAGAGTGAGTGAAATTTCCGTTTCTACTATATGTGAGGCTCTGCTTTTAATTATGTTCATGTCATACTTTAATTCTAGAATTAAATCAATGAAATTTTCTAAACATGATATTCATGAAGAATTATCAATAATGACTGATTTGTAGGCCTGATTAAGTGAGAAGTATCATTTCATTAAACACTGCAATCAAGAGAATTTAATACTTGTAGTTTTTGATTGTCTTATCCCAATCTAAAAAGAATGATATTTTTGAAGCCACGAAAATAGATTGAATATGTAGAGTCCGTGTTCTTAGGAACATTGACTCTGACTGCTCGGGGACGATCAGTATTAAATGTGAGGATGTTGATAATGGCCAAAATTGACCATTATTTTCAATCTATTTCCGTGTCTAATACGAACATTTGATCGCATTCCGGTCTTATTTACATAAGAAAGCAGTTGAATTTGACAGATATATGCACGTTTGTATAAATAATAAGCTGGTATTGAAAAATACAAAAATATGGTTATTTTCATTAAATTCTTATTAAAAAATCCAAAAACATGATAAAAATATTAAAAACCATACACTTGATTAATTTTGGATTGGTATTGTCTATTCGATGGAACGCGGGTTCATTAAATGGAGCACAAACCAAATAATCAAGTGAAATAAATATTATATTTATATTATTTTTATTTTTACATTTTGATGTATATATTTTTAATTTTTGTGTTTAGTTATTTCTATCCCCATTTTCTGTTTTAATTAGAGTTAATTGATCCACTAATCCACATTTTAATTGCAGGATATTTAACTTAATTTGGTCCAAAGTTATCAGTCCAATCCAGTCCAATTCCCCTAGCCCAACACTCCACCATTGTCCAGGCCCAATTACCATTAGCCCAATACCAAATTCCAATCAAAAGCCCAAAATTAAACCTTACCCTAAACCTAACCCTAATCCGGCGCCGCCAGCCGCCGCCGACCACCGCCGGCCGGCGACCCCATCCAGCTCCGCCACCACTGCCACCAGCTTCATCCTTCAACCTCCGCCCTCAACCCCATCTCAGTCACCATTTCCGACCACGGCCTCTCCTCCATCTCGCGCCCACCAGTCCCGTCGTCAGCCGCCGCCGCAGCCGCCTCCACACCTCCACCGCAACCATCCACAATCCGTTCCACAGCCCCTTTCCCCCATCTCATCCTCCGACAACCCATTACCACCACCACATCAAATCCTGCCGCCACCACAAAAAAACCAAACCCCCATCTTCTCAACCCCCATCTTCACCAACAACCTCCAACCACATCTCCCTCCGAAGCACCCAACCACCGCCGCCGCTAGCCTCCGACGCCTCCATCTCCGAACACGGCTCGCCGCCCACCTCCATCTTCATCCCCCTGCTCCAGATCTGGCGCTCGCCATCGCCGCCGCCGCATCCGGCCAACACCATTCCAGTCGCCACCAGTCCTCGTCTCCACCGCCATCATCTCCTCCGTCGCACAGCCGCCGCTCTCGTCGCCCATCCATCTTGCCATCCACCACATCCACAAACCCAGAAAAGAAAACGAAAGAAAAAATTGGAGGAAGAAGCAAGACAAGAATATCAGAAAACTGGAAGAGGAAATGGAAGAAGAAACTGAACGAAAGAAGAAATAAAGAAAGAAGAAGAAAGAAACAAGAAGAAAGAAAATTGAAGAAGAAAGAAGAAGAAAGAATTTTGAAAAACAAAACTGGAACGAATGAGAAAGAGAGAAAGAATGGAAGAGGAAAAGAAGGAGAGAGAGGAAATTAAATCCTTTGTCGCGGAGTAGTACATCGCGACCAAGTGCTCCGCGACCAAAAAATTGCTCCGCGCCCAAAAATTATTCCGAGACTGTGAGAGGAGAATCAAGGCACATAATTTTGTCGCGGAACCATGTTCCGCGACAAAGTGGATCGCGCCCAAGACAGCTCTTCCGCGACAGAGACAGGCAGCTCACGTGACCCACTCCCTTTTCAAATTCCCACATGTTAAAAGACTCGGGAGGTCCAGGGACCTCAGCTCCCGCAAGCATGGATTTTTGTCTTCTTCCTCCTGGACCTCAAGTCCCGCCCCCTCCTGGGCGCCATCTTGGAGCTAAAAAGTGTTTTGTCCCTAACCAATTTGTTCCGCGACAAAGCAGTTGTTTGGCGACCAGGTGGGCATTGAATGGGCCTAGGGCTTATTTCCTACTCATCTATAAATATAACCTCCCACCCCCTTGAACAGTAACCTAGCTACACTTAGTTTAGTTTTACTGTTCTTGGAGGCACCACTGTGCTCTCCAAGAATTTATTAGAATAAGTAGTTTAGTCTATTTTAATTTTATGCAATGTAGTAATAGACTTTAGCTTAGTTTTAATTTATACTTTGTAATAAATAAGTGTAGCTAGTGTTCATTTTATTTTTCCAGTTTTATATTTTGTATTTTTGGGTTGAAAACACTTAATCAATGGGTGTGTTTAACCCATTTTTGGTTTTTGATGTTATAAAGAAAATGTTCCACCAAAAATGTGTATGGATCTCTCTTCCAATTTATGTACTGCTTTGTTTTTATTTTTGGGTCACTTGACCAATTTTTTATTTAGATAGATTTTAATGCTTTCTTAGTATTAATAAAATGCATAATCACTTGATATCATCCCTTGATAGGTTTATTATTTTAGTTTAGCTTCCTTTTTTAGATTTTTGTTCCTGTTTGACTTAGCTTGCTGTTTAGTTTAGTAGTTGCTTGCATTTTTATTTTAGTTGTTGTTTTATTTTATTTTAGTCTAGTGTGATAGATCTAAAAAGGGATGTTATTAAAGTGTTATGCATATTTATACAAATTGCATTTCTCTTATATTGTATTGCATCACGTTGTAACCCCACGGGTTGCAACGTAATTTTCCCGTTGTGATCCCACGGATCACAACGCACTCCCCCGCAATGCAATATTAGGCGTTATGCTGCCAAAATTTTTATAAAATTTTATAAAACTTTAAAACCCTTTGTCGCCATACACTTTGTCGCGGAGCCACGTTCCGCGACAAAACCCATGTTTAGCGACAAAGGACCAAATTCTTGCATTTTGTCTGCATGGCTTTTGTCGCGGAGTACCCTTGTCGCGGAACCACGTTCCGCGACAAAATCTTATTCCGAGACAGAAAATTATGCCTTACCATTAATTTTGAAACCCCTTGGTCGCGATGCAACTCTTGTCGCGGAACCACGTTCCGCGACAAAATCCTTGATTAGCGACCAAGGACCCAAATACTTGTAATTTTATTCTGGGAGGACTCTGGCGCGGAACCTTTGTCGCGGAACCACGTACCGCGACAAAATCCTTGTTCCGCGACCAGGAATTATGTCCTTACCAATTTTCAACCCTCTTTGTCGCTATGCCTCTTTGTCGCGGAACCATGTTCCGCGACAAAATTTTTGCTTAAGCGACAAAGCAAACCCTAATTTTCAAAATCCCATTTCTCTTATTTCCCACCCCTTTGTCGCGAAAACTTTGTCGTGGAGCCACGCTCCGCGACACGAACTCTGCATCGCGACAAAGTGGCACTTTTGCCAAATTTTTATTCTTCATCTCACTCCATTAATTAATTGGACCTTTATATTAATATTTTGAGGTTGAAATCCAATGATCTCAACCCATGATTAATTTGATATAAAGAACTTTGTTCAATTCCCCATTAAAAGATTCTTCTACAAATAATTAAACTCTAATGATCTAAGTATATAATCCGGACTGTAATTAATTAATTATGGAATGAGTGATTATTTGGACCATAGAGAGTGAATATGGAATCATTTCCATATCCTTGCATGAGAAACCAATGTCTCTCATGCAAGATGACCCAAAAATATTTTTCTTTTATTTATTTTGTCTTTTCCCGTAATATGTGAAACAGCTAATAAGGAATATATCAGATTAATGTTGGCGGGTATTCCCACACGGATAACTAGCTCGTGGTCTGTATATTAATTATTAGATGTTATTTTGCATGGTCTGGATAGTGGCCGGTGGAAGCCTTGGCGGTTCGTCCATCCGGGATTATAATAGCTGCTCAGCTGACTCCTATCCGGATACAGTTTTATTCTCTTTATCTTAATTTCAAAACCTGAATTCAAGTTGTAGTATTATTAAATGATGTCGACCAACATTATTTGAGAAGTATTACAACAAGAAAATATGTGGGTTTTTCTTCCATTCACAGACAAAAGGGAGCTGAATGACGGCGGTCACCGTCACTTGGAATTCCCTTCTGTCTAAAAATCTTTCCATCTGGAATAATTGGGAACTGGATAGCAGATGTTTGCAGTCCAGATCACCCCAGTTATTTCTGGCACTCTCTTTAGCCAAAATTCTTCTCATCCCCGGCTATTTCATCTCTGTGTGTCAACTTCTGTCTAAACCCACCTTATATTTTGGGTTATTTAATTTTACACTTCTCTATAAATTTATGCATGATACTATTATGTAGATATTGTGGTCGATATTATTTTGGGATCCTTCCCTTGGACACAGGAGTCTTGATTTTAATCAGATGTCTCATAATAAATTTCCAACAAAAATTCCTTTATAAAATCCGGATCTGAGTAAGGGATAAATTCGACAGTTATGACTAATTCACATCCGACTGGGGGTTGATTTTGGGAAATTAGAAGCAGAGTCAGCGATTAGGTCTCACCTAGACTGAAAGGGTCTGTGTTCTTATTGAGAGTCTAGTACCTGATAGGGAATGATTTTCAGATTTATTATTTTCCAAAATTGCTGTTTGTTGGAAATCTTGTATTAAATATTGCACTGGGTCAGATTCCACTTGGATTCCGATAAGGTGTGACAGATAATACTAGAGGAACAACATTCGGGCCTTGGTTATTTTCTAAGGTAGGGTTGAGTATTCTTTCAACTGTTATCTTCTTCTGCCAAAGCCTATTTTTGAGTCCTGAGTGAGTGCATCCGGAACGAACTAATTTATTAGTTCGTTTCATTAGTTTGTATCTCATAACCACCCGACGAGAAGTGAACACTGCGAGCGGTTCACCGAGAATAGGGAATTCTTGATCCACATCCGGTCATTCTGACTGGGGGCTTTCTTTTACTACCAGGGTCAAACTTTCAGAAACCTCCGAGTGATAGGATTTTAAATGCTTTCTTTACTGCTTTCTTTTAACTGCTTTCTTTAGAGGTCACTCGGTTGTATTGAGAGTTGTGTAACTGCTACTAGGACTGAGAGTTAAGGGATAGTTCAGGGCTTAATTAGAATCTTTGGGCGTGACATGGGGGAATGATAACGGTACTTGACACTTCAATAAATGATTTGTCAGGTGTTGCTTGTCCACCACAGATAATTAACATACCTTAGCAATGCATTGCAAGGGTGGTTATGCGTCTGTGGTATCTTAGAATTTATTTTCTTAAGAACATGTAAACTCTTACTGTAAGTACCTGTCGGTTAAAGGGAACATGGTATAGAGAGCATGAGAATTAGCTAACTGAACGGATTATCCCAAGCTAAGATTTGTGTAACAAAATGGAAGTTTAACTATGTTTCATCTGAATCTTGTCCAATCTTTATTCTTTTCTTCATGTCCCTTCTGTCATAATTTAAATCTGCTTTCTTAGATAATTTTAATCGCTTTCTTAGAATAATTCTATTGCTTTCTTAGATTAAATTTAATTCGCTTTCTAGAATAATTTTATCTGCTTTATTTTAATTGCTTCCATGATCTAATTCAAATTCTGTCAAGTAGTTGTTAGTCAAATCACAAACTTGGATCGAGTAACCGAGTGGAAAATCTTAGTAAATGGCGTGGGCCCTGCTTCTATCGCACATCCTCCAGTGAACGATCCGGTACTTACTATAAATTACTGCAATTTTTGACTCCGTGCGCTTTCGGGGGCACAGTTTCTTAACACGAGTAAATAAAAATGTGATGTTTCAGAAAATACTCATGTAGTGGGAATCTGCCTAAAGTTTCATGGTAGGAAATCTCATGACCTGAAATCATGAGAAGTATCATGGCACATATGCCGGGGACCCTCAGTGTGACAGGCTGAAGGTCAATCTATCCCGGTTGTACCATGGGACTTGTCAAAAGTTTCATGACATGAGAGGACTGCAGCGCCATTTGAAATTAAAGCATCCCACCTGAGTAATAAAAAGTGACACTCTTAATATATCCCTAAACCCCTTCCATAAATCATAACTCTTTCATTTAATAAAATCAAACCTGATATATTTTATAAAAATATACTCGTGTTAATGAAATTTGTCAAAAGTTTCACACGCCTCCACGAAGGGCTGAACATAATGGTTTCCAGATAAACATATTGTCAGTTCCACCACGTAAAGAAAAAAGAATCCACCATCACCACTATCAACTGCAGACATTATCTTATTATAAATATTCTTTGCTCATCAATTAACAGAGATAATAGCTTAGTATGATCTGTCATAATTTTTTTTCTTATTATAATATGATTCTTCTAGTATTAGTAGATTCATCACGTCGTGTAGTTTTTAAACATCGAACTTTTAGAATTTTTACTTGTACTGAACTTGAGTTATTCATTATTTAAAATGTATTGTCTGAAAAGTGGGTCCGTAAAAAATATTTGAATATAGAGAAGTATTTTACATATTAATTATATGTAATATATAAATTGGAATTGGAAATTCTATATAATTTAAAATTTAAAATCTTTCAAATCTTTTTAAATTTTAAATGTCAAATCTTTCATATCTTTTTAAAAGTGAACAATATTTTAGGATTCCCTATAAATTGAAAATTCCATATATTTCAAAATTGAAAATCTAGAATGAATAAATAAATAATAAATGAGAAACTCTAAAATTAATAAATTTAAAATGCAAAAATCCATAAAAATTGAAAATTTGAAATGGAGACACCACATTAAATGTAGGATAGGTTGTTCACTAATGGTATTATTAATATATAGATTATTTTGATTGCATATATAAATCAATATATTAATATAACAACTTTTTTGATACATGCTTCATATAAATTATTTTTCTGGTGACCTATATATAATATTGAATAATATTGTATCAATTAATATTGATACATATAATATAAAGTATTTTCTGATATATATAATATAAATTTTTTTTTTCATGTATACTTTTTTTATACATATAATTTTGTAAAATATAATATTATAATATTATTAAATAAATTTAGTTAGGTTAAAAATTTATATCTATAAAATATATAATCCTGTATCAATAAAAGGAATATAATTACCATATTTTTTGAAAAACTATTTCATTCAAAATATATATTGAATAATTAAATTTAAGAAATGTTGTGAACTATAAAAATTTAATAAATTTTATATCCTAATTTTTGACCTGGCTTTATATTGAAATTAAACAATATAAATGAATTAAATATATATTTTTAAATTATAGTAAATATATTTATCATATCAAATATTTATAAACATAAAACTATATAATAGTAATTCTTTGATCAAATATATAATAGTATAGGAGTATTTAAGAAATATTAATATATTATAATATTAATAAATAAATATAATTAGGTTAAAAATATGTGTCAAAATATAATCCTATATCAATATAAGGAATTTAAAATAATATATTTCAAATATTTTAATCAATGACATATTTTAAATATAAATATTTCATTAAAAATATGGTGTAAACATTAAATTAACCTTAAAAAATTGATAATATAAAATTACTAATCACTTAAAACTTCCATACCATTTTAGCCAAAATTCTACATAATTTTTTTTTCTTTCTAAAGAAGAAAAGAAAGAAAAGGAAAAGAAAAAGACTAAAACGTATCATAGTTTAAGTGGGTGTTTGGATGTGCGTTATGAAATAAATTATCTGATTATTGCGTTACCAAAACGTAAATAATCAGGTTTGCAGCACCATTTTTTAGCGGTTAAACTGATTATTTGCGTTTTGAAAGCGCAATAATCAGATAATCTATTTTTCCTGCCGCTTATCCAAACACACTCTAATTGTGAGAATTAATTCTCACAATTAGAGTGTGTTTGGATAAGCGGCAGGAAAAATAGATTATCTGATTATTGCGCTTTCAAAAAACGCAAATAATCAGTTTAACCGCTAAAAAATGGTGCTGCAAACCTCTCTAATTGTGAGACATAATATCCTTAATTCTTAATAATCAAGTCTAAAGTCTTAATTAACTCTTAATATGATATAACGGAGATGACGGAGCATAGGAGTCTAGCAGCGGAGCATAGGAGTCTGGTGCGGAGAGTGTTCGGGTTGGAACGGTCGAGACTGTGGTTGATAAACAGGCCCAAAGCAACAAGCTTGGCAGGACAGGAGGAAGTAAGGTGGTGGATGACTACCGGTGTGAACAAGCAGACGAGAAGTGTGGCCAGAGAAGGGGGATCAGATCGGAAAGGGGGACTGGCAGGGATGTCCGAGTGCTCCGGAAAGAATTGTTTGGTGTATTCGTTGGGAATATACCAGTCGATACCAATAATAGGGAGATATTTTCCATGATGGACAGAGTGGCAAGAGTTCGTGACTGGTTTTTCCCAGGGAGAAAGTGGCCGGAGCGAGGATACAAGTTTGGCTTCTTTAGATTCTCCCGGAGAGAAGAAGCAGGGAGGGTTATAAGGGAGGTCAACGGCCAGGAGTTCAAAGGAAGGAAATTGAAAGTTGATTGGGCTGTTCCGAGCAAGAGGAATGGGTTTGCTGACAAAGGTAAAGAGAAGTTGGATAACACTAGGGTTTTAGCCGGGGGGCAGCAGGACTTGCGCAGGCAGTATGTTGGGAGTGGGGCACGGCGCGACGAACGCTCATACGCGGATGTTATCAGAGGGGGTCGGGAATGGGAAAAAGGTGGAAGATGTGGGAGGGGGGAAGGCGTGATAAAGCTAACAGAAGTGCATAGGGACGTTGATCGGCTTGGCCGCGCGGCAGTAGTTGGTTTAAAGTCTATCGAGGGGCTTGTTAATTTCTAGGATTGGCTCTATAAGGATTTTAATGATGTAGAGAAAGTGATTTACGGCGGGGGTGCCACGGTGGTGGTAGTTTTTGGTAGCCCGGTGGAGAGAGATCGGTTCCTGCGTGTGGGTGAAGATCATGTTTTCAGTGCATGGAAGCGGAAGTGGACCAAGGGGTCGACAGTTATTAATCATCTTGTGTGGGCTTACTTCTTTGGCCTACCGATCACGACATGGTGCGATGACAACTTCCAGAGATTGGTGAGTGGATGGGGAAAGGTGGTGAACGTCGACAGTGAGACAAAGGAGAAGAAAAGGTTCGATAGAGCCCGACTGTTAATCGCAATGCAGGCAGACACGGTGGTTCCAGCAGAAGTTTGGGTTCAGGTTGGTGATCAGATCTCAAAGGTTCGTGTGGTATTATCATTCAGTGATCCAGTCGTCGTCGCGGAAGATACAGGGGAAGGACGGCGGTTGGGTTCGACGAGCCGGCGGTCCGAAGAAGCTCCTAGGGAGGACCGGTATGGGGAAGGGGAGGTCAGTAGGTCCTGGAGCCCTGAACATGGGGAAGCGGAAAGTACGTTTGGGGTGGTGGGAAAATCATTAGAAGTTGGGTTGCGAGAAAAGCTGGGTTCAGATTCAGCGGCTGTATTTAGTAATGCGGCTGCAGGTAAAGATCGTCCTTCTTCTCAAGAAGGTGGGATGTGTGCGAGTAAGGTGGCAGACAGTAATGATGTTTTGAATGCTTTAGATGAGGAAGGGTTAGAAATGGATGGGTTGGCACTTGTTGGGCCTAAGCAAATGGGCTTGGAAGATATTAGGGTGTCGGGTGAGAGTAGTAAGGAGGGTATGGAGGATGGGCCGGTCAAAACAACAATAACTATAAGGAATGGGCCTAGGGAAATAAATATATTGTCTAAAACCAATGGGCCCCAAATTGAATTAACCGATGCAACTAAAGAGGGTAGCGAACATTTTGAGGGCGGTGATCACATTGAGGGCGGGGTCGAAGAGGCAAATGCTGCTTGCACGAACAGGGTGGTGGTATCGACAGAAAGAGTGCAGGTATCCAATACTCTTGGGGTGGGAGTGAGTGCATCTGGTCAGGTTGGGATGGATAATTGGTATATCGGTGGAATTGAGGACGAGGGTGCCGGGGGGTTGGATGTTGACGCTGGGCGCCAAATCGGGGCTGTGGGAGAGGGTGCAGGTGGCCCAAGCGGTGAAATGGATAAGGTATTGGACGCGGGGCAACGGGAAAATATAGAACTTAGAATGGTTGAGGAGGCTTTGGCATCGGTGTTGATGGGGAGGAAAGCGACGAGGCGCAGGGGCAGAAGTAACAGCCGCAAGCCAATTTCAAAGGCTAAGTCTGGAACTAAAAAAAGAGACTTGCACAGAAGAATGGTGGAGGAGGAGTTCGCTAAATTACAATTCATGACTTTGAGGACGAAAGAGGGGGTTAGAGTGGTGGATTTCGAGGAAGCAGAGGCAATTATTGAACTTGCGGGTTCATTAGGGCTGGGCTGTAAGAAGGTGTGGGAACAAGCAATAGCTAGGGCTCAGATGGAGTTTTGGTAGGGTGTAGTAGCCCGGCAAAGGAGGGACTGTTTTGTGGGTGTATTAATTATGCGATTGATATCATGCAATTTAAGGGGGTTGAACGGAGGGGTGAGAAGGAGGGCGTTAATGAGGGTCTGCAAAAAAGAGAGGCCAATGATGTTGTGTGCTCAAGAAACGAAAATGAGTGTCATTCAAGAGAGATTGGTGCAGCGGCTATGGGGGTCGAAGGGATGTAAGTTTTGCTTTCAGCCGGCAAATGGAAACGCAGGAGGGCTCTTGATGATTTGGGATGACAGTCTGTGCTCATTTGCAGTTGTAGAGCAGGATCATAATTATATCTGGGTAAAAGGGAGTATCAAGGAACTGCAAGGGGTCGTAAATTTGGTGTCTGTACACGCACATAACAATAGGGGCGACAGGGCGAATTTTTGGGACTTGCTCATACATAAATGTGATACGAGGAATGGTGAGCTCTGGTGTTTTTCTGGGGATTTTAACGCGGTGGTTTCGGATAGTGAGAAGGTCGGGAAAAGCTCGGATAATGGGTCGATGAGGGACTTCAGGAGGTTCATTGACAGGCTGTGTCTAGTAGATATTCCGATGGAAGGAGGGCACTTTACTTGGATAGGGAGGGGAGGGAAAGCATGTAGTAGGTTGGATCGATTTCTACTCTAGCCGAGGTGGCTTTGTTTAGATGGTGGTATCAAACAACGCAGAGCGGACTCGGTCTTATCGGATCACTATCCAGTCCTCCTGGAAGTCGGGGAAAGATCTTGGGGGCCCAAACCGTTCCAATTCTACAATTATTGGATGGACGAGAAAGGCTTCGAAGAGATGGTCAGAAAGTTTTGGGGGACAGTCGACAGTGGAAACAGCAGGTCTGGAAGGGGAGGAGCGCTGTGCTATAAATTAGGATTGTTGAAGAAAAAGATCAGGGCATGGGATGGTTATGGCCCGGGTGCCCTGGAATCACGGTTGCAAAAACTAATGGCCGAAATTGGAGAACTGGAAGAGGGCTTTATGGACAGGGGAGTGGAGGCTGTTGCCAGCAGTGCTTGGAGGGAGAAGAAATATGAAATGCACCAAATTCTCCTGGCCGAGGAACGTAGATGGCATCAAAAGTCGAGAGTTAGATGGCTTAAAGAGGGGGACCAAAATACTCGGTTCTTCCATGCCACTACTGCTCTTCATAGGCGTAGGGGACATATTGGTGCAATAATAAGTAGGGGCAGGGTGATTGAAGACCCGAGGTGTGTTAAAGAGGAGGTATTCTTTCACTTTAAGAAGTTATTTTCTAAGGAGTCAGAGGAGATCTTTGAGGTGGGTAGCCTAGGGTGGAAGCGGCTTGGAGTCACGGACAGGGAATGGTTGGAGAGGGATTTCACAGAGGAAGAGGTTAAGGCGGCTATTTGGTGCTGTGATGGGAACCGGGCTCCAGGTCCGGATGGCTTCAATTTGGGCTTTTATAAGAGATTCTGGGATGTGCTTAAGGTTGAAGTGATGGAGGTTTTTAATAAGCTTCATAGAGAGCGTCAATTGCCGAGAGGGGTAGGGGGTTCTTTCATAACTTTAATTCCCAAGGTGGACAATCCCATGGAACTGAGTGATTATAGGCCTATTTCCTTGGTGGGGAGCGTCTACAAAATAGTCACTAAGGTCTTGGCTAGGAGGATGCAGGGAGTATTGGGTGGGCTTGTGGGAGAATCTCAGATGGCGTTTATTCAAGGTAGACAGATTTTGGATGGGGTGCTTATAGCGGCTGAAGTGGTACATGCCACTCGTTCTAGGGGCAACAATGGTTTTGTCATCAAATTAGATTTCGCTAAAGCATATGACAATGTGTCATGGGATGCGCTCTTTCAAGTTATTGGAGGGATGGGATTCGGGGCCAAATGGTGTGACTGGATTAAGGAGTGTGTGTCATCGGCATCGGCTGCGGTATTGGTTAACGGCTCCCCTACGAAGTTCTTTGACATGCAAAAAGGATTGAGGCAAGGCGACCCGCTTTCACCGTATCTATTTGTAACAGTGGCGGAGGTGTTAAATCTGTTAATGAAAAAAACTGTGGAATTGGGCTACATTAAGGGACTGGAGTCAGGGAGAGGGGGCCCCGAGATTTCGCTACTACAATATGCGGATGATACGATCATCTTCTGCAAAGGGGAATTAAAATAAGTGTTGATGGTGAAAAGAGTGCTTCACTGCCTGACATTGGCTACTGGGTTGCGCATCAACTTCAGGAAAAGCTGTGTCTATGGAATTAATACTTCTCAAGATCTGGAAAGAGAGGCAGCAGCTGCTCTCGGGTGTGAGAATGGAAATTGGCCAATGAAATACCTCGGCATCCCTATCGGCGGAAGGATAAACGGGATCGCGTTATGGCAACCGGTGTTGGATAAAGTGGAAACAAGGTTGGCAGGATGGAAAGGGAGGCTGTTGTCACAAGCGGGTAGGCTTTGTTTAATAAAATCAATTTTGAACAGTCTGCCTGTTTATTTCTTGTCAATTTTTAAGATCCCAAAGGAGGTGGCGGACAGACTTGAGAAAATCAAAAGGGGATTCTTTTGGAATGAGATGGAAGGAAACAGGAAATTACATACTTTGAGGTGGGATAAAATATGCCAATATAAAGAAGACGGAGGGCTCAGCGTGTGGTGTGCTCAACGGCTAAACGAGGCACTGCTCCTGAAATGGAGGTGGAGATTTGGTAGGGAGCATTCCTTGTGGAAGGAGGTAATTGATAATAATTATTATGGGCGCCAAGCACCTTTAATCCCGGGGGTTAGGCAATGCAGATCACTATGGGGAAACATTAGTAAATCCTGGGATGGCCTGCAACTCGGTAATAACAGGAGGGGGTTCCATATCTGTGTGGGGAATGGAAGACTAACCCGCTTCTGGCTAGACATCTGGGTGGAGGAAGGTAGAGCGCTGAAAGAAATTTACCCAAGACTGTATACATTGGCACTGAAAAAGGAAGGCATGATTGCGGAGCAAGGGGGCTGGATAGGGTTAGAATGGCGTTGGGAAATTTAACTTAGGAGACCACTTTTCGATTGGGAAGGTGAAATATGGAATGAGTTCATGATAGTCCTGAGTAGAAAGAAATTGAACCGCTTCCTGGAGGACCGAGTTGTCTGGGCTCTTGAGGGCAACGGGATTTATTCACATGCCTCCTATCTAAGGTCCTTGACAGTAGGGGGTGAGGGGGGAGATGGCCTGGTTGTGGAGGTTGCTGTGGAGAATTAAAGCACCAATGAAGGCGAAGATCTTGGCATGGAAATTAATTCATTATGCATTACCAGTAAAGGACGTACTGTTTAAGAGAGGCTGTTTGTATCTTCCAAATACTCAGTGTGCAGTCTGTGGAAGGGAGGTGGAATCTATAGACCATCTCTTTTGCGGGTGTGAACTTGCAAGTTCATTGTGGTACCAAGGTGTCGAATGGTTTGGGGGGAAATGGGTAAGGCCGAGTAATATCGCCCAACTTTTGGCTTGGTGGTTTGGCTGCAGCTTCAGGGAAGACAGACGGCAAGCATGGTTGGTTACCGGGTTAGCAATTATTTGGACGATTTGGAAGTGTCGGAATGATGTTATATTTAAGAGGAAGCAAATAGCGGCACAACAGGCTGTTGACGAAGTAAAATGGAGAACACATCTCTGGTGGAAGAACATTGCGCAGGACAAAGCAACAACCTGCTACGGGATTGGAGGTCATTTTATTGACGGACTCTCACTGGTAAGAAAATTCAGGACAAAAGATTGTCGGGGGGGACTTACATGGGTCCGGCCAAACCTTGGTTGGTGGAAGATTAATACAGACGGGTCTTCATTTGGAAACCCGGGGCCAGCGGGGATTGGGGGAGTCATTAGAGACGACAAGGGTAAAGTGATATTTTTGCTATCAGATTACATAGGGGTGTCGGATGCTATCACGGCTGAAATCACAGCTATAAGCCGGGTATGCAAGGCTATAATTCGCGACCAAGGTTTTCCCCTACAAAAGATTATTTTTTAATGTGACTCTATAAATGTCGTGAGGTGGACGGCCGATCCGGGGAGTGCTCCTTGGAGGTACAGTGAGTTGTTCGTTCCAATTACTTCGGTGATGAAGTGTGCTGGGGAGGTGCGGTTCCAACATATTCTGAGAGAACGTAACTCTGATGCCGACCATTGGGCCAAGTGTGGGGCGTCGGGAGAGAGCAAGATAGAAGAGTGGTTTTGAGAGAGGCCCCTACTGATGATGCCCTGGATGATCAAAATCTAGTGAAGGCATAGGGGGGGAGGAGCTGACTTTTCAAAAACTGTTGAGGCCAGGGAGGATGTGGCCTGTTTATTGGGAGTAAGGAGATGGTTTTGTTATAGGTTCTGTTTGTTCGATTAACCTTTTCTTTTTTTTGCAGTTGAAATATTCCAGTTGGATCTAGTGGGAGCATTGGAGGCCTGACTAAATTTAATCATGGATACTGAAGAAAGGTGGGGCTTATGTTGTGAATGATGTTGCGGTAATGGCCGATGCTGAAAGCTTCTGAGGAACCATTGATGGTGC
The DNA here is from genome assembly GCA_030278955.1 of Hygrophila difformis. Lineage (NCBI taxonomy): Eukaryota > Viridiplantae > Streptophyta > Magnoliopsida > Lamiales > Acanthaceae > Hygrophila > Hygrophila difformis. The sequence goes on from JAOANR010000011.1 coordinate 8,925,172, forward strand.
CGCTGTCCTGCTCTTTAATTGTTGCCAGATGATGCTGCTTGTGCGAGGGTGCCCTTGAGATGTATAAATTTCCATTGTTGATCAATACAAACCTGGAAGATGGCATCTTGCTAGGAAGTCACTAAGCTATCTGATATACTCAACCGGTGAGAGTCAAGGATTGAGCTTCTTCGGATGAGTGCAAAGGTGAAGTCCACTTTCACAATCTTTGAATTTGCTTTATTACACGGTTGAACCTGCTTTCTTTCAGCTCGGCGCATCGAATGATAAGGACACTTGACATTCCCTTGTCCTTATTTTGATTATTGAACCTGCCCTAAGTTTTGATTTGAACTCTATACCCCCTTCTTCCCATGTGATCCATGATAGTGCTATGGTCTGCTTCTATTAGTTCACCGCATTTCCGTCCTCTTGCCCTAGCCATTTTAGCCCTCTCGGCCATTGGAAACTTCAGGCTCTATCTATGCATCCCCACAAAGATCTTTTCGTGTTGCAAATTAGGAGTTATGATTTTTTGAGTGCTGGTTGCTCTAGAAGTGTAAGAAAGGGTCCCTAACAATCTTGAAGTTGGGTTTGTCATTTTGATGGTGAATAGTACGGTTGGAAGAATGTTGATGTTGCACAATTGTTTTGGATGATTTGAGCAGACGGGAACCCCTTGGAAAAGAGTAGAAAAAAAAAAAAGAAAGGGAAAGAAAGGATATCTGAATCTGATGCAGGGAAAAGGGGAACTCGGTCTTCTTTAAAGGGTTGGCTACCATAGGTAAAGTACCTTGATCATTGTTTGGAAGATGAAATAGAATTGAGAAAGAGTGTTTTGTGCTATGGCAACACTAGTATAATGCTTCGAAGCTTACTGTTTGAGGCCAGTCTTCGCAACACGGATTGATTCTTTTGTGGGCAATGCACAGATGGTCCCTAATTTTCCATTACTTGATACCTTTATCCGACATTTCAGCCATGCCGTATTCTTTAATTCTGTCCTATTGTTTCGATCTGATACCTTTACCCGACCTCCAGCCATGCCGTATTCTTTAACTCTGTCCTATTGTTTCGATGCTCCCGACTTGATCCCTAAGCAGGGGAAAAGTGTTTTTTTTTGGTAGCAAGTTCAAAGATTGCCGCTTCAAACATCTGTGGAGTTCTCTTTGTCTGCACACTTTGACTGCATTTTTATGACATTTGTTGATGGTTGGCATTGGTTGGCATAAAGGGCCAACAGGAAAGACTTGATCCCTAACTAGGGGATGCTGTTCACTGGGATTTTGTAAGCTAGATAGTTGGTGAAAGTAGCGGTTTGATGATGAAAGGCCTTGTAACGAGTTGTGTGATAATGGGCGAATGCTTGGCCCTGCTGCTGCCTACTTGAGATAGCTATTTCCGTTGGGATGGTATTGGCTATCCGTACTTTTGGGTCTGTAAGATTACTCTGGATTTTGTATGGAATAAAATTCTGTTTCCCTCAAAAAAAAAAATCCTTAATTCTTATTTATTTCATTATAAATATAAATGTATATGAAATTCAAAGTAAATTTTATACAATTTTTTATATATAAGTAATTTGTATTGTAAAAGAATATAAGAAGTATTTTAGTATAAACAATTGTAAAGATTTGTGGGAATCATAATTAGTTTTGGATTGTAGCAATATTTTTACCCAAAAACTCTAATATTTTTTTAGGTGATCATGACGTTCAAACATGATACAAAACATGTGAATATAAACTTTCAATCAAACATATTTACCATTTTATTTTTCACAAATAATAATCTAAAGTGAACATTTAACATAAATATAAATATACAATACTAAACTTATCAAGTTTTCCACTTACTCTCATTATTTTAGATATGAAAGCGAAACTATTTATATTTAATTTTTTAATAGTAAAAACAATTTATTTTATGTTATGTTCATTTGGTTGTGGCTTTGAATTTTTCTTCAATCCTCTTATTCTCTCATTTATTTCCCTTTTAAATTTTTGTTACATGCATTCCAACCACCATTTTAAGCAAAAGCCTTTTTTTTGGTGAACAAGTCTGAGAAGGTGCGCAAAGAGAAAAAAGAAAAAGAAAAATCGAACACATAAACAAAAGACTTGAATCTCGTGTAATTCAAAAAGAAAAAAAAAATTATATTCTCATTTTATATCTTCATATAAGTTCAATCATTATACGCTCATTTTTAGATCAAAGACTATTACTAAAACATGTGGGTAGATTGATAGCTGATGAGTAATTGCTGAGTAATGCCATATCATCAAACACGTCATCAGCAAAAAATAAAAATAAAATAAAATAAATTAAACATCAATAAATTCATCTATTCTTTTCTATGTTCCTCTCATCCTTTGTCCTCACCAAACGATCCGAGGTTTTCTCTACTAACTTTACTTCAATGCCAATAGTGACTCGCTTCAAAAGCTCTGCGGATTGCTTGGATAATTCATTATGATTGTACATGCATACTCCCGATTTTTACACTTAAGGGTATTATATCGGCATTCCTATCATTGTGTTTGATGTAATGCCCCAAAGAACAACCTCTTAATTTTATTCAGAACAATTAAATCAAAGAATTGAGTGGAACGGAGATTCAAAATATGAGGAACTTTCTACAAAAGATGCAACTTCACCATTGGAGCCATGCTCGACAAAGTAGCCACATATTAATAGTGAATTTCCTTGGAACATATAAACATAAAATATTGGATAATGTAGTAATTCTAATTTCTACCACCCTCTTGCACGAACATAATATGGACAAAGAAAGGTTAAGCTCTACCAATTGCTTGGTCATTATTTGTTGCCCAATGGATCAAATGGGTAAAAAGTTTTCTAAAATGCTAAATTGACTATTTCTTTTACAGCTAAATGCATTGTAGCAGTGTTCACTTCTGTTGTTCCATCGATTGAATGGCCAAAGATTCAATTGATCACGATGAACAAATTGAGGAGTTGATTTATAAGGTGTGTGACAAATCTCATTAATGTAATTATTGATTTTCATTTTATCCTTGGAGAGTTGATGATTGGCATTCACACATAATTCTCACTAACTATTACAAAAACTATACTATTATTATAAGCATAACTTGAATTGCTCTACCTGGAGTGGAGATAGGAATTAGCCTATGTTCAGAATTTTGGTGGCCTGATGATTGTTTTCACTAAATATCAACTAAAAAACATTTCTGATATGAAATTGTATCATTTAGGAGTGATAATGAATGTTTTGTTGATGACAGGTGAAGGAATTGGACAAAAAGTTCTATAAGTTGGTTGAAAAAAATACTTGGTTCCCACTTTTAACCAAGCGGGCTGGGTTTCGAGTTTATGTAGCTTCAGTATTGTGGAATCGAATTATTAAATAGATCATGTGGATAGGAGAGGGCATTGCTTTATTAGAAAATTATTATATCATTCAAGAAATTCACATAATGGGAGGAGGGTCGAGGGATAATGGGATGTTAAAATGACTAATTAATAGTAAATATGTTTCATTTTAACAATGAAATTCTAAACTCGATTGTTAAATTATAAACTCTATTCCTCCTTAACTTTTAACTTTAGATCTCTAAACTCTAAACCATTACTCAAAATCATTACAATTTAAAATTATCATTAACTATGAATTCTAAACTGTATACTTCTACGTATTTATTTTGTTCATTCAATTAAATATATATATATATATATATATTAGTTCTATTTATAATAAGAAAGAAAGCAATACGCCCGTGCGCAATGCGCGGGCAAAAACGCTAGTGTAGATATAAAAATCAAAATATTTAGTTTTTAAAAGATTTGTAATTTCCAATTTATATGGAATTCCTACAATTTTCAATTTCAAAGATTTGAATTTCGAATTTTTCATTTTTTATTTTAGTTTTTTGCATTTTTTTTATCCCAAAGATTTTTTTTTTCATGATTTATTTTATTTTTATTTTATAGTTTTTTGCAAAAAAAAATATAAGGATAAAAGTAAGAGCTAAATACACAAAGAATGCAGCATTTCCCAGCAGGTATATGAAAAAAGTGGTAAATTAAATATATTTTAAAAATAGTATCATATCAACATTTAGGATGACCAAATTTTAATTTAGTTATTTTTTACTTTCTAAATCAATTATTGATATTGCATCACTATTGCATAATTCTACTAAAAAACGGAGTCGATATGAAGATTCAACCGCCAATGTAGTGGATGAAATGCAATTCTCAAATATTTTCAAAAAATAGTCATGTTATTCAACTAATAAAAGGTTTTTCCCTTTTATTGTTTCATTTTTTGAACAATAAAGAGTTGATTTTTATTTTTGAATTAATCTTTTAGAATATATTTGGAATATAAATCTTAGTCCAAGTATATGATGATGAAAATTCTACATGCAAAAAATTACCACATAAAATGATTTAACCTCTCTTCTTATTAAAACAAAGTTCATTATTTGAAACGAAAATTCTTGATTGGTATATTGATTATAAGCCCGTGTGATTTAACTGAATTCCCCATTCAATTTAGAGAAGAAAATTCCCAGTCGAAGTGTGTTTTACTATAACCATAAATAAGTCAATGCTATTCTTTAAAGAATGTTAGACTCTATATTCCAAAAACATAAATTTTATCACTTCAAATCCAAACATTTTTAAAGATAGTGCTATACTAGCCCCTACTAATGAGATGGTTGATACGATTAATGATTACATCACATAACGTATGTCTGCAAATTAAAAGGTATATATATCAGTTCCAATAATATTTGTCAAAAGGATGAAAGCATAGATAATGACAATGAAATATTTTTCATCGAAATATCTAATCATGATCAATTGTTTTAGATTATTGAATCAAGAAATAAAGTTGAAGGAGGATGCATAGTCATGCTTCTTAAAAATATAGATCTATCATATAAATTATGCAATAGAAGCAAGTTGATAATAATTAAGATGCAGAACCATACAATTCATGTTAAACTAATTTTGGAAAATCATGAAAATAGAAAATTCTTATTTGGTAGACTGATTATGAGCCCGTCTGATTTTACCAAATTTTCTATTTGATTTTAGAGGAGAAAATTCCCAGTTGTAGTTTGTTTTGCTTTGATTATGTACAAAAGTTAGTGTCAATCTTTAAAGAAGGTTGGACTATATCTTCCAAAATCAGCTTTTAGTCAAGAACAATTATATATTGTAACATTTCGTGTCACTAGCAATAGATGACTCAAAGTATTAAGATGTAATTAACATCGATTAACTCATGATACACAAGAAATGTTGTTCAATGAAATTTATATATGGCAGGAATTTGCAAAATGAATACTTTATGTTGGTGATGATAAAGCTGGTATTGATCTTTAGAGATGTACAATCAAATTTGACATTTCCAAATGATATTTTTATAAACTATACGGGTGATCCTATAGTGACAATTTTTTTAAAGTGTATATAAAAATATAAATTTTAACACGTCAAATCTAGATATTTTTAAAGATGATGCTATACTAGCCCCTACCAATGAGATGTTTGATACGATTAATGATTACAACATAAAATGCATGTCTGCAAATGAAAACGTATATCTCAGTTCTAACAAAATTTGTCAAGAGAATGAAAGCATAGATAATGATGATGAAATATTTTCACAGGTAGTGATAGCAATAGGTCGGGTCTGAGTTGGGTCCGCCAAGACCCAAGACCCGACACAAGGCTCGGTTCCGGGTCTGACCCGGACCCGTTGCCATCCTTAGGCAACGGGTCGGTTCTGGGTCTATTTTTATAAGGCCCAAGACCCGACACAAGCTCGGGTCTTGCTCAGTTCTCGGTTCTGACACGAACCCATTGCCATCCCTATTCACAGGAATATCTAAACATGATCCAGTGTTTTGGATTACCGAATCATGTCATTAAGTTGAATGAGAGCTGTGTAATCATGCTTCTTAGGAATATAGAGCTGCGTAGAATGATTATGAGCCGTTTGATTTAACCAAATTCCCTATTCGATTTCAGATGAGTGGTTCCTACTCTCAGTTTGTTTTGCTATGACTATAAATAAACGTCAATTCAATTTTTAGCCATGGATAATTATATTTTCCAATATCTCATATCACTAGCAAGTGGGGACTCAAATTAATATATGATGAAGATGAATTAATTTAGGATACAAAAAAAATGTGTTGAAGATGAAATTTTTAAGTTTTAATATTATGCTTAATACTTATATTTAAAATTTTGTTTGCTTTTATATAATTTCAAATTAAATGAAAATATTATTTTAATATTTATCAGGGATAAAAGAAGACGGTTTAATATGGTTTATCTGTTAGTTTTATTTTAAAAATAATTGAATTATATTATTATATACATCATCTTTCGAATATATATAATTATTAGATATTTTTCTATTATTGAAAATATATTTTTTATTATGTTCATATATTGGGGAAAAAATACCGAATATACCATATACCGCACATATCATAATGAAAAAATACCGAGCATGCCGAAATTTTCGGTATACTGTAACTTTCGGTTCAATATGATATCATACTGTAAGATTTCGTTATAGTAGCGGTATATATTTTTTTATGCCACGATATACCATTACTGTACCGAACTTCGTTATACTTCCTTCGTCTCATTGTTTTACGGACCCACCCATCACGTTTGTCGATACATATTTTTAATTGTTAATGACTTAAATTGTGTACAATGAAAATTTATAAAACTACAAGATTAGACGAATCTAACAAGATCTCACTTGACTATTTTCTTTTGTACATAACTATGATAAAAAAAAATTGAATCAAAGTTAAAAAGTGAATAGTGTCCAAAACCCTCCGTAACGAAAACACCGAGATGAAGGTAGGATACCGTAGTATCTGTATGTCGGTATATACTGAAAGGTTCGGTATGCCGGTATATACCGCAATAAGGGTATGTCGATATGTACATTTCGATATATCGGGTTCCGTATCACAATTCATCCATAAATTTTAGTACGGTATACAGTATGACGAGAATTTTTCGGCATATCGTACCGACACATCCCAATATATTACTATATTATGAATATACATTATATATAAAATATATAATTATGCTCGTCGAATTTCGACGGGTTAATTACTAGTGTGATATTAACTCTAAAATTAATAAAAATTTGATATTCTAAAAATGAAAGAATAAAATGAATTTAATAAAATTTCACTTGATTATGCTTTTTTTTATATATATAATTCTATAAAAATTAAATTTATTCAATAGAAACGAGTACTGTTCAAGTATTCTGTTAAGTATGATGAAATTTTATTTATATATAAAAAAAAAGAACAGAAGAGTTGTCCAAACTACAGAATTGTCCAGAAGTGTTAAGTAGCATGAATCTGGAAAAAGGTCGACCTTTCGGATGGGACAGGATTTCAGCAAAATTTCTAGTACTCTTTCGTTTTTTTAAGGAATAAACACATTTATCAAGATTTACAATTACCTATGTGTTTTTTTTGGAATAAAAAATAAAATTAGAGTGGAGAGAATAAACAATATTCTAGGAATATTTTTTTTATAATAATATAGGGATTATATTGGAAAAATATGAGATAAATATGTAGAGTGACAATTATTTTGGAATATTTTTTTTTTGTTCGTAAAAGGAAAATTTTGCTAATTCAATTATGTGAGTAGAGGAAAAATCAGGACAAACAAGAAGGAGGTTGATGATAGAATTAGACATCCAAATCCCTCATGCTTTTGATCCCTTCGCAGGATGCCAAAGAGTCGGACGCTCATGGTTCAACCAAGGAGTCTACTACTACGTCCACATACGCATATCCAGCAGAGGAATGGGAGCAAATGCCTCACCACAATCCAGGGCCCGAGGAAGGAATTCAACTACCACAAAATTCTGAGAGATCTCAAGAAAGAATTCTGCTGCTGCAATATAATGGCACTGTGGTTCAGGACGAGGAGGAGTTGGGGAATTTAGTGATTCAGCTCCAGGGCGACCAGCGCAAGAACGTCTCCCGCTTCCTCGTCTCCTCCACCTGCATCCTTAAAAAGGATCACATCAAGATTCATGGCTTCTGAGTTGTGTGATGCATTTACGATTTGTCGAATTCTGTGAAAGGTGTTTTCTTTATCGGAACGAACTAAGTTTCTTGAATCTTAATTGTGTCTGTATGTGATATTGTGATGCATATGTGTTGTATTGGTTTGGCCTGTGATGATGGTCCTTGATTACTCAACAGTAGTGCATTTGTAAGTTTTCTTTTTGTTCTAAGTCAAGGCACTGGTATGTAATAGTAACTTTGTTGGTGTTATTATGGGACGAAATCCGTAACCAAACAACATCCTTGGTGACCCCATTTCGTCTCATCAATTTCATAACAGCAATAATAATTTATAGGAATCAACAACTAATTAAAAATGTCTCGAGGTACAGCCGGCATGGGTCTTATTCTACACACCAAAATTGTGTTATCATCGTTAATATATCATAAACCAAACCATAGAAGTTCTAGATTAGCAAATACAAGTACAATGGCAAGAACATATTCTGTGATACATCAGAAATGAGCTCCTTATATATTTACTTGTACAAACTCTACCATAAGGATAGATTTCGAAGCTAGAGAGTAATACAGTAGAGGAAACAACATGCTTTTGCAAGAGTCTACAATGCTCAAATACTGTTCATTAATAAATGTAAATGAGAAGGAATTAACTAGATAAAACTTTGGGACAAATAATTTATCATACCCTTAATTAAAACCTATTTTTTGCTCAAACAAGCATAAGTTTTACATATGGGATCCAAATTCAGGGACTTTATTTTACACCTGGAACCAAAAAGAGCCCCACAAACCTGCCAGATGTAAGACAAGGGTGACGAACATAATAAAATCATCAACATTTATTAGAAGATGCATATTCAGTAATGTCAAAAGATCTATTTAAACCAAGTCCAGGAACTACTTTTGCATTGCCACTGAAATGTAGCAAATCAACTAGCTATTACATCAATATTCCCCTCGGGTAAAATGCCAAATGATTTCCAGCTCCCTGCAATGCAAATATTGAGAATACATGAATTTCTCAAAAAAAAAAAAAAATCACATAGGAATCAACATCAACATATTGGGTGCATACTTTATGTTAGCAAACAACTCCTTCACACATCGGATTGGGGAGAGCAAAACCAAAAAAGTTTTTGCAGAAATACCAGAATTAGTGTGCTGAATTTTTTTTCCAAAAAAAATCATTACAATGAGACACTACAACTAAAACAAAAAGCATAGTGATTAACTAGTATTATGGACAATAATGACAACCTCTCATATTCTGTATTTACTTGGCCATCTTCTACAATTGAGAACGACTTTCTTTGCAAGTTTTTCTATTATGCCCACTTCGTTGACATAATCCACATGTATTTTTACTAGTCGCTTCTTGTGATGGGTACCTCTTTCTCTTTGGTCGACCTGGTTGCGTCTTCACGTCGGGAGACCGTACGAACTCAGCTCCATCATCATCGTTAATTTCTACACCAAAAGTGGGGATGGGTCTAATAATTGCTTCATAAGTCTTCTTATAGGCTGCTACCATGTACCGAGCATCGCAATAATGATAGGGACTATGGCCCATTGTCTCAACACACGCACATGCATGGGGACATGATATTCTCAACAGTTGCCACATCCTGCAGGTGCAAGTGTGGTGTTTACAATCAACAATAACAAAACTATCACCGTCCATCACTTCATACATCAGTGGGCATGATCTTTTTGGGGCAAATGTACGAGATGACTCATAATTCTGTCTAACCACATCATTCGGTACATGACATAATGCTGAAATCATTCCTTGTGCCTTCTCCCTCCTCTCATTCATCATGGTCATGCAACTTAGTCTGATTTTATCTAGCATCGCTACTGGAGGCAGGTTACGCGCTTTGAGGACCCATGAGTTCCAACTCTCTGTGAGGTTGGTTGTTATCTCGCCCCATCTATTCCCGGGAAATAGTGCATTCGCCCAACGTGAAGGATCTGAATTTATTAGGTATCTTCAGCCAGTGGCATCGATTCAAAAATATCATGCATATGTCCATTGTACTCTGACAATGTAGGAGCATATGCTGCTTTCTTTAGCACACCGACCCAGAAATCAATATTCTTTTTGGGATAACTCTTCTTCATGACCTACATTGACATTTAAAGGAGATATTAGTGAGTCGCTCCATTTGTAAATTTCTGAATAAATTAGGTCACTACTATTCATTACATCACAGCACTTGATTCAAGTTGTAAATGTAGAATATAAAATGGATAACTCGATTAAAAATCATTTACCTGTTTCTTGAAATTATCCCCCAAATGCCTTAGACAATATGCATGGTGTGAGCGATCAAATATTAATGGTACTGCCCTCGTCAACCCACTATGACGGTCACTAAAGAAAGTGAATTCCTCAAATGATATCGGGCCAGCCACACTTTTAATTGCATCACGCAGTTTAAGGCAAAACCACTCCCAATTCTCATTCGTCTCAGCATCAACAACTGTAAATTATAGATCAACACAAAACAAAATGAGAATGAAGCATATTTATGGAATAGACGATTGTTATCCCTCATTTTTTTATTATTGAATTCACTTACTTGCGTAGGCTATTGTGAACATTCCATTATCCGCATCTTTAGAGGTATCACACAACAAATGTCCTTTCCACTTTGACGTTATATGTGTGCCATCGAGGAAGACCATGGGTCTACAACCCCGCACAAACCCATATATAGAGGCCCCTAGGCATATAATACTCGGAGAAATTGATTTGTGCTGGGCTTGATTTCGAGATCTGCCATGCTCCCTGGATTTATTTGTTTTAGGGCCTCACAGTACCACCTTAGCTTATCAAAGCACTTCTCAACATCGCCATGTATCTCATTCATTGCCTTCTCTTTTCCATACCATACCACGTGGTAATTTACATCTACTCCATACTTCGCTCTAATATCATCTTTCACATCACATGGCTTGTATAATAGATCGCGCATCAATTTATCTTTAACTACATCTTTGACCCAAGAAGAATCTGCCTTTGGGTGACCTCGAGTTTTTAAATTTTCAAACCCACATGTGTGTGTTAAGTCACACTTTCGAATCCCGAATGACGCATCTCCATCATGGTATGAAGCGTGTATACGCCACTTGCATGTTTCCTCACTACACACGACAATAATTCTTTGTTTTGTATTCTTCTTATATATGAACAACCGCCGAATTGCAATGCAATAGTTTTTCACAGTTTTCCGGAATTCTTTTGCATCGGTAAACCTTTGACCCTGACCACGGATCCCACGAGCATAGGCATCGACTGTGCTTTCATCTATTAACTTTGTGGCACAGTCATTGGATCTTGCAACCAATCCATCATCAATCCTACAAGTACAAAATATTTGGCAAATACAGAAAGTGGTATCTCTTTAATAATGTATGAAATGTGAAATTAAGCAGTTCAAACTAGTGAAAGCTACCGGTGAATCCGTAATTATACAGTAAGTTATGAAAATGTGAACAAGTGTAACTAAAAGATTTATGACCCGGTTACCTTGGCCCATTGTGACATGGTGGATCCCGTTGCTTTGCAATCATCTCGCACATTCTACTTTTGAAGTTAGCATGCACTTCACACATTGTAGTGACATCTTCATCACTACACAAAGTAACATGTAACTGCATTCCTGGAACAATGTACTTTACTGTTGTTGAAGGCTCATTAATTTCACTTCATCTTTTAGAGAGTTGGGAGTACAACCCACTTAATGTTGTATCTTTGTGCACTTTGAATATATGTAATTCTTCACCATATCTACATGCCAACATTAAATTATCGTCGCATCCATCACGTTCACTGCTTGACCCCATTTTTCAAATTCACTCTTTGCTATTATGATTCTCCAGCTTGTAAATTCTAATAAGATCGGGTAAAATAGTGAACCGTAATAATATAAAGGATACATTTATCCAATTGTACCAATTAATGAATAATAATATAACATGTTGCTTTATTCTAAAATAAATTTAAGTGCGGTCTATTTAATAAATAAAAATAGCAAAATTGCATAATAACAATTCTTTGTTGTTTCATCAATTACGTAAATAGGACTCAAGCAATTAGCAAGCTTCCTATCACAAATACAACTAGCTGCTTCCAACCCCACACAAAGATTATGACATACATCTTGTAAAAAAATTCACATACAGAGTAGTCAACATTAGCACATAATCAAAAGAACACATCAACTACTCTAATTTTTCACCAAACATTCAACTTGACAACCAAGCGCTCCACTTTAGACAAGTCAGGCTGTAACACCCCCATTTTTCCTAAGGATGCAGCGGAAGAAAAGTGCGGAAAACAATGGGTGGGGTGCTACCGCCACGTATCCCGGACCGCCCGAAATACGCTAAGGCTAAAAATAATGGGTGCAGAACATCAGAGTTTAATGCATATGCTAACCACTTCCCGGGCAAGTTAGCATATACTCTGCACAAAAGCTTATAATACCGTAACAATAATAAAATAAGCTTAATAAAAATGTTTGGTATAGCGTAACCAAACGGAGGAACGCATTCCTCAAAGGAGCTCAATAATAGGAATGGAATAAATCCATGGAAATTTTTATTTTAAAAGAGGTTGTACCTCGCATTTCAAGAATATAATAATAAGGGGTTGTCTATCTCGCATTTCAAAAATAACACTGCTAAATGCAAAAATGCATTGTTTAAACAGTAGGGCACAACCTTTGCATAAATGGGATAAAACCCAAATATTTATTCATGCTTGATAAATAATTTCCCATGCTTTATAAAAATTATCTTTTGCCCCATAAGAAAAAATGATCTATGCTCGATACATAATTTCCAAGGCTTCATAAAAATTGTCTTTACCTTATAAAAAATTTATCTATGCCAAGAAATAAGTTCTATCCCCAAAGGGGATTTTTTTTAAAAAAAAAATATTCATTCTTATAAATATTACCCCGTACCGTGCCCGTGCAAAATATGCTGTAACGAACCTTGCAGATCTGAAACCTGAAAGGAAATGGTGACAAGTGTAGAGTCAGCGAAAACAATCGCTGAGTAAGTAGAAGTTTACTCCCGGAGGAGGTTGGGTAGCAGAAATAATTTAAAGACAACAGTTATGGTAATGGTATGCTAAAAACGAGAATAATTTATACATACACGAAACATTATTCTATATCCAGGGAACAGATAATATAACAGTATGCATTACCGAGATGTGAGTATCTCAGCCACCGTGTGTGGGGTTCGGGCTCTAGTCCCACTCGAAGGTGGGGTCCCTGTTTTGTCGGACTCTAGTCCCACATGCACTCAAGGGTGTGGGAGAGGTAAGAAATTTCCTCAAGCCCACTATGAGAAAAGACCGATGACGCCGAGCTGTGAGTCCCAATAGTCCCCGTGTGGCGATTAAGTGCACAACAGGGTGGGAGTTGGGCAGCTGCGACCCATGGCCCCTCGCTCATCCCCGTAACAATGAGCTCAAAAATCCGTAGGATTTTGTGAATAGTTGCGAACATCATAAAGCACAGTAAAATGGCATACCAATAATCCAAAAATAGTAGGGAGCTATAAGCATAAATTTAAAATAATAAAGCGGTAGTAAAAATTATGCTTAAGCTAAAATAAATTTGGGCTTTACTCCAAAGAGTAAAAATCTACTTACAGTCACCGAAGATGAAATGGGGATGACACACGCACAGGCTACGAGCAGATAATCCTTTACAGCTACGTGACTAAGAAAAATACTCTAATATTAATTTATACGCTATAATGACTCTTTAACTAAAATAATAATAATAACTAAAATGATAGCTAAAATAACAACTAAGATACCTAACTTAAATAAATCTTACCGGAATACCGCTACTAGACTGATTTGTTAATAATCTACCGGTGGAACTTTGAGAAGCAGCAACAAATTCTCCGCGATGAAAGGAAACAAAAGAAGAAACGAGGAAGAAGAAAGAATGATGCAGAGGAAGAAGGAAAATTAGAAAGAATGCAGTGGGAAAATGTTGTGGGAATGAAGGCCCGGTGGGGGGATTAAATAAGCAAAAGGATTGCTTCTGTTAACTGGACAAAAGCTCCCCTTCCTTGTTTACCCTCTAAAGTCCCACAGATATCCATGTCTTCTTTTTCAATCAATCCCATCTCCACCTTTTTCAGTCTGCACGCCCCCCCTCCTCTCTTCTCAACATCATTCCATTCCATATCCTCTAGTCCTTATTGCAAGACTCACAACAACACATTGGACACAAGGTGAGCTTGGTTTTTCTCCCTTCCCCTCGGATCTCTCTCTGCTCCTCCATTTTTCTTTTCCATTGTGTTTGCAAGAAAAAAAAGTTGGGTGTTGATGGAAGGGTGAAGGGGCGGCGCACCCCCCTGCAGCGGCGGCGGCGGCCAGATGAGCGGCGGCAGCGGGCGAGCGGCGGGGAGCTCGGCGGCCGACAGCTTCAGCGGCCTCCTCCTCCTCCTCTCGATCCCATCTTCTCCTCCTCTCTGTTTTGATTTCTCCATCCCTTTTCTTTTTCGTCTTTGATTTTGATTTGGTACTGTGGATTTTGGATTTGGGTGGATGGTGAGGGCGGATTTTGGTGGTGGCTCGAGATGGTGATGAGGAGGAAAGAAGGGGTGGAGATGGCCGGAAAATGGGGGACAATGGTGGCGGTTGCGCGACGGAGGTGGCGGCTGTGGAGATGCAGTGGTGGCGAGTGAGGTAGACAGGGGCCGGCGGAGCAGGGGCGGCGGAGGTGGTGGCTGCGAAGGTCGGAAACGGAGCAGGGAGGAGATTTGGTGGTGGTCTGTGTGCGGTGGTGGTGGCCGGCGGCAGCGACCGGAGTCCCGCCGGAGGTTGGCCGGCGGCGAGGGCGGCGCCGGAGGCAGCTGGGCAAAAATTTAGGGTTAGGGTTTAGTTTGTGTTTGGGCTTAGGGTTAGGCTTGGGCTTAGTTGGGTTGGGCTCAATCCTTTTTTTTTCTTTGGTTTTCTTTTTGCTTGTTGGCTCACTACTTCACTAGCTCAACTCCAAATCCCTAAGCTTGGACATAACCTACTAATCAATTTAAATCATAGACCTAAATAGCTATTAAATCTTGATTATGGACTTAATAATTGTAATAATCTCACAGTTATATAATTTAATGTGTTGGACTTAATTGACTAATTAATCTAAGTTGGGGACTTAATAATTTATTTATCCGGTATAATTAGTCGAGTAATTTGGGACTCCATATTCTTCAATTCGGGACAATCGCAATTTATCGGTCGGACAATTCCTAATAATTAAATGGGTTTAGTGTTCTAATTTAATTACACGGACTTAATTTTATAGCTTAACTCATAAATTGTGTTATTTAATAGATTAGTCCATCTATTAATTTATCACCTTTAGTGAAATGACTCACCACTTCAAATTCCTTAATCCGGACAATTAATCGTTAAATGGGTCGCTAGATAATTTTATTCAATTGGTCAAGTATTAATATTAATGATTAATTTGTAATATGATTTGAGTCCGAAATTATTTAATACAACATTAACTCAAAAATTCCCGACATTCGCTCATTACGCGATTTTAGTATTTAAATTCTTAATCATCATGAACTCAATTAATAATTTTTTTAATTTAGTATTTAGTTTTACATCGTAATATAGCTTAGTGGACTAAAGGATTTAAATTACCTAGTAGTGGATCTCCTCGTCACAATAATCAAGTGTATTAATATTTAATCCACTTACTCATAAACAAATCAATGGGTTTAACTCCATTAATAGTTAGTCTCCTCAGGCAAATTGGTCGAGGTCTTGGAAAATAATAATTAAATATTTTGCTAATTAAAAATTAGTTTGTCCTCGAATTTTATAACTTAATTGGCTAAGTGTTTTATTCCGTCCGTGATTATTTATTTCATTACTTTACTCGTGCCTAGTAATATTTATTTAGACTCTAATATTTCATAAGCTCGCCTACTTTGGTCATTAAATTATATTTCTATCCGATACCCTCGTTGGATAATTTGGTTTAACTTAATTTGCCTTTGGCAATGTTTAATCCAACTCGTGTACATAAGTTGGGGGACTTAAATAAATTCTTGGTAATTTATAAATTATTACGTATATGCTAATTCAATAGTCTCATACTTAAAAGTTTTTAATTCCTTAAATTTAATTCTCAGCTAAGATTGATTTAAATAAATTCGCACTTTGAAAACATTTTCTTTCACCTTCTAAAATTTTTATTTATGAGAAACTTTAAATATTTATTTATTAAAATTTAAATTTCTGTTTAAAATTTTTACGGGGTGTTATAACAGACGAGATTTGATCATGATCACCATGACATCGTGTTTTAATTTATTTAAGTGAAGATTGCCTTGCAGTTACATGCTTTTTTCTTCCCGAATCGATAACATATAAGTGTGCATAAATGCATATCTAACTTAATTTAATCACATAATGGAAAACAACACAAGAACCCAGAACCTTATTCTTGATATGAAAATTTTCACATCAGTAGTGTCAAATTTAGCATAATGATAACAAAAATGTTATAAAAGCAATTAGTTGTGTGGTGATGCTTAAATGTTAGATTTTTATAAAAAATAAATACTATAAATTCACCAAATTCAAAACTACACAAGTACTGTTATGAGAACTTGCATGCTCAAATAGTGAGAACTTCGGACAGAGAGATTTCTTAGCCAATAAACATAACACTAGAGCATCTATACAACACTTGTTCAAACACCACAACCAGGGTAAGGAAACCAAATGCTACATAGAATATCCCTTTAGAGTTACTCAGATAACCAATTAAAGAATATAAATAGTACATCCATTAATGATTTGGTGAACAGTTAGGATCAGGTACTGCGGTTTGATCGTTGCTCGTTTTCAGACAACCAAGAAAAACAACTCAGGTAACTCTAAGCTTCCAACACTTATTCACCTACTGTTCACCTAATGGCGTGGCCACTTATCATCAATAGACTACTTTTGTCTGGTCCGTGACAGAATACTATACAACAGATCTGACATATTCCCATTTGGTAACCGAATTGAAAAGAAGAGAACCTTTTTCCCTGGTTCCCAGATGGCCAAATCTTATCATTAAATAGATTACACATACTTTTCCCAAATGGCAAATTGATGTATTTCGGCCCTAATGACTCCAACAAACATAAACTTGCAAGAATAAAAATGACTCGATTGTGGCTATGAATCAGATAATTAGTGGCTATGATTTAAACCAAAGATCAAAAGCAGACAGATATGACTCAATTGACATTACAGGGAAAAAAAAAAGCCATACCGACCAGATAAATTTTGCTGCCTACACTACCGAAGAGTAGCACCTCCCTCACTGATTTGAGTGCCCTCGCCAGCCAAGCAAAAGATTCTTCGCTTCTATGGAGTTTGTTGTTGATTTTCTGCGGTGGTGTGTTCCGATCGGTTCCGAGCCTCCTTCTGTTTCGTTCTTTTTTTGGAAGTGTGAGCGGGAGAGTAGAACGATTATCCTTTTCATTTAAATACCAAATTACATACATTACAGTAAACACTGTAATATTATATAGTAAAACTGTAATATTTAATAGTAAAAATTAAAAAAAAAATTACCTGATGGTACAAAAAACAAATAAAAAGTCAAATGGTACCATTTAACAAATAGAAAGTGTCAAAATGACACTAATAAATAATTTGCCTTTTATTTTACTGTATTAATTTCACAAATATATATCATGTGATTACATTTTCATGTTAAAATACCATAATTCTTAAAAGATATCATGTGATTATATTTTTATTTTAAAATACCCTGACTTCCGGGTGTTCAATTTCACACCCGGCCCTTTATCTCTATCCTTCGTAGACCCTTTATAATTTGTGTGGCATGAACTTTAACTACCCATTTCCTAGTATAGGCGGTTAAAAAAAGTTTTCTCTCCGTCTCATTAAAAGTGGCCCCTTTTGACTTTTGACACTCTTCATTGTTTAATTTTGACTCAATTTTATATTATTGATACAAGAAGAGAAAAATTGTCAAGTGTGGTCTTGTTAGAGTCGTCTAATTGTATAGTTTTAAAATATACATTTTATATAATTTTTTCTTATACCGATTTTGAGATATAAAGCGTTTAACAATTGCATTGGATTTTGTGCAGAAGAGAAAGTGACCACTTTTAATGGGACGGAGGGAGTAGAATTTATCACATTGGTCACTATGCCAACTTAGCAAAAAAAATGAAAATATAAAATTTTATTTTATGTTTATTATTTATAAAAGGCGCCTTAAATTTTTATTAATGTGCACTTTAAATTTTGATTGGTAAGTGATGTCCACCCTTTTACCCTTTAATTTGTTTCTTGTTGGTTTTGAGTGTCGAATTGTGGAGCGAGCGTGCGGATTGATTGTTGTTGATAGAGATTGGGTTGAATTTAGGATTTTGCATTGATTGACATTGGAGATACAAGATGAATTAGTGTTTTGGAGGTGATGGTTGTTGCCATAACCTAGGGGTTTATTTTGTATCATTGTGGAATTTGTGCTTCATTCTTTCTTCCCCACTAATTGGTTCTGTATCTATATTCTGGTACATGCCACAGTCTGATGAGACTGTCGGTGAGATCATATCAAGGTGTTGTGAGAGCCCTAATTCGAGCCACAGACTGTGGGTGAACGTAGAAAAGCCCGTCCTTGGACGGGCCATAGTGGAATGGGAAACTCATTGGCCATGCCAAGATCCGGGAGGTCCAATATGGGGTGATTTTTATGATGTATTTGTTGAATAATCCTTTGAGTTGTTGAATTATATTTCATGGTGGAAATTTTTGTGAATGAGCATGTTAGGCCTTGCGGGCATGAAGCTCAGAGACACATACTCCCTCCTTCCCAGTTATTGTGTGATGCTTGACTTTTTGACACTATTCATTATTCGGCTTTGACTCAATTTTCTTGTGAGTATATACTCCCTCCGTCCCGCTAAAAACGTCCCATTTCTTTTGGGCACGGTGTTTTAGGTGGAGTGGGTTATTGTGTTAAAGTGGTGTAATTAATTGATGTGATAGTTATTTGAATTGATAAAAGAAAAGTTAAAATTGTATTGAATAATTTTACGATGTGATATTTGTTTTGATTGAGAATAAGAAAAAAATATATTGTGTTACACAGTAATTAGATAACTTAATGTTTGTTTTAATTAAGAATGAAAAAGTGAAAATTGTTAGGAATAATTAAATTTATAAGTAATTGTCAAATTTATCCACATATTGATTATTTTAACAAATTTTAATTAATTTGATGAACCCATTAATGTTTAGTTGGACAAGTTTTAAAAAATCAAATGAAATGAACAAAAATACTTGATACAGTATATACTAAAAAAATCATAGAAGAACAGTAGCCTCCTCAATTGATAAAAACATATTAAAAAAAATCATATAGTCCATTTATGGATCTTTTCCTTCCTTTCGAAAAAGAAATATGGAGTACACTGAATTCACACTTTCCTACTTTCCCTCTAAAAATCACTAAACATAAATTAGGGATAAAATTTCCCTCCTTTAACTTTCCCACCCAAAATAAAAAAGCATAATTTAGGTTTTCCTCACTCTATAAATATGGCATCTACAATACAAATACTTCACAAACCCAAAAACAGAAAATAAAGACAAGAAATCTAACTGTGGAGAGAAGCCAGGGTGGTGCAATTTCTTCTTCTACACAGCCGGAAACGGAAGCCTTTTAGGGGGAAGATAATGAAGCTGCTGCCAAATTCAACATTCATAGAAGAATAGTGGGTCGACTTTGGGCTGAAGCAAGAAAACAAGAAGCAGCAGGTGAAGTTATACAATTAAGAAGTAAGAAACCAAATCTTGCAACAAAAAAAATGCTACATTGATCTAGAGTTAATTGCTTCCATTCAACTTCACAAGAGAAGTACTATTCGTAGTTTAGCAGAATCCATCAACTCCTCTAAACGCACAGTGGGGAGGTGGGTGTTAAAAGGGTTGATCAGGGCTCAAACAAATGCCATTAAACCTGATTTAACAGCCCCAAACAAGCTGCTCAGACTTGAATTCTCTCTACAAGCACTACAAGTTGATGAAATGGTAAACACTGTCATGTTTAAAGGAATGCACAACACAGTTCATATAGATGAGAAACGGTTCTATATCACTCGAGGAACACACAGATATCACTTGACTCCAGCAGGGGCAGATCCGCACAGAACTTGCAAGAGCAAAAAATTCATAACCAAGGTAATGTTCATGTGTGCAGTGAGTAGGCCCATGTATAATGAAGATGGTAGTGTGTTGTTTGATGGAAAAATAGGTAAATAGGTATTTTTCCCTTCACCGAGCAAGTTCCAGCACAAAGGAGTAGCAAAAACAGGCCAGCAGGCACACTACAAACCAAACCAATTGAGTCAATAAGCAAGGATGTGATCAAAGACTGTTTGATCAACACATTACCAAAATCTTCAATGTTTATTGTTTAGCAAATTTTAACACACTATCAATTCACAATATAATGTTTTCAATGACTGATTATTCCAGCTATCAAATCAAAAGGCCAACTTCAGCATCTATACATAGATATACAGCAAGATAATGCAAGACCACATATCAAAGATAATGATCCATATTTCAGATTGACAGCTAGCTCAGATGGCTTTAACATTATATTGGTACATCAACCACCTAATTCCCCTGATACCAATGTTAATGATCTTGGATGGTTTAGATCCATTCAATCACTACAAATTAAGAAGGTTGCACAAACTGTGGATGAACTAGTTGATGCAGTGGTGAGTTCATTTGAAGAGTTAACACACACAAGTTTAAACAAAGTTTTTCTCAGCTTGCAAGGATGCATGATAGAAATTATGGAACGCAAGGGGCACAACGACTAAAATCTTCCACATATGAAGAAGGGTAGCCTCATTTTGCAAGAAAGACTTCCCATGAATTTGGATGTACCAACAGAATTGATTAGTGAATGCATAAAGTTTTTGGTGGATGCCGGAAGTGCTCAAGGGATCAGGGGGTTGATATAAAGTTGGTTTCATAATGAATGCAACATAAGTTTAACATGTTGTATTTTGAAAATTTTTGGTTGGTTACATGTAAGGCATAAACATGTTTCCAAGTGTAACACCCCGATTTAATTAATACATGATTAATTTAATTAACTGTGGTTAATTAACAATGGATTTATTATATGGATTGTTTTGCAGGTATGATATTAATGAAGTGGAAGAATAAGTGGGTTCAAACCCACAAGAAAATAAGAGCTCAAATGCTCAAGTGAGTGCATTATGGTGGAGATAACTCAAGTTAAGTGGACCAACCCGACCCGGACCCATTTTGAGCATAAAAATCAGATTTGGGACTTGAAGACCCATTTCCGCTTCTCTTATTTCCTTCATTCCTGTCACTATGCTCTCTACAGGCAAGGGTTCTTCAAGTTCTTGCCCAAGTGGTGATTTGGTGCAAAATCAAGAGGGGGACTTGATATACAACCTAAAGTAAGTGATTTCCCATATTTATTTCATGCTTTTGATGGATTGAGAAGAGCTTTTTGGTGGGTGTTTGGTTGGTGACGGGTTTGGATGATTTTGGTGGAACTTTTGTAGATTGACTAGAATTTGAGGGTCTAATCTTGGATTGGAGCTTGTGTAGTGTTGGAGGAAGCTTGGGTAAGTCTTTTTGCTCCTTCTTGTTGATGTTGATCGGATTTATGTCTCTCCTTGGATGCATGTTGGAAAAGACTCATGTTTTGGATGAATTTTTGATTGGTGTTGATTCTCTCATTGTAGCTTGGAATTGGAGTTGGGAGAGCTTGGGAAGCTGAAATTGAAGTGTTGAGGACATCAAAAACCCAAGGCAAGAGTAGGATTTAGCTTATTGTGGGGGAAGATTGGAAGAAAATGGTGAATATCGTGATATTCTGCCTCTGCTGAAGCTTCAGAGGCGCCACATAGCCTATTCTGTGCCTAAAAGTGGTCCGGAGCGCCGCTGTGGCGCCCCAGCCCTTGAAGTCTTCAATTTAGGTGCCGTAATGCCTTTACGGCGCCCAAAAGGGGCTTGGAGCGCCACATTCGCCCGAAAAACCCACAAACTTGAATCGGCTCTAACTTACTAGTTTCTAATCCGATTTTTGCAAACCATTTATGAATCTGACCCTACTCGAAACAAGGATTTCAAATACGCAATCAGAATTAGGAGATAATGACTCCTTCAAAAATTTAAAATAGGAATTTATAGCCCCAGGATATCTCCTGCGTGCCGATTCGCTGTTTTCTTCCATTTTCATTCTCTTTCATATTTTATCATTTCTTACTCGTTTCTAGGTCTCGGAAATTGTGTTAAATTGATCTAAGATGTTTTAGTGCCTATCATGAGTATTGATTGAACTTAAAGGATTTACCATGCCTTAGTTTCCGATGGAATCTTGCGTTGCTTCTATCACTATGTTTGTTGTTTTGAGCTGTTGATTTGATAATAGGAAATTAGATAATCATGATAATTGATGAAAGAAGCGAGATTAATGTTATTGAATTGTCGGAGGCATTGGATGTCATTTAGATTGAGTTGGGAGAAGAAAAAATTTTGTACTCGTGTCCAGTAGGCGCCACATGCACTATGTGGCGCCCAAATCAGCTCCCAAGCGCCCATTGGCGCCTCAAATTTAGAAATTTTTCCAGGAGGCGCCGCTTTCACTGTGCGGCGCCCAAATTGCGATCCTAAGCACCGTATTGGCGCCTCAAACGTGAATTTTGCTTAATTTTGATATCTTTACTCAGTCCAAATCATATCCAATTGAATTTTAAAGTTCAATGGGTCGGGTATTTACTCCAAACTCATATATTTACTGGATTTATCCCATTAGGCTCCATAATTTGCCTCCTTTTCAGAACTCAGACGTATTATTCCAAAAATTGCTCCTCTTAATCTTCAAACCCTGGGTATTCTAATTCATATTAACTCTCTTAAATTCTGTTTATGCACTTATTGTTGGTTTGTTTGTGATCGTTGAGAGAATTTCAGAAATTGTGATATATTATAGATTGTGGGATTATATAATCAAATCTTTATGATTTTACACAATGCAGACACTAAAATCAATAAATTATGATGTATAGATCATATTAAAAAAACTGAATTTTTTTATCTATTTAAAAGGTATTATCTAATTCATTCTAACTTTTTAAATGCATGCTATATTCTTATTTTTGAAATTAAAAATTTTTAATCCCACATTTTAAATCTTTCATTATGCACTTAACTAAACTGGTAGTTCAGTTTAAGTGTGAGGATGGAGGAGTTTCTATTATGATCACATTCTCGAAATTCTTCATCAATAAGTCCATTTAGTTTATTCAATGCATAAACTATTTATTTAATACATTATCCAGGGTTGAGATATCATGAAGAATGAAGGTATATTATGCTATCGTTGTTGGCATTTTGCTGTAAATTCTGCTCTAGAACTTATGATGTTTTGCTTTTGGTGAATTCTGAAATTTATTATTTATCAAATCTGTCCATACTTCTTAAAGTTGCTGGAAATTGTTGTTAAATGTTATAATTTGAGTTATGGATTGTGTTTTATGATTCTGATTACTTTGGAATTCCTATATGCACTAACAATCATATTTGCTTGAGTGATTCCTATATATACATATTAGAAGCAGGATATGCCAACAAAGGAGCAAGATGACAGCCGTGATGATGAAGTGAAATTCAAAGCCCTAAACATTTCAGGTGTGATCTTTTCATGTTTTATGTTTACTAATTTACATGGGAATAAATTGGTAAGAGCTTCGTTATGTTTTTAGTATTTTCTTAGGCTTTAGAATAAATATGGTAAATGCTTTAGGTTGGATATGTTGATCATGTTAAATTAAATGATGTTTTCACAGTGTTCTATTATTTGAGTTATCACATCACAACCAATCTGGAGAAAATTCAAATAAGTCTAAATGTTCTTCTTAGATCCGATTTTACAACTTAATAAGCATTGTGATTCTTAGTTTAAAGTTTTAGGTTTTGCTAAACTGTCATGATAGCTGTTCGAATTTTGCTAACAATTCTATTTACTTTGCAGAAAGTTCATGATTACTCAGACTAGTTTACTTGTAGCGTGGAGAGTTATCATTGTTTTTATTTTATATGAATATGCTCGTTCCATGTCTCCTTAAATGCTTAATTACATAAAGTGAGAGTAAACCCCAGTTTAAAAAAAAAACATCTTGCAAAAGAAAAAAAAAGCAATAGAAAATCAAAAAGTATGCAAGATTAAAAAGAATAAAGGGGTGTTAAACATAATATTTATAAACTCTAGACTAAATGACTGTCACGTACTCCTAGACATGAGGAGCTTTTGGAATTCAATAGTCTGCAACTCAGCCAAAGTGTCTTGAGTAATTGTGAAACCGAGTTATCAATTGAGCATATTTGAAGGCAGGAATAGAAAAGTATATTTATATTATTTACTCTCCCATTTCGAGTTGCTATGTTTGATTGATCTGCTTTTTGTACTGTAAGTGCTTTGGATACCTGGTTTTGACAGCTGATGCATGACAGTTTACTCTGCTCTAACTCATTAAACTTTTGAATCTCTTTAGCTCATTGCGTTGTTGAAATCTATGATTGGCATAACTGTAGTGACTTTATCTTTATTATCTTGATTGACATTTTGATGTGTTAATTGATTTCATTGCTCAAGGGACGAGCAATATTTAAGTGTAAGGATGTTGATGCACCCTGTAAAACCACACTTATAAAAGCTAGAATTGTACCAAAATATATCCAAAATGAGTGCATTTTACCTTAATTCATTGCACTTTTAGGTGTATTTCATGTGTTTTTATTTTTCAAGTGATCATGGTTAGATTTGGCTTATTTAGATAAATTTACCATGTTTTGATGTATTTTTAATAAGATTTTGGCAAACCTAATGCATTGCAATGTTGTTTTAGGCATTTAAATGATGAAAAGCGATGTTCGGAAGCTTTATTTTGAAAAATAACGAATATTTAATGTGATATGCGCCAAGATTCAGACTTAAAAAAATTCGTAGTTGAGATCTTCCCAGGAGGCTCCGCACAAGCATTGCGGAGCCTAAATTGCCTTCCGAGCACCGAAACGGAGCCTAGGTTGGAAAATTAGCAGGAGGCGCCACATCTTCTTCGCGGCGCCTGAAACCCCTTCCGAGCGCCATTTTGCGCGCCACAGTCGCGGTTTGGAGGTTTTTTAACCTCCCGAACTCAGTTTTTATGCCTGTTTCTTCCTCATTTTCGCTAGGCAGACTCATATTTGGATAGAAGACATCTCTGCAAACTTGGAAAGGAAGGCTGATAACACCGAACCATGCCGAAGGAAGTGATCGGAATGTCTTTCTGACTGTGTTGTTCACATTCTAGGTGTTGTCTTTTTCTTTTTTTTTTCTCGCTTTGTAATGTCTAGGATTTACTTCTAAACTTAATTTCCTACTATTTTCATGTTTGTAAACGGATTTCTATGTTGTTCGTGTTAGAAGTGTTCTAGAACGGGAGTTCAGAAATACTTTGAAGTACGGATTATTGCTATTATGGAAGTATCAATATATTCTATGTTTAAATTGTCGTTGTTTTCACTGTTCTGCATAATATGAACGTTGGAATCTAATCTGTATGGTTTCTGCTTTGCTAAATCGGGAGATAAAAAATACTCCCTCTGTCCCATTCCAAATGTCCTACTTACTATTTTTGGATGTCCCATTACAAATGTCTTCTTTCTATAAATAGAATTAATTTTCCCCACCAACAACTACGTGGACCCCACCATATACTCACAAACCAACTCTACCTTAATTCCCGTGCCCAACAGTAATAAGACAATTGAAGTGGGACGGAGGGAGTAGTAATTAGATTTTAGTTCCGGTCTTGGGAATAAATCACATTATAAATGGATTCTGGCATGTACACGCTGATTTGGAAAATGAAATGTGTCATATGATCACTATAGGAAAATTGGTATGCTTGGGAGAGACTCAAATTTATGCCTAGACTGATGATTGCAGAATGTTAGATGTGATAATTTGCTTCCATGAAGTCTGTTTATACAAATTATGAAAAATAGGAAATTGTCATATTTTTAATCTTTATAAAATTATTAATTCTGTTGAAATTGATCTTTTAGACATTGGGAAATGCTAAATTATTATGCAATTTCACTTTTATATAAAGATGACATGTTCTATATCATTACAAGCATATATTTTATTTTTATAATTATTATTTTAAAATTTTAACTTGCTTTATTTTTAAATTTAATGTCACTATTTTTAATTTAATCGCTATTAGAATTAAACAAACTCTTTTCAAAATATAATATATATTATTAATGAAATTAAAATGACTAAGTTTTCTCCAGAATGAAATAATATTCTGAATTCCTCGTGGATCGACCCGGTATTCACCGGTTTTTATTACTTGATGACAACCATCCGCTTGTGGTAAAATATGAGTAGTGAAAATTATTCATCAAGCGCCCATACCAAGTCCTGGTTGGATGCCGCCAACACTAAAGGGCAGGCGCCACAACATTGTGGAGTGGCCACGGCACCTGCCACACCTCCAGGCGCCATGCCTCCTACGCAGGCACCGATGGTCTCACCTGAGTTGCTGACAGACATGATGCAACATATTTTGGGATTCAACTAAGGTCGATGGAGCGGCCTACATACAGAAAACCTTACCCTGACTGGGTTGATACCATGCAACCATACCCACGGGGCTTCAAGATGCCCGAGTTCTCCAAATTTTCAAGGGACGACAGAAAGTGGGCATGTTCACAACACAATTCACAAAGGGAATAAAGGAGAAGGATAGGGGTTAATGACCACTTAAGCCAAGTCCCCATTTCCACGCACACTGATTATTTTTCTTTATTGGCTAGACGCACACTGATTATTTTGCTACATTTCATTTAAATGACGTGGTTGAGCAAAATTTTAAATTTGTATGAATATGAAAATTTTCAAATTCGGAAGGAAATTTTAAATTTGAATTGAAATTAAAAAAATATTGAATGCGGAATTAAAATTGGATAGAATACTCAGGCCTCGGAATTCTTTCAAATTCTTCTTTTTTCTTTTTTTGGTGATACAGTCTGAAAAGGCGAGCAAAGAATAGAAAAAAAAAATTAGGAAAAATAACTCATCAAACAAATGACCGCACCACTCTCAATCATCAAGCACCAGCAAAAACCTCTTGTAATACCCGTAAATTTTAGAATATAAAAATAGGAATTAATCCAATAGGAGAGAAGGTTTCGTTTCCGAGAACCCGTAGACGCGGAAATGCACGGAAGTCAAAGGACGACGAATTAGAACCCGACGGACCAAAACCGACGGTCTTAGGATTTCAAGCATGAAACCGAATTGAGACGGAATAAATTTATGATGAGAAGCATAATCGGGAAATGACCCGGAAAAAAAAATCGAGCGCGAAAACGGGGAAGGATAGAAGTCCGAAAGAGAGGAGAAAAGACCCGACGGATCGGATCGCACGGACCCGCCCGGACCGCAGTCCAGGCGAGTCTCGCGCGCTGGCCGGGCGGGGTTTGGCTAAAAGGTGCGCCAACCCCGCGTGGCCCTACAGGTTTTGGCAACTTGCGCGTTTTCGGCGATTTCTTACCATAATTCGACCTCCCGACTTTGGAAAGCAGATTTTGGCCGAAGGAGGAAGCATTTAGGCGACCTAGGGCAGCCTCTCCACCATTTTCATCAGTCACCATTCACTCTCAAACTCTCTCAACTCTCTCCAAAGCCAAAACACTTTCCGGCGACTTCCCGACGACTTTCCGATCACTTCCCGGCGACGAAAACCGACGGAGGAGGCGTTGAATACAAGATTCCTAGTATTCTAATCTGTGGTAAGTCGTTCATAGATTCCTATTTAAGTTTTTGAACCCGAAAACTTGATCTAACAATTGGATTTCTTCGTCCGACTCGAAATCGTGGCCAAAGTCGGAAGCTTGACGTTGAGGAGATTCGTTCGTAGGATTTTGGACGAGCCAGCGACCTTAGGACGACCCAAAACTCTCTATCACTGTAAGTTGAGCCTTCCATATCAATACGGGTGATTTCGGGGCGTCCGGTATAGGCGTAATGTAACGAAACGTAAAAATCGAACTTAAAAACCCCATCTTGCGCAGTTTCTGTAATCGGCCTAAAACTCATATTTCGAGGATTCAATCCGAGAAACTCAAAACTAGACTTTTAACCCTAACACATAAATCTAGGTTGTGTAAAAATTTCAGACATTTTCGTTAACGTTTGCTATTTCAAATCGCGCCGAACATAAACTGTTTACTAGGACTTTTCGAAAAACCTGACAGTTTTCATATTCGAACTTGATGAGCATGTTTCTATAATTTCTAGTCCGATTTGATCTTTACAATCTAAATGAAAGTTGTAGATAATCATGTCTAGTATATGTGGTTAAAATTTCAGAATTTTTGAAGTCCATTTGATATGTTAAAACGTCGAAATTTTGAACTGTGTCATACCTGAGTTCAGACAGATTTCTGATTGCATAGTAAAATTGATTTTTGACATGTTTCCTCAACTTATTTCGAAAAAGTTAAAACACAAAAGTTGTTCGTTAGGGTTTTTGCATAAAGTGTGAAGATTTCAGATTTTTCGGACTTGAAACGGATTTTTAAATTGAAAAGGCGCAAACTGTGACGCCAAGATACTTTTAAATCGAAGGATTTTGAAATTTCAAAACGAACAATCAAAGATTTGAAACACGATACATCTACACTTTTGAAAAACCCCGATACATTAAATCTAAACGATACATGAGATACTTGGTGGAGGGTGAGTGCTCTGCAGGGTGCCCCTCTAGCCTTTCTCTTCGGGCCTATAATGGACGAGAGAATTTGATGAAATATTACGCCAATCGGCGGGAGATACATGGCCTACTCTCTCGGGTTGTCCGTATGGATTTCTCGAGGCTCCGGAGTGTTACTGGGTATGGCAGATACGGCTGCGGCCGCCGGATCACCGGCTATACAAGATACTTACGACACGGCTGTGGCCGCCGGATCACCGGCTATACAAAACATTGAGAAATGGTTACGTAAAGGGGGAAATAAAAGAATTAATGTTTTTAAGTATTTATTATTTTCGCATGTCTTTAAATTATGCATTTAAATTATGTCTTTAAATTTCATGGCATGACTAAATTATTATTGTGGATTAGATGCATGTTTAAATACACAATTAAAATTATTATTTCCTTTAAATTTTGTGAATGCATGTTAGGAGTGAAATTTTAAATTATCTAATTAAATCCCTTTATTGCTATGTTAGGATCGATTTACTCAGTATTTTATATACTGATAAAATTGTTGTTTTCTCTTTTCTTTCAGAGTACGGAGATAATGCATAGCATGTGCATTGGGGGATGGATTTATTAAACATTGTTTATTTGCTTTTACGATACTTGCATAACGGGCATGTAAATCCCGAGTTTTGGCCATGTCGGCCCATTTTACATTTTTCCGCTGCGATACATTATTACTACTATATGTGTGGATGGTACTTATTATTTTTACATAGATTCCGGACTTGTTTTTAAATCTTTTTGCAATACCTATAGCCTTGCATCTCTTTGGCAAGCTCGGAGAATCCGTGTCTTGCTAGAGAGATGTGGCGGTGACATCCCGGCCTCGGTTATCAAATCCGGGGTGTTACAAGTTGGTATCAGAGCCCAGAATATTTTGGAAGCTACTATTATTTTTTTCATTTTTATTTTAAAATATTTTTGAACTAAGTATTATTTTTAAATTTATTATTATCATTATTATTTTTCAGACTACTAGTATTATTATTTTAGCCCAAAATTTGAGCCAAAAATTTTCTTACCCAAGTAGTATAATATTTTGAGCCCAAAGGGGTTAAATTATTTTGACCCAATATTTATAATTATTTATTTTAAGCCCAACCATTTCGACCCAATACCCATGTTTTACTTTTTAAAGTCCAAATTATTATTTTGGCCCAATATAGGCCCAACTTTTTTTTTATCCATGATTAAATTTAAAAATACACTAAGATTAACTTTTGGGGGGATTGCATGTGCATATTCATGTAGATTTAAAATTCCTGCATATCCCAACTTTTATTCGAAACCTACTCTAACTCTAACCTCCTTGTTGACATTAGATGGCCGAACCCAACGCGAACATGACTAATCTGATGATGAAACTGACCAACGCATACCTCGAATCCCAACAGCATGTCAATCACTTCAAGGCTCGAGTGGGGCACCTAGAGAATAACGTGGACTATTTGAGACATCTTAGGGAAGCTGACCATCAGGAAATAACCCAACTCAAGGCCCAAGTCGCCAAACTCCAAACCCAAGTGGTCACACTCCAAAACAAGGACAACGAAGAGATGATGCAATTAGGACACTTAGCAGCTGAGCTGCTAGGCCTAAAGGCTGACATATTTCCTCCGAGCCCGAGCCCGGTGGGGACACCCATTGCCATTGACGTATCCAGCGACGAGGACGATCCCATCGAGGATGTACCTGCCTAGTCACCCTATACTTAGGAGCCCATACTGATGCACTACTATCTATATTCATTTTTTTTCAAACTAGCACCAGCACTACTACTTCATTCCTGTTACGAATGCTTGTAATCAGCTGAAAAATTTTCTCTTGAGTAATAAATCTACAAGCATTTATTTTATACAATTATATTTAAGGTATTCCTTACATTTTAATTAAATTATTTCTCTTCGAATACCCTGCTAAAACCCGATCAAGCAAACGAACAAGTTAATAATAATCAATGACCTATAGATAACAACTAAACAAAAATACAAGTAGTAAATATATATAAATATACATTATATGGAGATAATTATCAAACAAGGGTATCTCCAACCCTAAACCTTAAACCCTAAACCCTAAACCCTGAACCCTAGGGTCCAAAAAAAAAAAAACAAAACAAACAAAAACAAAGCAGTAAGTAGAACCAACCCCGAATAACAACAAACAATACGCTAAACCCCAACAACCTATACTAACAGGTTCCAACAGACTGATACCTGTTAATATCGTCATTTATTTAGTCAAATTATTTCCTAAGCATTACATAATACTTCCACAAAAAGAATCTAAACTCTCTTGTTCTTGCAACAGCATGGCACCGAGAGGAAGACCACGCGCTCAGCCCACTACTCCAAACACCAACGAAACCCCTATGCAACCAGAAATGCCTATACCCGGCGAAGGGGTACACGCTCAGGAGGAGCCGGCAAACCCCATGCCAAACAACATGGACGCGCGCCTACGCACTCTAGAAGAGGTTCTCATCGCGATAGGGAACGCGCATGTGAACCAAGGCCAGGCCGCTGCGGTACCTCCACCCGAGGCCCGCATTAACTACCTAGCCATGGTGAACTCGTATCGTCCGCCGAACTACGCCGGAGAAGAGGACCCGGCTAAACTTGAAGAATGGATCCGAACATTCGACAAGCTACTAAACGCGGTGAAGTGCCCAATTGGCGAGAAGGTGCCTATGGCATCGTACTATCTCGGAGGGGAGGCGTACGACTGGTGGCGTGCCATGCAAGAAAAGCTAGCCGAGGACGAGGAACCCTATTCTTGGGAAGAATTCATGAGTCTGATCAGGGATCGCTTTTATCCCATGAGCACAAAGTCCGCCATGTACGAGGAGTTTTTATCTCTAAAGCAAGGAGGGCAAACAGTCCAGGAATATTACACCCGTTTCAAGGAGTTGGTGTGTTTCGCGCCGAGACTCGTGCCGACAGACGTGGAGAAGGCACAGAAATTTGAAATGGGGCTAAACTTGGCTATACGAGAGGTGATCACTGGCGTCCCATACCCAGACCTGCAATCGGTGTACGATCGTGCGGTAGCTGTTGCAAGGGTGCAACAACTAAAAAGGAAAGTGAGTGGAGAACCCAGCCGAGGATCTCAGGGTCAGGATAAGAGGGGTAGAGACAACCGTTCCGGAAACAATGCTGTAGGGAACAACTTTCGGGGAGATCTGAACAGACCCCCTCAAAACAACAACAGAGGATATGACGATAGAACCCTTTTCCGGGGTAACCCGGTACCACCTTGCCCGAGATGCGGCAGGCCTCATTTGGCCAGAGGGTGCCCCCAACAGGGCGCCTGCTACAGGTGTGGTCGCAACGGCCACATGGCGAATGAGTGCCGCACTCGACTGGAAAACATCACCAAGAGAGAGGACTTAGGCACGGGGCCAACTCAGCCTCGCAACCAGGATGGACGGAATGGAAACAACCAGGGGTATAGACCCCCTCAGAACCAGAATCTCAATCAGAATCAACGTCCCCCACAGAATCCAAATCAGCAACAGAATCAGAACCCGAACCGGGATCAGCAAGGCAACCCGGGACGCCCAATGGGGCGATTGAATGTCATCAATGAGGCAAATGTGCCTATGCAAGGGGACGTAATGGGAGGTACGTTCCATGTCTTAAGTACACCCCCCTTAGAGTTCTATTTGACTCAGGAGCTAGTTGTTCGATAATATCATCTAGAGTCTTACCTGAACTAGATCTACCTAAGTGCGAATTGATTAACTTAGGGATTCAACTTCCATCGGGAGAGGTAGTATCATGCTCTAAGCGATATAACGGGATTTCGATAGTTATAAAGAACGTAGAGTTTTTCGCGAACTTAGTAGAATTCGAACTACAGGATTTTGACGTCATACTAGGAATGGACTGGCTAACCCAATATAAAGCCGTGATCGATTGCCAAAAACAAAAGATCACGTTATCAAAGAGTCGGGGAAGGAGGGTCATCTTTTACTCCCAACCCCCTAAGAAGTCTACCAAGATAGTTAACGCCATGAAGCTATGTAGCTTAATGCGTAAGGGTTACGCGTTATATGCTTGCTACATTCATAACCTTGAGGCCGAAGAGGTCAAGGTGGATAAAATTCCGATGGTGAGAGAATACCCGGATGTATTCCCGGAAGACGTTCCCGGCTTGCCGCCTGAGAGAGATCTGGAATTCACTATAGATCTTATTCCGGGAACGGAGCCTGTCTCGAAGGCTCCTTACCGTATGGCGCCGCTGGAAATGAAGGAACTAAAAGAACAACTCGAGGAGTTGCTAGAAAAGGGCTACATAAGGCCGAGCACGTCCCCATGGGGAGCCCCGGTCTTATTCGTGAAGAAGAAAGATGGAGGTCTACGACTATGCATCGATTATAGAGGACTTAACCAAGTCACGGTCAAGAACAAGTACCCGTTGCCAAGAATCGAGGATTTGTTCGACCAACTGAAGGGAGCCTCAGTATTTTCAAAGATCGACCTACGATCCGGATATCACCAGTTAAGGATCGCCGAAAAGGATATCCCAAAGACGGCATTCAGAACTCGCTACGGGCATTACGAATTCACGGTGCTGTCATTCGGGCTGACGAACGCCCCAGCGATGTTCATGAATCTCATGAACGTGTTTCGGGAATTATTAGATCAATGCGTAGTGGTGTTCATAGATGACATCCTGATCTACTCGAAAAGCGAAGAAGAGCATTCCGAACACTTACACAAAGTGTTAGGGATTTTACGAGCAAATCAGCTGTATGGCAAACTGTCCAAATGCGACTTCTGGCTAAGAGAAGTGGCATTTCTGGGACATATCGTATCCGCCAACGGAGTGGCAGTGGACCCAGCAAAGATCTCGGCAGTGACCGAATGGGTGCCACCGAAGAATCCAACCGAGATAAGAAGTTTTCTCGGCTTGGCAGGGTACTACCGAAGGTTCGTAAAGGATTTTTCAAGGATCGCTCGCCCATTGACACAGCTGCTAAAGAAAGGGGTGAAATACGACTGGACCAGTGAGTGTGATTCCGCATTCCAAGAATTGAAGAAACGGCTTACTACAGCACCGGTGTTGACATTACCATCGGAAGATGGAGACTTCGAGGTGTACAGCGACGCCTCGAAGGAAGGATTGGGATGCGTACTAATGCAAGACCAAAGGGTCATAGCATACGCATCACGTCAACTAAAGCCACACGAAGAGAACTATCCGACGCACGACTTAGAGCTACACGCAGTCGTGTTCGCTCTAAAGATATGGAGGCATTACCTCTATGGGCGAAAGTGTCGGATGTTCACCGACCATAAGAGCCTCAAGTATATATTCACGCAAAAAGAGCTGAATTTGAGGCAAAGAAGATGGTTGGAACTGATTAAGGATTACGACCTGGAAATCGCGTACCACGAAGGAAAGGCCAACGTCGTGGCCGATGCCTTGAGTCGAAAGACTCAACACGTGGTGAACTCACTTGTGGTACCGGCCGAGTTGTACAGAGACTTGGCAAAATTAAGTCTGGAGTTGGTACACTCTGGCGAAGTAAGTGAAGTCGTCAACACGATGGTAGTAGGATCTACCATACTTGATGAGATACTACTAGCACAACAGGGTGATGAAAAGCTGGAGGAAATTAGAAAGAGCATTGCCGAAGGAAAGGCAATGGATTTTAAAATCCATGAGGACGGAAGCATCCGCTTCAAGGGAAGGTGGTGCATACCACGAAAATGCGAGGACCTGAAGCAAAGAGTAATGGAGGAAGGCCATAATACCCCATATTCGGTCCACCCCGGAGGCGAGAAGCTATACAAGGACATAAAGAAGAACTATTGGTGGTCGAACATGAAGAGAGAAATAGCCGAGTTTGTGGCGAGATGCCTTACCTGCCAGAAGGTCAAGGCCGTACAGCAGAAACCCTTAGGATTAATGCAGCCATTGGAAATCCCAAGTTGGAAATGGGATAGCATTTCAATGGACTTCGTTTCGGGGTTACCACGTTCACCGAAGGGGATGAATAAAATCTGGGTGATCGTGGATAGGTTGACAAAAGCTGCCATATTTATCCCCATGAAGGATACCTGGTCCATGGACCAATTGGCAAGGGCATATGTCGATAACGTGGTACGACGACATGGAGTACCACACGACATCATCTCGGATAGAGACAGTAGATTCGTCTCACATTTTTGGACAAAACTACAAGAAGCCCTCGGTACGAAGATAAAGATGAGTACCGCGTTCCATCCCATGACGGATGGACAAACGGAAAGGACGATCCAAACTTTGGAAGACATGCTGAGGGCATGCGTACTAGAGTTTAAAGGAAGTTGGGAAAACCACTTACCCTTGATCGAATTTTCCCACAACAACAGCTACCATGCTAGCATTGGCATGGCACCTTTCGAGGCACTGTATGGACGCAAATGCCGAAGCCCATTGAGCTGGGAAGAGGGCGAGAGGACTATGGTAATTGGACCGCAACTTGTTGAGGACATGGCTCAACAAGTCAAAATAATCCAAGGGAAGATGAGAGCCGTGCAAGACCGGCAAAAGAGCTATGCCGACGTGAGACGGCAAGATTTGGAATTCCAAATAGGCGATAAGGTCATGTTAAAGGTATCACCGATGAAGGGTGTGATGCGCTTTGGCAAGCGGGGAAAATTAAGCCCACGCTACATAGGACCCTACGAGATCCTAGAAAGAGTGGGGAATCTTGCATACCGACTAGCATTACCGCCACAATTCGCTCGTGTCCACGACGTGTTCCACGTCTCGCAACTGAAGAAATACGTCCATGATCCGACCCACGTACTCCAACCGGAGGAAATTGAGTTGGACGATGACTTAAGCTACGAAGAAATTCCGGTGCGAATACTCGACAAGAAGGAGAGGGTAACAAGGAATAAGACCGTGAGGATGGTTAAGGTTCTTTGGTCTAACCACGAAGCCGAGACGGCAACGTGGGAGCTGGAAGCAGACATGAGGGAGCGTTACCCAACCCTATTCCAAGACAGTGCAACAACAGTTATGGGGACATAACTGTAATCTTAAGAGGGGGAGGATGTGACAACCCGAGTATTTCTGAATATTTTGTACGAATACTTTGTACCCCAAATAAACAAATTCAAATTGTTTTGAACTACGTAATGACTTGATCCATTCACGGGGTACGTAGGCAACTCGGAAATTTCAATTCTGGGTTCAGTCAAATAATAACAAACAACGACACACAATAATACAATCGCTTAATCAAACAATTCCCGAACTCGCGAGAGGATGAAGTACAACTTCGAGGACGAAGTTGGTTCTTAAGGGGGGTAGACTGTAATACCCGTAAATTTTAGAATATAAAAATAGGAATTAATCCAATAGGAGAGAAGGTTTCGTTTCCGAGAACCCGTAGACGCGGAAATGCACGGAAGTCAAAGGACGACGAATTAGAACCCGACGGACCAAAACCGACGGTCTTAGGATTTCAAGCATGAAACCGAATTGAGACGGAATAAATTTATGATGAGAAGCATAATCCGGAAATGACCCGGAAAAAAAAAATCGAGCGCGAAAACGGGGAAGGATAGAAGTCCGAAAGAGAGGAGAAAAGACCCGACGGATCGGATCGCACGGACCCGCCCGGACCGCAGTCCAGGCGAGTCTCGCGCGCTGGCCGGGCGGGGTTTGGCTAAAAGGCGCGCCAACCCCGCGTGGCCCTACAGGTTTTGGCAACTTGCGCGTTTTCGGCGATTTCTTACCATAATTCGACCTCTCGACTTTGGAAAGCAGATTTTGGCCGAAGGGGGAAGCATTTAGGCGACCTAGGGCAGCCTCTCCACCATTTTCATCAGTCACCATTCACTCTCAAACTCTCTCAACTCTCTCCAAAGCCAAAACACTTTCCAGCGACTTCCCGACGACTTTCCGATCACTTCCCGGCGACGAAAACCGACGGAGGAGGCGTTGAATACAAGATTCCTAGTATTCTAATCTGTGGTAAGTCGTTCATAGATTCCTATTTAAGTTTTTGAACCCGAAAACTTGATCTAACAATTGGATTTCTTCGTCCGACTCGAAATCGTGGCCAAAGTCGGAAGCTTGACGTTGAGGAGATCCGTTCGTAGGATTTTGGACGAGCCAGCGACCTTAGGACGACCCAAAACTCTCTATCACTGTAAGTTGAGCCTTCCATATCAATACGGGTGATTTCGGGGCGTCCGGTATAGGCGTAATGTAACGAAACGTAAAAATCGAACTTAAAAACCCCATCTTGCGCAGTTTCTGTAATCGGCCTAAAACTCATATTTCGAGGATTCAATCCTAGAAACTCAAAACTAGACTTTTAACCCTAACACATAAATCTAGGTTGTGTAAAAATTTCAGACATTTTTGTTATAGTTTGCTATTTCAAATCGCGCCGAACATAAACTGTTTACTAGGCCTTTTCGAAAAACCTGACAGTTTTCATATTCGAAATTGATGAGCATGTTTCTATAATTTCTAGTCCGATTTGATCTTTACAATCTAAATGAAAGTTGTAGATAATCATGTCTGGTATATGTGGTTAACATTTCAGAATTTTTGAAGTCCATTTGATATGTTAAAACGTCGAAATTTTGAACTGTGTCATACCTGAGTTCAGACAGATTTCTGATTGCATAGTAAAATTGATTTTTGACATGTTTCCTCAACTTATTTCGAAAAAGTTAAAACACGAAAGTTGTTCGTTAGGGTGTTTTGCATAAAGTGTGAAGATTTCAGATTTTTCGGACTTGAAACGGATTTTTAAATTGAAAAGGCGCAAACTGTGACGCCAAGATACTTTTAAATCGAAGGATTTTGAAATTTCGAAACGAACGATCAAAGATTTGAAACAAGATACATCTACACTTTTGAAAAACCCCGATACATTAAATCTAAACGATACATGAGATACTTGGTGGAGGGTGAGTGTTCTGCAGGGTGCCCCTCTAGCCTTTCTCTTCGGGCCTATAATGGACGAGAGAATTTGATGAAATATTACGCCAATCGGCGGGAGATACATGGCCTACTATCTCGGGTTGTTCGTATGGATTTCTCGAGGCTCCGGAGTGTTACTGGGTATGGCAGATACGGCTGCGGCCGCCGGATCACCGGCTATACAAGATACTTACGACACGGCTGCGGCCGCCGGATCACCGGCTATACAAAACATTGAGAAATGGTTACGTAACGGGGGAAATAAAAGAATTAATGTTTTTAAGTATTTATTATTTTCGCATGTCTTTAAATTATGCATTTAAATTATGTCTTTAAATTTCATGGCATGACTAAATTATTATTGTGGATTTGATGCATGTTTAAATACACAATTAAAATTATTATTTCCTTTAAATTTTGTGAATGCATGTTAGGAGTGAAATTTTAAATTATCTAATTAAATCCCTTTATTGCTATGTTAGGATCGATTTACTCAGTATTTTATATACTGATAAAATTGTTGTTTTCTCTTTTCTTTCAGAGTACGGAGATAATGCATAGCATGTGAATTGGGGGATGGATTTATTAAACATTGTTTATTTGCTTTTACGATACTTGCATAACGGGCATGTAAATCCCGAGTTTTGGCCATGTCGGCCCATTTTACATTTTTCCGCTGCGATACATTATTACTACTATATGTGTGGATGGTACTTATTATTTTTACATAGATTCCGGACTTGTTTTTAAATCTTTTTGCAATACCTATAGCCTTGCATCTCTTTGGCAAGCTCGGAGAATCCGTGTCTTGCTAGAGAGATGTGGCGGTGACATCCCGGCCTCGGTTATCAAATCCGGGGTGTTACACCGCTCCTTCCAAATAGGTGTTCATACCGCGAATTTCTCCCTTGATATCATTAATCAAAGGCCAAAGTCTATGCCGAAGAGAAGTGTAATACCCGAGAATTTTGCAAACATAAAATAAATAAATAAATAAATAAATAAATAAACAATAAATAAAAATAATAAATAAATGAATATAATAAATAAATAATTAATTAAAAGAAGAAATGAGAAAAGGAATTTAATTCAAGAATGAATTAAGTATCCAAGAACCCGTGGAGTCGAAAATAATTTAATTAAATAAATTATCGCACGGGAACCAAATATAGATGGACTTAATATTTCGAATCCGAAATTAATTTGAGATCCCAAATAAATTTGAAATAGGATTTAAAGTTCAAGAGATAGCCCAAGAAAATAGAAGGAGAAATGCCCAAAGAGAAGACAAAGGCCCAAAATGAAGGAGGAAGAGGAAAGGCCCAAAGGGATTGCACGGCCCGGCCCAGACCGCGGCCCAGTCTGGGTCCGCGCGGTGTCCGCGCGGGGTTAGGCCAAACCCCGCGCCAAACCCACGCCAACCTCGCAGTCTGCTACACTTGACGCGTTTTGGCGATTTCTTGCCATATTTCGACCCCCCGACTTTGGAAACTCAATCCCGGTTGATGGAAGGTGTATATGGTCGGTTTTGGAGGTCATATGGCTGATCATTTCGAGACTCTAACCCTAGAAACCCCAAAAACACTCTCCAACTCTCTATGTTCTTCCAACACCCGAAAACCACCAACTTCGACCTTTCCGATCACTTTCCGGCGACGAAAACCGACGGAGGAGGCGTAGAACACAAGGTCTCTAGTACTCCAGACTTGGGTAAGTCATTTATAGATTTTCATTTAAGTTTTCGAACCCGAAAACTCGATCTAACATTGGATTTATTCTTTCGGAGTTGAAATCGTGGCCAAAGTTGGAAGCTTGGCGTTGAGGAGATCCGTTCGTAGTGGATTTGGACGAGCCAAGCGACCCGAGGACGACCAAACACCTTACCACTGTAAGTTAATACTTACTTGGTTTTGGGTGACGTAAAATGTAACCAAACATAGAGATTTAGTAACTCTAAAATCTGTCAACACGAAAAACCCCGGCGCAGCGATTGTGTGCGAATTTTTCGAACCCTTAAAACTGCTCAAACGGAAAAACTCAAAACATAAAAAACGCTCCTAAGACATAGATCTAGTTCGTGTAAAATTTTCATAATTTTTCATTGAGGTTTGTTATCTGAAAACGGCCGAGAAAGAACCTGCCTTGAGAGTCAAATGTGAAACTATGACAGATTTGAAATTGGACCAAAACCCCTATTTCGAGAGTTCAAACCCAAAAACTCAAAACTAGACTTTTAATTCTAACACATAAATCTAGGTTGTGTAAAAATTTCAGACATTTTCGTTAACGTTTGCTATTTTAAATCGCATCGAAAATAAACTGTTTTGACAAAACATGTTTGAAATCTGCCTATGAACATGTCCGAACTTAGTGGGTTGTTTCTATATTTTGTATTCCGATTTGATCTTTACAATCTAAATAAAAGTTGTAGATAATCATGTCTAGTATATGTGGTTAAAATTTCAGAATTTTGGAGTCCATTTGATATGTCAAAAAGCCAATTTTCTGAACTGTGTCAAACCTGAGTCCGGACAGATTTCTGTTTGCATGATAAAATCGATTTTTGACATGTTTCCTCAACTTATTTCGAAAAAGTTAAAACACGAAAGTTGTTTGTTAGGGTGTTTTGCATAAACTATGAAGTTTTCAGATTTTTCGGACTTGAAACGAATTTTTAAATTTAAAAGGCGTAAACTGTGACGCCAAATGACTTTAAATCGAAAGATTTTGAAATTTCGAAACGAACGATCAAAGACTTGAAATGCAATACATCTATACTTTTGTAAAACCCCGATACATTAAAACTAAACGATACATGAGATACTTGGGTGGAGGGTGAGTGCTCTGCAGGGTGCCCCTCTAGCCTTTCTCTTCGGGCCTATAATGGACGAGAGAAATTAGATGAGATATTACGCCAATCGGCGGGAGATACATTGCCTACTCTCTCGGGTTTGTCCGTATGGATTTCCCGAGGCTCCGGAGTGTTACTGGGTATGGCAGATACGGCTGCTGGCCGCCGGATCACCGGCTATACGAGATACTTACGAAACGGCTGCGGCCGCCGGATCACCGGCTATACGAGATACTTACGAAATGGCTGCGGCCGCCGGATCACCGGCTATACGAGATACTTACGAAACGGCTGTGGCCGCCGGATCACCGACTATACAAAACACTGAGAAATTGTTACGTAACGGGGAAATAAAAGATTTAATATTTTTAAAGTATTTATTTATTTATGCATGTCTTTAAATTATGCATTTAAATTATGTCTTTAAATTTCATATCATGACTAAATAGTTATTGTAGATTAAAGGCATGTCAAGTACACAATTTAAGTATTATTTCCTTTAAATTGGTAAAATTTGTAAATGGAATATTTTTGTATGCATGCTTAGGAGAAAAATTTAGTTATTTAAATTATGAACGTGTGTTAAATTATGAACGGCCGAGAAAGATATTCCATTGAGGTTTGAATTATGAACGTGTGGAAATCCTTGTCTTTTAAGTTATGTAATTAAATTATTATTAGTAGATGAATTAAAATTTAAATCATGTCTCGTATGCATAGGTTTTTATTAAATTTAATTAAAGGCTTTGAAACCCCTAGATCATGCTAGGTGTTAACTTACTCGGCACGTTTTGCTGACCCAAACCATTTTTCCCCTTTTTCTTTCAGAGTATGAGGATTATGCATCATCATATGCATACATGGGAACATTGGGGAAAAACTCTATTTTAAATTCCTACATTTAGTTACGACTTGCATGAACGGGCCTGTTTAACCCGTGTTTTGGCCATGTCGGCCCTATATTTAAATTCCGCTGCAATACATGTATTTAAATATTATTCTCCGCTGCAACTTTGATATTATTAATTTTAAGTTATATTACAATGGGCTGTTTGTGTAATACCCGAGAATTTTCCAACATAAAATAAAACAAAAATTAAATAAATAAATAATAAATAAAATGAATACTATAAATAAATAAACAAATCCAGCAAATAAAAGAAATAAATAAAGATAAGGAAATGAGAAATGAGATTTTTACTTAAAAAGGAATTAAAGGAATTTAATTCAATAAAAGGATGGATAAATGGTACACCAAAACCCGACACTAATGAACTCGAGTATTCGAGTCCAAAACATCCAATTAGACTGAGAATAAAATTAGAGAGAAAGTATGAACCCGAATATACCCCGGAAATCGGAATTCGGGAGCATAGAGGGATAGAAACCCGAAAGAGAGGCGGAAAAGCACGACGGATCGCACGACCCGCCCGGACCGAAGTCCAGGCGAAGTCGGCGCGGTGGCCGCGCGGTGGAGGGGGATTAGCGCGCCACGACCGCGCCACTTCACAGATTCGTTTGTTTCGTGAATCTCTCGCCCGAACGCGGATTTTTCGACTTTCGGTTGAACATCTCTCGACTCCAGACCTCTAGGTCGGTTGTGGACGCCCTAGGGATTAAGAATTCTATAAATAAGCCCCTTGGGAGCCCCGAACAAGTTTACAAAACCCTAAAACATTCTATACGTTCGAAACCCTAAATCCGGAGTCGTCGGAGGCACGAAACCAAGACGAACGCTGTTGGACGAGTTTCTCTACAGATCTCCATAGTCGTGGTAAGTCTCGGTCCAATCTTTATTCAATAAACGATTCGAAAACGAATCCTAATTATCTCCTTTTTCTTTCTACACCCCCGTATCGAATCTAGATCGTAGAACCCGACGAACGGAGAGGAGAAACGGTGATCTGGAAGCCACGCCTCCGAATTGGACATTCCCGACGTTCATAGACACTGTAAGTTAACCTTACATGGTTTTGGGAGATTTTAAAACATTCGAAACCTAAAAGATTTGACAAGAATCATAAATCTGTCCACTTTTGTTTTCCTACCGGCGCAACAGAATTGTTGAATTTTTCCGACCCTTAAAACGAACTCAAACGGAAAAACTTAAAACACGAAAAACGTTCCTAAGACTTAGACCTAGCTACTGTAAAAATTTGAGAATTTTTGGAGTTGATTTGATATGTGAAAACCCGTTGAAACCGAACTGTTTGATTTTAGATCTTGAAATCTTGGACAGAACTTAGGAATGATCTTGATCACGTTTTTGACATAGGATCTAGGCCGTTTTAGATCTTTGGCCAAACATGAAAGTTGTAGATAAATGTCTTAAGATGATCCCTGTCAAATTTCATTAAATTTGGAGTTGAATTGATATGGTAGAATGTGAAATTAGTAAACTGCGACACTTTGAACTCGGACAGATTTCTTCTTAGGTGAAAATTGGCGATTTTGACCTACTTAGGTATCTCGGATTGAAAAAGTTAAAACACGAAAGTTGTAGATCTTGATGTTTCCGAGTCAGATATGAAATTGTGGAATTTTTGGAATTAAATCTGATTTTAGACGAATTTTGGAGTAAACTGTGATTTACCGAAACGAAATTTTGAAATCTTGTTGAAACATGGAATTAACCTTTAGGGTTGAAATGAATTGAGATATTGTTTCTAAATTAATACAATGGAAGGCAGATTTTAAAAACTAAATCCCCTTACAAACTTGATAAATTAAAATTAGGGGTGAGTGCTCTGCAGGGTGCCCCCTAACGATTCACTTCGTGCCGTAATGGACGATGGTGACCCCGCGCGCTATACTTGAAATGTGATATTGCCAAAACAGCGAAACTTAGAGCCTACACTCTCGTGAATATCCGTATGGGTTTCCCGATGCTCCGGAGTGGTACTGGGTATGGCTGATACGGCTGCGGCCGCCGGGCTACCGGCTAAACTTGTTGACATCGCGATTTTTATCGTGAAACTTTGAAATACCAAATCGGGAATGTAATGGGGATTCCAAATTAAATTAAACTAGATTAAATGATATTGTTGTCAAATTAAATTATTTAAATGCTTTATTTAAATTATGGCTATTATCTTGAACCATGTGATATGTGTTATTAAATAGAGCCTGAGATAGATTGTGCTATATGATATGGATTATATGAAATCAAATATTATGTTATTATCATGCTTTTGTTAAATTATTAAAGTTATGGCTTTTAAACCCTACGATCATGCATGTGTTAACTTACTCAGCAATTTTGCTGATCAAAACCATTTTTATTCCTTTCTTTACAGAATATATGGAATGAGCATGTGTGAGCACGAATCATGCATGGGATTTTGGGAACTTTTATTTTGCTTTTAAATTTCGTACTTAGACTATATTATGAACGGGCCTGTTTAACCCGTGTTTTGGCCATGTCGGCCCTTTTTATATTTTCCGCTGCGATACTGTACTAAACTAAATATTTCCGCTGCGCTATGCTATTATTATTTTCGAATTATATTGTATGGGCTATTTTGAATGCTTTAAGTGTTTTTAAATACTGCAATACCTAGCCTTGCATCTCTTTAGTAAGCTCGGAGAAACCGTGTCTTACTAGGGAGATGTGGCGGTGACATCCCGACCTGGGTGACCAAAAACCGGGGTGTTACAAGTTGGTATCAGAGCCCGGCTA
The DNA here is from genome assembly GCA_030278955.1 of Hygrophila difformis. Taxonomy (NCBI): domain Eukaryota; kingdom Viridiplantae; phylum Streptophyta; class Magnoliopsida; order Lamiales; family Acanthaceae; genus Hygrophila; species Hygrophila difformis. Next base: position 8,969,618 of record JAOANR010000011.1, read on the forward strand.
TTTTTAAACTATTATTTTTAAACCATTACTATTTTTAAACTATTATTTTAAAACCATTATTATTTTTAAACCATTATTAATATTTTGACTATTATTTTAAATTTTAAATTTTTATTTCCATGGAGAAATTTTATTTTAAAACCCATGGGAAGAATATATATAGTGCATTAAATTAATATTGGGGGGAAATATCATTTGCATATGCATGTTGCATCTCTGCTATGAACTTAGAATCTTTGCGAAACTTGAACTTAGCATCTTGGCGAAACTTGAACTTAGAATCTTGGAAACTCGAACTTAGAATCTTGGCGAATTGAACTTAGAATCTTGGCGAATATTAACGTAGATCTCTTGCTTGTGCTAGATGGCTAGTCAAGACATGATGCAGTTGATGGTCAGGATGATGAGCGTTCATCTCGATTCCCACCAGACCCTAGAGCAGATGAAGTACCGTATGGCTCAATTGGAGGCCAATTTACATCACATGGGCAACTTGAGAGAGGCGGATCATCACCGCATAAACCAACTCGAGCGCCAAGTCCAAACCCTCACTACACAAAACTTAATACTAAAGGAATACATCGATGCCCACGGGCAAGACTTAAACACTATCTTTGACGACCTACTACCGCCGAGTTCGGAGGAGGAAGATCCGGAGGAAGATCCTGCTACCCCGCCGAGAGACGTCATGAGGCACTAGAGACTCTACTGTTAGACATTGTTTTGCTAGAAAAATATTTCTACTTTTGTACTAAAATTTCTTATGAGGAAATAAAATGCCGATTTATTTTTTTTAAATCGAAACAAAACAAAACAAAACAAAATAAAATGAAACCCCAAAACAGACGATGCTTCTTAACTCGAACAAAGCACCACGTGCTAAATTACTACACACATATACATTCATAGAAATTGCTTAGACTATATGCTAAATTCATCAGCCCTAATCTATCATATTTGTACCAGAATGGCACCCAGAGGAAGAGGAAGAGGAAGAACTCAAACCACTCCCCAAATCACCACTGAGATACCTACTGAAACACCACCAAACGTCACTGAACCAATTCAACCTGATGAGGAACAACCCCAAGGTGCGCAGGACGCCCCCGCACCGAACAATGTGGGCGATCGTCTTAGGACGATAGAGGAAGTGTTGATTGCGCTCGGAAACGCGCAAGTCAACCAGGGTCAAGCTGCGGCGGTACCTCCGCCCCAAGCTCGCCCTAACTACCTGGCGATGGTGAATCCCTACCAGCCGCCCCACTATGCTGGTGAGGAGGATCCGGCTAAACTGGAGGAATGGATCCGGACTTTTGACAAGCTGCTAGGAGCGGTCAAATGTCCGGAAGGAGAGAGGGTACATGTCGCTTCATACTACTTGGGAGGCGAAGCTGATGACTGGTGGCAAGCAACGCAAGCCAAACTAACGGAAGATGACGAGCCTTACTCGTGGATGGAGATGATGGAACTACTCAGAGATCGATTCTATCCCTTGAGTACCAAAGCTGCCATGTACGAAGAATTCCTGTCACTGAAGCAAGGGAGCCAAACGGTGCAAGAATACTACACACGCTTCAAGGAGCTGGTGAGGTTCGCACCAAGGCTAGTGCCTACTGATGCGGAAAAGGCACAGAAGTTCGAGATGGGACTGAACCTGTCTGTGCGCGAGGTGATCGCGGGGGTACACTACCCCGATTTGCAAGCCGTATACGATCGCGCTGTAGCGGTAGCACGCGTGCAGCAGCTGAAAAGAAGGGTGAGTGGGGAGTCCAGCAGGGGTCCTCAAGACAAGAGAAGCCGAGACTCAAGAAACGAGAACAACACTAGAAGGAACGAGCAGCGCAGAGGGTCGAATAGGCCCCAACAAAACAGCACTGGGAGGAGGTTCAATCAAGAAGATCCGGTACCGCCTTGCCCGCGATGTGGACGACCACATCTGGCAAGGGGATGCCCGCAACAAGGCGCCTGTTACCGATGCGGTCGAATGGGTCACGTTCGACGGGAATGTCGAACTAGGCTCGAGAACATAACGAAGAGGGACGATTTGGTCGCGGGGCAAGAACAGCCTCAAAACCAAAATGGGCGAAACGGGAATAACCAAGGGTACAGACCCCCTCAAAATAGGCCGCAAAACCAGAACCAGAACCAACGACCTCCGCCCCCACAGAATCAAAACCAGCAACAAAATCAGCAGCCGAATGCGAATCAGCAGGGCAATCAGGGACGCCCTATGGGGAGGCTGAACGTGGTAAACCAAGCGGACGTGCCTGCGCAAGGAGAAGTGATGGCAGGTACATTTCACGTTTTGAATACACCCCTTAGAATTTTATTTGATTCCGGAGCTAGTTGCTCAATTATTGCATCAAGGATAGTGCCTGAGTTAGATCTACCTAAGTGCGAGAGAATTAGCTTAGGAATTCAATTGCCTTCTGGAGAAGTAGTGTCTTGCTCTAAACGATATAACGGAATTCCTATAGTAATAAGGAACGTAGAATTCTTCGCGAACTTGGTAGAATTTAACTTAAGAGACTTTGACATCATACTGGGGATGGATTGGCTATCCCAGTATAAAGCGGTGATCGAATGCCAAAAACAAAAGATCACCTTGTCAAAAAGTAGGGGAAAGAGAGTTATCTTTTACTCTCAGCCCCCTAAGAAAAGTAACAAAATCGTTAGTGCACTTAAACTAAGTAACTTGATGCGTAAGGGGTATGAACTATATGCGTGCTATGTGCACAACCTTGAGGCGGAAGGGAACAAGGTTGATAGCATACCAGTGGTAAGAGAATACCCGGACGTGTTCCCTGAAGACGTTCCGGGCATGCCACCTGAGAGAGATCTTGAATTCACGATAGATCTCATTCCGGGGACAGAGCCTGTCTCAAAAGCTCCGTACCGGATGGCACCACTGGAAATGAAGGAGTTAAAGGAACAACTCGAGGAGCTATTGGGAAAAGGTTACATAAGACCGAGTACGTCCCCTTGGGGAGCACCGGTTTTGTTTGTCAAGAAGAAAGACGGAGGGCTACGCCTTTGCATAGATTACCGAGGACTAAACCAAGTGACCATTAAGAATAAATACCCCCTACCGAGAATAGAGGATCTGTTTGATCAACTAAAGGGAGCTTCAGTATTCTCGAAGATCGATTTGCGATCTGGGTATCATCAATTGAGGATTGCCGAGAAGGACATTCCAAAGACGGCGTTTCGAACACGATATGGCCATTACGAGTTCACAGTGTTATCCTTCGGGCTAACAAATGCTCCGGCCATGTTCATGAATCTCATGAACAACGTGTTCCGAGAATTGTTAGATCAGTGCGTCGTAGTGTTCATCGACGACATCCTGATCTACTCGAAGAGCGAGGAGGAGCATTCGAAGCACTTACATCAAGTGTTGGAGACCCTGCGAAGAAATCAGCTATACGGCAAGCTGTCGAAATGTGACTTCTGGCTGAAAGAAGTGGCATTCCTCGGACACATAGTATCTGCTGATGGAGTATCAGTGGATCCGGCAAAGGTCTCTGCCGTAACTGAATGGGCAACTCCGAAAAGTCCAACGGAAATAAGGAGTTTCCTTGGATTAGCCGGATATTACAGACGATTTGTAAATGACTTTTCAAGGATTGCACGTCCTTTGACCCAGCTACTTAAGAAAGGAGCAAAATACGAGTGGACCGAAGCGTGTGAGATTGCGTTTCAAGAGTTGAAGAAACGACTCACAACCACACCCGTATTAACACTACCATCAGAGAATGGTGACTTCGAAGTATATAGCGATGCTTCAAAGGAAGGTTTAGGTTGTGTCTTGATGCAAGACTCGAGAGTCGTAGCCTATGCATCACGCCAACTAAAACCTCACGAGGAAAATTATCCGACACATGACCTGGAGTTGGCAGCGGTCGTTTTCGCTCTAAAGATATGGAGACATTATCTTTATGGGCGGAAGTGTCGAATGTTCACCGACCACAAGAGCTTGAAATATATATTCACTCAGAAGGAGTTGAATTTGAGACAACGAAGGTGGTTGGAGCTCATTAAAGACTACGATTTAGAAATAGCATACCACGAGGGGAAGGCGAATGTGGTGGCCGATGCCCTAAGTCGGAAAACCCAACACGTGACAAACTCGTTGGTAATTCCGCCGGCATTGTACATGGAGTTGGCAAGATTGGAGTTAGAACTTGTGCATCCTGGCACAGTGAGAGAAGCGGTCAATGCCATGGTCGTAGAAACTCCAATATTGGACGAGATTCGACTCGCTCAACCGGGCGACCCGAGACTCGAGAAGATAAAAGAGTATATTGCCGAAGGAAAGGCAATAGGATTTGCTGTCCACGAGGATGGAAGCATCCGTTTTAAAGGTAGATGGTGTGTGCCTTTTAAATGTGCCGAGTTGAAGCAAAGGTTGATGGAGGAAGGGCACAACACGCCATACTCCGTACATCCCGGAGGTGACAAGCTATACAAAGATCTGAAGAAGATCTATTGGTGGCCGGGAATGAAGAAGGAAGTGGCAAATTTCGTGGCGAGATGTCTCACCTGCCAAAAGGTTAAGGCAGTGCGACATAAACCCTTAGGATTGATGCAACCACTAGAGATTCCAAGTTGGAAGTGGGATAGCATCTCAATGGACTTTGTCTTGGGATTACCCCGATCACCTAAAGGCAGGAATAAGATTTGGGTGATTGTGGATAGGCTAACGAAGACAGCCATATTTATCCCAATGAAAGACACGTGGACTATGGACCAATTAGCCCGAGCCTACATTGATAATGTGGTACGACGCCATGGAGTACCACACGATATCATTTCCGATAGAGACAGTAGGTTTGTCTCTCATTTCTGGACGGAGTTACAAAAAGCTCTCGGTACTCAAATCAAAATGAGCACCGCATTCCACCCGATGACGGATGGACAAACCGAGAGAACAATCCAAACACTAGAAGACATGCTGAGAGCATGCGTGTTGGAATTCAAAGGAAATTGGGAATCTCATTTACCCTTGATTGAGTTTTCCTATAATAATAGTTACCATGCTAGTATCGGCATGGCACCTTTCGAGGCGTTGTATGGACGAAAGTGCCGAAGCCCTTTGAGCTGGGAAGAAAACGATAAGTCCGTGGTAGTGGGACCACAACTTATCGAAGACATGGCTCAACAAATCAAAGTGATCCAAGGGAAGATGAAAGCCGCACAAGACCGTCAAAAGAGTTATGCCGACGTGAGACGACGAGACCTAGAATTTCAAGTGGGAGATAGGGTCATGCTAAAGATATCACCCATGAAGGGGGTGATGCGCTTTGGCAAACGAGGGAAGTTAAGTCCGCGATACATAGGACCTTACGAAATTCTAGAACGAGTCGGAACTCTAGCCTACCGATTGGCTTTACCGCCACACTTAGATAGAGTTCATAATGTCTTCCATGTCTCGCAACTAAAGAAGTATGTGCCGGACCCGACACATGTACTTCAACCGGAGATAATTGAGCTCGATGAACATTTGACTTACGAAGAAGTCCCAGTGCGTATTCTCGATACTAAGGAACGAGTAACGAGGAACAAAACCGTCAAAATGATCAAGGTTCTTTGGTCAAACCACGAAAGTGAGACGACAACTTGGGAAGTAGAATCCGATATGAGAGAACGATACCCGACATTGTTCCAAACCGATTCCGACACAGTTATGGAGACATAACTGCAATCTTAAAGGGGAGAGGATGTCATACCCCCTAATTTTTCGTGCATTTTTTTTGTAAACTTTTGAACTACGTTATGGCTTGATCCCTTTACCGGGTACGTAGGCAGCTTAGAAGTTTAATTCTAAGTTCAGTCACAACATAATAAAACAAACACAAGACCTTAGCACGAGACGAGAAAAGCCGAAACACAACTTCGAGGACGAAGTTGGTTCTTAAGGAGGGTAGACTGTAATACCCGAGAATTTTCCAACATAAAATAAAACAATAATTAAATAAATAAATAATAAATAAAATGAATACTATAAATAAATAAACAAATCCAGCAAATAAAAGAAATAAATAAAGATAAGGAAATGAGAAATGAGATTTTTACTTAAAAATGAATTAAAGGAATTTAATTCAATAAAAGGATGGATAAATGGTACACCAAAACCCGACACTAATGAACTCGAGTATTCGAGTCCAAAACATCCAATTAGACTGAGAATAAAATTAGAGAGAAAGTATGAACCCGAATATACCCCGGAAATCGGAATTCGGGAGCATAGAGGGATAGAAACCCGAAAGAGAGGCGGAAAAGCACGACGGATCGCACGACCCGCCCGGACCGAAGTCCAGGCGAAGTCGGCGCGGTGGCCGCGCGGTGGAGGGGGATTAGCGCGCCACGACCGCGCCACTTCACAGATTCGTTTGTTGCGTGAATCTCTCGCCCGAACGCGGATTTTTCGACTTTCGGTTGAACATCTCTCGACTCCAGACCTCTAGGTCGGTTGTGGACGCCCTAGGGATTAAGAATTCTATAAATAAGCCCCTTGGGAGCCCCGAACAAGTTTACAAAACCCTAAAACATTCTATACGTTCGAAACCCTAAATCCGGAGTCGTCGGAGGCACGAAACCAAGACGAACGCTGTTGGACGAGTTTCTCTACAGATCTCCATAGTCGTCGTAAGTCTCGGTCCAATCTTTATTCAATAAACGATTCGAAACCGAATCCTAATTATCTCCTTTTTCTTTCTACACCCCCGTATCGAATCTAGATCGTAGAACCAGACGAACGGAGAGGAGAAACGGTGATCTGGAAGCCACGCCTCCGAATTGGACATTCCCGACGTTCATAGACACTGTAAGTTAACCTTACATGGTTTTGGGAGATTTTAAAACATTCGAAACCTAAAAGATTTGACAAGAATCATAAATCTGTCAACTTTTGTTTTCCTACCGGCGCAACAGAATTGTTGAATTTTTCCGACCCTTAAAACGAACTCAAACGGAAAAACTTAAAACACGAAAAACGTTCCTAAGACTTAGACCTAGCTACTGTAAAAATTTGAGAATTTTTGGAGTTGATTTGATATGTGAAAACCCGTTGAAACCGAACTGTTTGATTTTAGATCTTGAAATCTTGGACAGAACTTAGGAATGATCTTGATCACGTTTTTGACATAGGATCTAGGCCGTTTTAGATCTTTGGCCAAACATGAAAGTTGTAGATAAATGTCTTATGATGATCCCTGTCAAATTTCATTAAATTTGGAGTTGAATTGATATGGTAGAATGTGAAATTAGTAAACTGCGACACTTTGAACTCGGACAGATTTCTTCTTAGGTGAAAATTGGCGATTTTGACCTACTTAGGTATCTCGGATTGAAAAAGTTAAAACACAAAAGTTGTAGATCTTGATGTTTCCGAGTCAGATATGAAATTTTGGAATTTGTGGAATTAAATCTGATTTTAGACGAATTTTGGAGTAAACTGTGATTTACCGAAACGAAATTTTGAAATCTTGTTGAAACATGAAATTAACCTTTAGGGTTGAAACGAATTGAGATATTGTTTCTAAATTAATACAATGGAAGGCAGATTTTAAAAACTAAATCCCCTTACAAACTTGATAAATTAAAATTAGGGGTGAGTGCTCTGCAGGGTGCCCCCTAACGATTCACTTCGTGCCGTAATGGACGATGGTGACCCCGCGCGCTATACTTGAAATGTGATATTGCCAAAACGGCGAAACTTAGAGCCTACACTCTCGTGAATATCCGTATGGGTTTCCCGAGGCTCCGGAGTGGTACTGGGTATGGCTGATACGGCTGCGGCCGCCGGGCTACCGGCTAAACTTGTTGACATCGCGATTTTTATCGTGAAACTTTGAAATACCAAATCGGGAATGTAATGGGGATTCCAAATTAAATTAAACTAGATTAAATGATTTTGTTGTCAAATTAAATTATTTAAATGCTTTATTTAAATTATGGCTATTATCTTGAACCATGTGATATGTGTTATTAAATAGAGCCTGAGATAGATTGTGCTATATGATATGGATTATATGAAATCAAATATTATGTTATTATCATGCTTTTGTTAAATTATTAAAGTTATGGCTTTTAAACCCTACGATCATGCATGTGTTAACTTACTCAGCAATTTTGCTGATCAAAACCATTTTTATTCCTTTCTTTACAGAATATATGGAATGAACATGTGTGAGCACGAATCATGCATGGGATTTTGGGAACTTTTATTTTGCTTTTAAATTTCGTACTTAGACTATATTATGAACGGGCCTGTTTAACCCGTGTTTTGGCCATGTCGGCCCTTTTTATATTTTCCGCTGCGATACTGTACTAAACTAAATATTTCCGCTGCGCTATGCTATTATTATTTTCGAATTATATTGTATGGGCTATTTTGAATGCTTTAAGTGTTTTTAAATACTGCAATACCTAGCCTTGCATCTCTTTAGTAAGCTCGGAGAAACCGTGTCTTACTAGGGAGATGTGGCGGTGACATCCCGACCTGGGTGACCAAAAACCGGGGTGTTACAGTTTGAATGTTTTAAATTCTGAAAATCCATAGCCTTGCATCTCTTTAGCAAGCTCGGAGAAACCGTGTCTTGCTAGGGAGGTGTGGCGGTGGCATCCCGGCCTGGGTTATCAAATCCGGGGTGTTACAAAGTGGTATCAGAGCCCGGACTATTTTTAAAACTAGTATTATTATTTTTAAACTATTACGAGTATTATCTTTAAATTAGTATTATATTTAAAAATCCATTATTATTTTTAAACTAACATTTTCGAGCCCAATTTTTTTTTAAGCCCTAACTTTTAGCCCAAATTTATTATTTTAAATCTCAAACCTTTTGAGCCCAAAATTTATTTTTCCTAGCCCAAATCTTTAGCCAATATTTAATTACTATGTTGGCCCAATTATTTTGGCCCAATAACCTTGTTTTTACTTAAAGCCCAAATAATTTATTTCCTTCGGCCCAATATAGTGGCACAAACCTTTTATCCTTATTTTAATCTATCCATGGAATAAATTTATTTTTAAAACCCATGGATAAATAAATGCATGCATTAAATTTTTATTGGGGGATTACATATGCATATGCATACATAAATATCTGTACTAACCTCTTATGTGAATCATATGTGATACCTAAACTTCTCACTCCAGTGTTCGATATGACCTTGAGACTTGACTTAGAAGCGTTAACTTGAGACTAACTTTGCCTTAGTCCTCGATCTTGATCACTTAGAAACTCATCTTCGCGTGCTTAATAACAGAAAATGGCACCTAGGAGAAAGCCGAGGAAAGTAAGTCCAAACGGCACTGACACTGACCTCCCAAGCGCACCTAACAACAATGAGATTCCTCCGAACATAGGAGATCGAGCGCCTCATCTTCCCAACAACATGGATAAACGTTTAAGGATGGTAGAAGAAGTACTCGTAGTATTAGGAAACGCCGAGGTGCATAGGGCACAAGCGGCAATACCTCCGCCAGTAGCTCGAAACAACTATCTAGCTTTGGTAAATCCTTATCAACCGCCACACTATGATGGGGAGGAAGATCCCGCCAAACTAGAGGAGTGGATCCGTATGTTCGATAAACTCTTAAACGCTATCAAATGCCCTAATGAGGAAAAGATACATGTAGCGACTTACTACTTAGGAGGTGAAGCCGATGAGTGGTGGCAAAACCTCCAGAGGAAATTAGTGGAAGATGAGAAAGCCTACACTTGGGAAGAGTTTAAGGAAGCTCTGAGGGAGAGGTTCTACCCATTAAGCACCAAAGCGATGAAGTACGAGGAATTCATTAACCTAAGGCAAGGCGCACAGACAGTGCTAGAGTACTACACCAAATTCAAGGAGCTAGTACGATTTGCTACGAGGCTAGTACCAACTGACTCCGACAAGGCTCAGAAATTTGAGATGGGGTTAAACCTGGCCATTAGGGAAGTGATCACGGGCGTGCACTACTCTGACCCGCAAGCTGTTTATGATCGTGCGGTAGCGGTTGCACGAGTTCAGGGATTGAAGCGGAAGGCGATAGGTGAGTCTAGCCAAGGTCCCCAAGGACAAGACAAGAGAGGTAAGGACCGCGGAGCTGATAATGACTCGGGTAGGAATAACCTTCGCAAAGGCCCAAATGGACCAGCCCAAGACAACGATGGAGGCAATAATAGAAGGATTTTCACCCGTAAAGGCTACGTGCCCCGATGCCTAAGCTGTAACCAACCTCATCTGGTGAGGGGATGCCCTCAACCCGACACATGCTTCCGATGTGGTCGACGTGGACATCGGATGAAAGAATGTCGAACCCAGATTAAGAATATAACCAAAAGAGATGACCTGGTCGCTGGACCTAACTAGCCACAAATAACCAAGGGGGACTCATGGGACGTTAAATGTGGTAAATAAAGCGGACATACCTGTGCTAGGCAACGATACTCGAACCTTCGTGGGAATAATGTGTAGGCAGTTATGGGGACATAACTGTAATCTTAAGGGGGGGAGGATGTAATACCCCGTAATAATGCATAAGCATTTATTTTTGAAACCCGAATATTTTGTATCCCGAATAAACAAATTCAAAATTATTTTGAACTACGTCATGGCTTGATCCCTTCACAGGGTACGTAGGCAACTCGGAAATTTCAATTCTGGGTTCAGCCAAACAACAATCAAACAACAAACAGTCAACAATCGAACAATAATTCAATAACACAATATCACAAAATAATAAAACAAACAAAAAAATATCCTTAGCACGAAAAAAAGCCGAAACACAACTTCGAGGACGAAGTTGATTCTTAAGGAGGGTAGACTGTAATACCCGAGAATTTTGCAAACATAAAATAAATAAATAAATAAACAAATAAATAAATAAACAATAAATAAATATAATAAATAAATAAATAATTAAAAGAAGAAATGAGAAATGGAATTTAATTCAAGAATGAATTAAGTATCCAAGAACCCGTGGAGTCGAAAATAATTTAATTAAATAAATTATCGCACGGGAACCAAATATAGATGGACTTAATATTTCGAATCCGAAATTAATTTGAGATCCCAAATAAATTTGAAATAGGATTTAAAGTTCAAGAGATAGCCCAAGAAAATAGAAGGAGAAATGCCCAAAGAGAAGACAAAGGCCCAAAATGAAGGAGGAAGAGGAAAGGCCCAAAGGGATTGCACGGCCCGGCCCAGACCGCGGCCCAGTCTGGGTCCGCGCGGTGTCCGCGCGGGGTTAGGCCAAACCCCGCGCCAAACCCACGCCAACCTCGCAGTCTGCTACACTTGACGCGTTTTGGCGATTTCTTGCCATATTTCGACCCCCCGACTTTGGAAACTCAATCCCGGTTGATGGAAGGTGTATATGGTCGGTTTTGGAGGTCATATGGCTGATCATTTCGAGACTCTAACCCTAGAAACCCCAAAAACACTCTCCAACTCTCTATGTTCTTCCAACACCCGAAAACCACCAACTTCGACCTTTCCGATCACTTTCCGGCGACGAAAACCGACGGAGGAGGCGTAGAACACAAGGTGTCTAGTAATCCAGACTTGGGTAAGTCATTTATAGATTTTCATTTAAGTTTTCGAACCCGAAAACTCGATCTAACATTGGATTTATTCTTCGGAGTTGAAATCGTGGCCAAAGTTGGAAGCTTGGCGTTGAGGAGATCCGTTCGTAGTGGATTTGGACGAGCCAAGCGACCCGAGGACAACCAAACACCTTACCACTGTAAGTTAATACTTACTTGGTTTTGGGTGACGTAAAATGTAACCAAACATAGAGATTTAGTAACTCTAAAATCTGTCAACACGAAAAACCCCCGGCGCAGCGATTGTGTGCGAATTTTTCGAACCCTTAAAACTGCTCAAACGGAAAAACTCAAAACATGAAAAACGCTCCTAAGACATAGATCTAGTTCGTGTAAAATTTTCATAATTTTGCATTGAGGTTTGATATCTGAAAACGGCCAAGAAAGAACCTGCCTTGAGAGTCGAACGTGAAACTGTGACAGATTTGTAATTGGACCAATACCCCTATTTCGAGAGTTCGAACCCAAAAACTCAAAACTAGACTTTTAATCCTAACACATAAATCTAGGTTGTGTAAAAATTTCAGATATTTTCGTTAACGTTTGCTATTTTAAATCGCATCGAAAAGAAACTGTTTTGACAAAACATGTTTGAAATCTGCCTATGAACATGTTCAAACTTAGTGGGTTGTTTCTATATTTTGTATTCCGATTTGATCTTTACAATCTAAATAAAAGTTGTAGATAATCATGTCTAGTATATGTGGTTAAAATTTCAGAATTTTTGGAGTCCATTTGATATGTCAAAAAGCCAATTTTCCGAACTGTGTCAAACCTGAGTCCGGACAGATTTCTGTTTGCATGATAAAATCGATTTTTGACAAGTTTCCTCAACTTATTTCGAAAAAGTTAAAACACGAAAGTTGTTCGTTAGGGTGTTTTGCATAAACTGTGAAGTTTTCAGATTTTTCGGACTTGAAACGAATTTTTAAATTTAAAAGGCGTAAACTGTGACGCCAAATGACTTTAAATCGAAAGATTTTGAAATTTCGAAACGAACGATCAAAGACTTGAAATGCAATACATCTATACTTTTGTAAAACCCCGATACATTAAAACTAAACGATACATGAGATACTTGGGTGGAGGGTGAGTGCTCTGCAGGGTGCCCCTCTAGCCTTTCTCTTCAGGCCTATAATGGACGAGAGAAATTAGATGAGATATTACGCCAATCGGCGGGAGATACATTGCCTACTCTCTCGGGTTTGTCCGTATGGATTTCCCGAGGCTCCGGAGTGTTACTGGGTATGGCAGATACGGCTGCTGGCCGCCGGATCACCGGCTATACGAGATACTTACGAAACGGCTGCGGCCGCCGGATCACCGGCTATACGAGATACTTACGAAACGGCTGCGGCCGCCGGATCACCGGCTATACGAGATACTTACGAAACGGCTGTGGCCGCCGGATCACCGACTATACAAAACACTGAGAAATGGTTACGTAACGGGGAAATAAAAGATTTAATATTTTTAAAGTATTTATTTATTTATGCATGTCTTTAAATTATGCATTTAAATTATGTCTTTAAATTTCATATCATGACTAAATGGTTATTGTGAATTAAAGGCATGTCAAGTACACAATTTAAGTATTATTTCCTTTAAATTGGTAAAATTTGTAAATGGAATATTTTTGTATGCATGCTTAGGAGAAAAATTTAGTTATTTAAATTATGTGTGTTAAATTATGAACGTGTGTTAAATTATGAACGACCGAGAAAGATATTCCATTGAGGTTTGAATTATGAACGTGTGGAAATCCTTGTCTTTTAAGTTATGTAATTAAATTATTATTAGTAGATGAATTAAAATTTAAATCATGTCTCGTATGCATAGGTTTTTATTAAATTTAATTAAAGGCTTTGAAACCCCTAGATCATGCTAGGTGTTAACTTACTCGGCACGTTTTGCTGACCTAAACCATTTTTCCCCTTTTTCTTTCAGAGTATGAGGATTATGCATCATCATATGCATACATGGGAACATTTGGGGAAAAACTCTATTTTAAATTCCTACATTTAGTTACGACTTGCATGAACGGGCCTGTTTAACCCGTATTTTGGCCATGTCGGCCCTATATTTAAATTCCGCTGCAATACATGTATTTAAATATTATTCTCCGCTGCAACTTTGATATTATTAATTTTAAGTTATATTACAATGGGCTGTTTGAATGTTTTAAATTCTGAAAATCCATAGCCTTGCATCTCTTTAGCAAGCTCGGAGAAACCGTGTCTTGCTAGGGAGGTGTGGCGGTGGCATCCCGGCCTGGGTTATCAAATCCGGGGTGTTACAAGAAGCCCCCACAGAATCGACAAAACAATCACTAATACAAACACCCTCGGACCAAGCCCACCTGAGTCCATGCAATAGAGCCACAAGCTCGACCTCCAAAATCATCTTATCCCCACATATCCCATAGCAACCTTCCCGCCAAGTCCCATCATCTCTTCGCACAACCCCGTAACCTGACCTCGGCGGACCCTTCAAAACACAGCCATCTTGTAACACCTAGCTTAATCTCCTCCGGCTTCCATTTGATCCCATCCACATCGTGCCTAGCGCTGAACCACTCAAAACACCTGTCCAACGCAGAAGCCGAATGGATGACCTTGGGCACAAGTTGGTCAGCGCTGCAAGCCTCACCTCGGAAGACCCTCGCATTTCGCTCATTCCATATGATCCAAATAAAGGCAAGAAACCAGCCCTTTCCCGCCTTCAACATCTGTTTTAGCCATAGCCGAGCACCATTCACTCTGATCACCCCTTGACCAAGAAGCTGCTGAAACCCTCCTCTTCTCCAAACCTCAACCGTCCAGTTGCATTGAAACAAGGTATGTTTCCAATCTTCATCAAAAACCCCACAAAGCGAACACAGTGCCGAAGCACACAGGCCACGAGTGAACCTCAACTTATTACAAGATAAAGCCTCATGATAAATTAACCATAGCAACATACTCATCTTCTCCGGCATCTAAGATTTCCATAGGTCTAACCACTTGTCTCTGCAGAACTACTTCACAACCAACTATAGCCAGACTTCCACCGTGTAGTAGCCTTTTACTTCACCATGCCAATGTATATTGTCCCTGGTGGTAGTAGATAAGTGTGGAATGGGGATTCTTAAAATATTATGTCTCAATTCTGCTAATAGCCACGAATACACTCCATCTTATCTCCACTGCCAGTTTGATATCACATCTCTTATTCGCAAATGAATGTCATTGATGTGAACAAACAGCACACTCGCAATAAGGCACTCTCCTTCCTACCAAGGCACATACCATAATGAACTTTCTCCATCACCAATCCTAAAACCAACCCTTACGAAAAACTTCACTCATCTTGCACATCTTCCAAACTTTAGTGCCTCTATAATATGATTGGGGAAGGAGACCTCTCTCCAACCCATATTTGTCTCTAAACATGTTAACCCACAACTTATCATCATTAGTCAGCAAGTCCCACAGAGGCTGGCCAAGCAATGCCATGTTCATCATCCTAGCAGGACGAATCCCAGACCTCCATCTTTCCGAGGCCTGTTGACCACATCCCATTTCACAAGATGTAGCCCCCAACCCTCCACACCTTTCCATATCCAATGTCTTATCAATCGATCAATCGCATTACACACTCCTTGCGGTAACAGATGGATCTGCATTGTGTATATAGGTACCGCGGCTAGCACCGCTCTGGCTTTGGTAATTCTACCCGCTTTGTTATGAAGAAAACTCGACCAAGAACTAAGTTTGCTCTCCAGTTTACGCAGAAGACCATCAAAATGAGCAGCCTTCACTCTACCATGAATAAAAACCCCAATTAATTTCCGATCCCATTCCCTATATTGATACTTAAGTGTTCTTGAAGCCAATGCCCCACCACATTACCCATACTAGGAGAGCAGAAAGACGTGGACTTTGATGCATTCATCTTGAGCCCCGAACGAGTAACAAATCGCGACAGGACCTCTCCCATCACCTTGATGCTATCGTCCTCACATTCCGAACAGAAAATGACATCATCCCGCAGACATTAGATGAGACACGCCAACCCCGCCTGACCGAAACACCACTGGCCGCCACCTACCAGTCTCAACCTCTTGCATGATAGTCTTAGAGAGCTTTTCCATAACTATAAAAAATAAATATGTCGATAAGGATCACCATGACGCAATCCTCTATGAGCCTTAATGTCTCCAATGGGGGTTCCATTCCATAGAATGGAGAAAGTTGCCGGTTCAACACATCTCATAATTAAATCAACACAACCCCCGGGCAGCTCCAGGTCAAGCAAACAGCCCCGCAAAAAATCCAACGTACAGTATCAAACGCCTTGGGCAAATCAATTTTCAGCACTGCGGCCATACAGGAGGAGCACAGACTCTCAATTGATGCTATTATTTCCTGTAGTAATAAACCATTATCCGTCGTGCCCCGATCAGGCAGAAAAGCTGCCTGAAAAGGAGATATAACCTTACAAAGAATAGGCCTCAACCTCCGAACTAATATCTTCGTGATGATTTTAAAAGCAACATTGCAAAGCATGAGAGGTCGATATTGTTGAATTGTTTGAGGCACCGATACCTTGGGCAACAAACACATATAAGAATGAGCAAGACCATCCGGCAACCGGCAAGTTTCCATAGCTTCAATCACCATTCTACCCACTGGCTCTTTCACAATCCCCCAATACTCATTGTAAAAATGCAGCAGGAAAGCCATTAAGCCCCGGTGCCGCCAACGACCGCATGGAGCCTAATGCATGCTTTACCTCATTTTCAGTATAACCGATATCATTAAAACTCTTCTGCTCACCACGTAAGGCCGACAAACATGGGAGATCCGACCCGTAACCAGCCTCCAAGTGCTCAGGGAAAAAATGATAAATAGGTCCTTTTTCTTTTCAAAAAATTCAAATCAGTCCTTTTTCTATTTTATTACCAAAACAGTCCTCTACAAATGCTAATTATGTTCAAATCAGTCCTTTTTTCACTAATTATATTCTAATTGCTGACGTGGCAAGGGTTTTAATTTAAACCTGACACGTGTGCATAATATTAGTCATTTTTCTTTTATCTTTTGTCAATTCAGTCCTAAACTTTTATTTTGTTCTATTTAGTCCTCTACCCCAATCACTCATTTTTATATTAATTGACCTCAAACCTTTCAAATTATTTCATTTTAGGCCCAGAACCTTAAATTTTTTATTATTACTAATCCATTTATCAAATAAATGCACAACATACTTCCATAAATAAAATTAAACACCAAACCTCATATATTGGGTTCGACTGCTTTGTTATCGGGTCTTTCAAGTACCGGAATTTTACGGACTCTCTCTAATAACCACTCGACCGCAACCGATTGTTCATTGGTTTTGGTTTCCTTCAGTAACAATCAACAGAATCTTACTTTGCGTCCTACCTTAGGATGTAGCAATATTTGAGTAAATGATTTAACTTGAATTTTTTGAAGGTTATGGATACATGAAGCCTTGGTTTTATTGAAAAATATTAATATTATTAAAAATATTAAAAAAATAGCATGAATTTTATTGTCCACAAAATATGATTGTGCTGATTGTTGCTGAAAGAAACCAGAACCAATGAACCATCGTTACGGTCGGGTGGTTAGAGAGAGTCCGTAAAATTCGAAACTTCGAAGACCCGGTAACAAGGCGGTCAAACTCAATGTATGAGGTTTGGTATTTAATTTTATTTACGGAAGTATGTTGGGCATTTATTTGATAAATGTATTAGTAATAATAAAAAATTTAAGGTTCTGGGCCTAAAATGAAATAATTTGAAAGGTTTGAGGCCAATTAATATAAAAATGAGTGATTGGGGTAGAGGACTAAATAGAACAAAATAAAAGTTTAGGACTGAATTGGCAAAAGATAAAAGAAAAATGACTAATATTATGCACACGTGTCAGGTTTAAATTAAAACTCTTGCCACGTCAGCAATTAGAATATAATTAGTGAAAAAAGGACTGATTTGGACATAATTAGCATTTGTAGAGGACTGTTTTGGTAATAAAATAGAAAAAGGACTGATTTGAATTTTTTGAAAAGAAAAATAACCTATTTATCCTTTTTTCCAAGTGCTCAGCATACATATCCGAATAATGCCCAATAGCATGCTGTTGGAGTTCATCTGGCCGCATCTCCCACTGCTTTCGGATTTCAATTTTGAAAACCCTAAACATTCTTTTAAAATAAGAACATTTTTTTACATATAAGAAAATAAATAAACGTTTTGTAAAGATACATCCAAATGTGTTTTTCTATGGAAGAGGAGATTGAACCCACCACATTCACCCATGTGGCACCTACAAATCTAGGTTAAATTTGGACCTCCAAAACAACCATCAAAATCAAACTAAAAGTATATCATATGTGGACCAAAAAAACCATACATAAAAATACAAAGAAAACAAAGTCACGTGGCTTTGATTCCTAGAGAAAGCTTTTGTAGATGCGGATGCGAGTGTATTCCTTGATCGTTTCATCTGGTTCATTTAAAACCCAGTTTTCAATAAGCTGCAAATTCGTTACCTGCCCAAGTTTAACTCTCAATCTTCTCATAAAACAAGATGCTTGCATTTGCACTCAGGACGTCCCTCTCTGAGACGGAATGCACTTCCGAATCCGAGATACAAAACCACTGCTCAACAGCAGATTCCAATAGACCCACTGGATCGTCTTCGCCCAGTCTCGCCATTACCTTTCTGTAAACCATGTAGTGCCCGCTTCCACTCGTTCCAAAGTGCTCCACCACTGAGACCAGACGGTACGTTTGGCGCCGTGCTGTAGCTGAAGAGACGATGACATCCACCTGCAACATCATATCATGACTGGAGTTATACAAGACAAACATTAACAGGGACTCAGTTCGAATATATGCATTGGATGGAATAGGAATTCAACTTCCATACACATTACACGTTGATATTGAACTTGACACAAGTCATGCTGGGCATATAGGCATATTGTGTTTATCTCAGGCTTTCGCTTTCTTAGCTATTGGTACCACCCACTTTTGGTCTAATGCATCCACTATTTGCCATTTAGTATATCTACATATGAATCTTAACAGCCTTGATCCAGATAAATATCTAGGGAGAAAAATGGAATAAGAGCGACGAACATTGCCATCATCTCGTCCTTTTGAGGTGGATGGACCAGGTGCTACATCATAAGATTCCAAGGAAAACTCATTCTCCATAATGGGGTTTCTTTCTGGCCCCTCCACTGCATCTGCTTGAGAGGAAAAGTTTACCACATTGCTGGCTTTGCTGTTTGGCATTCTAGGATTAATTATCTGGTACTTGGAATATAGGAAAGGGCGTATTTCCTTAGTCCGGGGATTCGACGCCCCAACTTTCAAATTAGAATCCATATTTTTTATACCCAATCCATTGTGCATGAATGGAGACATATTTAAGATCAGTGGGAAAGAGACGTGACCCTGTAAAGATGCAATAGCGGTTAATCAGACTTCTGCATTTGATAAAACTAGCATTAATTCAACAAGTACTTCGCATTTCAAGCAAGCCCAAAAAAAAAAAAAAAAAAAAAGGTAAAATGATCATCATACTTCTTTTCCGTTGCTTGCTCAAAGAATTTAGATCCATTTAATTGATTAAAATGGCATATTTATCATCACAGTCCTAAATTAAAATCTGAAAGTCCTTCCTCAAGGTGATTATCAAACTGGGCCCAAAGTAATGGACTACCCAGCCATATTTTGTGGAGAAAAAAGTTTAGAAGGTCAATTGTTAGCAGAATTTATAAAAGCAAATGTAACACATGGATGCAAGAAATAGTAGTCACGTAGATAAATGGGAGTAATGTAGGTAATAGGCACAAAACATGGGGTAGTTTAAGGCCATAAATATCATATGAAGTAGGGACCTTAAGCAAACCAGTGGGAAAAGCCAGTACCAGAAGTTTTACGGATTGCCCAAACATGTTATATGAAGCTCGTTGCAAATGAATGCACAGAATCTGAAAGAAAATAAAATCGTTGAGATGGAGAAACGATATGGCCAATTAATTGGAGAAACAATAATCGGTCTTCAGTGAGAATATACACATTTTGCAGACTTGCCTGAGCAATTATGGAGCCTAGGACTAATTAATGTATAGCAAAGATGATGTGCAACATTGAATTACATATCCTATGAACATCTTCAAATGAAAATAGCTATAATTGACATCTTTCCGCCAGCCATGTGTTATATCATAGATGGGTTGGTCGGCCACAGCATCATAACTAGTGCTTAAACCCTAAAGAGAATGGATAAGCTCATACCTTGGGGCCTCGTGCAATACTCAATTGCTTGAAAGTGCAGGAAAACCTATTTGACCAAGGAAATGCTTGGAGAGAAGGCAGAGATTTACACTCGCAAGAATCATCCTTATTACACTGTTGTAGTGTTTCAATGTCCATCTGCAAGAAGCATATGAATATGTCACAGGAATACTAACATAAATTATTAAATGTGGAGTAAGTACGGCAGAGAAGCAACTGAAATTTGCACCACAAGTCATCCTATTCTTTATATTGGGAATGGGAAAAATGTTTAGAGCCTTTACGCAGTTGAATTTGGCCAACTCAGAACTCAGTCACTTTATGGAAGTAAATTGAAGTAAAAATCTTACTTGGTCGGAGAATGCTGATACATATTCAATTGCAGCTGTATGCCAACAGTTACTGCAGAAATAATTCTCAACACGTTCCACAGAAAAAGATTTCTTTAGACAATCCTCCAACGTGCATCCAACCTTCTAAATTTTCAACCCAGAAATAATTAGTGTGGCTGTTGAGTAAAACGAAGTGTGAGATATATAATTTAAAGTAACGTACAATTGTAGCATTGCTGCCCATTGGGGGTGAAAGATGTAAACTGTTGAACAGTTGAAAATCAAGTGCGATCTGCAGAAGGATATTCCCAATGTAAATGCCGAATCAACACAAAGCCAAGTAACCAGAGAAAAGACCTATAGTTTGAAGAGGCTCTAAACTATGGGGTTATGTTTCATGTCTTGTTCAACATTTATTTTGACCATAAAACCTACACACCAAAACATGGTACTCTACCACCTGAATATAAATGTTTCAAAATACATATACCGATTACAAGGAAACAGGAATGACAAAGAAAAGACAGATTATAGGTTTCATTAACATTCTTACTAGTACCATTCAACCTGAAACAAACAACTTTGGCATATTAAGGTGCTGCCGAGAATCCCATCGAAAGGCCTAAGAAAGCTTCGATTCCATCTTTGACATTCACTTTCCTCATCTTGTCTCTTTCTAATAATAATAATCCTACCATTAGGAAGAGCAGGTAAATCGGCCAGGTAGCTTTTAATGGGGATGCAATGTTCTGAAATTTCATCTCGCAATGAAGATAAAAGAAGAGAAAATGCTTCCTCGGCATCCTGCATTTGTACCACAAATGAGAACCACTGCATTTCTCTACCAATTAAAAATAAACAATGATGAGTAGGACGTAACCTGTTGCCGTGTTAGAATGAAATGTGGAACATAGTGATCCATTGCGAGCATCAATTTCCTGGGACTCAGTACAATTCTTTTATGATGAATTGTATTTAAATCTGCAAGATACAACAGTGTTCATCGAGCCATTGTGCAGATGAACATTAAATAACTGCCTCATGCTGAAAATCTCATGATAGGAAAAGTATAAAGACAGTACATGTATATTATCATAGAAGGGTTGAGAGTCATTGAAAATATAAGAAAAAAGATAGTTGGTTGATTAGTTTGTGACCAATTATTTTCTTTGAATAGTAATCCATACCCTAATTCATTGAAGTGTTTTAACCAAAACATGAAGAAAAAAAAAAGTAAGATAGGTTGCTAGATACTTATAAATCCAATGTTCAATTTGATAAACAAACAGCAGAAGCATAGCAGCAGAATGCACGATCGTAAGCTATTCATACAATCCGAAAACAGTCACTATGCATGTAAACATGCTATCAGAAATGCGCACCAGAAACGCATGCTACAGGCGCTTGAATTCCAACAATAACAAGTAATCATCTCAACCGAAATTCAATTCACAAGCAAACAAATCGATTCCACAGACCTTCCACTAGTGAAGCTAGTGAAGTAACAAGTGGAATATCTTCATCTCCTTCATCTGATAATGATCCATATTCACCAACCACCTCCGCTAAATACTTCCGAAAACTCGAACAACTCGATAACGCCTGAGCCCAAAAAAAATAATAATAATAATAAATAAATAAATAAATAAATAACAGCTAAACCAACGGCATAAATAAAAAATGATAGTCACCAACAAATTTCAGTAATATCATCCAACATAGTGGCGCATTATCACAATACTGTATCAATAGAACACAAAAATAACTTAAACCTAAATTAACAAACACAGGACATCAAACCTTACTTGCACAACAGCATTCAGGAAACAATTGTTACCCAGATTTTCCAATCCCGGGACTGCCCAAGGCCTGCGGGAAACGGTAATTTGGTCGAAGAAGGAATTGAATTCGACCAAGTGTCTAAATTTAATCGCCAAGATACCAGCAGCAGCCAACAGGCCGACAGAAATCGAGATTTTGAGCCCAGAATAGAAAACCCAAGTTACTTTCGAACCATTTTGGGGCATTTGAATCAAGGAACTGAGCTTTACGCTGGGATTTCTCATTCAGCGGTGGGGTAAGTAAAGAAATCTGGGAGTCGCGGAGAATCGGGAGTGGTGCCGTTAGCTCTTCTGCAAGGCAGCACCGTTTTGCTTTCCGTTTCTACGAGAAATACAAATACATATACTTCATGTGTATCAGTGTATACGCATTTTGAGGCAGTTGCATTTTAGTCCCTTAAATTTGATTAATATATATTGCTCCCCCTTCAAATATTGGGCCTGGGCTTTTCGTAAAATATGGCTATTGGGCCCTTGATGGATATAAGATGGGCATTTGTGAAAAGCTTTACAAATTTTGGGATTGCGTTTGATGGCCCAATGAACGTTGAGAATCTTTCCTCAAAATGATTTGTTTTTTTTTTTTTTTTGAAGTGAAAGTCAGAAAAAGGTAGGGAACTCAAACTACACAAATTATAAATGGACAAAGGGGTGGGTGGGGTAAGGGACCGGGTGGGGAATCAAACTCTCAATCATAATGTTGGAAGGCAGGGACTTCACCACTTGGATAAATCTTCATCCATTAGTTGAAATCTCATAATAACAATAATAGAATTGAAAGTTGAAAGTAGAAACCAATGAAGAAATCTAAACTGCTGAAGCAGCCATTATGAATTTGAGAGTAGGTGGTCTAGACTCTAGAGGCGGGAAGCTAGAGCATGCATGCTTGATGAAATACCAAGAAGACAAAGAGAGTATCTGTATCTCACACATAAAAATAAAAGTCTTACTACATTCTAGAAACAAATAATACTACTACTTGTACTACTACTACATAGCAAAGGGCAAAGAAAGACAGACAGTCAGTCAATTTGAATGAGAATTGTATTCCAATGGGCAATCCAAAGGATGCTTCCCAAAAATCCAGCTGGTCCCGGATAAATATTACTAGTAGTAGAAACTAGAAAGCAAAACAAACACTACAGCCCCAATTCTGCCTGTTTTTTTTCCGGACAAGCTAAGCCATCCATCATCCCCTTGTGATAATGACGACCCTGCAGGCCTCAAGAGTCAAGACTGAATAATGAATCATAGACGACATGGACACAGTAGCAGTACAATTAATTGTCCATAAGAGAAATGCCAGGTGGCCGGTGCCCGTGTCGGTGATGGTGGCAGTCGGCAGAGGAGTCCCAACCCACCACCACCCACCAATTAATCTGTTATCCCAGACAGGCATTATTGAACCAACAAGTCAACTTACATCCCACCATTGCACACAACCAAACTCTCAATTCATCTTTGTTAGAAATTAGTGGCCCAATTCTGTCATCCCATTAAGACCCATGAAGCATTGCTGAGGCCCATTTAGCCCAAGCCCATTTCCAATCCATATATACTCCCTCCAGCTGTGCCCTTCACACCTAACCCTAAAAATCAGATTTGTCTTCTCCTTCTCCAAGAGGGAGCAGCGGCACCCCCACCTTCTCCCTTCCCAGAAATTGGTTTCCTTCTACTCATCTCTTATGTTAGATTGGTTCTACTTAGTGAGTGTAAGAGAGTAAAGGGCCAAGAGGTGTAAGGGGTTGGGTTCATCGGATTTGGGTTCGGTGAAGGGCTTTGTGTCTCTTCTTTCTAGTGCCTTGGTGGTAGGTCGCCGGAAATAGGTTTTCTGGCGAAGGGCTTGAGTGGCAGCGGAGTGACCAAGGCGTGGCAGGGGCTGTGACGCTTGGTGGTGGTCGGGAGCGGAGCTCTGGTGGTCCGGCGGTGTCGGCAGTGGTGGATCCGGTGGTCCTTTGTGTTCTACGTTTGAGTGTGGCTCATTTGGGTGCTCCGAGCCGACTTGTTAATAGATCTCTATAGATCTATTTGGTATCTTCTCTTTTCTTATAACATTTGTTGTTTTATTATCTTGTTCTACTAACCATTATTGTAGATCTAAGATAAGTGGAGAACAAACGAAGATCATGGACTGAAGAAGAGATCGAACGGAGCAGAAACGGAGGCTGCAGGAATCTGTCTGCCGGAGGCAGAGCAGATCGGACCGGCAGCAGCTCCTCAGGCGTCTCCTTGCTTCTAATATTTCTGTTTCTGTTTTCATGTTTTATTGAGAGAACTTGTATTGTGAGGCAAGCTTTGTAAATCCCACTAGTATAGGCCTTTAAGGTTTGTAATAGATAGGTAATACAGGGTACCGAAGTTACCCGATAGTGGTATCAGAGCCATAGGCCACTGTGGGACGGGGGTTGGTCAAGGCACCCCCGCAAGGTAAAATAGCTTATCTCCTCTTTTACAGTTTTAAGCTCATTTACTTTCCTGGAGGAGAATACTCCGGGGTGTTGTTAAATGTGTTGCTTGAATCTGTATGCTTAAAATTGTGCCTTGTGATATCTGCCATGTGTTGTGCTTAAACTGCTTTGTGTGGTGTTCTTAGTGATCCTGCATTTTCTGTGTGGAATTTGCTTTCTGTGAACTTTGTGTGTAAGATTGGATTTGAAATTTTTTAGGACTGAAAACTGATTTCAGATCTCTGAAAAGTTGATTCTGAAAAGTGCATTGAGGAGTGTGCATTTTTTGGGAATCTGAAAAATCCTTTCAAAATTTGAGAAGTGATCGTTTGAACTTATTTGGGCCGCCCAAAATTTAGTTTGGGCCTGTCCAAATAACTTGGTCAAATCTGAATATTTTTGGGCTCCCAAAATTAATTGGGTTTGCTTAAAAATTTAAAAGGATGTCAAATGTTATAGGGTGGAATTAATTATGATTAGTTGGCCAAGTGTTTGAGCACTTGCTTGCTCATTCCGATTAAAAGGCCAAACACAATAATGGCTTCCACCTCAAATAGCATAGTTCCTTTTAATGGGAAGAACGACTTCAACATCTGGCAAGTTAAGATGCGTTGTGTTCTTGTCCAACAAAGAAATTGGAATGCAATTGATCAACTCTTTGATGACGAAGTAACTGAAGCTAAAAAGACTGAAGTAGATGAACTTGCTAAATCTGCCATAATCTTAAGTTTATCTGATGTTGTCCTTAGGAAAGTGAGTGATTGCAAAACAGCCAAGGACCTTTGGGAGAGGCTGTCTGAACTGTATGCTGAGTCGTCTCTGTCTTCTAGAATATCCTGCTTGGTAAATTTTTTAAATTTAAATTGGATATATCTAGAAACTTAGATGAGGGTTTAGATAATTTCACTAAACTTGTTCAGGATATAAAAGCAACTGGTGATAAGCATATAGATGATTATGTGCCTATAGTGTTGTTGAATGCCATCCCTGATAGTTATTCTGATGTGAAATCTGCTATCCAATATGCTAGAGATGATTTGACTTTAGATCATGTGATTAAGAGTCTAAAGAACAAAGAACTTGAAATGAAGAATTCCTCTAAGCATTCAGATAAGGTGTTTAACACTAGGGGTAGGTCTTGGAAAAAGAGTAATCACCAACAGCAGAATGATAGGGGCAGAAGCAATGTTAGGGGTCAGTCTAGATCTTACATATCTAAATCAAGAGGTAAATCTGATAAGAAATGCTATAATTGCGGTAAGAAGGGCCACTTCATTAAAGATTGTAGACTCCCTAAGAAAGAGAAGAATCAAATTGAAAATCAGAATAATGATGTTAATGTTGTGACTGATGTAGCAGTTAGGCATGATGAGCTTTTGATGGTTCATGAAATGAATTATTTTTCTGATGTTAATATGGCTAAAGATGTTTCTAAATCTGTGTGGTTGTTAGACTCAGGGTGCACCTCCCATATGTCTCCTCATGTTGAATTATTTGATTCCTATCAACCTGTTGAAAATGACTTTGTGTTCATGGGTAATGACAATAGATGTCCTGTCTTAAGTATAGGAAAAATTGTCTTACAATTTGAGAATGGGACAAAATTCTGCCTTGATTCTGTGAAACATGTGCCTCATTTGTCTTACAATTTGATTTCTCTTGCGACCTTGCAGAAGAAAGGTTTAGAAGGGACAACTGGTAATGACATGATTAAAATGTTCAAAGGGAATTTGATGTTGTTTAAGGCTATTATCAAGAATAATCTTTTTGTGGTCTCTAATGTGGTTAATTGTGCTCTTGCTGCTAGTTCTAGTTCTAATAAGGTGAAAGAAAATACGCTTTTGTGGCATGCTAGACTAGGGCATATGAGTGACAAAGGCACGAAATTTCTGAAAGATGCTGGTTGTTTAAAATCTTATTTATGTGAAGTTGATCTGTGTGAATCATGCTTAGCTGGTAAACAACATAGAGTGTCTTTTAACTCTTCATATCCTGTTTGGATAAAATCCACCCGTGTACTTGAGTACATTCATGCTGATGTGTGGGGTCCTTCTTTGACGCCCACACATGGTGGTAGAAGATATTTTTTTATCTATCATGGATGATTTTTCTAGAAAAGTTTGGGTATTTCTCATGCAAAACAAATCTGATGTTTTTGGGAACTTTAAAAACTGGAAAGCTTTGATTGAAAATCAAACTAGTTTAAAGATTGGTACACTTAGGACAGATAATGGGCTTGAATTTTGTAACCATCATATGGATGCTTTGTGTGCTGAATCTGGTATTCGAAGGCATAAATCTGTTCCTTACTCACCTCAACAGAATGGGGTCATTGAAAGAATGAACAGAACTTTATTAGAAAAGGTTAGGTGCATGATGGCACCTACTGGCCTTTCTAAGAAGTTATGGGGTGAAGCACTGATGACAGCTGCTTACTTAGTTAATAAATCACCAAATGCTCCTTTAAATGGTAAATCTCCTGATTCTGTCTTTTTTGGTAAACTGTTGATTATGAACATCTAAGAGTTTTTGGATGTTCAGCTTTTGTGCATACTAGTAATGACAAATTGGACCCTAGAACCAAGAAATGTATTTTCTTAGGTTATCCTGAGAGTACCAAGGGTTACAGGTTGTTTGATAGATCAGGGGGTGGTTTTAAAATCATTATTAGTAGAGATGTGATTTTTAATGAATCTGAATTTCCTATGAAAGTTTTCGAGAATGATAGTTCTTCTGTTGAGGTGGAGTCTCCTTCTGTGGAACATTCTGTGAATTTGCCTGCTCCCATTGTTGTGCCTAATGTGATTGAAAATGCTGAGATTGCTGATCCCAATTTGCATGTTAATGAGGAACCCATAACTGATACCCATGATATTGATACTTATGATATTGATGAAGGTGGAGCTCAGAATGAAGAAATTATCCCTGAAAATGATTTGAATGATCTTAGTGATTATATGCTGGCTAGGGATAGAGTTAGAAGAGTAGGTAAAACTCCTACTAGGTTATCTGATTGTGTTCTTACTGCTTATGTAATACCCGAGAATTTTACAACATAAATAAATAAATAAATAAAATAAATAAAATAAATAAATAAATATAATAAATATGATAAATGGATAAAGAATCATAGAAGATGAGAAATGGAATTTAAATTTAAAAGGAATCAAAATTCCGAGAACCCGGGAAGCCGAAGACAATTTAATCGAATAAATGGTTACACGGGGACCCGACACCGATGGACTCAATAACTCGAGTCCAAATATAAATTTAGATCCGAATAAAATTAAGATAGGAAATCGGAACCCGAAGATACCCCGGAGATCATGAAACGAGAGCATAGAAGGATAGAAGTCCGAAAGAGAGGAGGAAAAGCACGACGGATCGCACGACCTGCCCGGACCGAAGCCCAGGCGAGTTCGGCGCGGTGGCCGCGCGGTCACAAGGGGAAGGGCGCGCCACGGCCGCGCCAAGCGACAGATTTGCCCGTTGCGTGAATCTCTCGCCCAAACGCGGATTTTTCGACTTTCGGTTGAACATCTCTCGACCCAAGACCCTTGGGGTCAGATTTTGGACGCCCTAGGTCTTAGATATCTATAAATAAGACCTTCTAGGAGCTCCGAATGCTTTTACAAAACCCTACAACTCTCTACACATTCGAAACCCTAAATCCGGAGTCGTCGGAGGCACGAAACCAAGACGAACGCTGTTGGACGAAAATTCTAAGATCTCCATAGTCGTGTTAAGTCTCGATCCAATCTTTGTTCCATAAACGATTCGAAAATGAATCCTAATCTTCTTCTTTTCTCTTCTACACCTCGTATTGGATCTAGATCGTAGAACCCGACGAACGGAGAGGAGAAACGGTGGACTGGAAGCCACGCCTTCGAATAGACGATCCCGGACGTTCATAAACTCTGTAAGTTAACTCTTACATGGTTTTGGGATGAATTAAAACATTCAAAACTAAAAGATTAACAAGAAATCGAAAATCTGTCAATTTATACTTTCTACCGACGCAACAGATTTGATGAATTTTTCCGAACCTTAAAACGAATTCAAACGGAGAAACTTAAAACACAAAAAACGTTCCTAAGACGTAGATCTATCTACTGTAAAATTTTCATAATTTTTCATCGCGTTTTGATATCCTAAAACGACCATGAACAGACCTGCCTGTGGTTTAGATCTTGAAACGATGATAGATTCTTTATTCGAACTTGTTGGTGATTTCTATCTTAGATCTAGACCGATCTAGGCTTGGCGTTGAACATAAAGTTGTACATCTATACGTTATGAATACCTCCGTAAAATTTCAGAATCTTTCGTGATGATTTGATATATGAAATCCACTCCAAACCGAACTGCTTGAATCTAGATCTTGAAATTTTTGACAGAACTTAGGAATGATCTTGATCACGTTTTTGACATAGGATCTATACTGTTTTAGATCTTTGGCCGAACATGAAAGTCGTAGATAATGGTCTTAAGATGATCTCTGTAAAATTTCATCAAATTTGGAGTTGAATTGCTATGGTAGAATTCGAAATCTTTAAACTGTGGTACATTAAATTCGGACAGAATTATTCTTCTACGAAAATTGGTGATTTTGACCTATTTAGGTATCTCGGATTGAAAAAGTTAAAACACGAAAGTTGTAGATCTCGAAGTTTCTGAGTCATTCGTGAAAATTTGGAATTTTTGGAATTAAATCTGATTTTAGACGAATTTTAGAGTAAACTGTGGTTTACCGGAAACGAAATCTTGAAATCTTGTTGAAACATGAAATTAGCCTTTAAGGTTTAAATGATTGAGAATTCCTTTGAAATAAAATACACATGAAACATAATGCTTGCCGAAAGGCAATTGAAATATCCTGCTTGCCGAAAGGCAATTGAAATATACTGCTTGCCGAAAGGCAATTGAAATATCCTGCTTGCCGAAAGGCAATTGAAATATTCTGATTGCCGAAAGGCAATTGAAATATCCTGCTTGCCGAAAGGAAATTGAAATATCCTGCTTGCCGAAAGGCAATTGAAATATAATGCTTGCCGAAGGGCAATTGAGGTATAACGCTTGCCGGAAGGCAATTGATAAATAAAGCTTGCCGAATGGCAATTGAAATATAAACTTGAATCATGAGACATGAGATATGAAACTAGAAGACTCGAAAATTGTTCCTTTTGGATTATGCTTTTATTATGTCCTACAA